>JAIFHY010000013.1:0-1200000 GCA_022264835.1 Melampsora americana | reverse complement strand
AATAAAAAAAATAAAATAAAATAAATAATAAAATAGATAAAAATAAAATTCAAAAAAATAGATTAAATGAATAAAAAATGAATAGTAAAAAAAATATAAGAAAATAAAATTAATTGTTTATAATACTGACTTAGAATGAAATAAAATAAAAAATATAATTCATAATTAATTAATATAAAGTAATTTTTCTGAAAAATAAATAAATAAATATATGAATAAATTAAAAAATCAATTATAGAAATCAAGAAAAATAAAAATAAAAATAAAAATGAAAAATAACTTTAATTTGGACCATTTTGGTCACTTTTGTTCACCACAGGGGCTTCTTGTAACTTTGCATAATATGCTGAAGCATTGTCTTGTGGATTATTGATGGTCTTGATCAAAACTGGCCATGCTGGGTAGATGCCATCTGCAAGGTAAGACCCTTGTGAGTAATTGTTATTGTTTACTGTAAAGTTCAACCTTTCATTGGTTCCTAATCAAAAGAATCAGTGTGGTAGAACTAATTCATTGCAAAATTGAAGAAAGACCTACCACTTAAACATTGGTCAAAGAGAGGGCTTTTGTTGAGGACATTAATATCATTCAAAGAGCCAGGAGTCCCAAAAAATGCATGCCAAATGCGAGGACTTTTGGAAGCCACTGCTTCAAGAACTATTGTGGTCTTTCTCTCTTTCTCATGAAATTAACCTGCCCAACCTGAAGGACAATTTTTCCATACCCAATGCATTCCATCAATTGAACCTTTGCAACCTGGACATCCACGCATCTCATACTCTTTTGTAATCTTTTCAAGCTTGTCTTTGTTTTGTGGACAGAGAAATTTGGGTCCATATATTTCAATAACACCTTGTACAAACTTTTTCAAACACAAGTTTGCAGTGGTCTTGCCAATTTCCATGTCTTTGTCTATCAAATCTGCTGAAATTCCATAAGCCAATTGTTGTCTTGCAGAAGTTGCTTTTTGGATAGTTAATGAACCCAGCTGAAGGCAGCAATCCTAGCAGACGCACCAGATTGAAGGATTAATAAAAGTGAAAACATCAAAATCTCGAAAAACATTCCATTTGATAAGACGTACTGACATATCTTTGGACCCGAAAGGTGTCATGTGCTTCAAGTTTGGCACAGATATCCAAAAACATCTCTTTGGACATTCTGAACCGCTGATCAAATACTACAGCCCATTGGTCATTGTCACCAAAGTAATCTCTCATGAGACGTGCATGAGCCTCTGCTCTGTTCCGTTTGATGTGTCTTTGCTGATTCTTTTGTAAATTGGTCATCTGGTCATCTGTTGATTCTAGCGCCAGGAAATCCTCATCGCTAACATCGTCTGCTGCATATTCTTGCAGACAACAGTGGTGATTACATAACAGGTCAGTTGACAATAGATCATTTATTTGCATGTTGTATAGTAGGTTGTTGTCAGCAGCCATAATTGATGAAATTGAGTTTACAAAGATTTGAGAAGTTAAAGTTTGAGATTTGCCAAGGATTTACAGAGGAATATACAGAACAAACCTGGACCTCTCCTCTTACTCCTACCCTAAAAGATCTAACATCACCTTGCTTCATTGCTTACACTTTCTTGAAATATTCCTATGAGCTGAGAATTCTCCATGTCCTAACTAAGATACACTACCCCATCTTCTTGAAACCACAAACCTTGCCTCATGTACCCTGCTTGAATGGTGAATTGTGATGACTGGGGTTTTACTCAAAACTCAACGGGTTTTACTACAGTGTCTCAAATTGCAGAATGGTGTTCTTTGAGTAAGTAAGCTAATACAAAGCTTTGGAAAAGGTGTCTCAAATTTCAGAAATAAAGAAAGAGTACAAAAACAAATTTGTTTGCTGTAGCAAGCACGATGAAAAGGGGAATAAGATCAATAATTATGCTGATGAGGAAAACATCAAACAGATCTCAAGAATAAATAACCATTACAAAATTCCATGGTACCACAGATGTAGTATTTTCCTTGAGACTATCCCAATCAGTTCCTGAATGTCTATGTGATCATGAAATGAAGCTCTTGATCCCCTCAAGCATTGAATATATCAGTCTAACATCCTCAGGATGATGACACTGTTTTGGTGATCTTTAGATTCTTGGGGTCTGCACAGAGAGCTATGGCTGATTAGCATAAAACAATTGTTACATATCTATCAGGAAAGTTTCACTTACAAAGCAGGTAGTCTGAGTGAATATAGTTGAAAAAATCCAAAAAATCCCTACCCTCAGGCTGTGTCTTTGACATGAAACTATCTCTGTTTCTGATATATTCAATTTGAAGAGCCAGTTTTTCATTCTTTTGAATTGAATCAATCACAATCTTATTCACCTCTGGATGAAGTATACATTCTATAATTAAAAATTTATAGATATCACTTTCTACATGACTATTTGATATGCTGTCTTGTAAGGCTTTTATTATGTTCTGAATGGTTTGTGAACTTGGTGGGAGCTTATCCTTGAATTCATCAGCAATTAGTGCTTTTATTTTTGATGGGACTCCATTCTTTTCAAGCAAAACCTTCAAATCAAATCTAGCAAATGGTGAAGAGAAATCCCTGTAAAGTTTTACATCACTCTTAATATATTTAATGATGTCTCCTATGTTCATGGTAGATTTCCAATGATGGCGTGTGAGATAGTGAAATATACCAATAGCTTGCTCTCCTTGTAAGGTTGAATAGTCCAGATCTTTGAATATGGCAGAAAACCTTTGTACAGCTTGCTCAATATCTTTCTTGCTTGATGGGATTTTTATATTCAGGAATTGATCCACCACATATTCTTCAAGATTGGCACTTCTTTGTGAATCTTCCTCCTGCATTCTGTGATCATGTCTTTTAAGAAATTGAGCTCTGTTTAAACATTCTTGCATCTCTGTGGGCGAAGTATATGTTGGTTTCTTGTCAAGTTATGATAGTTCTAAAAGCTTATGGATTGCTAACTCACCAGGATTGAAATGGTAGCTGACCCCCTTACTATATTGACTCAAGAACATTTCAGTGAAAGAGCTCTCAAATGCTGGTTGAAAACCAAGATTCAAACATCAATCATGGATTAGTAATCAGGCTATGTCATAATATGTATGGTGAAATCATATTTACCCAAAGCAGTTTGTATTTCCAAAAACAGATAGTCTTTCCAAAGATCTTTCTCCAAATGATATCTGACTTCTGATGCATCTGAGGGCATATGTTTCAAGAGGCCAGCAACTAATCCAATTATCCAAAGCCTTTCAATGGTAGGCACTTTTCTGTCTTCAAGTGTATTCTTAGCCGATTTGAACAATTCTATCAAACTGTTCTGTTTTTGAGAAATATGCAATTTGGGTTTCTCAGGAGATAGAAAACGTTTTGAGACCAATTTCAAGACCTCCTTGGCCAAATTCCGAGTGCTTTCTTGAAAGTCTTGATCCTTGTTCACATCTTTAGCAGTTATAAAAAAGGTAAAGTAGGGGACTTCAGGTCTTGGTGGAAATACCTTCTTGACAACTCTATTTACCTTCAATTTAGATTTGTGTTTTATTCTCTGAATTTTAGACATCTCAGAGCTGAAGGGTTCCTCAGATATGTTGAGGTCATCAAGAATATTCTGAGGAGCATGAACAGGATTATGGTGAGCAATGTCATCAACATGAGCAATTAGGGGGTTTGCATCAGCTTCTGTGTGGATAATGCGCATGAGGGAAACATCCCCATGTACAAAAATATGTACCAGGCTATGAAGAGCCACATGAATCAGAAGACATAAAGATGAATGCATTGGGCTGTGATTCAGAAGATTGTAAATGGAAAAGGAAAAGCTACTATCAAATGAACAAAGTCCCCTCACAAATGTTGCAGAAAGGCTAGTCATATATACGTGAGCAAAGAAATCTGAGACATGAGAAGTAAGGTCCTAATATTCATCTGAAACAGAAGTTTTGAAACAGTTTCACTCTTTAAAGAATTCACAGTCAAAAGATTTAGGTCACATGCATATTTCATTTTTTTGTTAAAAATCTTACAGAATGTGATGTCTGGTCAGACTTTTCTTAAGTGAACACACCCTTAATGTGTATCCTTGGAACTACTCACACCATTAAAAGCTTGTACATGCAGTGATTCTTGTTTCAGTCTATAGGATACTGCAGATTTATATCATGTGAAAGAAATTTTTGATCATTACACTACATGGAACAAGAGGATCACAATAAATGTGTATGTCTCATCCATCATTTCTGGATGTGTTTCAATCTGAAAATTCTGAATTAGTCTCCACATGTTGTCTATATTTTTAATGTGTTGTTTGATCTGGCAGTATGAACGTCTAGTATTGTACAATCATAAAATTTACAGCATCAAAGAGGCTTGAAACTCCTTATTATATTATTTTATTACAGCAATGAGGTCATAGGTGTTTACCACCATACAAATTATCTCATTACATTTATTATTCAATTTTTGTGTCCCTCTTTCCCATTGCCGCTTTTTGGTTTATTGATTTTTGATTTTTTACCTTGAAGCGCTGATGTGATAAATATATATTATCAACTTTTTACATTTACATATACAATTGATACATTTTATTTTTATTTGATTATGCTTTTATCAATTTGTTAGTTATTGATATCAGTTTGTTTTTGAAGAGGCCAGATATATTCTTCTACAGTCAAACCCCTCTTATGGCATACCTCTATATTTGCATAACCCGTCAATTTGCATAGATTTTGGCCTGGACATGCAAGGTCAGGGCCAAATTATGCCTTCACCTGTGTAACCCCTTATTGCATACTTTTTTTTCGGACACCAGTAGGCCATAAGCCATAACTTAAGCCAAATTAGCAAATTTATATTGAAATTGGGTGTATTATCCTTGTTGAGATTTTTTGAAACCCTTGACAAACATGAATTCCATTTGAATTTGACTTGAAACTTCAATCAACCGCACAATGCCTCCCAAAAGACGCAAGCCTGAAGCTGAAGATGATTTAGATAGCCCATCATTATCTGTTTCACCAATTAAATTTGATCCTTCTTTTCCAATTCACGTCACTCAAATCGGGAACATCATCTTTCTTCTTCAAGTATGATTCCATCTGAATTTCCTTGTGATTTGATCACCGAGGAACACGAACTCGACTTGCTAGAAAAAGGTGTGGACCATCTCCGTAAGAAATCTCAAGTCAAAGTAGAAGAGATTCGCAAACGTCAAGAAGCCGGCAAGGAAGTTTCACCTGAAGACAAAGATTTCATTGACAATGGTGCCAACTTTATTGATGAGCAGCTCATCATTGACCATTTGATTACTCTTGATGAATCCTTAACTTTCAAACTCACTCAATCTCAGTTCAACAATCTTACCAAAGTGATCCAATCTTACAACAAAGAGTTAATTGAGAATGAAGAGCACAAGAAGAAAAAACAATGTGATAACAAAGCTATGAAAGATTCCAAACACCCTACTTCAAGCAAGAAACCCGCAAGAAAACCAATCAAGATTGCTAAGCATAAACCTTGAGCCGGCCAGCAATGTGATGCCACCATTCATGAAAAGGTTGAAATACTCGACTGGTACCACGCCAATGGAAAAAGTCAGACCAAAACAGCCAAACACTTTACTGAAAAAATCACTCACTTGACAATCACACAGCCTCTCATCAGCAAGTGGGTCAGAGACGAAGGATCAATACAAGAAAAATCACCAACAAGTGCCCCGAACATGAAACGAGTCCAAGCAGTAGCTTACCCAAAAATTGACTCACTGGTTATTTCTTGGATCAATAGTGCTGAAAAAAGTGGGCTAGTTGTTAGTGGTGACAAGATTAGAAACAAATGGAAGCACTTTGCATGCTTGGAAGGACTACCAAGTAAAGATTGGCTCAAGCTCCAAGGTGGATGGTTAGATAGTTTTAAGCATTGATACGGTATTTGCTCGGTCAGGAAACATGGTGAAGCTGCTTCAGCTGACCCACAGGTGGTTAAGGATGAAATGAAGCAAGTTCAAGATCTCAATTCTGAGTATGATCCAGAGAACATCTACAACATGGATGAGACTGGACTCTTCTATGTGTAAGCTTTCTTTCTCTCATCAGACCATATCAGAACAACTTCTTGTATTGATTTCATTTCGATCGGTTATGCAGATTGCCTCCTGATAAAGGACTTGCCACTGTCACGGAGTCAAGAGTGTGGCATATTGTCTTACAGTCATTGTGACTTATAATGCGACTGGATCCAACAAACACCATCTCGGCTTCATTGGTAAATCCACATGTCCTCGAGTCTTCAAAGGAAAAACACCCGGAAAGCTTGGAATCGAATATTACAGTAACGACTCAGCCTGGATGAACTCAAAGGTTTTCATGGGTTGGATCAGTGAATTTGACCAATCCCTCAGTCATCCAATCATACTTTGGGTTGACAACTTTAGCGGACACAAAGTACCTGATGGTTTTCTCAAAAACATCCGACTCAAGTTCTTCAAGGCAAACCTTACAGCACATGTTCAGCCTTGCGATGCAGGAATAATCTATGCGCTGAAATGTCACTACCGGAAACGATACCTCAACCAATCTCTACAATTACACTTGGAGAACGTTGAACCATCAAAGGTCTTCAAGATTGATGTGCTCACCGCAATGCGACTTTGTAAGCTTACATGGCACTCAGTTTCTAAGGAAACAATCAAGAACTGTTGGCATCATTCTGGAATTGTTAAGTTCAAAGATGACGATGACTCGTAAGCTGATCTCTGATTTCCACGCATCTTTACATATGTACAAACATACTGATTTTGACTCAAATTCAAATCAGCATTGTCACTCCGATCCGAGACAACCAAGGTTTCCTTCAACCTCCAAATGTGAACCTTGAAGAGGACATTCAAGTCCTGGAGGATGCTGGCATGATAGGTCGGGCAAATCGCATGTCAATTGCTGAGCTCTTGAACCCGGAGGGTGAAACTCCTCAATTTTCCGGCCTTGAAACTCCTAAAGAGATCTTTGCTCAATTCCAGGCTATTGATGAAGAACCTCAACTTCAAGTTGAACCCAAGGCTGTGCCAACAAGCGCTGTGGCAATGAAGGCAATGTCTCTTTTGACCGCCTACATGGAAGGAACCAATCATGAATTGGGACTACAGTTCGATGCTGCTATGCGTATCTATCAGAAGGATGTCATCTCTTACATCAACTTTGCAAACAAGAAACAAGCTTCCATTTCTGATTTTTTTAGCTTAAAGAGACAAGAAGGCCATAGGATGTATTCTATGAATGTGACTTGTTAGCTTTAAAATGAAATATACAGTTACTTTTCTCAGTTCGTCCCAATCTACTGCACGCTGCCCCAATCTTACTGCATGAAAACATGCGATCATGAGATATAAATGTGAAAGCATGATATCATGCCATAATACGGGCTTCCGTCTTATGGCTTAACCTCTCGTAAAGCATACCTAAATGGTCGGACCATGGGGTATACCTTAAGAGGGGTTCGACTGTATTCATTTGTCTTTTTTTATTTTGCTTCATTGGTGTTAGGGTGGTTTTTTATTTTTTATTCGCTTCCGCACCGCAGGGTGTTTTGTTGTTATGAAGAAAAAATCATCCTTAGACATTCAGCCTTTGGCTTTTCACCCAAACGTGTGCTTGTTATCCATAAGCATATTCTCAAGTTTCTTTAATAAGATTAAGTATTTATGTTTCCAGGACTAGTTGATATATGATAAATAATCAGGACTTGAAAATACAAGATATGCCAGATGTTTTTTTCAATATTGCAGAACTGACATAAAATGGAAGGGAGATTAAAGACACAAGCAGGATCAATAGCAGGGAACGTGCCCACACAAAAGGGACCCGTAAGTTGATGACACCAGCGTCGAGGTGATTGATTTGGAAGACCTTTGGACCCTTATTGTGATTGGATTTTTTTTTCAAAACAGTGCGAGATCGCCATGACACGCTGATATAACAAGTTTATTTGTTCGACACCGGGAATATTTAAAACCACAAGATTTGAAAATTAACCTCATAACGAGCATTGTTTTTGTTGGACGCCAAGGATATTTGAGTGTCAATATCCAACGTGGGTACCATACCAGTCATCCCTGATTGTATCTCCGCAAAGATAAAATCAAAAATATGAGCACCGTCCTGGAGTGAGGCCTTGGCATCTATTTAACCTAGAAATTGATAGCGGCCTCACAGAATGGAACCCGAAAAAATGCCGACGATGTGAGAAACTTATCTTGAATATACACATGAGGTTTAGGGTGCCCAAGACTTTTTCGAGGATATTGAATTAGGGTACAATTTTTGTCAGAATGCCAATCCGGCCGCGTTTTGGATTATTGCCGAAAGGGAGCTAAATATAACAAAGTCCCTTTCTCTTCTCGGAGAAAGAAGTGAGCTCACGAGAAAGTTTAGTGATCAGTTGTTGAATTGGGGTGCAGTCTGGTGCAAAGGAGATATATTGTATGTATGTACAGGCGACTTAAGTTGAGTTTTGCGTGAAAATCCATCTGTCTTTTAAATACAAAGCGGCTGCGAGGATTTTGATGTGGGTGTGCACTTGGCCCCTTTTAGTGATGAACCTTTTCGACACAGGGTTTTTTGCACGGCTAACAAATGAAGGCTTACTTTGAAAATTCAGAAAAATTGTTGAAACATTAAGCGATGGATTGCGTAAAGTTGACGCCAGCTAAGCTATTACCATTGGTGCTCAGCATTAAAGGTAACAAGTGATGTGCAAGACCCTTGAAGTCTTTTACAAGGATCAGGATAATTTAAAAATTAAGAAGATGCCAAGGAAAGCTTTCATTGCCTATCGCCGGATCGGTCATCAGTTCGCCGTAGCAAGATTCAGAAGCATGCGTTCCGAATCGGCTGAGATTAAAAATCGACTTGGTAACTCAAATGAAATGCCATTGTTTTGAAAAACTCATCCTTCATGAGGGGAAAAGAAGGGTCCTAGGTTTTCTGTTTGAAAATCAAGATATGTATCTAGCAGGATCGAGAGCTTGTTTCTGGTGACTTGTTGAGCGGTACCACTGCTACAATTACATAGGTTACAAAGGAATTTTTTGGCCGTTCGCGCGGAGCTTGCCGGAAAATTGGCTGTTGAGGCTTGAGAGAAAAACTGAGCAAAGGTTTTGAATCCGACGGTGTAGATAGTTTGATGTGGATGAGTGTGGATTTGCAGTCCTTTCTGGTCCTTTGCTTTTGGTTTCACACCGTTCTCCAACGTTCCCACCGATGGTCATTCGGATTTTCTTCGAGAGCGTTACCGGGGGTTGCACAGGTTTGCCCATCATTGCTCGATACATATGTACATATGAGGGCCACGCCAAGAGTCATCGCCAAGGCTTCTGAGAAGGTTTTGTTCGCTACGGTCCATGGATCTTGAAAATGCGATATCGCTCAAAGCTCCAGGAGAAGGGTGGACTTGCGGTCTTTTGATTTTGGTTTCACACCGTTCTCCATTCGCACCGGTGGTCAATGAAGTTCAATGTCATTCAGATTTTCTTTGAAAACGTTGCCGGCGGAGGTTGCACACGTTTGCACATCATTGTTCAATATGAGGGCCACGCCAAGAGTCATCGCCGAGGCTTCCGAGGGTCCTTTTTTCTATTTTTGAAGTGCAAATTTCATCAACAAAATCTTTTAACAACGCAATCTTTCAACAGGTTTTGTTTCCTACGGATCTTGAGAATGCAATATTGTTAAAAGCTCCAAGGACCATAGCCTCTCAAACATCTCCTTCGTCCTTGTCGTTAACTTTAGCTTAGCTAAAAGTTTCCACCATATTCGCAACCACTTCTGTTTTATCTACATTGACAACTTATCATTTACAATATGTCTGGTACCAATGTGTGGTCTATTCTCAAGTAAATCCGCCTCACTTTCAGCTTCTATAAGTGTCCTATATAACATATTGTTGCTAATTTGTCTTCCTGTTTCCTATAACAGAACGGTAGTAGGAAGCATCGCTCAGGTCCGTAGTGGTGTGCATGTCTTTTCTTAGATTTTTGTCTGATTACAAACTGTTTGGCTCGAATGTACAGGTATCCTTTCTCTCGGTAAGTTCACCAAACTTAAAAATTCGTGCAAACTTGTTTTTACGTATTTTACAACGCTATCATATCGGGTTGAACTGATTCGGTCGCAAACTTGACAGATCGCGGGCTATATTTTGGCTCGTAAGAAAATTATCACTCCAAAATGCAGAATCAGTTTCAACGAGGCCAATAAGTAGGTCTTCTTTTGTTCATCCATCCCAGTTCACCGTTCTGGCTCATCATTTACAATTCTTTACCCTCCTTAGCGTCTTTTTCACTCCCGCTTTCATATTCACAAAAATCGCTTTCCAATTGAAAGCTTCTCAAATTGTAGAGCTTTATGTAGTCATACTTAGTTTTGCGGTCGTTGCCATTTCTTCCGCCGCTTTAGCTTACTTGCTAGCACGACTCCTGAGACTTAGTACATCTGATCGAAGATATACACTTGCGGTGTCGATGTTCATGAATTCGAATTCGTTGCCCATAGCTCTGACAATGAGCTTACTAGACAATTCCGGTCCCAAAAATATTTTTCAGTGGCGCGAAGATGATACAAGATCGCAGGTATGTTTTTTAGTCTTTCTGTCGAATCTCATAGCTTCGTGGTATTGATGATTTCACATTCTTCAAAAATCTCTACTAGCAATCCGCAAGGTCTACGGCGTACCTCGTACTTTATAGCACACTCGGATTAGTTCTCCGATGGAGCTACGGTGTCCGTCTGCTTACAGCTCCAAAACCAGAAGACGAGCAAGGTACAGCTCAAAAGCAGAACGCATGGAGGTTTTGGAGTTCCAAGAAAGAAGTTCCCTCAACCCCAACCTCGGAGGGCTCACACGAAAAACATCCATCTGAGAAAGGTGACGAGTCTCCTCGCCTGGCCACCTGTCCTGATCTTATGATGACGCAACATGGAGAGGATAGGGTCAATCCCACACTTTCCAAGAAGATATCAATCAAGGTTCAGAATTTCTTTAAAGCTTTCAACCGATTCATGAACCCAACCTTGTAAGTTTCTTTTCAAAGTTGCTAAGAGAAAAGTATGACAAACTAATTTATCCTTTACGTTCGTGATACTTAGGTATGCATCCATCGCAGCATTTCTGGTAGTAGTCATTCCAAAAGTACAGGGATTTGTCAGGAGCATAAAACCTTTGGAAGGGTATGTTGCTTTACTTTTCAACCTCTTCAGCTAATCTAATCTACTCATTTTTAATTTCCGTAAAAATAACTCAGTGCATTACAGTTTGCCGCAGACGTCTCGGTCCCTTTAACAATGGTAGTCTTGGGTGAGTCCAATTGTATATCTATGTAATCAGGGGGGAGAGCAAAAATGAGTCTGACTGAGCGGGATCATTCTAGGTGCCTACTTCCATAACCCTAAGCCCGAGTCATCTCAGACATCAGGGGAATCTGAAGAATCTATAGAGCCAGAGAAGCGAATCATGAAGGCGCGTTGGAACAAACTCATTCAAGATTTAGGACCGCCCTCTGAGCGTAATACGATGCTAGTAGGAATTACAGCTCGACATCTCTTGACTCCTCTAGTAATCGTTCCAATTCTTTATGCAGTCACCACTGCTCTTGCACGTCCATCAGATAGCTCAGCTAGATTCCCAGATCCGATCAAAGACCCTTGTTTTTTATTAGTCATGCTCTTATTAGCTGGATCACCACCTGCGATCACTTTAGTCCAAATGACTAACGCTAATATCTTTCCAGTAGGATCATCAGCTTATTTACAACAAAAATCTTTTAGTTTGAGATTTCAAAGATTAATTTCTAAGACTCTTTTAATCTCATATGTGTTCATAACTCCAATCACAACCATCATTTTAGTCTTTGTGGCTGTACTTATTCTTCAGAAAAGATCAGTATAAATCGTAATTTTTCGAACACCAAAAATAAATTTTTATAGATTGTAAATCATGAATGATAGGTTATCTTATAAGTTATAAATATGATAGATGCAATAGATAAGATAGATTCAATAGAATAAATACCTTTAAACCAAGATACCCTGACATTCGAAGTTACGCTTGACATAAAACACCGCCAATGTGCTCAACTGTTGCAGCAATTGAGCTTTTTAACATTGAATGCAAGTACTGCTTAGGTCATACTACATAGTGCTTGACTGGCACTCTCTAGAGGTTGAGGGCTACAACAGCAAGGCTGCCACTATACTCAATGTAGTGTAGTGAACGTACTTTTCCTTTAAGACCTCCGTGACTTCTATGAATTTCTGCTGAGTTCAATTTGATGACTTCAGACTTTAAGTTGTAAATCTTTTTTGACATCTCTACATCTTGATATTCTTTAGTATTTGAAAATCTGAGGTCAATCTATTAAACTTTTCCCTAACTAAAGATAAGTACCATTCAACAAAAGAGAACCATGATCAAAACTTAATCGATCTTTCATTCTCAAACTATCCTCACACAAATTGAATCTGATTCTGAGCTAGTGAATTATAGATTCAATTGAGTTTGGAATCTTTGAACGGGAGTTCTCTCTTTTTGAACTTCTTTAGGTGTTTTTTATGTTTGAGTTTTGATCACCTCAAGCCCAGACGATCAGAAGAGCTCTTTTGATTCTGTCAACGGAGAGTTCATGAGGTGCAGAGCAATGGGATACTGCTTTGTATCAATTATGGTAGTCAAACCTGTGCAAAAACCGTGCAAAAACCGTGCAAGATCCGTGCAAGAATTCTTTTGACATCTTGCACAGAATTTGCACCAAATTTGCGGACTTAAGACCCTTAAGACTTACATATGTATGTGAAACCAAGACCCCGCAATACATCCTTGTTGATCATTTCCTTTTCCCAGAGGTGTAGACGTGAAAAGCATCTAGCAGCTTGCTTCGTACCGTAAAGAGCTTTCTTTAGTAAAAGAACAAGATTAGGTGATGATGTAGAGATGCCTTCTGCTGGTCAAACATATATCATTTCGTCAATGGGACTATGTGGGTAGGCTGCTACTATATCGAATCCACGGATGTGCCAGCCTTTGTTGACCGTGACCGAGAAGATGATCATCAAAGATGTGAATCGTGCTGTAGGAGCAAAAGTTTCTGAAAAATCAATACCTTCCCGCTGAGTAAAACCTCTTACTACATATCTTGCCTTCCTCTTAACAACATTTCCTTCTGAATCTGTCTTTTCCGCAAATACCCATTTACTTGATACTGTTTTCTGGCCTTCAGGTAAGACTACTTCCTCCCACACTTTCAGGCGTTTCAACATTTCTATTTCTTTCTTGCACGCATCCTTCCATTCTTGACTATGTTCACCTTGAATAGCTTCTTGATAGGTACGCGGTAGATGTTGAGAGATTCCTGCCGCTTTTGCTTTCAATAGTTCAATTTGAAGATCTTGCTCACAAATAGTTTCTGTGAAATATTTGTCGTCAAGAAGGTATGTGATGGATAGAGACTCAAAAAGCTTTCGTAGCTCTTGATGAGCATTGATTGTATCTTTAGTGGTTAGAATGTGATGAAGAGATGTTGCTCCTGAATGCGTATCATTTTCAGGAAGTGATTGTGAAATTGATGAGTTTGATTTTTCGTTGAGCCATCTTGCGTGAGCTGAATCAATAAAGTCATTTGTTGCTGGATTCCAGAATCGCCAGCCTTTACTGGATTCAAGATATCCTACAAATCTACATTTAATTGCACGATCATCAAACTTACGTCTTTTTTCTGATGGTACATGAACAAAAGCGTAGCTGCCAAAGATCCTAAGATGATCAACTTGCGGAGTAAAACCAAACATTAGTTCTGTTGGTGTTTTTGATCCGGTGCTTGAATTTGGTGTTTTATTGTGAAGATCAGTTGCTAAAATGATTGCAAATCCCCAGAACTTGTTAGGTAAGCCTGAGTCTTTAAGGAGTACACGCATACCTCCCTGAATCGTCCTGTTTGCTCTTTCTATTGAACCATTTTGTTCATGAAAATATGGAAGTGACATTTGTACCTTAATACCCTTTTCTGCAAAATAAAGCTTGAGTGGATTATTGACAAATTCTCCCCCCCCATCAGTTCTCCAATTGATAACTTTATAACCAGTACGACGCTCAGCTTCAGCTATATAAGTTTTAATATGGTTAGCAGCTTCAAACTTAGATTTAAGGAGATATGTACGCATGAAAGTAGAGTATATCTCTGATTTCCAGTGAGTATTCTGATCCCGACATAGTTTTCACTGGAAATGGACCGCATAGGTCCGCTACTATTAATTGTAATGGAGCGTCGTATGAGATTAGGGAGGGTCCTATAGTTGAAGTCTTGGTGGATTTTGATATCGCGCAGTCTTCACAAGGAGCGGTTCTTGTCAGTTTTTCAGGTAAACCAACACACACTTTATCTCTGATCAGCTTCAATAAGGTTCGGTCATTGGGATGACCAAGACGTCTATGCCAAAGCATAAAGTCTCCAAGCACCGCTGCTACTGTCACTTCCTGAACAACGGCTTGTAGCAACGGTGGCTCGCTAAGCTAAGCTAAGGGATTTTGCCACCTTGGCTTAGCTTAGCTAGAGCCCGCTAAGACTCAATCCGCTAACTCTAAGCGTTAGCGGACTTGCGCTAACGCTAAGACATTAGCTTAGCGCGTGTAAAATTGTACCGCTAAGCTAAGCACTTAGCTTAGCTAGATTGTAGGCGCTAAACCGCTAAAAGCGGTTTAGCGATGTCATTGGGACGTTGCCAGATTTTTTTCATTAATTGAAGCAAGAAAAAAAAAACAAATTACTTTTTTGATAGCACACTTGCCACAACCATCCATTCACCCAACAGCTCCACCTTTTGACGAAGCCACAAGAGGCTACCCACATTTCGCTCAATTGTCTGAGGGGCTAACCGGCCTCGATTTGCTGAGCAAACATCAGCAGCAGCAGAAAAGGACCTTTCCACAGTTGCAGACGAAGCTGGAATTGCCAGGTAGTCACGCGCCATCGAGGCAAGGACTGGGTAATGCTGTTCATGATCCTAAAAAAAGAAAGAATGATGAGCATGTAGGTGTGAAGTAGTTGACAATAAGTACTTACTTTCCACCATTGTAATATGCATTCAGGATCAATGGTGTCATTGCTGTCACCCGCTTTGAGAACTGGTACCAAAGGGTGTTCACCTCCAAGATATCTCTTCAATTCATCTATTTGCTCGGTCTGAAGATCATCAGTGAAAAGTTGGTAGACAGAAGATACCTTGCTACTTGAGATTGATGTGGTGGGTTTGAGTGATCGTTGAGAATTGAGATCCAAATGTTGAGTCTTGCGAACATGGAATGCCTCTCTGAATTTCTTGAGAGCCTCGACCGAAAAGGTATCTTGAGGACCAAATGCTTTTTCAAAGAATCGGTGTCGAAAGAGCGGGTTTAAGATGGTTGCAAAGACAAGAGGATCACATTTGAGTGCCTCATTATAATACTTATCCAACCAGACCACCATTTCTGCAATCATGGGGCCAAGGGGGTCTTCTTCGTCCAAGGAGGAACTTCGGTTCTTGAGGGAATCTAAGAGAACAGAGTACTCGGGGAGTACAATGGACCCGTTTGGGCCGTCCTCCTCAAATCGTTTGGTGAGAAGAAGGAATGGCTAGGAAGATATAAACAATGTTCAATTGTCGTATCAAGTGAGGATAACTTGAAATGCTTACACGGAGCTCTTCATTGAGAGCTTTGATGTCCTCCCAGTCGCCACCGTCAAATGTTATACCATGAAAATACGCCACTTTCTTTACGTCAGTAGCTCGACGCCTGTTTGAGGTGTGGTATTTTGCTAAATCCTCACTGAGGATCTGATCAATGACCTAAGTACAGAATCAAGAGGTGAGCTCGCCTTTTTGTTCATTATATACAAAGCCAGACATACTCACCTCACGTGCCTCATATGCTCGGGTTTGTCGATCATAATCAGCATTCCATCTGATCCCGTATCCAGCAACCAACGGGCGCACAGACAAGCCTTTTGCCTTCATGCGACGTTCAAAGATCCGTCGCCAAGTTGCACTTCGAGTCATCCGACGACAAACCGTGAGGCACTTGAACAAAGGTGGAATAGAATGAGATCCTGTCAGTATAACAAAATGATGGACATGTCAATACAGAAATTGTAAAACTTACATTCTTGTAGAGTAAAGCCATTGAGTTTCTTGTGTGATCAACATTTGTTTCAAGCGCTTTGCGAAGGCGGCGTGTATCTTCTTCTTCGTCTTCATGATCGGATGTGTCTTCTTCTTCTGAATCGCTATGAGGAGTCTCCTCAGGAAGCTCATCAAGATAATGTTCGGGGTCCTCATCGTTTTCATCTAGCTTATCAATCAATCCTTCATCGTCATTTGTTTCTTCTTCAATTACAGGCATTATATCCACCACAGGAAACCGGCCAAGAGCTTTCTCTTTGTTGGCCGAGTTTGCTGGTGCTTTAATTCCTAATGCGGCGAGTCCATGCTTGACGACAAGGCCAAGCTTGTGGCATGCACAGAAGTGATGCATCGTATTCGGATCCCAGGTATAGTTGCTGGTCCACTTGGAGATTGGCTTGACCGAAATCGATGATGTGATTTCTACATCAGGAGTTGGTTGCGATGGCGAGTTGACGATACTGTTGAGTGCCGAGTTGACTTCAGAGTTCAGGAGCTCTGAATGCGACTGTAGCTGATTATGAATCTCTCGAGCCATCGTGCGATTGTTCATACCCGAGTCGGTCACCTGAGCAAGCATGTAAGACAATAAATCATTATGTTAGTTCAGATTTTAGATAGAAGATATAATAGGAAATACTTAATGAAGTTTGAAAAAGCTAATCTTGTGATATAAATTGTCCTTCTTTAGGAGTGTGACAATCGGTTCTGCCAACCATTTACCGTGATGATGCCAAGCGACTGTCTTTAAAGTGAGATGTCGACTTTTGTATTCCCACTTCGGAGTGATGTAACAGACTGAGACACCGCTGAAGGCGTGTGCATTACCCTTGGTTGTCCAGACATCCTGGACTAGCGTGAACTGGCTGTCGAGATTCTGAATGTGGAAGATAGGATAGTCAGTTCCCAATAATCTGATGATGCTATGATTAATTCACATACCTGAAGTTCCTTGCGTATTGAGTCCCGGAGCGAAACATATAATTGTTTGGCTTCCTCTGCCATCCACTTGCGCTTGTATATGCGAACGCCGGGTCGAGCATATTCGAAAGCCGAAAGTAAGGCCGGGTCCTCGATTCGTTTCCAAGGTAGAGCTTGCCGGACAAGCCAAAGGCAGAGTAATCGATTCATGATGCTGGTATCGTACTGGTTTTTTGACTGCTCAATTCCAAATGAGCTAAGTGTTGATTGGTTGTTCTTCTTGGCCATCGCTTTAACTGCAGCGACAGTCGGTGGTAGATGGGCGCCAGCTGCAATAGCCCTGTGTCGTTCAGGGCATGCAGACGATCCATTTGCGACTTGAGGATTGCCATCTCGATGGACCTTGAGGTTTGCTCGAGGGTTGCTACTACTTACACGGATATCCTCCTTTCCACACCAAAGACATGTGTGATTAAGCTGTTTACAATTTGGATCCTTCATTTCCTGTTATATCAATTAATCAGAACCTAGTACTTTCGATTACAGATAGATAGAATAAGAACACTCACCTCTTCCTTTGTACGATACGTCGGAGAATGATAATCAAGGACATCATCATAACCCGCTGCGTCCTTTCTTCTTTTTTTGGTTGCAGTTGATTTGATTCGTTCGATCTCTTCATCAGAATTCTGGCCTAGAGCAGCACGATCAATCTCATCGGGCTGCCAAAACAAAATGCATCAGTTCAGAATTGACAAAGACAGACTATGATGAAGAAGTGTCTCACCTCGGTAATGTTGTTGGTCTTCTTGCGTGGCGGTTTTTTCTTTCTTACACTCGTCTTCTCAGTAGCATCCTGGCTTTCAGTCTCACTATCATCTAATACCCTGCGTTTCCGTTTTGGAGGTGGAGGCTGAGCTTGAGTTGATCTAGCAGCGGATCGACGTGAATCAGAAGATGGAATGACCATGTTCTGCGGTCTTCTAGGGGTGATGATACGACTCGTTCTTCGAGGGACCACACTGGACGAATCTTCTGCGTTCCCCGGTTGGTCCGCATTGTGGTCTGTAGGTGTTTGTTGTGGAGGTGTTGGGGTGACCTCTCGAGTATGATCCTGTGATCCGTGGTCTTCATTTTCCATCGTTCGACAAGTTGATGATGAGTTGGAGTGGTTGGGTTGGGTAGATGAGAAGTGGGATTGGGGGTAGTGGAAGGGGTGGGGGTGGATGCGATCGGGGTACAGTCGTGGGAAGTTCAAAACACACAAAGGTGTGTATAAAATACTTATCGGACCAGCTGTCGGGGTAAAAACCAGGCCCGAAAGCGGGGTTGAAGCAGCCACCGCGGGCCTATTGCCTCAGGCTACCAAGCCCCGCTAATCCCGCTGGCTTAGCGGTTTTGGCCCTGGTGACGGCCTTAGCTTAGCGGTCCTGAGCTCCGCTAAGCTAATTAGCTTAGCACTCGGCCAGCCAGGGGATTTGAGACTCCCCTTAGCTTAGCTGGCGCGCGCTAAGAATCCTCCGCTAGTTTAGCGGCAAAAACCTGCTAAGCTAATGCTCCGCTAAGCGCTAACTTAGCTTAGCAGGGCCACCGTTGCTTGTAGGATCCATCTTCTGCCTAATTTGTTGGCAGTAATGATTCTCAAGTTATTCTTCCATAGTTAAATACCTTGATTAGAGTTCTTGAAGGTAATTCCATCCTCTTCCAGTTGGATTCCTGAAAGAAGGCTATGGCGCAAAGTTTCACACAAGTACACGTTCTTTATATCTAAAAACTCAGATGAGTTTGTTATATTGCAAATTCGAACACATCCTACAGCAGTGATAAAAGAAGAAGATGAAGAATCCGCCATTTTAACTGGTGATGGAGATATGTTGTGAATAGATGTGAAATATGAACGGTGATTAAAAACATGGTGGGTTGCGCCCGTGTCAAATATAATTGTCGTAGGTGTAATGTCAGTATCCAGTTGAGAAACTGTGATGTGATGAGCATTGACGCACCCGGTGAAGTCGATATCAGCGAATTGTGGTTCCACAATTCTCGTATCAGAATTAGAAGCTGATCCATTAGGACGATCCTTGATTCGTTCAGCTTTCAATTTGGACCGGCAAACATCTTCTTTGTGGCCTTTCTTCTTACAAAAATGACATCGTATTTGATATTTGCTATTAGATGGTTTCGCAGCAAGAGATAAACCCTCTGGTACCCCAGATTTCCCTTTTCGATGAGCAATATCTGCAGCACCTAGCGCCCACGTCATATTTGAAGTCGTGATAAGTGCATTCGGCGTCGTCCGTATCGTGGTTTCAAAAGTGTGAGTGACATTAGGGAAATCAGTTGGCATACTGTTGGCTAGGGCTGCTGCAAAGTTGTCGTCACCGATAAGCATCCCTGATCTTTCCAATTTCCTTCTGATGGCTGACATGTTGGCAATATGTCCGTCAATAGTGGAAGATGATGGGTCGTACATAGTGTGATATAAGTCATAATGTAATGAGATCCTGCTGGCGTATGTTTGTCCTGAGAATTGAGAATTGAGATAGGCGTATCTTTCGCATGGATTAGATGATTGTTGTTCTAGTCGCAAGCTGAGATGTTTATCAATAGTCCAATGGATAAGAGTATTGACGCCATCAGCTAAATCTTCATTCCATCCAGGTTCTCTGGGTAAAGCTCCTGGGTCCAAATATATAGGACAGCCAGGGAACATGCGGATCAGGCGACGAAAGTCTGCATCCCAAATATCAAAATTCGTTCCGTCTGCATTAAGGGCAGCTATCTTGTCCAACTTAATTGGACAAGCCCGGAGTAGAGCCGAGAAGGGTTCGTCATGATTGCTGCCCGCAGCGGTGTTGAAAAAATTCTGAATAGTCGTTTGCTGAAGATTCTGATTTTGTATATTTTGCTGATTCTGATGTAAGGTCTGATTCAAAGTCTGCCCTCCGGTAGTAAGATCCGCAGGCATTCCTGAGAGATTGTTGGATGCGATAATGTCCATGTTAGATGTAGACATGTGATGATCCTCCTCAGGAAGATCTTCAATCCTAGAGTTTCGTTCGTTTTGCAGGGTAGAACCTGTGATAGCTGTGTCAAAAGAGTCGTCGTCTATGTTGTCTGGCAAAGAAAAGCTCATAACCTGTAGACGTGAAACAAAAGATCGACGTCTAGAACACTAGCGTCAGTTGTTGACGTGAAACAAAAGTAGATAAAGATTGCATAAGAGAGAAAATAAGTTCTAACCTAGAACACTAGCGTCAGTTGTTGACGTGAAACAAAAGTAGATAAAGATAAAGAAAAGGAACAACAAGTTTCAATGAAACTTTATCTTTTATATCTAACAAGTTTCATAATAGATCAACAACATATATGCGCACATTAGTTAGTTTAGACTAATCTAGTCTAGTCACACAATGTTCTACATTGGTCTTAAACCGAAAATAGGTGAGCGTGGCTTTATGACGTAGTCATCACTGATGCCTAGCCATCTGCACCTTAACAAGAGGAACAGCAGAAGACAGCAGACATACAGCAATGGCTGAATCACCCCCACTGCCGGCCATACCTCTCGATCCAAACCTTCAAGTAATATCGCCGCAAGTTTTGAATTCGACCACCGCCACCGGTCCCCTGCATATCATGTCTCCCCCCAAATGGGTTCAAAGTCCAACTCCAATTGCTGGTCAAGCTCTTCAGCTTGCAATCATCCCACCTTCGGTGAATGCTACTGGCTGGAACTTATCCCGATCTAATAGTCTCACCCAACAAATTCAGTTCAGTAACTCACCATCAAATACAATGCACGGCACTTCAACACTTCCTTCAAATTCCACGGCTCAAAAAGATCACAGTATGGATGCACCGAAGAAGAAGCGTAAATACACAAAGAGAAAGAATCCATCAGACACAACAAAAAAGAATACGACTGCGTCACAAGAATCAACTGATGAAAAAAAAATACTTCATGGAGATCTGAACTCAATTCTGAGGGGAAAAGTGCTATTGTTCTGATAATCGAATGGTTGGGAACCGCAACGACAACTGGTACACGATATGATTGGTGGAAGGGAGAGATGGATGTGGACACGCGAACAATTCATAGTAAAAAAGATGTTGGTGAAATGATTGCTGAGTACTTGGCTGAGCAAGGTCTACCAGGCCGAGATGGAAGAGGTGTAGAGGCTCAGGTCAGTAATTACACAATCTCTCTGCTTTGCAATTTCTGGCTAAAGTTCACCGGCGGGCTCAATGTAGATCCGTACTCTTCAAACAACCTTCAACCTTGCTCAAGACTTTCGCGATGGGACTGGCCAAGGTATTTTGGCGGATCTTGAGCAACAAGCACAAGACGAGAAATCCCAGAAGGGATACTTATCTGATAGTGATGAGTGGAAGGTACTAGAGCATTCAACCGAGTCAAAGTTCAACCGTATGTACCTTTATCTCCATGGCCGTACTTTGAATGGTTGCATACTGATGTACAATCATTGTTATACAGAGCTTTTGTTCCAACGTTGCTTATACTACTACAATCTCTTGCCTTTTATGCAAACACGTATCAATGTCATACCCCAGTCTGTACGTGAAAGCGGAGATGTTTTAGATGAAGAGAGTATTCTTCCCTCTACGAAGCGCACACGCAGCTACTCTCCGATCAGCAATATATCATCAATACACGAAAGCGAAGAACCCAAAATCACAGATTGCCAAAGTCCTCTTGCCAACAATTTAGATCTCACTCAAGATTTAGAGTTCACTGACCTGTCAAACGGTCCTGATATTGTTTTGAATTCCCAAGCACGAATATCTTCACCTACTCCAAACAACTCAGGCAAGAATGTAAGTGATAGGCGCACACCCGGACGACCTGTCAAACGTCCAAGATCACTTCACCTTGATAAAAATCCAGCATCCAGGTCAACCTCCAGCTCAGCATCGGATGTACAACATCTCTTAGCATCTCAACTACCCTCACGTGACGAAAAAGCAGAGCGAAACAAGCTTGAGAAGGATTGTTTCACGGCTGAGGAAAATTTCATGAAGGCTGAGCAAGATGCACGACAGGAAGAGCTCAAAACTCAGGCTAGACTGGTTGACGCAGTTTCTCGTCACCTTTCAGGAGGGGATGCTGGTTTAGAAGAAGCCAAACGTGCCGAACGCGCTCAACTTAAACTTGACCAAGATCGAGTTGCACTTGATCTCGCACGGTCTCAGTTGGCTCGCAGTCATGAAGATCTCATCACGGCAAGAATTGATTGCAAGTTGTCTATGCTAGCAAAGTACAAGGCACTGGGTTTTTCAATTGAGCAAGCCAAAAAGGAAGTGGAAGAAGCTGAAGAACAACTTCGAAGTAAGTGATTCACTATCATCTCCTTCATTGTGCAACCCTGACCAGTGCAATTGCTGTGATAGGAAATCTTGATGGAGAACTTTTGGAGAAAAAATGAAAAGCGGCTCGGTGTAACTTATCCCGATTTACTTAGGACTCAACCCGATTTACTTAAGACTCAACAAATAAAAATGTTTTCCTTTATTTTATTGTTTTGTTTTCTTTTGATTCAACTCTGTGTTGACTCTTCAAACCCTTAAATAAAGGCCCCTGCTATTTGCAGCCCACCCCGGGCCCATATGGGCGCCGTCATCTAGCGCCCATATGGGCGCTATATTGCAGCGCCTACCTGCACATGGGCACCAAATTACGGCGCCCATGGGAGGATATAGGCGCTAAATTATAGCGCCCATATGGGGAAATGTACACATGGGCGCTACTTCTCAGCGCCCATGATGTAGGCGCTGAATTATAGCGCCGATATCAGTTTCAGACGTATGGGCGCTACTTCTTCCATCTCCACGAGGATCATAGAGATCAGTAATGTAAGGTCTTACAAATATCATTAATTGATCCTTGGATTGTCAAATTAGATGTGGATCTTGATAATGATTGAGACAATCAAATTCTTCTTCAGTATTGTATTGAGCTCTGATACATTCTTCATTACGAGTCATTGCTTCATGTATTTCACCATCATTTCATTTTAAATCATTCACATAATCTGAAACTTGAAAATCAACTAAATCATCTGAATCTGAATCTTGGAAACCATTTCTATCATTAACATTTGGATCAATAAAATCATTTTCTTCATCTTCATCTTCATCTTCAGCTTCATCATCTTCATCTTCATCTTCATCTTCATCTTCATTGTTTTCTTCTTCATCTTCATCTGATTTGATTGTTTTGACATTACAATTTCTTCTATCATGACCTGATTCACCACAATTACCACATTTCATTTTCATTTTCTTTTCTGATTTTGCTACATATTCAGGCGCTGAACTCTAGTGCCTAGAGATATGGGCGCCAGAATATAGCTCCCATATGCTCCAAAAGGGATGTAGGCGCCAGAATATAGCGCCTATATTCAAGTGGGCGCTATATTCTAGCGCCTACATCCTTGTCAAGGCATATGGGCGCTATTGCAAGATTTATAGCGCCCATATGGCTATGTGGGCGCTAAATACAGCGCCCATATTGAAATATGGGCGCTAGATGACGGCGCCCATATGGGCCCAAGGTGGGCTGCAAATAGCAGGGGCCTAAATAAATATTTTTCTTGCTTTTGAATCGGCTTGGTGTTGTCATTAAAAACTGACAACCTAAAAAATGTGTTCCTTTTCGGCTGTGTTAACTAAAATTGAGAATTGTTTCTCTGTCTTTGTTTGACTTCATGTTATAAATCTGGATTAATTATGAGTCACCAAAGACTTTTGAAAAAAATGTTATTTCATTTTGTGGGCTCACTGTTACTTATTCTTAATGAGTAATTTAAGAACAAGAAAAAGTTAAATATGATCATTTTAAAGTGGAACAGTACAACAGAATATTGCGCCAAAAGATACAAATGAGAAGATTAAAACCAAAAATTTATAAAGCATTACGAAAAACACGAAATACATGCATTCGTATGTCCTCATTGTCATCCTCTAAGATTTCGTTCAAGATAACTTCATCCTCGGGATCGACAGGAATAGCTACATTATACCGGAAAGCATATTGTTCATTCTGATCCAAAAGGAAGTTGTGCAGGATACAACAGGCTGATATCCAAGCATTCAAACGTGTCACACATTTTTTATCCTTCAAGAGTAATCGTAAGTCTTTCAGAGACTGCCATTGAGATTTCAGCATACCATTACAGTGTTCAATGGCTACACGTAATTCACTCAAAATTTTGTTAAATTCCATCTTTTCGCGTGTCAGAGGAATACCTCCCACTCTTTTGAAAGCTGGAATGATGAAAGAGTTGCAGCTGTACCCTGAATCCGCCAGGAGATACTCTCCTGCTGAAAAAAATCTGTTTGGGTCTGACCACAACTGGAAATTGCAGGCCAAACATTTTAGGTGATATCTTCATAAGTGAATCGATTTCAAAATCACATACAAGATTGAAAAATATCTAACTTACTGAAGAAGTACGCATTACTCGCTGATCATGGACACTACCACACCATCCATGGCGAGCAAACATGATCCTACGATCATGATTGCATACAAGCATTGAGTTGACCGCATAGAAATATTTCCGAGTCCAATAGTCCTCTTTGCACCTTGGAGGACCAAAGGCAAGCGGTATCAATGTACCATCCACAAAACCAACACAACTTTTGAAAGGACTGTTTCTGCCAACAGCTTTTCGAATTTTGACTCGCTCTGAGGGTGTTGGCCAAGACAGATATTGTCTCTCCATTCGGACAATCGCAACCACACATCTCCAGGTGTAATTCTCAACGCTCCCTTCTGAAATTGTTAAGTCACTGAAAGTAAGTAATTGAAACCAGACATGTGATTATGGGTCAAAGCTCACTTGAAATGCCAAACAGATGAGCAAGAACATCCAGTCCACCCCCATTTCCTGAAAGTCCAAGATTGGCCAGAGTGACAACTAGTTGAAGCTTGATTGGGGCTTGCCAACAGCTGGATTGATTCTCGAATAAGTCGCCGGTCGCGAGTTTATTAAGTAACGTTAAGAAGCTGCAACAATTCATTCGTGCCTAGCGTTACATGCAAGTGAGGTCAGTAATTACCCTTTGGACAACATTGTATCCAGATAAGCGAACATACAACGGTTAAAAACGTCTCATCGCGTGATGCCCATAATCTATTGAACATCGTTAGACATGCTTGAGGTTTGCGACGCCTTGATTCAAAGTATCGCTTGCGCTCAATCATGTCGATCGCAAGTGACCATAAGGCTGGATTATCGAATGGAGCCAGTGGGTGTTGTTCAGCTTGGCTCGTTGACAATTTGAGGAAACGCTTGGGTCGTCGTTGAAAGATCATCCACAGAGCCACACACACATGAGGCTTGAGATTGAACACCGCTTGAATTTGAGGAAGCTGTAGTATCAGGCAGAAGGCGGAGAGACCGGAATTCCGGCTGCTGAAAACCTTTCGCCTTGCCGGTAGGACAAGACTGTGAGAGATGAAGGAGTGGTCTTGATTGGCAAGTCGCCTGAGTGTTCGAATTGCTTCTCTTCGAGATGAGACGCGTGGCATGATGGGTGAGAAATTAGAATTGGGTAATTTTCTAGGGGTTGTGAAAAAAAAATCATGCAAAAACCGTGCAAGAATTTCTTGCACGGTTTTTGCACGGATCTTGCACGTCGGTCTTGCACGGTTTTTGCACAGGTTTGACTACCATAAATGACCATTCATATTACATACACCACCAGGTCACTATCTCGGTTGACCAACCAAATTATTCCCCGGTTGATCCCCGGTTTTTTTTGGCTAGGGGATGAACCTGTTTTCCACGGGCTCTTCCCAACCGTGCTAAAACCGGAATTGTCCCCCGGTTCGTCAACCAGGTTCACGCGGAGAACAACCCGCGTTTGAGCGGAAGAGTACCGAGGTAGTCCTCAAGTCAATTTGGATTGCAGCACCCCTGTTGGTTATTTGACTGTTCTCACATTGTTTCATTTTACCATGATGGACCAATTGCTCTCTGTCTCACGGAGTTCAGATTGAGAGAGATCTTGCTGAGCCATTCATTGCACTGATAAGTAAGTAACACACCTTAAGATATTGCTACAAAATAAACAATAAGTGCTACAATACACTTTAAATATATACAGATAAGAGCGCTCAATAACAAAACATACAACTGAGGGTCCCAATTTCAGCAAGATGATCAGAATACAAATAATAAGTTGTTGTGGACTTGACATAAGTAAAAGAAAGATTGAAAGCTAGAAATATAATTTCATACCAACACTAATTAAGTATTCTAATCCTCGGCGTTTTCATAAAGATCCTCATAACTTGATAAACCATTTCCAAAAGTTTCATCAATCTCTTTCATCAAATCATGTACGCAAGTCTCATTGGGTAATGAGAAATCAGTCGTGTTGCTAAGGTCTTCAAATGTTTGTTTACCATCAAATCGCTCATGATCCAATTGTAAACAAAGAAAGAAGTACCTGTTTTTTTGAACACAAATATGTTAACCGTGGTGAAGTCAAATTGAACAGGAAAAGGAAAAAATGCTTACGCATGACGATACCTTGTTGTTTGACTTTGCAAAAACTCCAGTTTTTCGTCCACAACGGCCCAAACAGTTTTGCTGTTGTATTCCACTGGATTCAAGGCTGCATGACAAGCTTGCATTCTCTGAGTAACACAGTATTAGTTGATAGACATTGTTAGTTGATAGAAAAAAATATATAGAACTTTGACTTACAAGAAATGCATATCGGGTACTTTGGAGATGGGTGAGCTCCTTGACAATATCATCATGTGGCTTTATTTCCCCACCAACTTTCCCATGCTCCTTCTTATATAGCTGTTTGTTTTGGAAGAAGACAGCTTCTGAGTCAAAGAGATGAAAGTTTGAAATACATGATGGTTTGACTTACCCTGACCCAAATACTGTCAATCACTGGTACATTTGCTTTGCATGGCAAAACACCCTGCTTTGAAATTCGAATATTGGTGAGAAGCTGTGAAAGATACATACAGATAAGCCAGCGTCAATACATTCAGAGAAAGGAGAAATTACAATGAAATTACTTACAATATCCTTGAATTCTTTTCGGGCTTCTTTCAACACAGTCCTGATCAACTGATTGAACAGTGTTGCATCGCCAGAATCAGCATCCTTTCCATAACCAGAAGGTAAGTGTTTCTTCTTCCATGCTCTAGGATAGGCAAGCATTGCATTCTGCAACAAAAAAGATGACATTAATGATACAGACGAAGATATGAGAAAAAAAAAGACACTTACCAAGGTCCTCGCATACAAGGAATGGGGAAGTTGGTCCTGTTCGCCTTCTTTGTCTTCAAGTGAAGTGTAAGCTTGAATATCTCCTTGCATGATGTTTTTGATTGCATTGGACTTGATAGCATGCTATTGAGGATTTTAATGAGAACAGTCAGTATACTTACACAGAGAGGGATGTGAAAGTACAAAAATTTACTTGCCCTGAGTGTTCGATTGGTGTCATCAAAGGCCCCGCGAGTACGGCCAGATGAGATCTGCTTGACGGTATCCTTCACTTCAGCAAGTTCCTTACGTAAGTTGGTTGCTTCTTGATGAGTTGCGATGTTGGAGACCATGACGGCCATAAATTGATTTTGAGGAGTTTCTTCCTGCAAAGAAGGAGATGATGTCATTCAAGCTGAACGTCAAAAGAAAATGAAAAACTCACATTGCACAGTTTACGTCCCATCACCTGATGATCCTCATCAAGTTCAGCTCGGGTGGAGATTTGATTGAATGCCTGTAATGCTGGTCCAGTCAGGTGGGAAAAACTCAAGGATGATCCACAAGGGGGAAATTGGTTGTGAGCATTTGGTCGATCAGCAGGTCATTGGGACCTGGCTAGTTGGTTGATTCTTTTGTTGTTTTCATCATCTTCACTGTCTTCATCATCTTCACCGTTTTCATCATTCTTGTTGTCTTCATCATTCTTATTGTCTGGATCATATTCATAATCTTCATCTTTCTCATTATCTTCGTCCTCTGTGCCACTCTCATCGTCTTCACCCCCTTTATTGATTTGTTTGAATTCGTTGCCTTGAGGACCGTTCACTTCACCGATGTTCACATTTTCAAAACGGAAGGTCAATTACAATATTCAAAACCGAGTTGAATATTTCACAAAGAAGACTTACTGTTAACTTGTTTGTTGGAATTTATAACAACTCCTCGTCTGTTGGAATTGCCAGGAACTTTGTGTTGACGATCTCCCAAGGACTGATGATTGGCTGACAACCAGGGTAAACGAGAATCAGTACTGAAGCTTAAGCAAAAAAGATACAAACTAGCAAAACTAACACTCATCTGATTGGTTGAACCTTTCAAGATCTTGTGGTTGGATACCCTCTTGAGACGGATGTTCAGCTGGTGTACGAGACACACGAGACTTCTTTCGGTGGTTGACCAATCCATCCAAACGTCGGCGGTTTTGACTGCGTTCTTTTGACGTTCCTTCACGAGTGGCCTGTGTACTCACAGGTTGGTCTGATCTTGGAAGAAGTGGATTAATCAGTGGTCGGCGCATCGAAAGACGATTAAAGATGAGATTGCTAAAAAAAAGTGGAATTAAAGAAACGATAAAGAAGAAGATGAATCGAAATGACCAAGTTGACGAATTCGACGAATTTCGTTGACATGTGTCCTGGTGACACTCTCATCTGTGAAATGATGACGAGTGGTCTTCATCAGCTGATGAAGAATTCGAAAACATGATCATGTCAATCCTTGCAGACTTTAATGATTCATTCAAGTTTCAAAAAAAATCATTTTTGCTAATCAAATTTCCAATCAATTGTTGTTTCAATTTTGATATGATTTGTGCTGAATAAATTTCCTGTGTGCTGAAGGCATCAGAATGCACTGCTTTCCAGCTAGAAGCGCTTTCAATCAAAATAAAAAAAAAGCTAGCAATCACTTTAAAGGGCTTTAAATCAAAAGGATTGGCTCGCCATCGCTTGGGAGAGCTTTCAATCAAAAGCATCAGATGAAGGACATGGCTGATACTTCATCATCAACCGATGATACTCACAAAGATGCAACTAACCAACAGCTCACCCGTGCTTGTATGAGCTTACAACAAGCGCTCACTGCCACTCCAACGGCTCGACTCCCAGAGGCTGTCCTCAGTCCTCCAACTCCCTCCAAGGATAAGATTGAATTTAGGATCACAAACAGAAAGATCCTGATGGATTGGTTCAAATATTCTTAATATCAAAATAACTAAAATTGAATATTGTAATAGATCATCATCATGACTAAACTCTTTCACGTACCGTTGAACGAGGTTTACTCCAGCTCCAAGCATTAGTCGATCAATTAACTAAAGAAGCTGAGAATGATCCGGTAGATCGATGTACAGCAAAAGAAAGAGTTCGTTGGGCTTGGTCATTAGAAATCCCATCTAGATGGGACCTAGAACGAGAACTTGGTAGAAAATTAATAGGACTTGGAGTGATCAGAAGTGCGATGGAAATTTTTGAAAGACTAGAGATGTGGGAAGATGTGGTCCAATGTCATCTTACATTAGATTCTAAACCGATTGGGATTCAATTAGTTAAAGACCTAATCAATGGACAGAAAATCGAATCTGATTTGAAAATGTCAAAAACTCGTCTTAGTTCTGATGGAAAACATCTTGGGAAACTTTGGTGTTTGTTAGGTGAACTCGAATCGAATCCGAAACATTGGGAAACCGCTTGGGATTTAAGTGAACATACTTCAAGTTGTGCCATGAGATCCTTGGGAGCTTATCATTTCTCTAGAGGAGCTTATTCAGAATCTTATCAATGTCTTTCAACTGCTTTGAAGATTAATCCTTTGTTTGCTAAAACTTGGTTTATTTGTGGTTGTGCAGCTATGAGATTAGAGAATTGGGATGATGCAGAAGTGGCTTTTAGGCGTTGTATTTCATTAGATGATGAGGATGCTGAGGCTTGGAATAAGGATCAGATATCACTTAGCTGAGAAATCCAACAAGACACGGATGGACTCATCATCATTCAATTGGACAAGTTTGAAGACGTGCTCAAGAAGGACTCCAAATCAGAGGAATGTTTGAACGCTCTCTTGTCTTGATATGTGAGCGTCCGAATACATATCGTCATGGTCACTACCTCATATCAGTACATAGATGTCTATGAGCTCTCATATGAGGAACGCTAGCATATGATAGATTGTAGAGTGTTGTTTGAAAAAGAAAGTATTGAACAGATCTCATCGTGTTCATGGAAGGTGAACAAGAGGTGATATTCAAAAGGCAAATTGTGGTAGAAGATTCAAAGAGATGAATGATCAAAATGAAATAGTAAAGCATGTCCGACTAAAGTGTGAACCTTTTGATCAAGTGTTTGAGTCTGACTAGAAGGTCTCCAGTTAAAAATTTAATTTTGTTCAAAGATGATAGAGTAAAGAACCTCAGATCATAAAAATAATTTGTAATGTTAATAATATCTTTAGATTTGTAATGATATTAATATCTTTAGATTTGTAATGATAATAATATCTTAAAACTTGTAATGATAATAATATCTGTAAATTTGTAATGATAATAAAACAAAAGTACATGCAGACCAACGCGCCCCATCAACTTTCAGGCTCAGGAAATCATGTTGACGGCCCGGCAACCGGTCCTTGAAGCTGTATGCCAAGTGAAATTGGAACTCTTTTTCTCTTTCTTCCCAAAGATCGCCCTTCCTGTCTCGCTAAATTTCTCTCTTGGGTTTTTTTATCTCTGTTCTCCTTCTGCATCTGCTTCTCTTTCACTGAATCTTCCCAATTCTTGAGGCCAACCTTGATCGCTTTCATCCAATCTTCTGAACAAACATCAGCACAAGATAGCTGTCCCCATTCTCGATTGAGTTGTGCTGAATAGAAACCTCCAGCATTGAGGACGAACTGGTTTGTTTCAATATAGACAGCCGTATGTTCTAGGGACTTTGAAAGCTTGCGTTCAATCATCACCGGTCGAATCTTCTCTACTGTACATCCGCTTTGATGACAGTCATGTTGAATATTCAACACACCATCAATATCCTATTTGGAATATATCTCATTTAGTCTCAATGGACCACAAGGATGATAGATTTCAAAACAATAAACAATGCTTACACCTGGATTGACCCATACAGTATCCTGAGTTTGCTTTATCTCACGCATGCCATAGAATACGCTCACATCACCTGTTTTACATCTGATTAGTTCAATTACACAATGCTCAGGGTCGCATTTACCAAATCCCCAGATGTTTTGGACCCTTCCAATCATCTTTCCAATTGGAGAAGATGTTAATTTGGCCTACAAAGCCAGGTTCAGCCATGTATCAATCATAGAAAGCGTGCATTAACTTCAAATCATTCCAACTTACAGAAACAAAATCTTTGTCCATTACTTTTTGGTCATTTGTCAAGGTCATTGACATCAGCAGCTTCCACGTTTCTGAATGATGAGCATCATAAATTATGCTTGGAATTAAACTTCTTGGGTTGGAAGGTTGGGTGTCATGAGCGTCTGAAATTTAGATGAGTCTCAGTAGTGTGTCATTCAATAAGTAATGTGGATGTTAACTCACTTCCAGTCTTCAATTGACCAGGTTGATTCCATGAAAAATTGTAGCCCATTGATTTCTGGAACAGCTTGTTGGTCTTGAATATATCCGTAACTTTCTTACTTGCTCTGACATAGGATTTCAAAACTTTGTCATACATCGGAGCTCCAGATGTTATACTTCGGGTCAGCCTATGATTATTGGATGAATTCGCTATGTCACGTCCAGGACTTCTGTGATTTGAGTGGATAGAATGATTTTGAGTGTTGCCATTATACCCTTCAAAGTTTTCGGTGGCAAAGAGAGATGGTGGAACAAAACGGCAGATAGAGCTGGATAAGTGAACCAACATGTGGAACTTGGGTTTATTGCACCATTGAGCAGAAAGTTGCAAAATCGCTTTCAGGAACATTTCTATATGACGTTCCAAATCCTTGATATATTTTTCGACATCAGTAATTTCTGTCTGGAAGACATAAGGTGCTAGATGAGTGAGAGTTAACCATGCTTCACGTTCTTCAGGTGACATTTCACAATGAAAGAAGATAAATGGTGCTGCTTGTAGAACCACACGGAAATCTTTTCCAGTTAGACTAAGTAAATGATTAATCATTGTTGTTGGTTGAATTGGTGGAACATTCAACCCCGAAATGTTGAAAGATCTCCAACGGCCCCATATTTCGTTCTTTTCTTTTGCTGAACAACGTTGCATTCTGTTTCGTAAGAGGTATTTTGCCACACCTAAAAGGACAACATGCAATATTTCCACAGGAGTATCGCGGTGTCCATCAAATCCTAAAGAACACAAGTCAGTTTGAGTTCTTTTGGATACTATACTCCAATTGTTTCCCACCTTTTAACCGAATAAAAGGATTGAATATGCGGTCTTGAAATATTTCATTAAGTTCCTTGCAAAGCTTCGCAACATCTTCTTTTGTAATATCTGGATTTCGGTGTAAGTCTTGAACTTTCTTGACAAAGAACATATTTAGTGGGTCTCGGATTCCCAGTGCGGCTGATTCGCTCTCAAAAGCACCAATCATACCAGGCCGCTGGGCTAAGTCCCAAAGATCATGTGTACCCTTTTTGGTTTCTGACCAGCTTCGTAATGGTAAAGAGAACTATCACGGTAATGTAAGAAATTTTGTGTCATAGGTATTGGGATACACAGAACCAATCAGAATAGAAAGAATTACCTTGGTTCCATCTTCACCAACCCCAACAAAGTTGCTCACATACTTTGTTGACCTTTTGTCCATCAGTGTTTCCACCTTAAGGTCACAAATCCGGCAGGGAGTGAGAGAAACTGTTGGATTCATGGTGTTTGTGACTTCGGCATGCATGGGTGAATCACCCAGATGACATAGCACAAATGGTACTACCAAGACCTCATCTTCCGCAACATGATCATACGCCATGAATCCATCTGAACTGAGTTTGCTAAAAATTGAAACAATTCAGACTAGATCCCCAAATCAAAAAAACAAGAGAGATGAGTTACTTGATTTCATCAATCACAGGATCCGCAAGCTCCAAAGCGCCTGCTGTGTTTGACGTTGTCAAGAAATGACAATTATACTCTTGATTAGACAATTTGGGAGGTAATCCGGCTAATGTGAAATAAAAAGCCATGTGTTTGTTCCACTTTTTCGAGATATTCCCAGAGAGATCGTCACAATACAACACCAGAGGTATGTGGCGGATAATCTTACCCCCTGATTTCCTCCTCCACAGATTTCGTATGGGAACTGCAACAAAGATTCCACCAACATCCTCTAAGATACAGGATAAGTTTGACAACAATGTTCACCTGGAGATGTGTGAACAGCTTACCATACATCTCATCACCACAGTTATCCTTCAACAATATATCATTGCACACTTCAATATCCTCAAAAACCTTTGAAAAGTATGTGACATTTATTGAAGCTAAAGACTCAGAATTAAAATCAGAAGTCGATCGAAACTGCACACGGATTTGTGGACCATTGCTGGCCTCCCCACTTTGATAAACTAGACGCGCAGGGGTGCACTTTGCAAAAATCTGATTATCCTGTTGATAAAAGAATACAGGGATTACAAGCTTTCCGGAATTGAGTTCCACAGGTTCGAATAGATAAAAATGTCCTCTTGGTGCATTGACCATCTGTACACGTAAGTCTTTATCTAATTCCTCCCGCCACTTTCTGCTTTGTGATAGACGATTGACTTTGTCTGTTGGACCAGGTAGTTCAGGAATCGATTGAAGATGCTTTATGACAAATGGATTTGCGACTTCCTATTGAATGAAATTACATGTGAGTGATTTGATAACATATTGATATCAAGAATGGATAGATAATTACTTGTGTCAATATCTGCTTCACTTGAAGTCTAAAGCATGGTTTTTCCAGCGGACTCAGACTTTCAGAGACATCAAAACTGTAGCGTTTTTTGAGGTCTGAACGGCAATGCTGAAGACTTTGATAACCAGGAAGCTTTACGTGCAATAGACCAATATAGGACCTCACTTTTTCATATTGATCCACCGACATTGTGGACCTTCCTGAGCCTAGGATCAGTAAACCAACCATTTGCTTAAAAAATCAAAAGTCAAGATGAATTGACAGAAAGAGTCAAGGAAACATGTGGTTGGTATTACTGAGAGTTTTTCGATACAATGTCATACCAGGAAACATTGACAAACCTCCAAACTTGAGAAGGGAGCCCAGGACAAAGGATCTGTTTCGATAGTCCTTTCAATGAGATCACATGAGTCATCTGAGGATGATTTGCTGTTTACATCAGACTCATTGTCACTCATTCGACAATCCACTATATCCTCATCTTCACTGTTGTTTATTGATTCATCACCAGGACCAGGCAGATCGAATATATGGTGATAATCGCGAGTCCACATATCAACAATTGCCCGCCTTCGAAAATCCTCTTGGTTGTGGTCTGGATCTGAGTCTAGATCAGCAGTTGCCATGGTTGTATCAACTAAAGCACTGTGATCATCAGATGCTGATGCTTCTGTAGGTGAACTTGCACTGTTTGTTGCCACATCATCTTCAAACAATGGTGAGGCCACAGCTGTGATCTGATTAGCTGACCACTTTTCAAAGTTCTTTGGGTGTTTTTTTCCTTTACAGTGTCGAGAGATTGATTCAAGCTTCATTGTCCTCTTTCCAGGACAGGCCATACAATGATAGACAATATCATCTTGTCCATCAGAAATCTCTTTGAAGCCTTGAGATTTGTTTTATGAATATTATTCAAATGTAAATATTATAAATGTCAGCTTTGATAAAGAAATGAGTGTGACGTTGCAAATTTGAACCATTTACATTCTGGTACAATTTGAAACTTGGATGACATTATCGAGTTCGAGTGCGATCACAATGAATCTTACCACAAGGTCTAATACGAACACAATCAAGATGATTGATTGATGATATCGAATCTTGACCGACTGTTCAACCGTTGACTGTCGATCGCTTTTCATCCGCTCATAAAAGAACAAGCGGGAAGTTCGACTGCTCACGGTTTCGTGTTCGTTTGACAAAATACAGTTGATAAACCGCTGAGAAAGTGGTGTATCAACTGTATTTGATCAAACGAACACGAAACCGGGGCCGGGGCAGTTGGCCAACCGAGCTTGATTTGGGTAGGTCGAACTTTCGTATCCCCGCTGATAATTATCAGATTCGACCTGATAAAACTGTGTAACTTGACCACACAGGCCTGTCCCAATGCTTATATCCAGACCTTTGTTGACCCACAAGCCGGTCTTTGACCAGCTCACGTGCTTCACTGCGGCAACCGTGACCTGGCCATTCATCCCACATTTCACCATTCTATGGGTCTACATCGACACAATGATACCTGTGTACCCTCCGCATACCGCGTCGTTCATACGCGTCCCCCTCCCATCTGTCTGGCCAGTCACCATCCTCCACCCCAGTGCGGCCTCCTTCTCAATAGCTTTGGCCTTCAACAATCAAACTCTGCATCCATCAATTAAGTGTCTTGGAATCATGCTCGTCACAGACTTTACGGCTCGCCTCACCCAAGAATTTCCTCGACTGGCCAATCATTTGACTGTTGCCAATATGGTCCAATTTGTCAATCTTGCAAGCGAGGTCTACCAGCGCGCCGACAAAGCGTTCAACTTTACCTCAACCGACACTCGGATCCTTCCTTTCCTTAAACTCGCATTGCAGCTCCAACTTGACCTCAAAGACTACGAAGCCCTATGGAATCTGGCTTTCCCCGCGGTTCCCTTTGCACACCTCGATCCCAGCGACCTTATACGCACCTATGGCCTTGATGTTCATCTGACCAACAAGATTCACGAAGTTTACCTCACTCCACCAAACACCACCTGTTTTCTGTGTGATCAACCATCTGGCCGCTTACTCCTCAAACGCCCTCGAATTGACGGATACGTATATGACCTCGACGGTATCCATTCTGCCGAGTTCCATACTTTAGGTTGTCTAGGTCCGTGCAAAATTTTCATTGATTTGTTACAACCTCAAACAAACAGTGGCTGACTGCTGTAATCTTGCAGATTGTGGAACGTACTATCGGCCTTCATATTACACGGCAAAGGGGTTCAGAATCTACTATACTGAGGCCCAAGTACAAAACCGTCATTATTTTCAGGTCCATTGTCACTTTGGGATGTCCTTTCAACTCGCCAAGTCTTTCCGCGCATCTCAGATGCTTGGGCAGTGAGTTTGTTTCTAATACCCCCATACCCCCGAACCCCATTTGAACAACCTAGCTGACAAATTTTTATGTTCCCAAAGCACATCGAACTTCAATCTTGTGAATCTATATAACCTTACTCATGTACAGGGACAGCCGGTGCCAATCTACTCTGCGGACCAATCGTTCACCCCCAAGATCTCACAAGAAGTGGCTCGAGATGGAGTCGATATTTTCAGTTTACTCAGACGTTGTCAACGTCGCGGCGCATTTCTCCAAGTCAGTGCTCACGGAAAAAATGCTGATCGATTACTACCTGCAATGGTTCGAGAGTTGTACGACATTGCCAATCACGGTTCAGCATACCGTGATCACTTCTGTTCATTGTGTGTAAAGGCCACAAAGGTTGAGCATGACGGGAAAGAAGCGACAAAAGGTATGTCCGACCCCATTTTCTGATAGCTGGAATTAGTGTTTAACTTGATTCTTTGCACAGTGATCAGAGCAGTCGTGACCGATGGCCTGACCATTGGCCACTGGCGGTGCACCGCCTCATCGGCCCAGCTCGAAGAGCTGGCTCATCGCGCTGGCCTTCCCCCACCCAATGGGCCTTGTCTGAACGCTTTACCAAAAGTCACCTCTCGCTTCTGCACCGAGCATGAGGTCGCCTTGAAAGGATGGTGCATTGCACAACCGTGCACAGCGCTTGCCAAGCCGGGGACCCAAGTATGTCAAAATGAAGATCACCAGGCAGCGATGGCAGCGTTTCAAGCAAGAAAAAAGCAGAACTTCTCTCTCACAAGCATGCTCAATCGCCCAGGTTCTAACCTTCCATCCGATCCCTCCGTACATCTGAATCCCTTGACAGCTGAGTTAATCGACCTCGATGCAATCCTGCAAGCTGACGAGGCTGATCGTGCACACGAGGCGGCACGTGATGGTGGGGAGGCAAAGCCCAAATGGTCAGCCTGTTTGAGCCGTTGCCGTACCCATAACGATCAACTTATTGTTGGAACTTGTGGAATAATATTGTGCAGACGAACATTCTATAATGCGGAAGCACCAAGTGCTCTGAGAGTGAGTGCTTTTTTTTCTCTTCAGTTCATTCATTCAAAATCATCATCCATCCAAGTTTTCTGATTCATAGGCTCACCTAGGACTATCTAGTAGAAGCCTTCCCAGAAGGCCTACCTGAAGTCATCTTTTATGACAATGCCTGTAATCTCTTGCGGGTGATACATAATGGAGACAAGGATCCTGCCCCCTTCGAAAATACGGTCATCCCTGTGGATCCCTTCCACCATCGCTCTCATGCGGAGAGCGATCAATTTTGTCAAATGTACACTGACCCAAAATTATTTCCAGAATTGCAAGAGGACGGTTCTTGGCTCTTCAACGCCTCTGCTGGAGAGTTGAGCAATATTTGGTATGGTGGATATGCTTCCATGTGCCGCAACATGCAAGCAACACGGTATGAATTCTTCCTTGAGGAGATGGTGGAGGGACGCAATGTCTGGCTTAGTGATGCTTTGGCAAGTCGTCCAAATATGGAATATATTGGTGTGAAAAAGTTGTGAATCAAATTACTTTACAATGTTCATATGTATCTATTTTTTTGGGTCTGTTTTCATTCATATTCCTCACAATTTGTAACCATATGTCATAGGTGTATATGTGTTTCTTTGTGTCCTTATTTCTTGACATAAGCATATATTTTGGTTCAATCCAGGCCACCTGGTTCCTTGCAGAGATGATATCATTGATATGGCTATGTGTTCTTTGCTGAACCTACATGTCATAAATTCATAGTGTATCTTAATAATAGCTGTTAGTTAGTTTTGCCTTTTATTTTGGCTAATGCCCCAGCAACATAGGTTCATTCAGTGGGGTTTATATCTCTTGTTTTGTTTTCATAGACAATATCTTAATATTTTCAAAATATAAAGAAGAACATGTAATTCATATTGAGCAAATTCTTGCTAAGTTATCTGATCATCAATCTACTATGTCCCCTGCCAAATTCAAATTCTTTGTCACTGAAGTCATTTTTTGGGGCTTTGTGTTTTCTACCAAAGGCTTACAAATGGACCCAAAGAAGTTCAATACTTTGTAAAAATGGCCTTATCATGTGGATTTAGGAGATTTAAGGCGGTTCTTGGGTCTCTCCAATTTTTATTGTTGTTTCATTCCGTCTTTTTTGCAGATTGTAGGTCCTTTGACTGATCAGACCACTGCAAATGCGGATGTAGTGGGTGGTCAGAAACATGTCATGACCAAGGACGTTTTTTGACTGTTACAGCGTTTATTTGCTGAGTCTCCTTTCTTACTTCACTTTGATTTCAATAAGAAACGTGTGATACAAGTTGATTTGTCTGGTTATGTTTATTCAGGAATTCTATCACAGTATTCAGATAAGAATGAGTTACAACTGGTTGCATATTATTTGAAGACATTGTCTCCTGTGGAACACAATTTTTCAGGGTCACAAGATGCAGTGGCAGTTCTATCAGATCATTCAACTTTACGTTACTTTATGACGGCTCAGGATTTGACACCACGTCAAGCCCGTTGGGCGTCTTTTTGGGCACAGTTCCTTTTTGAAATTCTACATACTCCTGGGAAGCTGAATCCAGCTGACCCTGCTTCTCGAGGTTCTGATCTTAAGGATGGAAAAGAATCTTCCAGGAACATAGTTTTTTTAGGTCTCCGCAAGTTTCTGGGGGGCTCAATACAAGGAGTTACCTTATGAAAGGATTTGATATTGGCTTGATCTGATCCATCACATTTCGTTCTGGCTTTGCTTGAGATGCAGTCTTGGTTTCAGCAGTTATATGCAACAGACCCTTTACTTCATGATAAACATCCTCTGAAGTTGACATATCAAATTGGTTTATGGTGGTGGTGTGATAGAATCCATGTTCCATTGGAAGCTTGGATTTCTGTCATGAGGCAGATGCACAAATCTCTAGCAGCTGGTCATGGGGAGTATGAAAACGTTAGATTTGCTGACAAGAACATTTAGTTGGCCTGATGTTTGTGATGAGTTGCTGACAGTTCTGAAATCTTGTGTTAGTTGTCAGAGAATGAAAGTTGATAGATGACCACCACAGGGTGAATTGGTTCCCTTGCCTATTCCGGAACAACCTTGGTCAACTGTTGACTTCATTGTTAAATTGCCTATTTCGAATGCCTATGATTCTATAATTGTCGTTGTTGATCATATGGGAAAGGGCACCCTTTCCCAACCACCAAAGGAATCATGGAAGGCGGAGGAGTTGGCTGAGGCATTTGTTTGCCATGTTTTTTGCGCTCATGGCTTGCCAGATGTCATTGTTTCTGGCCAAGGAGCAACGTTTGTGTCACGTTTTTGGACAGCTGTTTTGAAGTTACTAGATGTTTTGCCTGCTCCATCCACAGCTTTCCATCTGCAGACTGATGGTCAGGTTGAGAGGAGCAATGCTCTTGTGAATGATTATTTACGGCACTATGTTTTGGAGGACCAGTCAGACTGGGTGAGATGGTTGCCCATGGTGGAGTTTGCATATAACAACTCTCCATCAGCTTCTACCAATTTTTCCCCATTTTTACTCTATACTGGTTGTCATCCACGTGTTAACTTGCTGGTTGCCACTGCTGGTGTTCCAAAGGCTGATGATTTGGTTGACCGTTTGCAGATGACCCATCACTCTTTGAAGTTCAATTTAGAAAAGGCTAGGGAATCCCAGGCCCTTTTTTACAATGGATCTTGGAGGAAGGACACAATTTACTCTCCTGGTGACCTTGTTTGGCTTTCTTGGCGTCATTTGAGGGCCATCCAACTGTCCAACCAATTGGATGTTAGGAGGATTGGCCCTTTGCCTGTTAAGCAGATGGTTGGGAAGAATGTGGCTGAGTTACTTTTGCCTTTGTCTTTAAAACACTTGCATCCAGTTTTTAATGTTTTGCTTTTGTCTCCTTATTATGGCCAATTCTTTCCAGTGCTGGATACCTTTGAAGAGTTGACTCAAGAGGCTCATGATCTGGGGACTATTTTGTTTATAATTGACTATAGGATGACTAGTTGTGGTATTCATGAATATTTACTTTGAGGTGGTGATTCTTCTGGGTTGGATGTTACTTGGACTCCTTTGACCCAAATTTCTTTGGCCTTGGATCCTTGGCTACAATGTTTTCATGTGATTTTGCCTTCTGTTGGGATGGGACCACTGCTGAGTCTTTGGCAGACGCAGGCTGCAAATTTTTAGAAGCAAATTTATTTTTTCTCTTTTTTGTTCAAGGCAGAACATATTTGTCATAAATTTATAGCATATTTCAATAATAGCTGTTGGTTAGTTTTTGTATTACAATCATTTTAATGATAACTATTATGTAGTTACTTCTATGTCACAATCATTTATTTTTTAATTTCACATCTGTACCTTGATCTTTTATTATTTAAGATTTATTCCTGTTTTGCGTTATATTTATATGTTTTCTGTTTTCTCTTTTTGTCTGACTTTCTCTTGATTGAAATTATCATTACCTTTTCTCTCCATCTTAGAAATTACAAAATTCATTATTTGACCAGAGCGTGTCAAACATCTCAAGACCAGACTTGTATCAAAGATACAAGGTAGCCCATCACACTACAGAGCCATATTCAATGATATATGTTTTTTGGTAGCCAAGCATACGCCCGTGTTCATTGTGTGGGTCTTGTTTGTGTATACTGTAACACAATGAACCAAATGGATTGTCCATTGATGGCCTGCCATGTTGGTCAATTATCAATCATATCTTATCATTTAATATTCCATGCCACCCTTGTCAACCAAGCGCCGAGTGGAAAGAAATGCACTTCAAAAGACTACATATGTCCTGAATTGTGTCATTAATCCTCTCGCACATTACCTCATCACATTATTGCTTTCATCCTTGACACTCCTATCTGCAACCGTCTATTTCCAATTTAAAACCTATACAAACTCATACCCTATATGGACTACATCCGCAATCCCCATCTTGCCGCGCATTTGTCAGAACGGGCCAAACGGGCACTTAGACGTTAGTAAACACTATCTCCCTTCGCAAACCTGCCCTGCTAATCTGATTTATGTTCATCCTATGTCTCAGGCGGTTTTTTGGCTGCATCTACATGGCTGCCTGGGATCCTACCACCCATAGGTTAGTCTCCCCTCAAGATTTTTCCAGGAAACATTGATGTGGGGTTGTATTTATGCTGATGCTGCTTGGAGCGATCTACTTTAGATCAGGTCCTTCTTCCCAGGTTAATGAATATGGCACGTCGGAATCTGGGCCAAGAAGCGCTTGCCTTGCCAGTAATCAATGACCAATGTGATGTGATTGTCTCACTGCGTTGTCCAGAAGGCACCGATTACTTTGAATTTCATGCTGAAAGTGTGGACATCTGCATCACACTCAGCGAGACTGTTGCGTATTGGCGCTCTCAAACCGTACACCCCGCAAGAATCATCCGCCTAGAAGGTAACCTAGATGTTCAAGTTTGCAAGTACATTCATACAGTCAAGCTCGAAAAGTACCTGTCTGACAATCAGCAAAACTACTATGCTGCTGCATTGCTGAGCCTTTTCAAGAAGAGAATCAGGAATCATGCCCGCAAAATCACAGTGCCAGAGGCTCAACAAGTTTCCACCTTGCGGGTAAGTTAGAAAACCATCTGACATTTCAAACTCATATTGATCATGCACTTCTTCTTTTCAGTTTCTGGAGACTCATCTTCTTCTGTGTAACAACGCAGGGATTCAGTCTGCATTCACTTTACAAGAGAAAACAGACATGACCCTTTTGACCATGACATCAGACTCTAATTTCCTTCCACCCGCACATGAAGGGCAGAGTACACTTGTAGACATTTTGTATGCTTTTACACATTTCACCTATGAACATCATCACAACACTGCAGTCTTATATGGATTTCAAGTTAGTGAGAGCACTATCTTTGATTCAGTGATGGTTGACATGGAGTAAGTCAACATCTATCCACTGGATTGCCCCTGTTGAAAGTCACAAGACTGATTTGGTCCGTCTTTCTTTGTTTAGATACACATGGTCTGGCCAGTGTAGCACCTCCACCCGCCTAAAGTACTTTGCTGAACAACACAAATGTCAAAGCCTTTGTAGGCGTCTCGATCTCACTGAGCCAGTCGCACCTTGGTAACTGCTGCATTAATTCTCTTTGCTAGTTAGTGTGTAGAAGTTTTTTCTGGTAAAATACTTAGATTTGTATCATGTTTCCCTTTGTCAACATTTGTAGATAGCCCCCATATCTTTTGCATCCTATTGTGAGCATTGTAGAAAAGAAAGAATGCAAAGAGGAAAACATATTTAATTGGAAAAAAAGAAACTACAGATGGTACAGATTAAAAGACGGATACAAAATAGAATCAATTTTTGGATGGTGAAATAGATACACTATTGCGCTTGATCACACGGCGAGGACCCTTCCCAACACCCATGCCACGTTGTCGCACAACTGTTTCCTTCAAACCACTAACCTCATTGAATTCACGCTGAAAGTGGCGCTGCAATCGACTTATAGTGACATTCTCAGGGGTGATTTCACCTTCAGTGGGCCACCCCTGAATCCAAGTGCGCATCTGTTGAGGGCCTACTTTCTCGACCCATTTCCAGTATCGGTAGACCGTAGGCTCTTCCAAATGGAACTGGGTTCCAAAGAAGACAATCCACTGGGGTATTCGAGTGCCACGCTTTATGGATGCGAGGTACCAATCAATGAGCAAGGGGGCAAGCGCAAGTTCCCCAGGCCACTCATGCAAGGTCGTGTTAGCAGATGAGCCCGGATGATTGTGATGTTGGTACAGCGAAAGCAAGGGTTTCTGGTCCAACTGCCCAAAAAAAAGTATCAGTTCTCCATGGAAACTGATACCGGAAGTTAAATCTCACCTGGCTGGCGCCTTGACCAAACAAAGCTGGGTCTAGATGAAGACTGGAATCAGGGGTGGAAGTCGGATGGTCTTTCTGTGCTGAAGAGGATGCAAGGGATCGCAGGAGTCTCTTGTGGGATATCTCTGATTCTGAGTCCGAGTCACTTGAGGCCATGAATGAGATGGGATCCATCAACAACACTGAAAGGCTGGTATCGATAGGGTGTGGTACTTGCCGATCAACTGGGCCTTGTCCGTGTGGTGAATCATCAACTTCCGTAAGATCAATGATCGTGTTGTTGGGAGTGACACACCGTTGTGCAGAGGTATTACTGAAAGCTGATGTGTGGGGGGGATTAACAACTTCTGTAACGGGCATGACCGTGGGGTTGGGAGTGACAGCCAGTTCTCTAGAGGTATCATCCATTTGAACGGTTGTGCCACTTGGTTGCACATCAAATGGCAAGCGAGCCAAATTGGGTTTGCCCATTCCGAACGTTTCGAGAACCCCCTGGAGCTCATCAGCAAGGTCCAGGTGCTGGCTGGGCAAGCTGATGACAATGTTCCGAGACGATCGGGTGTATCGGTGTGGAATGAATACACCAATCTCACGCTGTGGTCATCGGCGTTCAGTGCGTGATCAGCAAGGACATTCAACAATGGTAGAACTAAAGGAAACAAAACTCACCCAATTTTTTACTTCCTCATCCCAAACAATTAGATTGTCGTCCCAAGCGGTACCCGCAGCTTGTTTGGCCTGACGGAGGAGCGATTTACAATCATCAAATATTGCCACCGGCCAAGTTGGAAAGAGATGTGATATGACAGGATGTCGATGTTCCTGTCCAAAAGATCGGCCTGAGTCTCACAGAGGTTATAGGTTACAAGTGACCAGACTGAGACTCACTTTGGTGACCAAGTGAAGGCTGACAACCTTACCTTCATCAAGCAAAGGGTTGGATACCTTCCGCACAGCTTCTTCCTGACGTTTGCGAGCTTCTTCTAGAACTGAGTGACCCTCTGCGTCAAGGATTCGTCCGACTCGGCGGATGCTCTGTGCACATTGAGGTTGGATGATGCAAGGGCGTTTTGGCTTTGGTAAGATTGCTGATGGTGGTACGTGATGTCCAGGGGGGGTAATTAACCCATCAGGTATATCTGGAACGGTGGGTGGCTTGAGTCGATGGGCATAGCAAGCACCTGGCGTCCCAAACTCCAAGCAACACTGTTGCACCAAAAATTTGGGGCATCAACAAATGTATGTATGAGTTTCGCAAAGAAATCTTAACCTTTGGACTCACCGACTTGCAATACTTGAGAATACAACCAGTATGCCCAGCAGTCTTATGTTTGGCAGCAGTTGAACCATGTTTGACACGCTGGCATTTGAGTGAAGGGGGCGCTCTTGTGGTTTCTTTTGGAGGCTTCTTGCCCTTTTGGGGAACGGTCACAGTGGCTCCGTGAATGTTGACCGGGGGTCCGTAAGCCGAAGGTTCATAGGGGATAGGGTATTTTTCGCCAGCGTTGATCATGGCGATCTCGTGATTGAGCTGGTTGAGCTTGAACGTTCGATAGAAATGCTTTTCGACCGTGCGACACTAGCATGCAAGGGATGTGATCAGTCATTTTGAATCTTAATCCAATCAAATACACTTGCTCCATGCGATCATAAACACATCCGGGTGATTATGATTGCATACGGAAGACAGCTCAAAGATCCGGCTAAGAGCTATTCTTCCTGGAGCAAGCATAAGATGAAAACTAAAGAGGTGAAATCACAGACCTTAAGGTAGTCGTCATCATCGGTTACGTTGGCAGCAAGCGAGGCAATAAATATTGGTCAATGGGTCGATATTGTTGCAAAGGTACGAAGGTTGATGCAAATAATACCCACCATTACCCTGATGGTATCCTCGCCGCTGTGAAGGTATATGAGTGATCGATCGTTCGCAGGGGAACATTCAGGACACATGAGGCCCGAGCTGACTCCAGGATAAGGTTTGGGTAGGGGGATCAATGGCGGCGCACGCAGATACTTGCTGGTGATGTATGGGCTTCCAGGCATGACGATTTAAATCCGTAGCGTTTGGGGTGAAAGGTGTCATCGTCGTGGGATGAGTCAGGGTGCCGAGTAGATATAACAGTTGTGGTGATAGTGTGACGATAAAAAAAAGATGGTGTTTCATCTTGGAAAATTTTTGCTGAGGAAAATTTTTTAATGTATGGACGCGTCGTGGAAGGTATGGGTTGAAGGAGGTGGTGTTCTCAGGGCCAGACGGGGCCCTAAAGCCCTCCGCGCAGCACGGGTCGATGTTTAGACTTGGGCTACAAAGCTATGTCTATATTCGCGTATGTTTATAGTCGAGCTCTGTACTATCAGCTGATAATTATCATGTGATAATTATCAGAGGCGATACAAAAGTCCGATGCTCCCCTTGATTTGGATCTCACTCGTTCAAATCTGAACCTCTCACCGCCGGTTGGTCAACGCAACGTCATGTGGATGACCAACCGTAGTTTTTTAAACCAGCAAAAACCCGGGGCGCAGGTAGTGGGCCGACCGGGTTCACACCGGATCTCACGAGTTCAAATTTGAACTCCTCACCGCCGGTTGGTCAACGAAAATCGACCTGGTGGTGTACATATGTATCCGCAAGCCCGTGTCTGTGCCGGGCCCGATTGCAGTTTGCCATAGCATGAGCTCCAAGGGATCGAGGGTGACTGATTCTCAACAACAACTCACTCAAAAGAAAATGATTCACGCTGTCTTAATCTGTAAGTCAATCAAAAAGAAAACCCCCAATCCACTCAACTCAAACTGATCACCACCATCAACATTCCTTTAATATTTCACATCCAAAAAGTCAACAACGAAGGCAAACCACGTCTAACGAAATTCTATTCAAACCTCAGTACCACTCAAACTCGTTCTAAAACATTAAATTCAATTTATACCTCTATTAAACAAAGATCAAATCGATTATCTAATTTTATCCTTAATCCAAACAATCCAAATGAAACAATAGTTTATCGAAATTACGCTACACTTTATTTCGTAATGATCATCGATCTAAACGAATCTGAATTATCAATCTTAGATTTAATTCAAGTAAAACAAACACACACTCTCATTTTTCCCCCTCCCTTCCCATAAAAACCTGACCAAAAGAAATATAAGTAAAAGAAAGACTAACTTGATTTGTGTTTGTGTTTTGTTTTTAGGTTTTTGTTGAATCATTAGATAAATGTTTTCCTTCAGTTTGTGAATTAGATTTAATCTTTCATTATGATCAATTACAATTACTTTTATCTCAAATCATTCTTGGAGGTATTGTTTTAAACACTTCACTTGATTCAATCGTTCATCAATACAATCAAATCTCTTCAAATTCTAAAAAAACCACCAATCTGATTGGGAATTTAACCAATTCAACTGAAGATCGAATGGAGGGTGAAAATGGGTTAAATGGAATCGGCGGTTTTGGTAGTATGAATTGGAAACCATTTGGTTGAAGGAATTCGTTCATTTTCTTTTTTTAGAAAATCTTCTTCTTTTGAAATACACCAGATTTAATTTAATTGTACAAACATGAATCAACAAAATCCATTAAATTATATGAAAAAAAATATACATGTAGAGTGATGTGTACAATTCAAATCCGGATCTCAAATCAAAGAAGAAGAAGAAAAACCAAAATCGAATTCAGAACACCGAGAAAAAAGCTATCAAAGATTCTGATCAGAAAACCTAAGATAAAGCATGACCTAAAACCTTGATAGCTAAACCTTTGAGGATCGTAGCTTTTTGTACTGAATCTAATTCCAAAAAAACAGCTGAAACTGATTTCCCTTTAGCATCTCTAATCGAACCTAATCTATTTCCAGCATAAGATCCGATAGCCAAACCAGGTATAGAACCTAAGATGAATCCTAAAGTCGCTCCTGAGGCGGTTCCTAAATATTTCCATAATGGAATCACTTTTTCGACTTCTGGATTTAACATCTCTTCAACTAGAATCCAAAACCCAAGACCAATCCCATCAAACTTTGAATGAGGTCTAGAGTATATGAGAAGATTGAGATGACTTACAAACTGAGGTAAAGGTTTGATTTGGATCGGGTGGGGTATGATGGTTTTGATGTTCATCAGGTTCAGAATGTGAAAAGAATGAATGAAAGAAGGATGATGATGATTTGTGTTCTTCTTGATTTGTAGAATTGAATTTCAAATACTCTTCTCTTGAAAGATCATATTCTTTTTTACGTTTTGGATTTGATAAAACATAATATGCATCTGCTACTCTTTGAAATTCAAACTGAAATTTTCGAAAATCAAAACCAAAAATCAGATTTCTCAAAGTTGAAGAATGAAAAGGAGAGAGAGTGAGAGTGAGATGGATGACTGAACGGTTGATCTTTTTTTTTCTGAATCGGTTAAGTTCGGTTTTCGATCTGGATGAGTTAAGAGTGATGCTTTTTTATATGCATTTCTGATGTCATCAGAGGTTAATGAAGCTGAGTTTTGAATCGAAAGAATAGACTGTTGATAAGATTGAAAGTGAATTGGATAGTTAGTTTGAGAGTGGGATTGATTGAAAGGTCAAAAGAGGTGAACACTTACGTAGTAATCTGGTAAATCCATGGTGTTGAGGATTGGAGTGAGGTTGGATTGGAGTGAGTGATTTGGTCAACAGAACTTTGGTCTCAGTGAAGAAGGTTGTCTTATCGGATAGGCAGCCCCGACTGCACCGCCCATCTGGAATCTGACCGTACAATCCGATGACGAAATAGGGTTTTGAATTGAGGCAGAGTACCGAGTTTGTCTAAATCGGGTGATTGATCGAGATCATTCCCGATTCACAACTCATCATGAGTATGACTGACTAAAATTAAAAAAAATTAAAATTAATCAAATCAAGTTCTTGATCCATTTACCATTGAAAGGAAGAAGAAAAAGAAATTTACTCTAAACCAATCATCAAGAAATCAATTCATAAAGATGTTATCAAGAAGATTATTATTCAAAAACACATTCAAATCCACTTCATCAATCAAACATCAAACTCAATTCAACAGAACCTCATTTTTCTCAAGTACCACTTCACCCATCCATTCATCAAATCATACACCAAAACCCAAACTCAAAAAGAAATCAAATAAATCAGAAGGAGAAGAAGAAGATCAAGGACCAGCGATCATTCCATCCTTATCTGAATTCTTTGGACAAAAATCCACTTCATCATCTAAGAAGACCAGATCAGATCCCACTTTCAAAATCTTATTCAAAACTAATCCTTCTTCATCTAAATCAAATCCAAAAAACACTTCATCACCCAATCAAAACAAATCCGAACCACCTAATCTAGGTTCATCTGCTATCTTTTGGGTCTTAGGAGCTTATGGATTATATCAAATCGTTTCAACTGATTCACTTAGTACGAAAGAAATCTCATGGCAAGAGTTTAGAACAAACTTACTTGAAAAAGGATTAGTTGAAAATCTACAAGTGATCAATCGAAGTAAAGTGAAAGTGAAGTTAACGTCCAATTCGAATTTAACCAATCATGGAGCTTTAGGAGGAAACTCATCCTTTGTCTTTAGTATCGGATCGGTTGATAGTTTTGAAAGAAAATTAGAAGAAGCTCAAGACGTGTTAAAGATTCCGAGTCATGAACGAGTTAAAGTTCAATACGTTGAACAAACTTCTTTAGTTAATCTCTTTTGGAACTTTGCTCCTACTCTCGCTCTAGCTGGATTTTTGTTTTTCATGACTCGAAGAGCTACAGGTGGGGCAGGTGGAGTAGGTGGTGGAGGTGGACCGGGTGGGATCTTTAATATTGGAAAAAGTAAAGCTAAGATGTTTAATCATGAATCAGAAGTGAAAACGAAGTTTAGAGATGTGGCTGGAATGGATGAAGCTAAAGAGGAAATCATGGAATTTGTCAAGTTTCTTAAAGAACCTCAAAAATGTAAGTCAACCGAAAATTGGATCAGTTTGCAGTCAATCTTTTGACTTTTTGGATCCCTTGTGAATCGATCCTTATCCATCTTGGCCTTTTTTTTGAAAAACATTAGATGAACGATTAGGAGCTAAGATTCCAAAAGGAGCCATTCTTTCAGGTCCACCAGGCACAGGTAAAACCTTATTAGCCAAAGCCACAGCCGGTGAAGCCGGGGTACCTTTCCTATCCGTTTCCGGATCCGAGTTTGTGGAAATGTTTGTAGGAGTAGGACCTTCACGAGTTCGAGATTTGTTTGCAACCGCCAAGAAGAATGCACCTTGTATTGTGTTTGTAGATGAGATCGATGCGATTGGAAAGGCGAGAGGGAAGTCTGGAGGGTTTGGAGGGAATGATGAACGTGAATCGACGTTGAATCAGTTATTAGTCGAGATGGATGGATTCGATACTTCGGCTCATGTGGTGGTCCTTGCGGGTACAAATCGAGCCGATGTACTTGATAAAGCTTTGTTAAGACCTGGACGATTTGATCGACATATTGCGGTTGATCGTCCGGACGTATCAGGTCGACGTCAGATCTTTTTGGTTCACTTGAGACCTTTGGTTCTGGAAGGAGGAATGGCTGATCGTGCAGCAGCCGCAGCTGAAGAAGCTAAACGTCATCAGTCTACTAAATCTAACAAAGAAGAAGAAGAAGAAGAAGAAAATGAGGAAGAGGAAGAAGAAGAAGTGGTGGAAGAGAAGGAGATTGTGACGCCAGATTGGCTTGTGAAACTTTCACATAAACTCGCAGCTCATACTCCTGGTTTCTCAGGTGCTGATATTGCTAATGTCTGTAATGAGGCTGCCTTGATTGCAGCAAGATTGAGTGCAGAATGTGTAACGTTGAGTTTCATTTATTCTAATCCTTGACGTTCTCTTTCGTTTTCACAGAACTCGATCGCTTAATCTTTTTTTCTATTCATCTCTTTACATTCATTTTATGTTTCTTAATCTTTAGTGAAAAACATTTCGAAATGGCGATCGAAAGGGTCGTTGCCGGATTAGAAAGAAAATCTAGAGTTTTATCACCCGAAGAAAAACGTACGGTCGCATATCATGAAGCTGGTCATGCCATCATGGGTTGGTTCTTAGAACATGCAGATCCTTTATTGAAAGTTTCAATCATCCCTAGAGGGGTTGGAGCCTTGGGTTATGCTTCTTATCTTGTTTGTCTCTATTTTCTCTGATTTTCCTCAAAAAAGATAATTAGGGATTAATAAGCTTTTTTGTTTTGTTTTCTTGGGGGTCTTATATTTAGCCTGAAGAAAGGTTTTTGTTTACTACTGAACAGTTGATTGATAGGATGTGTATGATCTTTGGTGGTAGAGTTTCAGAAGAAATCTTTTTTGGTAAAATCACCACAGGCGCTCAAGATGATTTACAAAAAATCACCAAACTTGCCTTTGAATTAGTGGGAAATTGTTGAGTTTTTGAGGAATCTGTCATCCTGTTTTTTTTTGTCTGATCGAAGAAAGAAAACTGATTTTGTGCTTTTTTGTTTCATTCTTTTCGGGTTTGTTCTTTACTTTTCTTTTCTTTCAGATGGAATGTCTAAAACATTTGGACCTATTAGTTTTGGTAGATCAGATGGTGGTGGACAAGATTCGTTTACGAAACCTTATTCGGAAAAGACGGGAGAAATGTTAGATGGAACGGTAAGAGAGATCATCAATCAAGCTCATCAACGAACGACGGAGATGATGAAGGAAAAGAAAGAATTGGTGAAGATTGTAGCTGAGAGGTTATTGGAAACTGAAGTTTTATCTAGGTAAGTTGAGAAAGAAAAAAAAGTTGGTCTTAGGAATTCGATTCAATTGTTGATTGAACTTGGGTTCTTGATTTGATGATTTGTAGACAAGATATGATTGATTTGATTGGAAAGAGACCGTTTGATAAACCTGATGCATATGATGATGCGATGGGTAGTACAGGTAAAAGAGGATCAGGATCACCACCATCACCACCCCCATCTGATCCGATTGAAGGAAATCGTGAATCATTAGGCAAATTAGAAAAAGATCCACATCCGTTGGGTAAAGGAATCGAAGGAGGTGAAGGAATTCCATTACCTGAACCTGCACTTTCTTCAAAGGTTTAAAGATCGTTTTGTGATTTTTGATGTTTGAAATTGCTTCTTTTTTATATGTTTTCATGTGGTTTGTTTTTGTTGAGTTTGTGTGTGTGTGTGTGTGTGTTCTTTTCTTGTCTTTTTTTTGCAAAAGAGAAGGTTTATAATTAAGTATTAAAGAAATGAAGAAAAAAAAAATTCAAGTTTATTCTCTTTTTTTTTCTTCTGTATCATCATAAGAATTCATTCTTTTTCTTCAATTCATTCATATCATCCCTTGAAAAATAAATAAATCCATCCTTTTTTTTCTCTTTTTTTTACACTTTTACTTATCCTATCATATTTCTTTTTTTTCATATTGAAAGTTTTTTTCAATGTCTGTTTTTCTCAAGGATTGGAGTTTTTTTTCTTTTTTTTTTCGAGATGAAAAAAAAACTTGTTTAATTTTTTTTTGAATGTTATTGAAAAACAAAAAAAAAATAGAATGAAATTGTAAAGATGAATTTTTTTCAAATGATTAAAAAGAAAATAAATAAAAAAAACCACATTCTTTTTTTTATATTGATTATATAGATCTTTGAGTAGATTTTCTTTAGTGGGATTTTAAATTGAGGTTCTGATTTGAGATGAAGAATATAATTTAGGAGTTATCAAGTTTATATATCTTTTCCTTTGATAAAAGTTTTAATCAAGATTTTAAATTTGAATATCAAACTAAACATCAGTTTTGGTCAAGATTTTAGATAATCTTTTGGGTGAGGGTATATGAAAGTTTACGGAGAAGATTTGGATAAGTTTGAAAAGTATGGAGAATTGGTGATGGATATGGGATTGGGAAGGATTCGATGATCATCAGAGCTGAGATGTGATGGTTGAAAAGAAAAGCTGATCAGAAGTGATCTTCATGAGCTCAAGTTCGAATCACAGCCCTTCTTTTCACTCATCCACTTGACTCACAAAGTCTTTGGCTTTACTTGTTCACTTGATTCATAACACAGGAGAGATGAGAATCCAAGCTAGATGATTTGGATTGGAATCAAAAAAACTTCATTGAATTCAAAATATATATATGTTAATTTTTGAAAAGAAAAAAACAAGTAGAGGGAAAGAAAAAAGACAATAGAAATGGTTTAAGAAAATGAACGTGTGTGTGTGTCAAGATCTTGAAGAAAAAAAAACTTGATAAATTGGTTTCCCGAGGTGGTGATGAACGAAGTAAAATCAGAGTAAGAAAGTGAAATGAAGAAAAGAAGATTACATCAAAGAAAGAAAAGTTTTAAGAGATCTTATGGATTTTGAATGGTTCAATTTTAATCAACATAAAATAAATTTAAACAAGTTAGATTTCTAAAGATTATAAGATCATCAAAAACCATTTAAAGTAAATGATCAGACTAGATTGAAAAGTTTATCTTTTTTTTTCTTCATCCTTTTCCTCATCAAGTTTTCACATTGAATTGATTTTATTGAACTCTGATCAAACATCCTTAGATTTTTCAACTTTTTGAATTTCAGGAGCAGATTTAATTTCTTGAGTTGATTCAGTCATCTTAGTTTCAGTTGAAGTGACTTTTTCTCCTACTTTAGGTTCTAATGGTCCTGAAACAGGTTTAGGTTTATGAATCGTAAAATAACGTCTGATCCCTCTAAAGAGTTTTGCTAAGAGTGATTCTGAGGTACGATACCAATGTAAATATGTACCTGGTTTCGTTTCTGAATTCCTCTGCCTTTCTCCTACGTCTAATGGTCTCATTGAAGTATTCTTTTTCCAATTTGAAATGATGGTTCTTTTCCAGTTTTGATAGATTTCTTTGAATTTATCTATTAGTGAATTAGTTGGCTTTTGACTTTCTTTTTTGATTTCAGATTCAGATTCGGATTCTGAACTTGAACTTGAACTTGATTCTACTTCTGAACTTGAAGGAGATTTGGAAACTGATTCATCAATTGGTTTTTCACTTTTTGATCTTTGATCTTGATGTGAATCAACCTTAGTCCTTTCTACTTCATCAAGTTTGTTTTGATCATTTTCAGAATTAATCAAAGTTTTTTCTGATCCTAATCTTTTTTCTTCTTCAATTGGATTCATTTCTAAAATCCATAATTCAAACGTTAGACTTCATTTTTTTTGATTTTGAGAAAAAAACAAACAAATTCTAAAACTGAAACTTAACTAATATTCCCTAATCCTTTTGAAACCTCAACAGTCTTGACATTTTCTACAAGTTCTTCTCCATCTTTTGCAAGATTTAAACTACGTGCTCTGATTCTAAAATCTGATATCGGATTTGTGATCACCAATGTTGCACAAAACAGACCTAGACAAGTAGATCTGAGGAGAGAATGACGCATTTGGATTGCAAGAGTTAAAGGTCGGGCTACAAGATGAAAATCTTTTCAACGGGATTCAAGGAGTGTCTGTTAGTTTTGTTAAAGTGAAAGATTTGGTTTGATATTTAAGTATTGGATCACTCACTGGTTTCTTCAAAGTTGTTAAAGAATATGAGGAAAGCTCACGCAAGTTCTCTGATCGTGAAGAATTGTTGTTCTCCTGTACTAAGAGAATCCTACGGTATTTTCTTACTTAGGGGATCAATAGGCTACTTGGATCGATCAAACTTTTAAGAATAAGTTTGGATAACCCAAAGAAGTAATCAGGATCCGATTCTTTCCGCTTATCTCGTATAAACTAAAATCCACAGTACTGGAACGATGACTTAAAATGATAATGTATCTTACAAGAGTGGCAAATGACCAATTCGAAAAAATCCCAGTGAGGAATTTACAAAACGTGTTGGATAGATTGATCCTAAAAGATCCTATTAAACTTATACAGGGTTCCGAAGCTATTCAATCATCGTCTAAAGATTGTGATTCAAAACGTCACATTCTTACATAGAGAATTGAAAAGGATTGATCTGAAACTGAGAATCAAGAGCTGTAAAAAGGTTGAAATCCTTAAAAGGTACAATTATCAGTTTTCCTAAAGAACCCGAAGGATCTAAGAACACCTGGATAAACGTGCATGGTCATTTTCACTGAGCCGTTGATGTGGATAAGCTGAACGCAGCCTTTTGACTCGAAATGAAACCGATCACATCATTGCGCTGTGAGTAATAGTAATTGAATATATGCGCAGGTTTTTCTTGTTTCGAGTCGCAGGACCAGGATCATTGCGGGATACAATTGATAATTGATCCGATGAATTCTGTAACGACGTTTCAAAGCTAAAGGTGTTCTTCGTTTAACCTAGTCAGACATCTTGACAAACCTGACAATCATAGGGTGCAATCTTGAGCTGAAATAGTGATAGGTTTGGTTGAGCGCCCTCGGCAAGTTTTTCTTTTTGCTTCATGTTGCAATGTGACTTATCCAATATTGGACTGGTGAACATCCTTGAATCTGAATGTTGATTTTTTGTTATTGTTCATCCAGCCCTTTCTTGTGATGATTTAAAACCTTTGTAAAGGTGATGGGAATTTGATTATTGGATGTGCATGTGCGACGCCTGTTCATCTATAAAGCCTGCTGACGTCTCAGGATACGATTCCAGAGGGAATTCAAACAGGTACTGCTGGGTGAATTGGCTGGCATCCAAAGTCTGAAGCATCGATAGTTGGTCTTGATAAAGGTATTTGAGGTATTCGGGATGAAAGGATATGTAGCTCAAGATGTATGCATGTATGCATGGTGAGAGAGAGAGAGAGAAGAGGAATACAGAAACTCCGACAGAATATCTGTATTTCTCCTTTTCCTCGGAAACTTTTTCATTCACATGTCACTTGCAGCTCAGCTTTTTCACACATCACCAGTTCCTTCTTATCATCATCTTCCGAAGCCCCATATGAGTTCCTCTCGGACCCTCAACATCGTCGTTCTCATCTCTGGTTCAGGTCTGTCTGATTTCTCTTTGGGTTGATTGATACAAGCCACTCAACTCTGATCTCACTCTTACTTCTCCTTTACAACAGGCACAAATCTTCAAGCTCTCCTTGATTCGGTGCCTACGTTCGAAAATCCTCATGCACAAATCGTTCAAGTGATTTCAAACACAAAGCATGCTTACGGTCTAAAACGTGCTGAATCTAACAATCCATCAATTCCAACTACGATTCACAGTTTAGCAAGTTTTCGAAAGACATATGATCAAACTCTTCCCGAATCTAAAATTCGAGAATCTTATGATAAAAGTTTAGCGAAAATAGTCCTTGAACCTAAACCAGATTTAATCGTTCTTGCTGGATTTATGCATATTTTAAGTGAAGCTTTTTTGGAAAGTTTGAATAAAGTACCGGTCATCAATCTTCATCCTGCTTTACCTGGTTGTTTTGATGGTGCAAATGCAATTAAGAGAGCTTGGGAAGCTGGACCAGATGGAAGAGGAGAAGTATCAGAAACGGGGGTAATGATTCATGAGGTATGTATATTCCAACGTGTTTACGGAATTTGATACAAAGACTAACTTTGATCTTTTCTTCCATGGTCCTCTTCTAGGTGATTGCAGAAGTTGACCGAGGAAGTCCTGTGGTGACGAGAAAGGTAGAGCTCAGGAAACATGAGTCATTGGCTGAACTCGAGGATCGAATGCATAAGGTTGAACATGAATTGATTGTGGAAGGAACTCGAGATATGTTATCGAGGATTGCAAGATCAAGTCATCAATCTAGCTAGTCTTTCATAAATGCTTCATCTTGAGTTCCAATACCACCCAATCAAGTCGATTCGGGTCTACTGGAACCCATCATTGTGAGGTACAGTTTTGCATGGATTCTTTCGTTCCGAGACGGTCAGTCATTCCAATGGATCAAGCTAACAATATATATTTCTACTCAATTCTCTTTTCGCGGATTCATCCTTCCAAATTACGACTTGAACAGAATCACTACGCACTTGTAAAATCAAAAATTTGAAAGAAAATGTTTATTTGTACTGCATAGTGAAGTACTGAAATCATCCTATCAACATGAAGTGTAAATTCGAGTTGACATCACAAGATCACATATGTCAGGCAGAATAAAACTTGACCAACAATCATGCTTCACTTCGTTCATTGCATGCAGAAGTAGTGACTACTATAACTGCCTCAGTTAACGTTTGTTCATCTAAAACTCAACCAAACAAATCCATTGAGGGAGTTGTATGAAAAAGAAACAATAAGGGGATCAATATTTTGACTTGTGGATTTTGTGAGTGCAATCAATCAACCCAAGTCTTGAATTCCTAGGATTTGAAAGCTCAGTAATTGATCACAGAGCAATGAGCCTCGTCGCTTAAATCTACGCAGTGAAAACCAAGTTGATCAAAAATGGATTTGACAAGTTCACCTTACTGAAATTCCCCAAATAAAGTGACTTCATCTTATGGAGAAAGGTTCACGTTGAAAAAATATTATTTTGAAGCAATTTTTCTTGTAGATGAATGCCCTCATGACCCCAAAACTTCAAAGTCTATAAATGAAACCTTTCAATTTTTTATATACAAATGAACTTGAACTTACTATTCTTCTGTACAATTTTCTCTCATGTAATCCTTTTTCATTATTGGTGTAACTTGAGAAGAATCTATCTCAACTATCAGCCAATTACAGATATGTACTTCATCTTTTGTATCTTTCTTTACCACTTTTATCATCCTCCTTCCGATATTCTTCAATGTAACCTTTATAAGTTGTCTCCATAAAGAAGGATCAGTTGTGCTAGTGAATATATTTTTGAATGTATGATTCCCAAAAGATGGGCGTTGAGCCCTCTGTCTGTCATGTCCGCAGAGGATGAGGCCTGTTTAATAGCTGTTATGTGTATACTCCTGAGGTGCTAAATTTTCTATGCGGACTGGGAGCAAAACAGTCTGTGATTTCATTCGCTGCCAAATGAGTGTGACTCCTTGGTCTACGATGCGTCTCAAATCTCGATGGTCCGGTCAAGACCCATTGCATCACCAGTCCCCTTGATCACGATTGACAAACTCTCTCAATTGAGTACATGTGACGTTCCTGAATCATCTGCAATCAGGGCTGCGAGAGGAAATTCGCCAACTGTGAATGACCTGTCACATCATCATATTGCAGATGCCGAACCGCGCACAGACCCATTGTGAATGAGAGAGTGCGAGGCGCTACATAAGCACTGATCAGAATCGAATGTAGGGAGAATTGTCCCCCAAGATTTCTATATTGTTCTGCCTCTTTTGTCTAATCCTCTCCGATCGGAATACTTACAAATGGTTATGACTTCATCAGAGGATTTCACCCGGAGAGTTTCGGTGACGAATTTGATTCAACACGCCAGCGTCTGCGAAGGCCAAGCGATCGTACTCGATCCCAGCCTACTCCAGAATCTGAGTTTAACGACCCACACTGGTGTTTGAAAGCTCAATCTTTGCCATACATCTCCCACTTTGACGACAAGTGGTGACAGTTTCCCTCATCATCAATACATTGAAAGATTGAAAGAGGATGCACAGTGCCGGTGGAGGGCGCCCTAGACGTCGGGGGCCCTTAAGAGTACAAAGGCACGCTTTTATACCTGTTGGAGCCCCCGACGTCTGGGGCAGCCCACACGGGCACTGTGATGATGTTCTTGCAGTTCAGGCGGATGTTGAAAATTCTTGAAGACCACACTCATATGATTGATCAGAGTTCATAAAGTGCAAGGAAAGAATTTCAAATAGCCACTTGATGTGGTACAGCCAATCAAAAAAAGCTCGACCAATCTTGCCCGCAAAACTGGGGCAAATGAGCGGGGAATTGGTGGCAGGCTTTTCCCAATGTACTGTACCTTGTGTCTCAACCAACCTCGCCAAAAGTTATTGGGGTGGTTAAGTTTGGTTAAATTTGTGCCCCTTGATTTGGCCCCAAGAATCTGAATTGTGGTGGCCGGTACGCATGGACCGCAAGTGGCACAGACAATAAAAAATTGACCTGAGAAAAGGATATGTACGGTTATGATTACACTTCTAACTCTTGTCATTACGACTGCCTTTGTCCTGCAATAGTGCTCTCCCAATATAGTTCTGTTTTGTGAGCGGATGTGCAACAACAGAATTTTGCACTTGAAAAAAGCCAGGAGCTTGAAAGCCTACCTGTGTTCATCAATTTGGGTTGGCCTGATGCTTTCATGGCGAGATCAAGGTGATATTGAGACCAAGAAGCCTGTAGAAAAATCACATCCCCCAACACTTGTCAAGAAGGTCTGTTGTGCTTCATGAATTACACTAAATCAAGCAGAATGTGATTTGTAAGAGAGCTGTGCAAAAACTCACTACAAATGGCATGGGTTCTGGCATACTCATTAGCGCGGATCAGACAGTAGAATACACAAGTACAGACAACTAGCTCAGGATCTCAGTAAGTAAGCATATATGTTGCCTTGGGTTGCTACTGGCCTCTTCAGGACAGTTTAGCAAAAACTTTGTGTCTGATGTAATCTACAGTTGTGCATGTCTCTCTATGGTGACAAAATCATAGCATGAGAGGGTGTTCTCAGCAAAAGGGCTAAAGGTGTGAGCTTGTAGCTAGACCTACTGATTGAACACTGACTCAATGTATATTGCAACTCCGGCTTGAAAACTTCCTCATATTGCTCTGGGCCTCTTGAATACCCTTGAAGTGTAATCAGGACAATGTGAAGAACCCGCGTGTTTGAGTGTATTTAATATAGATAAGTTATGTGTTGAACCAACTGTGCGGCCAGTTTAACTTCACTAAGATTTTGACAATTTGATATGTATTGTGATATCCCTTTTGCATGAATGATTGCGTGGATTACTATCAAGAATATATGTATATAGCTTTGATGAAAAACTTGTAACTTTTTGACTGTATCTCATGTCAAGTGCATGGCAAGGAGCGTCAGTATCAATCTTCAGAGAAAAGGATTTGAGCAATCTCCCTTAAAGAAATCGTTGAGGTCAGCGCTGAATGAAGATTGTTTGAGAAGACCCCGAGATGGCAGTGTGCACAATTGAAATCTGCGGCTGATCAGCCCCAAGCGGGTGATCCACCAACTATACATTACACGCGCACAAAGAGCCCAATATGAGAAATGAAACTATTGAAGACCTTGGGTATACTGTCTGTTAGACAAGGTTGTTGTTGTGATCCTCCATTCAATTAGCATCATTGATTCTAGTGACCGTCCTGGAACAGCGTCAAGACCTCAAATTTGCTGATTTCATTTTGAACAAAATGTAATGTCATAAAGTAATTGCATCAGCACTCATTTTTGACCCCTAGTATGATGCTCAGCCATTGTAATGATCTTCATCAAACAGATGTTCCATGTGAACCTGTTGAGTCATGGTATACATGTATCCCTTGACTTTTACCAATGAACACAATTGGTTCTTTGTATCCTCATTCTTACCTATCATGAACTCTCTTCATCCCGTGGCCAACTTTCCATCCCTTCCTCCCACTCAAATATGTATTTGAGGCTTTGGCAATTTCATCTGAAACTTGAAGGAATGCATTCCCAATTGCATTATGATCATGAAGGTTTCAAACCCTTACTGAGCTGCTAAACCCAGATCAAACAGTCAAAAGAGACTTTGTCTTGGATTACTTATTGCATTTGCTGACATGATGCTAGTCATTGTATCAGTATTAAAACCAATCTTACACATACAAATCTCCACCCTCACAAAGGCTTGTGCTATTCTGAATCTATATGAATTCCAATCAAAATATAGTTGTCATTAGATGTTCAGTCGTCATCAGATGTTCAGTATTGAAATATAGTTGTCATTTGATGTTCAGTTGTCATCAGATGTTCAGTTTGGATGGCATGTTCTAAGAGCTGAACATAACTGCCTTTTTACATCATTGTTCTGAACAGTTTGATCAGCCCGCGGCCAGTATTCCTCTCGGCCTTGCTTAGGGAGATCCAGCTGACTAACGGAGAGTTTACAGAGTCCCCTTGCACATCCAATACTGTGCACAAGTGGGTCTTTGGATAAAGGCTATGGAACCAGCTCACACAGTTCAAAGAAGACTTCATCTTAGAGGACAATAAACCTTGAGCAAACTTAGTACGGCGGTTGATGATTCCATTTGTGAAAATAATGGTAGCCTCACCGTATCAGAATCAACACCGAGCTTACCAATACAAATCTCCACACGCACAAAGGCTTGTGCTCTTCTAGATCTATATGAAGTCCAATCTAAAAATGTTCAGTCGTTTCCAGGTATTCTATGGCATGATTCAAGAGCTGAACACCATTGGATGTTTATGTTGTCATTCTGAACAGTTTGATCAGCCTGCGGCCAGTATTCCTTTTGGCCTTGCTTAGGGTGATCTAGCTGACTAACGGAGAGTTTACAAAGTGCCCTTGAAAATCCAATATGTGTATATCTCAGTCTTTGGATAAGGGCTAAGACCTTCTAATGGGTTTGGAAACAAAAAAACCACCATAAAAGCAACCTTTACCCACTTTTCTGAAATTTTGTTTTCTGTCTCCTCACCAATCACTTGATTACATTCAAAGTTTCTTCTAAAACACTGAACCCTTTCCAAACACCTCTTCTTCATACCTTCAAATATACCTCTCACTATCTTTCATCATGTCTTATATATCTCAAGACCATCCTTACGGCCCCGGCATAGAGATTGACAACAATGGAGACATCAAAGTGCCGGACTTCAAAGACCTTGCTTCATGCAAACTTCACGTCTCTGTCAATCAAACTTTACCCATTGACCCAAACATTGGTATGTGATCCCGTTGACTCAAACTACTTTCTCTAACCAATATGATTGTGTTCCAAAGACCCCGTCCTTTTCACTTCAGCCTACGCACTTGCTGGCCCCGCTCTTTCTGAACCTGCTCTATTTCCTGACAACTCATGTAAGTCATTTCATATCACTTCCACACTCCTTTCTCTACATTCTATCAAATAGAAATGGTGGGGAAGTAATACATAAAGTGACTTTTCCGCTAATTGACTTTTACTTCTATTCAATCTAAATTTAGTGACCACCAAATTGAATTTAGTTCACCGTACCCAAAAGAGACCTTGACCTGATCCAACTAGGGCCTCCAAGAAAGGTGACAAGAGTCTTAAAGGTCCCTTTATCTGTCCATTACCAGGGTGCAGAAAGAGAGTAGGTAGAAAGGATAACTTGGATAGACACATTAGGACTGTTCATAAAACTATTGAGGAACTCATAGCCAAAGGGACAAGTTGTAAGTGATTTGAATGATTCCTTTTTGTTTGCAGTTCAATCAACAACTTTCTTTCACTTTTGAATTACTTGATCCTAGACAAATGTCGATGGACTGAGTGCCAGAGTCATCACAAGGACCTTTGCACCGCTTGACGACATGGTGATAATTGCAGATACAATCCACAGAAAGCCTCTACTTCTCAAATGTGGGCTTGGTTTTCATACCTCAATAAAACTTTGTAAGATTTGACCTGATTCATAAAATTTATTGTAGTCCAATGAATGTAGCAGGACCCTCAACTTAAAAAAACTATACTACCATTTTGGAATCTTACTTGTATTCCTTATATTTCAAATTTCTTTTTTGATCTTCTTTGCTAAATTATCATTCTTCGTCTTCAAATCATTAATGCTGCTTTATATAAATACCTATTGTTTTTTAAAAAAGAAATTCTTTCATCATTGGGATTCATATAAACAAAATCTACATTGATTTGTGTTCTTGTGTGCTTCTTGATTCTGTACTTTCATTTTTTGAAATTGATTGATATACTTGTAACTTGGCAAACATTTGATGCTGGGATTATAACGTGAAATTATAGACAACTATCACTTCTTTTTGAACAGTTGTTGTCAAGAAAAAATAATGATTCACTTCATGTATTGATCAAAGCCTTGAGATCAACTCATCAGAATGTCAATGGTCCTCTAGACATTCCTCACAAACACAAACTCCTGCAATTAAATCAACTCAAATCAAATTTTGTCGCAACTTCAGTTAGGAAATTCACAAAGTTCATCTCAATAGTGAGATCATATACCTTCTACATCCTACAAGAGTTCCCATTCATACACTCCTTCCTTGCAAAACAGTCTTGAATTTTCTTTTTGAATCATACTTGGGTCCAAGACCAAGTGATCTTCAGTGGTCAAGCTCCCATTGACTATTCATCACTAACACAGGACCCAGAAAGACCTTGCAATTCTAATCATGCCGTATACCCTCAAAGCAATTCAATTTGAGTTCTCTTGTTTGCTGTACTCTCCAGATCATAAACTTGATCTTCGTAGTGTGATTTTTACAATATCCTAAACCCACTCACTGCCTTCCTGCCAAACAACTTAAACTTCTCAGAGTAATTGTGATTTGTTCCTCAGGTAGAAGAAACTCAGATTCAACTTGATAAGTCTGAATATTGTCATGATCTTAAAGATTTGAATGATATGTTTTACACTTGACTCACAACTCATCCTTCCTCATGGACCTATCAACACTCACTTTCTCTCATTTATTTTTGTGTTGTAAACAAATTCTTTTCACAAATGATGTTTTTTAGTTGATATGAATGTGTCTCATGCAAGAGTTTTGCCATCAAATGGATTTGATCAAATGATGAAGATGAAGTTACATGAAAAACTATTCTTAGTTGTGATGTTAATAGATTCATTATAAATTTCACTTTTGACCTTTTTTATTATAATTGTTCAAGCTTTAGAAGCGCACAAGAGATGCTCAGTAAGGTAACGTGAGATCACGAGTGTGATGAAGAAGGGAAGTACCTGGTTGGTACAAGAACAAAAGAATAAGAATGAATGAGAAAAGAAAACAATCAAGTTGAGAGAACATTCAGTCTTATATATAAGGGGAGTCTCGAGTAACCAAGGTACAAGTAAATGAATTTGAAGAAGAAAGCTTAGGCCTATGATGTCACGCTAGAGAGCATCATAGAATAATTAACAATGACGAAGTGATCTTGAAGGAGATGGAGTGAGGACTGTTGTTAATTATCTTAATAGAATTGGCCTGTAGACGCAAGATTACTTGGTTTGTACATACTGAGGTCAAGCGACGCACGGTGATATCAAGGAATCCAAAGCGATCTTTTCAAGACATAGTGCGCGGGGAAGAAGTCAGGTGCTGTCTCCCCGTGGCCCTCGGCTGAACAAAGTGAGAATGGAGCCAATTCTAACCTTCGAGTCTCACTTTCTGAACTCTTGCCCTCCTGGACATCAGTGTCCTGTGTTGGAATAAATGACCGACTCTTCATTGAGAGTTCAAAGTTCGAGAAGTTTCAACTTTGCCTTCGCCTGCGGCACAATTTTCCGTAACAGCCTATCCCTGATACTGTGAATGACGGTGGGTGTCAAATCTTATAATCTCATGGCTTTTGCGGCAGTCACCTTCGATCGCTTGCTCTGAAGATGGTGTAAGCGCTCTCGTTATAGCTACGCAGCATTCGAGTCTTGGCTTGTGTATAGTATGAATCTCCTGAAAAGCAGTTGATAAAATTGCGGACTTGTTTGAGGAAACTCGAACAAGCAACGAGAATCTGTAGAACTGTGTATTTATCTCCAGCCAATTTTTTGGGGGGCGCATGCTCAACATACAAACGACAGTGTCACCTGAATAGCGAGCTGCATTGCGATCTTTATATGTGTCTTGAACAATTCTCTGAGAACAATCTCTGAACCTTTATTACGCTGTGTGATCTTGAAACTCTACCATCTATATTTCACCCACTTTCTATCTCGTTGATCATTCTGAGAGGTAGGCCACTGGATCATAAAGTCTTTAGCTTCACAGGTGTCAAACGTTCAATCGAACATCTGATCTCAGGTAAGACATATCTTGCTCATTTGAATGATGTGGTGCAATCCAGCTAACTGTTTCTCCCAAACACCTCCACTGAATACTACAACGGAATTCAAGATTGATTTCTGAAGATGAAATCTGCCCGTATCTTGGCTCCCTGTGGGCTTTTAATTCTTTGTGGATTGGTCGACTGGATACATTCCCATCCTTTGGAAGGTAATGGAGTGGAATCGATAGCTAGAAACCTGAAGGATAAAGACCAGTGTAATGAGGCAAACGCTGTCTTTGCTGACACACTCAGTGGGCAAAAAACAGCTGCGCCAACAAAAAGTGATCCATTCAACGGGAGAGTTCAAGATCAGTATTCCGAATTGACCGGAAAAACCCAAAAAACATCAGAAAATAGCCAAGATTACAAATCAATGGCCAGTGATGATGCAAGAGGGACTCAAACTGCTAAGAATAGCCAGACAAACCAATCAAATCAAGGAAACAAGCAGACATTTGTGGTCAAGGTCAAAAGCTTCTTCACAACTTGGTCAGCCAAATTGTGGCAAAAAATCAAGTATTGGTTTTCAAAGCTAAACTTCTCTAAATCTAATGACCAAAAAGGTATCAACCCGTCCAAAGAAAACATCGTCGTATCCGATGACCAAAAAGGTATCAACCTCTCCAAAGACAACTTCTTTAAACCTAATGACCAAAAAGGCACCAAGCCTTCCAACGAGGAGAAAGATCCTCAGTCCATGGGTGTTGCGAAATCAGAGCAAAAGCCAGGCCCTGGAACAGGTGGGGCTAGTGCCCCGGCTCCCTCTGAAGTTTCTAAGGACAAAAGCCCAGCACAAGCGCCATTTGGAGAATCAAAGGTCAATCCTTCGAAAATAAGCAACCCCAATGGAATGCCTCATCAGGCTGCCGCTCAAAAAGCCCAATCCTACACCAATCCTCGGCAAGGTGTACGATCAAACCCAACTGCATCGCAGATCCTACGACCCAAGAAACCTGCTCATTCTGATTCAAGTTCCCCCAGTGCAAAATCAAATGTTGTGACCATGTTCCAACCACATAACCCAAGATTGGACGTCGTGCAACCGAAAATTCAATTCACAGCAGGGCCAATGACAATGGGGGCAACCGCTTCTGACTTTCCCGCAGCGGCGGGAAGGACTTGGGCACAAATGTACAACTCACAAGAGAGAGCGGCCAAATACCGCGATAGTTTAGACATTGGAAAGGCAACCAAACAGAGTTGGAATGTGGATAAGGCAGATTTCAAGATTACCCCACACGGAAACGATGGTTCTGGCACTGCTCAGGCAAAACTCTCAAGACAGCAGATTGAAGTAGAAGTAGATCCTAAAACCAAATCCCAATCAATTCGAATGAGCGAAACCACCATGCAAAGCTCAAAATATCATGGACCCGGTCAACTTCCAAATTTTGCAGCACTTGTTAATGGACCCAATATGGTGGTTCCTTCCCATGCCATTGAGAACCAAGCTAAATTTGTTAAAACAGCTCCGAAAAAAGGTCTTACATGGAATACCCCATGATTTGGACGCGCCCAGTTACCAAAAACAAATCAATCATCAGTCTCCACAAACAACCTACACCCTTCAAGGACACCTGTGGAGTAATTCTTTTTATACAAGGTTTGTTTCTATGTTCCCTCCTCAATAAGATATGGCTACTTGAGCGTGTTTGTAATTGTGATGCCCTCCTTGGGGTAATGTTGCAACCAATACCCTTTCAGTATCACAACTATAAGACCAATATACCCTAAAATTTCTGACATATTCTGAAGCTAGATGATATGCTTTGGGATATTGGCAGATGTCATGCCTTGTTTTGTCTGTTGAAACAAACTTTTTTATGTCTCTCACCAACTTTTCCCACCCCATTGTCATTTATTTTACCAGCCTTATACTCACTGGGGATCACAGCTCCTGCCCCCTCAGGATTGGAAGTCAGTATCTTGGCACATAGTCACCTAGGAGCTCACTATCCATTCCAGATATCCTCTTGCCTTGTCTTCAGTTCCATTTTTTTCAATTTCTTTCATCTATCCACATTCCATCATGTTGCACTGGAAATTCCATATTCAACTATTTTCTTTGAAAAAGCTGTTGATACCTGCTTCAAAGCTTCATCAATCAGCATAACACAATATGTAGCAATACTTTAAAAAGACAGAGCCTCTATTATACATGAGATCCAGAGATCAATCTTGTCCCCTTGGAAACTAAACAAATTGTCATCCTAGTTTCCAAACCAGATTAGAGCCATTCTATGAATGTTTGATTTCCTATGTCAGAAAACCATACCCATGAAAAAACCAATACCTTTGATTTTGTTTGGTTTCTTTCTTTACACAAAGTTTAGGAAGATGAGAGGATGAGGATCCTCCCAGAACAATCATTGATCTTTTTGACTATTTCACCTGTACAAAATCTATTGGACTATATCTGCTCAAGTTTCAAATCCTTTATGATCATTTTTTTGGCTTCAATGCTTGGAGGTGAGATCACTTGCTTTTTATTTTTGAGAGACATACAGATGTTTCTCAAGCCCAAGTTTTTGGGAAATTGAAAGTGATGGTGATACATCTCACATAACTTTCAATATCTACATAAATAAATACAATCAATTTTGTTTGATATAAAAACAGATACAAGTGTTCATAAGAAAAGTCCATATGTCTCCTGAGTTTTTTTTTGGAACTATTCTACATCAAAAATATGATAGAGGCTCTAGTTTTCCTCCAGCATTCAACATGAAGTGCTCCCTGGGATAGAACAGCTCAAGATCAATGAGTTAACATCTGTACCAACAGGCCATTTACCAGGTGTACAAGTGAAATAAATATCACCACCTAGAACAGGTAAGCAATAACAATCTCCTCCGCTTTGAAAGTCAGATGAACCACTTTGAGTGACTGTCATTGCTCCACCTTGAGTTGGTATTGATCCTATTTTTCGAGTTCCTTGACAAACAGCCTAAATCAAAGTGAAAATGAAATAAATAGGTTGGTTTATGTTTAGTGCATTTGTTGAAGATCACTACTTTTTTGAAAAAGTGAATTTGAGTTTACGTACTTGTTGATCATTGACGGTTGCTACAGTCCTGCCAAGCACGGTGTTAGGAATGATACATAAGAGCGTTACCAAGTAAAGAGATAAAATCATCTTGAACATATTCGGAAGACTTCAAAGGTCACTTCGGTGATGAATGGAGGTCCTTCGGAGTTCAACACTTGTGATGGAGATACGTTTTATTGACGAGCGCAGAGATGAACGACAGGATCAAGAAAGAGGAGTATTGGTGAGGAGAATTGTAAGCAAGTAGGCGGAAACAATAGATACTGCGAAGATGGGATATATACAATTATATACTGGGATTTGAGATGAGTTCTCTTACTGAATTTCAGTGAAAGGTTTTGGCTATTTACGTTCCTAGATTTGATGAGAGATGAGAGGGATAAGTTATCAAATCTTTTACTTGAGTAGAGCTTTTATCAGTCAAGGAAATCAAAACCCGAAGAAGACTTCTTTCTTCGTGATCCGACCGATGTTATTATTTTATGAAGAAGGATCCCTTTCTTCATCGAAGTAATCTGTTTTGTTGGAAAAGTTCACTTTTCATCGATGACAATCAAACTTCAGGAATCAATATCGTGTTGTAAAGGTCATTAATCATCCTTTAAGTTTGGTATTGGTTTAGTTTTAAATGATGATTGCTTTAACAATCTCGGTTGTCAACTTCAACCCGGGGAAATCTATAACTTTCTCAAAGATATATTGAGTACCATCAGACAAGCAAAAGACTTCAACCAAGTTGAATGAAAGCGAAGTCGGTATGACGTCTGTAGACTTTCCGAACAGTGCATGTGTCACTGATTCTCAAGCTTCTGAAGCCTTTTGATTCAACGTAACTCCAACCCAACATGGCCGGCTCGATTAAAAGCCTTATGCTATGCTATGCTTGTTCTCACTCTCTGAATTCTCACGTTGTTCTGGTCACAAAACAGGAGGTGGGGAGTTGTCAGGTGGAGGAATATTGATGGAGATCAATCAACACACTGGTTGATCAGAAAGACCCTATGGATTTCGAACCTTTTCATTCAGAAACAACTCAATCTAGAATTTTCCTATGAATCTCATTGCCTCTTCCGGTAATGATGCATAGCTTAGTCAGACATAGCAGGTCTTCATATACCTACAGAAGTACTTGAAAGTGCTTTCGCGTGAGACCAAAAAATTAAGTGTTTTCAAATTGTGCTTTTTGATCTCGTCTATTCATTTTGCGGCTCATATTTAACAATGAGCCGACCAAGAAATTATAATAAATGCTAATAGTGCCAAATTGTCAATGATCAGGATGCATGAGGATATAAACAAACTTTTGTCGAAGCTTCTCCGAAAAATCAATCCATTTATTGTGAAGGGGAAGTACTAGACCTAGTGCTGCTAATTGGTATCAAAGTCGCTATCAGTCAAATTATAGTGAAGTTCCAATTTGGGACTTGTACAACCCAAAATGATAGGATACATATTTGGGCAGAGTTCTGTTCAAGAAGAAAAGAAAAAGAATGGAATACTGAACAAAAAGCATTCTGCTCATAATTTTTTTTAAATTAAGTGTCTTTGGCTACCTAATAGGATATAATCAAGAGAAGAAGCAAGATTAAGGAATAAATGAAAAATTACTTAAAAGTTTAAATGTGGTTGTTCAAGTTACGGTGTGGAGCATCCATTTTGAAAAGTAACCTGGGTGTTGCAACACCAATGAATGAATTGAATTTTGAAACTGAATGAACGCCTAACTCAGGGAGATGGGATGATGATGATGGTGATGAGTTTCACTAACTCAATAGCTAGGATGACTTCATTTTACAAGTTATTTAAAAGTTTCTTTGATGAGTTGGAGATGATTCACAGTCATTGCTTTTGAATTGAGGTTGTTGTATGTAACATGTACATAGTCCGGTCCGGTCTTGACATAAACCAGATTATATAATCAAAAGAGACTCTTCCATTCACTTTACCTTCTCTTTGATTTCATTCTTAATTTACTTGACTATCTTAATCAACTTATCAAAAGCTTTTCTTTACCTATACATCTCATCATAGACAATCTTATCACATCATGTTCAGTCGTAAGAAAGCCGTCGAAATCCCTCCAGTCGATGAACCTAGATCTCGTCCACCACCTTCGAATCGTAGTTTACTCTCATCCAATCGAGCTCCACCCTCCAATTCTTCTATTCGATCTCAACCTGCTCCTTCTTATAGCTCACGTGGTCGTTATAATGAAACCGATGCAGTTGATCATCGACAAGAACTCTTCAAAGGTGCTCGAGCACCTCCTCGTTCATTCGTAGACCGAGACATGGATGCAGACCCAAGTCAACGTCAGAGAAGTGCAATGGACGATGAAGATGAAGAAGTTGAAGCTATCAAACATCAGATCCGTTTTACTAAACAAGAAACTGTCGGAAGTAGTCGTAATGCGCTTCGGATTGCTCGCGAAGCTGAAGAAACAGCTAGAAACACTATGAATCGACTCGTAGATCAATCTGGTAAATGATCATTCCATTTCGATTTATAATGACTATCAAATTTTCTAGTACTCAATCATTTCCTTTTCATATTCAGATCGTTTGGCAAATGCAGAAAATCATTTAGATTTAGCCAAATCGCATGCTTCCAGAGCTGATGATCAACAAAAAGAGATTGTAGCCTTAAACCGATCGATCTTCAGACCCAACATTTCATTTAACAAGAAAGGAAAACGAGATGCAGAAGAACAAAGGATCTTGAACCGACACCAAGAAGAAAAAGAAGAAAGAGAAGAAGTTCGAAGACAACAAATGGAGTCTAGAGAAAGAGCCTCAGGAGCGATACGAGCGATGGACGAAGCACCTAAGAAAGGTGGCTTAAGATCTAGATTAGCTGAGAAGAGTAAATATCAATTTGAGAATACGGCAAGTGATGATGAATTAGAAAATGAATTGGATGATAACATGGATGAAATTGCGGGAGTGACTTCTCGATTGAATATGATGAGTCGTACGATGGGAGACGAAATTCAATCACAAAATAGAAAATTAGATTCAATGACGGCTAAAACCGATAAACTTGATTCTAGAATCTATGGTCAAACTGAGCGTCTTAAACGTATCAAGTAGAATCTTATTTTCTTTGCTTTCATTCGGATTCATTTAGATTTCCCCAAGTTTTTTCTTTATATGACTGGCTCTTGTTCTCTCTTTTGACGTTGTTTCATCATCAAATCATATGTGCAATGTGTTGTACTCTCTTGATCTTGCAAATGATTAACCTACAACCTCTCTTCTTCTTTTACTTTTTTCCTTCCTCTCTCCTCATATCTGTATGTACTGTTTCCTATCCTCTTTTTTCCAATGAAGCTACTTTGATATACTTTTTAGCCATCTTCCTCTAATTTCATCTGATGCTTCTCCTGTCCCTCATGACTTTCTTCTTCTAATTGTTGCAATGTAAATTCTTTACGTTTGATTTGCTTTTCATTCAATGGTGCATGACTCCGAGTAAACAAACTTCACAATATCAAAATACTCAACTTCAAATTCAAAGGATACATAATGAAAATTAAGGGTTTGTTTAGCAACGGTCACCATTGGCTAAATTGTACTTGGTATAGCTTGAAAACAACGAGATCCAAGAAGCTCGAGTGAGAAGCTCAAGTTGAAATGACTTGCATTCACCTCAATGATGACCACTTGGTTGATTCAGTCCAATTCTTTTTTTTGCTAATACTCGCTTTAGGGTTTCCCGTGTCAATGTCATCATGATACATATAAGGTAACTTGGAAAGAAGAATGTGGCCATTTGTTCATCTCAAGAGTCAATATTTCTGGCATTTATCAAGCTTGAAGACAGATCAAGAAATAGTGATACGAAGAGGTATAAAGATCCTTGGACTTTTTGAACAAATTGAATATCAGAGATTATGAGATTAATCTAGACTAGCGGTACTCAAAGTCAAAAGGTAGATTCTGACTTTTTTTTAACCTAGATTTTTTTGGTGGAGAAAAAAAACTACAAAATTCCTAGGCTTTGAGGACCCCGTGCCTACTTATGCACTCAGCACTTCCTATAATCATGCCATGTGTCAGTGTCCAATTACCTCTGTCCTTGGATTTGTTTCAAGCCTCAGCTAAGGTCTTATTGGTCCTTAATTTCACCCCACAACCTTTGTCTTGTGGTGATGTATGTACAAAGGTGAAAGTAGGTGATTGGCAGTGGAAAACAGGAAATCTCATTTTTTTCGGTTGGGGCTAAGTTTTTTTTTAAAAAAAAGTTAGGTTTTCCAAAAAGGTAGATTCTACCTTTTGACTTTGAGTACCGTAACTATATACTTTATGCACAAAAACATATAATTGATGATGTTATTAGTAATGAATACGTCTTTTTGTTTTATAAATGAGTGATCTCATTCTTATATGATCTTGAGTTTTTATGTTTTCGAATGTTTTCGAAGTTAATGTAACTTGAAAGATAAATTCAATTGAACCAAGTCTAAGGTAAATCAAATGTAAATGAATCTGAATAAGATCTAGTGAGGGAAGGAAATTGACTATCTTCATGTTGATTCACATTGAAGCTTTCCCTAAATGAAGGGCTCTCAGGTGGAAGGTTGGTTGAAAGTTGCCTACACGTGTTTTTAATCAAGTTAGTTCAGCTTAAGATTTGTTTAGGAGTTAAGTTTGTTGAGCTTACTTGGAAACTGGTGGTCGTGGTTTTTTAATTAGTTTTTTGCTTGATTGAGTTATAACATCAATTATACCTGATTTCAAAAATTCATCAAAATCAATGACTTCATTTTTTTATGTCAAGTTAAAATATCATCTTGACTTACCCAGAGGTTTAGGTATTCCCAAACTGTTAATCCTTCCCAAACTTTTCTTTCTCCACCTCAATTTTTCTTCAGGTGTGATCACAATTAATTCATTTGATTTTTTATTGGGTAATAATTCAAAATCATCTTCTTTAATTTTATTATTTATATCACCACACATTAAACATGACATTCTTTTCTTTAATCTTAAATTTCTTTTTGAAAACTTTTTACAATTACATTCTTCATCAATCGATTTTAAATTTTTTATCTTCACTTTTGGATTTGAAAGTTTAATTAATTCTTGGGAAGCTATCGGATCGATTTCGGTGATTGATTTGATCATTAATTCTCTTTTTGAAATCTGATGACTTTCTACCATTAAACTTAGAAAGGTCACTCCTAGGATCGCAAGGGTTATGAGTTCGAATGATGAGGTATAGGAGTTGAACTTCATTTCTTGCTACTTTTTTTTGAATACCAACCAATCCAAAATTATTCAAACGAGTTCTTTTATATGATTGAAGGATTAATGATGGAGTTAAGAAATGAAAAATGATTGTCCCGTTTCAAATGGGAATGTGATGGTGAACAATTCAACTGGTCTGTCTCTGAGTTGACCTTAAAACAAAGAAGAACTATTTATACATACCCATTCCCATCCTCAACGACCTAGTGGAATCTCAAAGAGAATGTCTTCTTACAGTTCCAAGCTTCATCTTTGGTAATCATCGCGCTACAATCATAGAGGCTTCAGTCAGGAATCCGAAACAGATTTGTTTTCTTATTTCAGAAAGACTAGCGTGCCAGAGGGGCTTAGTTCAAACTCGCCTAAGTCCTTCGATCTGATGAGCCCTAATGAGCCGCACTGGCCAGCTCACACGAGGGACTTCCGGACAATATCAAGATTTTGGCTTGAGATCTGTCAGTGTATTTACCAAAAATCTCACATTCGCCTTCCTCACCAATCTATAATGTCTGTTTGTATCATGATCAAAGATAGGCGGAACTCCTGTCTGTATTTCCCCGTTTCCCCCATCTAATCGCGATCGGCTTTCGAATTTTCATGGAAATTCCAATCAGGGCTAACCCGATCTAGACGGTGTTGCAGAAATGTGAGCTGCCTGTTCGAGGTGACACCGAGCCATTTTGTGCTGTTGTGTGGTGTGAGGTTCTTGAGGGAGCCAATGTTGAGGGTGGGGCATTGTTTTGTTCCTCGTCCTTTCTTCTTGGCACTGAAAATGATCCAGTGAATCGTCTTTGTGTCAAAGATTGCTTAGTGATTTTCTGTGCGTTTTGTTTCTTGGAATGAGAGTCTTCACCTTAGATTGTAACTCATGTTTGTTGAATACTGATGCAGAAAGGATAAACCTAAAGCCTTTGCCCAGGACAAATGATCAGAGCTTATCAAAAGGAGAAGAGGGGATAGCCAGGCTCCCGGATAGCTTGAAGGAAATGTCCCAACAAAAACCTCCCCAAAATCCATCTGTTCATACCTGGATATGAGGCTTCTGGAGGCCAAGAAGACCTCTTGTGTTGATATCATTACAAAAAAAACTTTTGACAAAAATCCAAAAATCTCTCCGAGATGCTCAACATCAAACGTGAAAAAGGACTGTTTGTGCATGTTTTGTGACAATCAAAACTTGAAAAGAAACAAATGCACCAGAACTTGCAAAACAGAAAGTGGACAGTAAATTTAGTAAAGTTTTTTGCCTGAATCTATTGCAGATATCACCAAAGAAATGCACCAAAATACTCTCGATGTTTTTTTATAAAAGTAACATTGGATCTATAGAAAATGTGGTGGATGTACAAATTGTTCCTGGCAGATTGGTATGCTCAAACATTCATGATCAAAGATCGTTCATTTTCATACCCCCAACATTGCTATGATGCAAAGGCAATGCAGTCAGAGAATGTAGGAATTCAAAAAGACTAGAGACACAACACCCTGTTACAAAATGGATGGAAACTTTTATAAAGATTAAAGAACACTTTTTAACATGTGTTGACAAGACACACTGAGGCAAAAGAAAGAGAGACAGTTCTAAACTCAACAAACCTGGAAAATAACTGAAAATAAAGAACACTTTAGAATACTTTTCCTCAATGAGGGGAAACAAAATTGATGCCTCTATACAACACACCTCTATAAAGGTTGAAGAAAACTTTTCAGCAGGTGTTGAAAAGATACACTGAGGCAAAAAAACAGAGCAAGCTGTAAATTCAACAAACCTGGACAATCAGGTGATGATGAAAAAATAAGAAAACTGATGGAAAAAGTAAAGAAAGAAATGAGATTGAGAAAAAACGGGATGTTGTTTGACAGTAGGGTTGTAGTAGGCTTGACACTATGATAGAATGAAAGAGGCTAAGTGTAGGTAATAAGTCACCTTTAGATTACTTTTCCTTGATGAAGGGAAAATTTTCCAAAGGTAAAAAGAGCAGGGTATATAAGAAGACAAATCTAACAAAAGACTAATTGAAAAACACTACCATACAAAGTTGTACATCTAAATCCCAATACAGACCACTCCGTCTAACAAATCACATAAATTTATTTTCCTAACTTCTCTTCCTATTCAAATCATCCCAATCCATCTGCCTACAAAACCACCTTTTGCTTCAGTTTGTTAAGCCTCAATCAGCTAAGCCTCAGTGTTTTTGACCACATCATCAATCCACAATTCAATCCAACAAACAATACCTATCTTCTTGGTTAAATGACAAAAACTTCAAAGTGAAAACATACCCTGTGGTCAGTATGTTTATTACACAGTGCCTGTGTGGGCTGCCCCAGACATTGGGGTCTCCAACAAGTACAAAGACATGGCTTTGTGCTCTTAAGGGCTTCCAACGTCTTGGGGAACCTCCACAGGCACTCTGTCAGGAGCTAACCAGGGTCAAGCCATGGGTCAAGTCAATGCTGGTGATTTGAATCCATTGAAAGCTGGTACATTTGACTAGTCTAAAAGGAAGTTATTAATCATGTTGACGTGCCCTTGTTCTCAAGGGTGTCCATGATTCTACAAGTCCTATCCTCAGCATTCTCTCATTGGTTTGCAGTGATCCATCAAACTCTTGCCAATGTCTCTCTATTTTGTTTGTGTTCTTTCTGTATATAGCATTGGACTGTTTATCTTTTATATATCCCAATAGTTACTAACTTAAACATATGACTATGTGTGATACAACTTCAGTCACAGTAAGTCACTTTGTGTTTGCTTGGTGGGGTGAAGGCTGTAGGTTTGCTCCCAAGTTAGGCTCTCTGCATAAGTAAGGTGTAGGGGTGTGCGGGAGAAGTTGAAGTAAAAAAGGGGGAATGTGTGACAATATCTCAGCACAGGAATTGATTGAGTTCAGAACATAACCTTGAACATAACAAAATCCTGAACTTTTGAGGAATTTGCCTTTCATCCAGGAAGTGAGAAAAATAACTTGGATCAATATTTATTTCCACAAAATTGTATAATGTATGACAAATTTATTGAGATGGAAAATGATCAAACTACATATCCTTCAGACCAGGGATCAATTGAGTAACCTTGAACTTATCAAAAGGCCATGAATTTGAGTAATGTACCTTTCATCCAAGCAGTGAGAGGAATGACTTGAACCAAGAGGGAAGAAGCTTTGTTTTTTTCTCTTAGAGGCTTTAGAGCACCCACAATTGTCAGGTTAACTTGCGGGAATAGCTAACTTTTTAACCTAAAGCTTACACAGATTCCACAACGGGCAATCTGTAACTAATCTGCAGTTAAGTTTGCAACAAAAAATCTCTAGCTTGAGAAAAAGTTATCCCAGCCTGGTGGTTGTAGCTAACTTCACACCCTTGAGAACCAACCCTTGCACTCCCTTGCACCCACCTCTCTACCCTTGCACCCACCAAAGAGAATTTAACTCTTGTCTAACCCAGACAATTGTGGAATTCACTTGAACCACATGGGTTAACTTAACCTAATTCACTTGTTAGCGCCCACAACTGTGGGAATTGGCAGAATATTACTTAGCCCCTGCTAACAATTGTTAACTTTAGGTGGGCTAATCCTAAAGTTAATGCAAACGGCTGCGGGTGCTCTTAAAAGTATCAGGACAGTGCATGGACTTAGGTCTGTAATTATGATGATCAGTAACAAACATAACAAGTCACAACATCATATGTTAAGGATGGATAAGTGGAATAAAACAACATCGTGGGTTCATGTATGTGAAATGTCACACTGAGTACAGAAAAGAAAATATACTTCAAGAGAATGTGGGCTGTGTCTTCTTTTGCTAAGGGGATAAAGAGTTTTGATGTGTGAGCAATCTTTCTGATGGATGGGTTTTTTATCTTTCTTGGAGAAATTCCTGTTTTACCACTATCCCAGTACCAAGCTGTCAATGTACTCTGTCAACCTATCTGATATTTCACAGATGAGATGTTTCTATGCCATAAAAAGATAGGCAGCTGTAAGCCTAGACGGGGGTTTGGGGTTCCTGCTCGACCACCAAAGGTATGCAATCAGTCCCAAGTCCCTCTCCAGGGCACCGAGCTCGCGAAGGTAAGAAAGCCCTGCGAGAAATTGGACTTGTGTTAAGTTAGGTTACAGTTACACATTAAGCTACAGAGTGCGGTATGTGAAATTCATAGCACTTAAAAAAACCAAAAAAATCACCTTCATCTCTCACTTCATGTGACCTCAAGCTCATCGAGCTTTTTTACCGTTTATAAAGACTTGGCCTCACCTTGAATACTACTGAAATATTCGGAAGGCTCGCTGCGTTGACCACGATGGCTCAATGTCCATGGCTTTATAAATCCAGAAGCCTTACATTGAACCATGACTGACGGTCATGACAGGGCAGAACACAGCGACACGACAATATGCAGCGGTATGAACGCAGCATTTACCGACCGCTTTACGTCTCTCGAACTGATATTTGACCTTTGAGACCGAGTGGTGTGATTTGAACCTCAGGATGAGACCCGGCCCCCGGGGGCCGGGTTTCGAGGCGCCCGCGAGCTAGATTTTTGTTTGAGCATCAGAACGGCACCCGACCCCGGCAAACCCGACAAATTTTGTCAGCTATAGGCCCAGAACGGCTTCCGGACCGAGAACCTCGACGGGGATCCCCGGGTAGCGGGGTTTTCCCGGGGTTTACCCGGGAATCTGTCAATTACCCCGGTCTAGAGAACAAAAATCGAACCCAAATCTTGTTTCGACTTTTTGAGTCGAAACAAGATTTCATGCACATCAGTTGTTTTGGGCCTGGAAAGACTAATCCATACTCCGAATTCTCATCTTTGAGAATCGGAGATGGGGATTTTGTGTAAAACCCAGACACTGGTCTGCCTGGACGCGTCGCGTGGGGGGAACCTAGAGCGTCTGCAAAAAATTGATTCTCCCCGGGGAACCCCGGGGAGAATCAATTTTTTTGCCTCCCAGAACGACCCCCCGGACCGAGGATCCCCCGAGGTATGGCCTTCAAAAATAGGCTGGCTTGACCCCTGAGCCCGCGGGGGGACCCCGCGGGGATCCCCGAGACCCCGGGTCTCGGGGCTCATCCTGATTTGAACCTGAAACACTCTGGTCCTCTTGCCCGGGAAGAAAAGAACTTCTTCATGACTTGAGTCCCTCGTGCCTCATAAATCAAACGAATCGATTACAGCTAGGCACGGGTCGTTTTCGCAGCGAAGTAGACTTCAAATGGATATCAGTTCAGGCGGTGATGGTTGGGTTGCACCCTCGAGTACGGATTCAATCTCTGAAGGGTAGAGTATGGGAATGCAAATGAGTGTAGAGCATCTTAGAAGGAACCTTTATCCAAAGTAAACAAGAAGTCTAAGTAATTGATCCAAAACTGTGGGTTCGAATACGGACCAGAGACCGATGTCTACTCTCTCCAAACCAACTGACTCGACAGCCTAGAGTCCCCAGCTCTAAATAATAGCTAGTGTTCGTTAGACTCGTGATATCTAACAAAGCGACAGTGATGACTATGATAGAATCGATGTAGTAGACATTCACCAGGTACGTAGAAGTTGGCGGCCGCATTCGTACCTGTTTATCAGTGAGGTCGGATGGCTGATAGGATATAGACCTGATCCGCTAACAAGTCACTGGGTTCTCTCTGCGCACAGAATAGCACCATGGTGCTGAGGATAGTTGAGATCGAAATGAACTTTGTATAAATGGTATCGCATTCCTACCAACAGTCTTACAATCGTTATCTTCCTCATCTTCATCTACTCAATAATCTGTCTGTCCAATCCGTCTGCACAGTCTTACTTTTATGAATTCTTGGAGCTCTAAATTGGATACTATCTGCAACTTGCTCGATTTCTTACGAAGCTACTGACCGACTTATCACCCTGATCAACCTTCTGAACATTCTCTCTATCCAATAATAGATACTTCCATTGACTTTCCCCTACTACTCACCTTGCACTCTAAGTCCATTGCTCCACCATAGATCTGTCTTCTTTCACTCTTAATACACTCACTAAAAGACCTCAACTTCAATCACGCAAGCCTTTTACGATAATGACTCTTCGATCAAAGCTTTGCTTAGTCGCTCTCATTCTCCCCTCACTTGAAACCTTGGTATTCTCTGCACCACTTAATGATGCCACCAAAGCTTTACAACGACGTAAACCCGAAGACGGTTGGTCTTGCCATTATGATGGACCGGCAAACTCTGGAATGGATCCTTCTTTAGACCTTCCTGGCATGGTTTCGGCCCTATGCTTCAAGGTAAGACAGATCCATTCAGTTCAAATCTCAATCAACCACTCATTTTTTTCTCTTTAGGTCAACTACTCTTTTGACGGCTGTGAAAATTTCGACCCCGACAACTCGAACAATCAAGGCAAATCTGACTCCCCTTCACCACTCTCGGGCCTCATGGGAGGAAAGGATAAAGGATCTTGTCCACCCAAAAAATGGAACAGCGTAAATATCAAATTTCATTTTCAACTTTGAACCTAATTTTGAACGGATGTATAAGGGCATAAGAGCTGACATAATTGATCTTTTAGCTCCTTTCTCTATGCATGGACATCTCCATCGGTGGAGGTCCACCAAAATCTTCTGATGACTCCAGCAATGGTCCACCAAGTGATTCTGAAAATGATGGATCAAATGATGATCAGCAGCCAGAAGGCCAACATCCTCACCGTCCCTCATCTGGAAAACCCCGCAAAGAACCATCTAAAACCGAATCTAAGCATCCCTCTTCAGGAAAAAAGAAATCGGGTGGAAAACCTGAGAATGGCAAGAAATCTGATGGACATCCGGATAAAGATCAAGACGGAAAAGTATCAGCTTTCAGTTTCGATGAACCTGAAGGAGATGAACCTGATGATGACGACAGTGGTAAAAAGAAAGATCATCATCCATCGTCCGACAAGAAGAAAGGTAATAAAGGTGATAAGAATGATAAACCTCATAAATCTGATGATTCGAAGAAAGGCGATCAAGATGGAAATCATAATCCTGATGATTCAAAGAAAGACGATAAAGATGGAGACAAGAATTCAGATGATCCTAAAAAAGAAGATCAAGATGGAAAGGTCTCTGCTTTTAGTTTTGATGAACCTGAAGGCGATGACGATGACGATGATGCTGCACCCGATGGTGATAAATCTGGAGATTCACCTGGGGTGAGTAAATCTTAAATTTATCGATATGCTTTGTCTATTTTTCTAATTTTTTTTATTCAACTTTATAGGACAACGACGGTGATGACTCCGATGGGAAAGGTGGAGATGATTCTTCAAATGTGCGTACTTCTTCTTTTCGAACTTCTGGAGAGAGCTCCACTTGCTATCGCCCAGGGTTTGTTGAACTTTATATCTCCCGTCTTCGATTTGATAGGGTGGCAATGGTGACGGATCCGGTGATAATGGATCCGATGATAATGGATCAAGTACCAAGGTAGGCGATGGATCCGAACATTCGCCGAGCGTATGTATCAAGCATTAATGTCCCGTTCTTGCATAGTTCCCTAATTTCTTCATCTCCTTTTCTGCGCTGATAGAACAACAGCGGCGATGCACCAAATGACGGAAATGGATCAGGTGGATCTGGTGACTCGCCTAAGGGAGGAGATGGCTCTGGTGACTCGCCCAAATCAGGAAACGATTCTGGTGACTCACCTAAGGGAGGAGACGACTCTGGAGACTCGCCTAAGGGGGGAGATGACTCGGGTAATTCCCCAAACGTACGTTCTGATTTCAGCTGTTTGATCCGAACGTCATCCTTTGATTGATTTGTATCTTCGGTCGCGCGGACAGAACAACAATAGCGATAGACCGGATGGAAAGGGAGACGGAGGCTCGGGATCCCCACCTTCTGGAGTGCGTTCTCTCTCTTCTCCTTTGAAAAACTCTTCTTTATCATTTTATCGACCGCTGATTATTATTCTTTCTGTCATTTATTCCGTTTTCATAGGATGGAGGGAAAGCACCTGATGGTAGCGATGGCGGATCTGATAAAGGTGGCAACGGAGCTGATGATAAAGGTGGAGATCGTCCTAGTGGAGATGGCGGCAATGGATCTGATGACAAAGGCGGTAACGGACCTGATGATAAAGGTGGAGATCGTCCTAGTGGAGATGGCAGCAATGGACCTGATGACAAAGGCGGCGATCATCCAGGTGGAGATAATGGTGATGCGCCTGCTGGGAAGAGCGACGATGGATCTGGGGGCAATCCTTCTAAAGTAGGTTATGTTTCCTGATCTTTTGGAGTGATCGAAGTGTTCTAACTACAAACGTATTTTTGACCAGGATGGTGACGACCGGCCAAAGAATGATGGAAACGATGGGGACCATGGTAAAGACAACCCTGATGATAAGAAAGACGATAAGAAGGACGATGATAAAGATGATAAGAAGGACGATAAGAAAGATGATAAGAAAGATGATAAGAAGGACGATAAGAAAGATGATAAGAAGGACGACAAGAAAGACGACGGCACAGGAGGGGACGATGACAAAGATAAGCATCACAAGAACTCCAAGAAACCAAACAAACCTCACAAGAGTCATAAAGATAAACCCAAGAACGACGGAAATGAAGGAGAGAAACACCATTGCAAGGAAAATGAAAAATACAGCACAATTGTGGAAGATTGTGTTGACAAGAGTTTCTTTTCAAAACCAAATGATGATGATAGCTGTAAGAAAGGCGAATTTGATCCCGTAGGTTTTTTTCTGCCACTTTATAACCAGTGTTTGTTTTGAGGATAACTTATTTTTGTCCCATCGGAATATTAGACAATCCACCTTTGTCTTGATGTCTCAATGCTAGGTGGATCCCAAAAACCCGCCTCAAAAGATGACTCCCAAAATGATGGAAATGATGACAATGGGTCAGGGGATGATACTGATAGAGGCGATGACTCAGGCTCAGGAGATCAGGATTGTCCGAAGAAGAACCAAATGTATACATCTTTGGTCTCAGCTTGCGTCGATATGAAGCTTCTTACAAAGCCTATGCCAGGAGATCGATGTGGTAGTGGTTCATTGTTGGACGTCGTAAGTTCTTCGTATCTTTTTTATCACCTGCGTAGAAGTCAACTAAGTTCATTATCTGTCTTTTCTTTCCAGATCATCGGATTGTGTCTTGACGTATCAGTCAGTGCAAACCTACCTGGGCCGATCAGTGCAAACGCTCATGGTCACGTTGAGACCTGATTCAAAGGCCTCTAACCTCATTTCATCAAATAGAGTCGCTTTCGCTTCATCAAAATAGATTTCTTATTTTTCTCTCCGCATTGCTTCAATCCAAGTAGGATTCTTCGAGAGCTTAAAATCTGTTGTTTTGTTTTCTGTTTGAAATCCTAAAATAGTCTTCAATCATCTGTCGCTGTTAGATTTTGTTCTAAACTTCTAGTTTCCACCTAGGTTACACCTCAGTAAGCATGCTGAAATCAAAACATATCCGTAGCAATATCACAGTCACAGTTGCCAGGTTGCATGTAATATGACATTGGTCTTCACATTCAATATTATCTCCTTTCTTCTCTGGACATAAATCAGGGATGTGAAGACTAGCTCCCAATCCAACCCTCTCTAAAGAAGAGATTTCATCTAGCTGAAACTGAGCCATCTTTAGATCAAAATGAGTCCCACGTACTTCCTGAGGCATCCTGGACGGAACGCCACAGATGATGTATCCGAGGGCAGCTTGGAGTTACAACTCACAAGTGGCAATCCAAATCAACATCATTCAACATTCCCAGGAAAGTTTGATAACTAAAATTTAAAAGTATACCCATCCACCTAGCCGGGCGCAGGACCAGTGTTGACGTCAGTACCAGTTATACCATGACACAAAAAGTAGCCAACACCCCACCTTGACCACCCCATGCACTTCAACCTCAGCCATAATGATAGGCCACAGGGAAGAGAAAGTAATTGGGGATATAATAAATACATTCAAGAGCGAAAATTAGTAGCAGAAAGAGAGGTGCATACTGTGTCTGATCTTCCTCAAAGATAAGAGACTCAAGGAATGGAAGCATGGGAAGAAACCAATACAACCTCAGATTTTTCCTGTATGATACTTTCATCAACTTCCTCATGCATTTCTCCCTTCATATGAGTGATCTCAAATTCCATGCTGGGTTTTTCAGAATTGAAAACTGTCTTGGGTGTAGTGCAACATATAAGGAACATTGACCTACAAATGAGGCTTGAATCAGTGGCATGAAATAATGTAGTCCCAATTGATTCAAGATCACTTCACTCACACTATTCCACTAATCGATGTTTCAAGAGCCAAGACCTGAATCCAAATTCGAGACTTTGAATGATTCCATATTTCTGTTGGAGAGTTCAGAAAAAGTCTTACAATTCTCAGAGCAATCCAGTAATTTGGATTATATCTAGCGGTCCCTGCTGGCAAAGATATCTAACAGTTAACGGAAAATTCATGAGTCAGGTATAGATTTGACTTCTGAATGGTGTTGATGTACTAACCATATATGCCATGATGGGAATAGATACGAAAAAGCTTTTGAATTGTATAAGAGCATGTGTCAATACTTGCCATTGCTGTTTCCTCAAGTTATTGTTGAGGGTATGACGTTTATTGAAGCTTCGGAATGTGAGAAACAGAAATGGGGAATATGTCTACGTAGCATCAAAGGACACCAACATGATCAATTTGATTCATTATAGTTGATTCAGCACAACATACCACGAGAATGATGGCATGCGTGGTCAAACAGAAGGTGGTCTGCATGTGTGCATAATGTGAGATAAGATTCTATCAAACAAAAAAACGAGTTAGAGAGGAGCGAGGAAGATATCGCTCTGATATCATCTCGCTGGTTGACGAGAAACATTCGAGTTCGAAGAGATAATATGGTACTTTGTAGAGAGGACATCTTACTTACTGCATGTGGTATGACGGCGTGAAGGGGCAACAATTTGAAGAATAGAGCCGTTGGTTCGTACTTTTGCGGCGAATAGGTAGAAGCCGCACGTAACAAGACGTGGACCACATCTTTTACGATGATATTGCTATAGTAGCATTCCATGAAAAGTTCACATGCTGTCCAAATGAGAGGTACTAGAGTAAAGATGGCAAATTCCTCTTAAGTATTCACGATTCACCAATTGTAAATAACTCGGAAGCTGACCAGTTGTCCATAGAATTGTCACCGCCAACCAAACATGGAGTATCCATGCTAGAATTCGAGGCATAAAATATTCCTCTCTTGTAGGATGTGCCTCCATGGGTTTCCATTCTAATAACGCGCAATTGCAGACACACAACCATTGAAAGACTGAGCCATTGATTACGTCAGAGTCAGTATTGGAAAGGTCTGAGAGATGGGCTCAAAACGGGAATGCGAACCACTTCCAGGTACATGAATCACAAAAGTCAGCCTGTCATATGAAGAACCTCGGTTTATGAGTTATTGATGCTCACATAATGCACACAAACGCGAACATAAACTTGGCCCCGATGAAGAAAGTCGACCAACCCGCGTGCAGATGACCGATGACAGCTCGGTCTCTGCAGAGCTGTTCGGCTATGGAAGCTAATTTGTATAAAGGTATCATATCTTTCTAGTTTTTCTTTCAATCCAATTCGAGATAGCTACCCAAATTTACTCACCGGCACTAAACATTCCTTCGCATATGGCCATGTGATTGGCACGATCAAGCTGAAGAAGTCCCACTGTGGAAAAATTATGAATTTAGCTCTCCAGGGCCATTGTAATTCTGATTATTTTTCAACAGAGTACCAACGTACATGTATTGACCTTGAAGAAGTAAAATCTCTTTGTCTTCAATCGAATGTAAATTACATAAACAGCTTGAAGAAAGACTCTGCATCAAATTGAAAATCGAAGCGTCGTGAACCACATATGCTGATACATGTTGGTCAAAAAGAAGTGTATAATGAAGAAGGTAGTCACATAAGGTACGCAACCGCTATACCTCGTTCCATCCGATGAAACCATGAGGGCATAGGCTGTGGCTGTAGAATCGAATGAAGAAACGGCGCAACGCGACAATCTTGATTGTCAGCAGACTGGGAAACCCGTGGTCATTTGAGATTGTGAGCCACACCTCGGTCATCCCTTTCAAAAAGTGTGCTACCTCTGGGTAGGGATTCTTGCCCGGTGGCAATCTGGCTAGAAAGTCCATCAACATTTTCTGTTCAGTAGCCATTGAATAGGTTTCGTGAATGGCAGGTCAATGGTGTTAGTTGGATTGATCGGGTATGAAGACGGCAAAAGTGACAGAAAACGAAAGGGTTCGATGATAACAGGGAGCAACCGATACGGTGATGGGATCTCGCTTATATTCTTAGCAGGCACCGGGAAACGGTGTGCTTGTCAAGATCACTGAGTGTAGTGACGACATATAAATGACCGAACGGACCGTACGCTTAGTCGTGTCATTGCTCATCTGAAATTGCCGAGCCTGAATACGCTGCAATTTCCCATACCCTCGATATATAAGAAGTAGGATATACTCGGATATACTCACGCTTCATACCTATGATGCATCAATAAAGCCCTCATCAGACAACATGGTCATCATGCTAGTAGCCTGCGCTTCGCCAACAGAGGTTAAATTTATTTTCCCATTCGACATCTGTGTCACACTCAAAATCTTCCTCGCCGTGATCGTACAGCCGTTTGCAGAATTGATGAGTTTAGAAAAATGCAAACGCTCTAGTTTCCAAAAAGAAACCTTTGAGTTTTATCCGAGAATTTTTTCCAGAACTCATTCAGTTTGAACAAAGAAACCTTTTTATTTTTTGTCTTTTAAGATCAAGTGAATCAATTGATCAAGCAATCAATAACAACAATCAAAGTCAATTCCTCATGCACACAATGGCATCTAATCCACCATTTCTCTCATCAATCATCCAACTCAAGTTTTGTATTGTTCAGTCACCTATGTCTAATCCGTTGTTCACTTTTGATTTTTCTCTTTATGTTGCACATTGATAAGAAATCACCCAACCTTTTGTTAAAAGATCACCTGGACATTCAAAGGAATCACTGACGTTTTGCTCAATGCCGTTTGTCAGAAATAAAACCAAAATAGTTGAAAATTGTAGAATTTCAGAGCGGTTCAAAAGAGACGAGTTTCAATTGATCAAATCAAATCAAATCAATATTATCAGAGAGCCTACCAAAGAGACATCAGATTTGTTATATGATGTGGCCTGTAAGGTCTGGGAGTTTGACACAAGAAGAATCTTTGATTGTTGATATAGATTGATTCAAAAGACAAAAAAATTCAAAGGTTCCTTTTTGAAAACTCGAGTGTTTCCATTCTGTTGGTCATCAATTCTGAAAATGGCTGTATGTCAGTCAATAATGGAGGGATAATCACTCAAGCGATTTCTCACCAGAGATTGCTTTCTGTAATGAGGGTCTTTCAAGTTAAAAACGAGTGCACAAGTCAAAAGATGTTGCAAGTATTTTTAATGAAATAGATATCATGATCTCAAATCAGGCACCTACATTGCTTAATGTGCAGGAGTGGCACTCAACATCCATGTATTGCCCGTGTTCCCAAAGCTTGCAATGGTACACAGAATTCCATTTCTGGAAAGAGGCAAAGGCTGTGAGTGCAGACAGGGAAGATCATAGACGTGACAATTGTAGTAACACTCTCACGGTAGTACTGTATCAAAGGCGGTAGAGTTGGAGGAAAGCCTTCACAAGCTTATCCTCCCTTTCTAGTTCAAAAAACCTTTTCAAGCCCATCCACCACCCGGGTTGAGAAATCATCTCTTCTCAGGCTCTGGTCTTACTCTGGAGGCAAAGTTGAAGGGTTGGCAGTAACCAACTCCTCATCACCCTTTGCCCCTACCCCCAAACCACAACCATCTAGGATGCTGGTGCCTGTTTGTAGGGCAGTACCTCTTGTGCGTGGTGGAACAAGTCTAAGAAAGACAGATTTAAGTGCCACAAGGCACATCCCTCATTCTACATAAGTAGAAAAGCAACCTGTATGTAGCACCACAGCTTATCAATCTCTTTACAAGAATGTATTCAAGGTATACTGGATGTCAACTGTTTATGTGCCAGAAATGAATTTATGTCATGTTCTTTGTTTGAAACCCAAAGCAAATTTTTTCAACTTGTGCGCTTGTGTGCATTGGTATCATGTCAACTTATGTATAGCTTTGAATACCCCTAATGTAAAGAAATCACATTCTGTGAAATGTGTTTGATTTCTTGATTGAAAGCATTCTGGAAATCACAGAATGCTTATAAAAATTGATTCTTTGGGACATTCAAATAATTTGCTATCACAGTCAACTGTCTCTTAGGGTGTGTTCACTTAAGCAAATTCTGACCAGAAATCACATTTTGTAAAGATATTGATGTAAAAATGAAATATCCATCCTCACAAGAAAATTGCATTTGAAGCAACAAAGGACCTCAAATGCAGATTTAATGCAGAATAATGCAGATTGAATGCAATGCAGATTTAATGCAATTCAGATTTAATGCAATGCAGATTTCATTTGGTTTTAATTCTTTTCTTGCTCAAAATTCATTTTCTTTTCCCACGGGAAAATACTTTTTTATGGTAGTGTATGTTATTGAAAGCTTTTTATCTGTTTGAAATGAATTGCACATGTTATTTCTGCCTCTATATGTTCTTTAGAAAGGTGCACACCAGACAGAACCCCAGAAAGGTCCAGGCTTACAATCCAATCTAATCAGAATTGATTGAGGGTCAAAAACACACTGATGTACCAATGAAAAAGGTATTTTTGGGGTTTTTTGGAGTAAAAATCAATTTTTTTGAAATCCGGACCTATAGGCATGAAAGGTGTTGTTTTGAATTGTCTTGGGCCAAAAACATCAAATGAGACAGACTGAAAAAGCTACAATAGACTGGAAGTGCAAAACTAAATCCCAGGGTTTGATCACTCATGTGTGTTTTATTTCAACAAATTCCATCAAAAAAAACTAATTCCTAATTGTGAGGAAATGGTAGAAATTTTTTCTTTTTGAACCGACTCACAGGACTGGGATTGTTCAAGCTCAATTTTTGGGTTTTCACTGCATCACAGGCTATTGACAAGGCCATTTTTTATGTTTTCAGGCTCACCAGATCCCTCTAACCATAATATGGCCTGCAGTTAGAGCATTCTGCATAATATCATGCACTTAGAGAGAGGAGCTTCCTAAGTGCATATTCCTAGTTGTAGGTAAGTTGTTATTAACTTATGGGAATCCTCCTAATTATAATAAAGTAAAGTAATTTAAGGAAAAAAAATGGATACCACTCCAATGACTTTTGACTCATTCCTTTGGAGCCGTCATAGGATCCGTACAATGAGCCCACATCTACACATTGCGCGTAACGACCCCTCCTCCTGACCCGATTGAGCAACGTTTTGGTACCATACTTCATTGTTCTCCATATGTGGGAACTTTGTGTTTTGTCATGACCTGCAAGCTCTGATTCATGTGTACTACTCTATCTGACACGCTATGATTACAAGAATGCCCTCCTGCTCACTTGACGACCGTGTTCACATAGGATGAGTGAAACATATGGACCAAAGGATCAACCTTTGGGAAGGCCCACTTCAAAACCTCACCAGACCTTTCGAACCCTTCCCATCCTGAATTGAAAAAATTCATCTTCTTGCATGCCACTACATGCGATCCAATGTTCAATGGTTCAGGGTCTTCGTATGTTACCGATTCGACTCTGCCGATTGTTCACTGAGGTCTTTTGACCGTTGACGACCTCTGCTATAAAGTCTTGCGTTTGTTGTAGCAAATCCACCAATCACACAAAGCACGGTCATTACATCAATCACACATTCTTTCAAAATTACACTCCTTTTATTATTTTAACACATTTTTTGTGGCTCATTGTATTGAATCAATCATCGCCATGTCTAATGTCGCTCGCCGTTCCCAACCTGCCTACGCCTCCGGTGTCTTCGAAGTTACAGAGGAAGTAAGTCACGAATGCTTTCAAGATCCTCTCTAAGTAATCACGCTGAATGTGATTTGCAGATGGCTAGCACTATGGTGGCGCAGTCTGCGTTCCAGACTGTTCATTCGGGCCTCAACTGTGCCGGCATAGCGGGTCAATCTGCCTTTGAACATCCAATCTTGCTCTCTGCATACTCCGGTGTAGGTGTGGGTTTGACCGTTGGCGAGATGTATACGTTGAAGTGTAAAATCATTGCTCCAAACACAAACCGTCCACCACATTTCATTCATGAAATGAGCCACAACGTGCATGTAGGTAACTCGGAAACCTTTCCGGGTAACTTGGTGGACAACACAGCTATCAGTTCCATTGGAGTTATCATGGAGCGTCGAACCGTTGTCAAAGAGCATCATGGCGGTAATCCAACAATAGTGGCAATTGTTCGACACACCAATTGGGATCCCTCGGTAATTGACTCTCTATGCGCTATTTGACATGACGAATGCTAATCATTTGTTCTCAATGGTAGATTTCTGCAACTGTCAAGTTCAACATTGAGTATTGGTGCCGCCCCGTTCGGAACTTGATCAAAGGTCAAAATTTATTTCAACGGGGTCGTGAGGTTTCACTTAATGGGTTCATCACTGACCGAGACCAAGCTTGTCATATGTTGCAAGTTGATGTGAGTTTTGTTGTATATACTCGCCAAGAAAAATGACCATCTGACCGTTTGAATTGCTACTATGTAGGTTTACTCCGTTTGCGTTGCTACTGGACACGAGAATGTCAATTCGCCCTTGCGGACTGGAACAACCTCCGAAAACCGTACCACTTGGGCTGGTCGAGTCAGGTTACCTAGGTATGCTGTGCTTTATGATGTGTAGACGTTACTTTATCTAACAATGCTTGCCATAGACCCGATGACAACACCAACAGTGCCGAGCCTTGTCCTTCGTCTCCTGTAACTGGTCCGTCCTCCACCCCAATAGTCGAGTAAGTTTGTCTGATCAGTTGTCAAGACAATTCACTCAGCGGTGTAAGGTCATGAGTTCTCTCGACCTTCACTGTGGGACTAGCTCTCATGGCCGAAGCCTAGACTGATCTAGCACCTGAATATCTATTCCAAATGAAGCCTGCAATCTACTATCAACTACTGAAAACCACCAAGAAAGAGAAAAGGAGGAAAGAGAAAGCCTCGAAGGAAAAGAAGAGGAAAGGGAGGAGTGATGAATCTCCTATAAGAACTCTCCATACAACATCTAACCTAACACCACATGTAACACTACACTTCCCACTAAGTCTATCCGTACTACACACTACTCCCTTACACCCTCCCCACCTAAAAAGCAACCCACCCCTTCTCTTAAACCACGGTTCCCTACCATACTGTCACACCACCACACTCTTTTTAAATGAAACTTTTTAAGTCAAGAAAATCAAACTAAAAAAAGAAAAGAATAGAAAAAAGAAAAACAAGGGCAACTACAGAATATGAATTAGAACTAAAAATGAAAAAGAAAAGAGAAAAGAAAAAATGCAATTGAAAACACACTCCCACTCCAAAGCCAGTCTCCAAAATATCGGTGTATCCGTCAAGAATCCTATAGCCAAAAGGAACAGAACACGTAGGAGGTGCTCACACAAGTGGCCAAGGAGTTGTTTTGTTGAAACGATGGAGGAGGTAGAACCCCACGGCGGTGCATACATAAAGGAGAGAACTTACTTGCACCTAGTAGTCCCTCACCACTAACATTCATCCGCCTTCTCATCCGTTTTGTATTTCTTCAATTTTGAAATGTGAAACATGTTGTGTGACGCGTCGTTTTGAGGTAATTGAATCTTGACGTCACGTCCATCGTTGAGGAGCTCCAAGACTCTGAATGGCCCATCGTACCAAGCCCTAAGTTTGGCCACTTTGCCTCCTACTGCTGAACTCCTATTCTCCGCATCTATCATCACCAAGTCTCCTACATGCAAGTCTAAATTCCCCCCTCTGCGTTTGTTGTATTGCAGCGCCTGGTCAACACGTGCCGCCCATAACTTATCGCGCCAGTGTGCCCAGTCCGCTTGTCGAGATGAAATCCACGCTTCCGCGTTCGCCCCCACCGATTCAAAAGACCGAGCAATTGGGAATAGTCTTGGCTCGTGACCTAGGACGAAACACATTGGAGATATGCCAGTAGCTACATTGACCGCTGAATTGATTGCAAACTCAACAGTCGGCAGCACTTCCAGCCAATGTCCTTGCTTGCCTTGTGTAGAGAATTGTAAAAGCTGGCCCAAAGTCTTATTGGTTCGTTCGGATCGGCCATCTGATTGGGGATGGTACGCCGTTGTGAAGTTCACCGTGATGCCCATCAATAGGTGTATCTCCTTCCAAAACCATGAGACCCATATTTTATCCCGGTCGCCAATCATGTTATCGGGCGCACCAAAAGCTGAGAACCAAGATGCATACAGTCTGCGTGCCGTTGTCTCCGCCGTGTCCTTCTGGTTAGTCGGTATAAGCTTTACAAATCCTGTCAATCTACAAGTGCACGTAAGAATCATGTTGTAATTTGATATCTTGGGAAAAGGCCCCACAAAATCAAGGGCTATGCTTTGCATTGGTTGATCCGGTAAGTCTGCTGTCTGCGCGCGTCCCGGAAGAAGGGTAGTCCTTGCCTTGTGTCGTTGACAGTCATAACATTGAGAGACCCCCTTCTCCACATCCGTCATGAGACTTGGCCAATAAAACTGAGATTGCAATTTTGACATAGTTTTCAGGGCTCCTAAATGTCCCACTGACAGATGAGCCGACTCTATCAACGTCTCCCTTAATTCTTTCACAGCTGGTACCACTACACGTCCATCCATCCACATAAGGTCCTCATGCCATCTACAGTTCTTCCTCAAAGGCAACACCTCTGGCAATTTCACACAAAATCTATCCTCCACATATCCACTGATGATCCTTTGACAAAGCTCTTCACCAAGTTGAGGATGAGATTCCACCAGTGCCGCCGCATCAACACGCAAAAGAGCGTCGGCCACTGAGTTATCCTCACCCTGCAGATATCAAAAGTTGAGGTCGAACTGCGACAAGGTCTCCATCCATTGCGCTTGACAACGGCTGAGATTCTTGTGTGAAAGGAGATATGTTAATGAGTGGTGATCAGTCATCACATTAATCTTGAGACCGAGTAATAAAAGTCGCCATTTGTTCAAAGCATGTACTACCGCTAGCAACTCCTGTTCATGCACCGGATAACTCCTCTCAGCTCCCGTCATCGTCCTCCCCTCATAAGCTACTGGCGTCGCCGTCTCCCAATCCTTTCCTTGAAACAATGCCGCTCCCAATCCATACCCACTCGCATCTGTAAACAACCACACAGCTTCATCGGAGTCGTAGTCAAGATTGCGTAGAACCGGGAGAGTCGTTATCATTCGCTTGATATTGTTAAAAGCTTCGTCTTCCCGAGCAGTCCACACAAAATCCTCCGGTTTCTTCTTTGAACTTGTCAATGGTGTCAGTTTGCTAACGTAAGGACTTTGTTGATGGCCGCACCCTGGCTTCTCCTGAAGGTCAGTTCTGCTTTTTACCAGCTTTTCCAATGGGTTCTGACTTTAATGTTTCAGCAATATGGAGACTGTACAAGTACTCTCTTTCAGGACGATACCCATCAATTACAAGACTTATGCTACACCTCAAAAATTCTCATGTCATCTACTTTCATAACACCAACACACTCCGGAACCAGATGGAGTCGGGTACCGCACAACAATCGACTCTGACGGAGTTTTTTTTGTTGTGCCGGTTAGATGGATTGATACCAAATACCAGAATTCCTATCCGCTCACTGCTTTACGGCAATATGCCTACTTGCTATTGGTGGTCAAAGGCCGAGAAAGCTTGGCGACGCCGACTGAACAATACAATAGCTGTAAGCCGGCTACATTTCGCCACGGCAAACGATATTACTTGCGGTTACTCTTGACAACAGCCAGGGGGCCCACTTCTTTTGAAGACATCAGAACCGTTCATGGGATCCTCCACAAGACATACCGGAGTGCCGCTGATGCGTTAGGCTTGCTGCTATCCAACAGACACTTCGACGCTTGTTTGACAGAAGCCGCGTCTTGGAAGACGGGCCGACAATTACGAGATATGTTTGCAATAATACTGGTGCACAGTCCTCCCGCCAATCCTCTGCGGCTTTGGAAAGACCACGTCAAGGACCTTTGTGACGACTGTGAATATCAATTGGCTTTGACTTCTCCTAACCTAAATCCGACGATCAGCCAGCTTCAGAACTACGGATTGTCCCTTCTGGAGGGTTCACTGATGAGCATGGGTAAAACACTCCACAAAGTAGGGCTGCTGGATGTGGATCTGCAGCTTCTATTTGAAATCGGAGGAACATCTACCAATGATTGCGCCGCTCTAGAAGCCCCCCTCACACACGAAGCTCTCAATGAAGCAGTGGCTACTCTAACGTCAGAACAACGCGAAATCTTCGACTTGATAAAGTACTCAACGGAGCCTCACGCAGGATCTCTACTGTTCGTCAACGGGCCGGGAGGTTCTGGCAAAACTTATCTTCTTGACACGTGCCTACATCACTGCAATACACACATTATCCCGTTTGTATCTGTTGCATCATCAGGTATTGCTTCTCTCCTATTACTAAATGGTGGAACTGCCCACTCTGTCTTCAAAATACAGTTGACTCCCTCAAAACCCATATCCCTGTAATCCTCCCATACTCCCTGATAATCGATAGAAAATTGAGTCCATAAATTTTATGGGCGGGGAAAAGTGGCCTAAAACCCATACCTCACACTATTCCCATAACCCATAGGTTTTTTTAGGAAGACCAGGTTCAAAAGCCATAACCAGAAAGTGCAAAATTTGATTTTTTTTGTAAAATCCACCTTGTCAATCATCTCTCAGCAAAGAGTGTCTCAAAATGCTCCCAAAAGACCTCTCAAAATTCAGCGTATCATAATCCCAATGGTATGGTAAAGGACAACCCTAATTGCCTCCAATCAGACTCCGACACAAACCTTTTAAAGGTCTTGGATCCTGAAGCCAAGGCTGAACCAAATGTTGATTGCTGAGCTTCACAATCCTCAGGGAGAGCACTCCAGTGGATTAGAGCAATGGACTGTAGAGGAAATATTTAAATTGATTATTCAACAAGACACTAAGGAAGATCACAATATCACGTTCAATATTATAGAGGTATCCCTTCCTTGCCCAAGCTACTCCGCCTTCAAACAATCTCTTCCTATTGTTTCCAAGTATGTTAAGCATGACGATACATCCAAAGCAAAGTCTTTTGAACCTGCCATTTGTGCTGCTACCAGACATTTTTGCGTGGTTCATACACACTCTCTAAAGCAGGCTTTGGTATCTGACTTCTTTAATAAGAAATAACTACAATAGTTTTCAATGATATTACTGCTGTTGTATGACACAACAATATAGAAAAGAATATTTTGAACAGTTCTTTGAAAAAAAATCTCCTTCTTGACCCATACTTTACCTGCTAAACCTTAATCTATGGGTTATGAGGGAGATCCTCCAAAACCATACACCCATAAAACCCATAGTTTTGGGATTCCATAAAGAGGTATGGGTTTTGAGGGAGTCGACTGTAGTACCAATCTAGTTCTTAGCATCACAGGATATGAGATCAACTATCCATTTGCCTCTGGTACCCGCCAAATTGACAACATTTCCCTCTAGCCTTGCCACTGTACCAGCTCCGATGTCACCGGGAGACTTTCCTGGGAAGTCAGCTTTGTCGTATAAATAATCGATTTCAAACTCTTGTAACATGCAATCCTTTAGTCCGGGATCAGTGCTGGACCAGGACAAAACTAATTTGGCATCACACTCACCTGACTATCCCATTCGCGATGCATCACGACTGCTACACGCCATTTGCTTCCGACACAGCTGGCCCTGACAAAAGAGTCAACCAGGATCATACCATACCCCTTTACATTTAGACCATTCAGTGGAGCTGTTGCTCTGCTTTGCTGTATGACTTCACCATATTCATTTGACTCCATGACCATACGGGCTAAAGGATCGCGCAAACCGCGCACCACTATTCCCCTCATGTCATATAGGCCTCCTAGCATTTCGGAAATTCTCGACCCCTCCTGGATTAGGTTGATGGATACCGGCCCCCCATTTCATTGAGAACCACAACGGCATCAATCACTGTTCGTCGGTTGTTGCTGATATTTCCCTGTCATATCCAAACTAATTGTGAGCCTACTAGCTGCTGTCTGGCTAGTAGAGTCAATAAAAAAGGTAGTAGAAGTTGGTAAGACTTCTACTAAACTTGTAGGGATTGCTATCCACAAGTACAATTGGAATGAGATTTGGGCGAAAGAGCTTTACTTGAATTACACAAGTAAAGACTCCAGTTAGATGACCTTTGAACAAAGGTTTTCGCCCAGGGATTTTGGGTTAATTATTGTCTATTACAATAATTAATGATGAGAGCAACTGATGCACAGTTCTCAGTCCCAAATTGATTCACTTCTGACACAGAATGATCAATAAGGGTAGTGTTAATGTCTATCTTAACACTGGGAACTTTATACTCTGACTGATAGAGGTTCCCCGCAGGTTTAGAGTTTCTTATATCAGATTAATCCCTAATCTGATGTAAGCCTTACTCAAGGACTACTTCCTTCAAGTAATTCCACCTGATGGATATTACTGATTTCACTGATTATGGTGTCTAATCAGGCAGAAACAAGGTTGGATGTAAACACACAACACTCAACAAGACACAAAGTTTGAAAGTTATAAAGAAGGCTGATAAGATTTATTTGTAATGGTTGTTGAATAATAATGTGATGATGTGATCAGGAGGAGTGGATTCTCAGGGTTTATATACTTCAAACCTTGAGAATCTTTACACTAGAAGTGCGCACAATCTGTGGTTGCGTGGTGTAAGGTTCTATAGCAAGAACCTTCACTGGATTCTCAGGGTAGGCGTGATGGCCTAGAACTTCCTATAAACCGTCACTATAGATTCCAAAGACACTGGCTCCGAGTAGGAGTATCTCCTAAGGAGAAAAGGTCACTCGGGAGCCAGGGCAAGAGAATCACTATAATGTCTATCTAACCCCATGATACCACTAAACCCATGATGACACTACTGTGCGCTACCTGTAAGGGTACGCCCTTACACCCTCCCCCTCTAAAAAAAATCCGAAAGGAAATAAGAAAAAGAGAGCCAAAACAGAAAGCATAGTCAACAAAACAAAAGGAAAAAAAACTCAATTGATCCACCTAAGTTGAAACCTGAATGCACTAAATTTAACATCATAGAAACAGAAAAATTGGCATGACTCGCCCCAGAAAAAAAACGTAGCAAAATTAAGAAAGAAAATAAAGAAAAACCAGAAAAGGAAAAAAAAACTTGACATTGATGTCTGATTCTTGTGCCATAGGTAGTCGTGATTAAAGTTCCTAACCGTCCTCCGTTGCCTAATGTAACAAACAGACCAGGATGTGCTCACAGAGTGGCCGTGGAGTTGCTTGATAAAAGGTGTAGAGGGGTAGCGGCGGTGCATACTGGGAAAGGAACTTACTTTTGGACCAAAGTCCTTAACGTGTCTACTCCGCGTCTTCCGTTCTGTACGCCTTGAGTTTAGAAATGTGGAAGACAGGGTGGCTTTTGTCACTATCGTTCAACTGTAGTTCGTAGTTTCTTCCGTCGTTGAGCACCCCTGTGATTTGATAAGGTCCGTCGAATCTCGCACGAAGCTTGCTCACTTGACGGCCACGACCGCCCACAACTTGTTGACGGTCAAGACTATCGACTAAAACCCAGTCACCAACCTCGAGTTGATCACCTTGCCGCCTTCTCTTATTATATTGAAGTGCTTGATCCACCCTACTTGCCCACAACCTATCTCTCCAATTTGCCCAGTCCGCTCTTCTCTTTTCTACCCACCGATGAGCATCGCTATCCCCTGGTTGATGGTTGAGGTCAGTTGGAAATAGTCGGGGCCTTCTCCCATAGACAAACTCGAAAGGTGCGACGCCCGTCGCGGTGTTGACTGCGCTGTTGATCGCGTATTCGACAACAGGTAGGGATTCCAGCCATTTGGTGTGACGTGATCCAGCAAGGTGACGTAGTATTTGTCCGATTGTTTTGTTCGAGCGTTCGCTTCGTCCATCAGTTTGTGGGTGGTAAGAAGTTGATAATTTGACTTTGACATGAAGCAGCTGATTGAGCTGTTGCCAAAACCGAGAGATCCAGATTTTGTCGCGATCGCCAATCATTGATAGCGGCGCTCCGAAGATCGATAGCCATGCAGCGAATACTCGACGCGCTGTCTTCTCAGCGGTGTCTTTCTGGGAGACTGGTATCAGTCGTACAAACCCACTCAGCCGACATGTACACGAAAGCAGCATGTCGTACCCGTTGACCTTTGGAAACGGGCCGACAAAGTCCAGGCTGATGTGATCTAAGGGTGCGCTAGGGACATCTGTAGCTTGAAGTTTACCTGATATAAGTTGAGTTCTTGCCTTGTTCCTTTGGCAGCTGTCGCACTTGGACACAAGATCTTTCACGTCGGCTGCCATACCTGGCCAGAAAAGTTCCTCCCTTAGCTTGCTCAGTGTTTTGATTGTCCCCAAATGCCCGAGCGTTTCGTGTGCCCTCGAGATGAAGTCTCGTCGCAATCCTTTAACTGCTGGGATCACAAGTCGCCCGTCTAAGTACAGGAGGCCGTTCACTACTCGACTATCCTTGCGAAGCGGAACAGTTGCCAGTAGCTTAGAACAAAATGCATCGCTCTTATAGCCCTCCATCACTGCCGATCGAGTATCAGTGTCCAGGTCTGCTTTGATTTCCAAAACCGCAATGTCGTCTCTGCGAGACAGTGCATCAGCGACTGAATTGCTTTCACCTTTCAGATATTTGAAGTCTAAATCAAAATCCGCCAAGGTTTCCAGCCAACGCGCTTGTCGCCGACTCAAGTTTCGCTGCTTCAGAATGTGGACTAAACTGTGGTGGTCGGACATTACATTGATTTTCATTCCTAATAACATTAGTCTCCACTTTTGTAATGCATTGATTACAGCTAGCAGTTCCTGTTCATGTACAGGGTAGTTGCGCTCGGCAGGTGACATTGTTCTGCTCTCGTAGGCAATTGGGGATGATGTTTCCCATTCTTTACCTTGAAAAAGCGCCGCCCCCAATCCATGGCCGCTGGCATCCGAAAACAGCCATAACGGATCGACCGAGTCGTAGTCTAACTTCTTCAGGACTGGCAAGGTGGTAATCAGTCGCTTGATGTTCTCAAAGGCAACGTCTTCTGCTGGTCCCCATCGAAAATCCGACGGTTTCCTCTTTGAGCTTGTTAGTGGTGCCAGAGTAGCGACGTATTGGCCTAAGCCATCAACAAACTTTTTAAGCCATTGAACCGTACCAAGAAAGGAGTTCAGTCCCTTTGCTGACTTCGGGGTTTTCCAAGATGTAATCTTTTCGACTTGTACTGGATCCGGTCTGATGCCATCCTCGCTGATCTCGTGGCCCAAGAAGGAGATTTTTCGTCGAAAAAGTTTGCTTTTCTTCGTCGAGCAATATAGATTAGCCTTCTTGAGACGACTGAGAACCTCCCTCAGGTGTATTTCGTGTTCTTCTACCGAGTTTGAAAAAATGACAATATCGTCTATATAGACAACACAGGTTTTATTGATCAATTCTCCAAGCGCTTCCTCGCATCTTGCCTGGTGCGTTGCCGGGGCGTTGCAGAGACCCATGGGCATCACCACCCATTCGTACATCCCCCAAGGTGTCTTGACTGCTGTCAGCGGTATGTCTTCCTTCCGCATCCTTGTTTGGAAGAAACTATTGATTTGGTCGACAACAGAGAATATTTTGCCCGTCGCTACTAGCCTTACTGCCTCATCCGAATTGGGTAAAGGAGAGCGATCCTTGACAGTCACCTTGTTCAGCTCTCGGTAGTCACAGACCCAGCGCGGGTCAGCTGTTGGATCCTTCTTTGGGATAATTAAGGATGGTGATCCATATTGACTGGATGACCGGCGTATCCGGCCAGCTTTGAGGTGTTGGTCAATAAGTCTTCTCCACGAAGCAAGATGCTTTTGAGGATACCTAAATTGTTTGCCGTTGATAGTGGCGTTAGGGTCTGTCAAGATGATTCGATGACATACTTTGGAGGATTCACTTTGAATTGTGGGAGGGAAGAAGTCGTCCTCCCCTTCCGCTACAGCGGGCAGTTCTTCAGGGAACAAGTCCTTAAATTCATCAAACATTGCTTGTTCCTTCTCGGACAAAAGTCTTGCGCTCTCAATCTTCTTTAAATTCTCAACAACACACGCCACAGTCTCCCTTGATGGAGTCTCACAATCAGCTTCCGACATCATTGTATTAAAACTCTTGAATTTCATATCATTTCTTCTCATTTTCTTCACATTATAATCAAAGAGATTTGACCCGCTTTTGGTATGAATCACACAACGTCTATGAACAGATATGTCAATCTTGTGTTGTTTCAGAAATGGAGTCCCACATATCATATCATAACTGCCGTTCAGATTTGCCAACTTGAAAAAGGTAGTTCCAAACCGCAGATCCGGATCCTTTGAGTCCAAATTAGCAAAAGCAAAGTGTGTAAGCTGCTTTTCAGGACCCTCCGATTCAAGGGCAAGACCCACAGTCACGGGCTTGACCAGGGGACGTCGGGGTATTCTTGCTGTCCGCGCTAGCCGCTCGTCCATCAGGTTGGTTTCGCAAGCTGAATCAAAAAGTGCCCGAATAGGTAAACCATTGCACACGAGGTCAACAATGATAGAAGGCTCTCTGTCACCAGGTACGCACTTCTCTTGTTTTTCCTCTTCAACGCATGCCACCAACACTCGATCCGCCTCCGCGTATCGTTCCAATTCAGCTGGGGTTATTTCAGGCATCTCAGACAGGGCTGCGATTCGAGTGGTAGGTGTGATGTTGGTATTTGGGCGACCAGCGGGTTTCAGATTGGTTGTCCCCACAGGTGCTCGAGACTCGTTCCGTGGAGGACGTGGACCAGCATTGAATTGATCTGGCGGCGGTACACTAATGAATACGTTGGATGTCTCGGTACAATGAGCGTTATTGCATTTTTTCTTGCAACTCATACACAATCCCTGATGCTTCATCCACTGCTTGTAACGCCACGCATGCTCCGCGCGATCTTCTGGACTTCTGTAATTCGATGTCCCCGCGTTTGAATTGTAAGCTGATGAATACACTTCCGTCTGGCTTCCTTGACCGCTACTTAATACTGCCCCTCTTGAACGACCTTCTTTGACTTGTCCTCCATCTAACAGGACTCTCCAGATTGCTTTTGCTCGAGAGATGAAAGTAATCATGTTAAAATCATTGTCCAATAGGAGTCTGTCTTTCCGAACAGTGCTATCAAAAATTTGAGGTACCCCCCAGCAAATGTATTGAGCTAATTCCTTTTGGGTTATACGCGAAAATCGTGCTATTGTGCGATGAAGTCCCTGAGCGCGTTCGATAAAGCTGTCGAAGGTTTCTCCCGGCTTGATTTGCAGTTTACGGAGTTGTTGTTCGATATCAGCAACCCAATCCTCCGGTAAGGTCCCTTCAGCAAAGAGGTCCATCACTTGAGCCCATGATTTTCCTTCCAGATCAGGTTTTGCCGATTGATACCAGGCTGATGCTTGCTGGTCTATCAAAAGGGATCCTAAGAGTTTCAGCCGCTCTTTATCACTTGACAGATTCTTTACGTCAAAGAATTGCTCCGTTAACCATTTCCAGTGAAAGAGCTCCCTAGGTTTACCGTACGGTCCCATGTACTTTGGTACCTCTGCTAGCCGAATTTTGCTTGCCGTTACTACAGGTTCAGTAAGGCTGCTCATGTCTTCATGCCCATCACCGGTCTCGTTTTGTTGACTCCGATGAATGGCTGCCGACGGTGGGGGTTGCAAGGCCGGTGAAATAGGTGATCTCAGATGTGCTGGGTCCGGTGGTACTAACGGGGCTCCCCAATGGACCGCTGGCGTTGATTGCCCCCAAGGATACGTCCATGGGATTGTAGTTGTCGGTATTCGAATGCTTTGGCCGACTGACTCGGAATTGTAGGCAGGAGGAGCTGGATGAATGCTGGTAAGGGGTCGAGACGAATAATTGATTACAGGACGTGATGATAAGTTAATCGGTGGAGGCGGACATTGTTCAGGCAATTGTTCGACACGATGTACAATTAATGGCGAAGGGGATTGTGGGCCGTTCTCGAGGTATTGCACAAAGGGATTGTGGGATTTAGATGAGTGAAGACTTCGCTCTTCTCCTAATCCACGATTTCCTTGCCGCTCCTCAGCTATATCATGCACTAAAGATTCCAAGGCATCGATTCGTTCGCAACGTCTTTCCAGAATCTCATTACGCACTGCTGCTTCCTGCAATTGTTGCCGTAATTGTTCAATTTGATCCTCCTCTGAGATTTCGACCATGGATGCTTTGCCTTTGTCTGCTGTTGACGGACCCGCCATCGCTGGCGGAACTGATGGTTTCGGTGTAAAAATGAATGCCCCCGGAGGCCTAGGAGTATTGTGTAACTCGAATGGTTTACGGGGGGTCTGCGCCTCTTGTAATAGTCGATTGAAAAAGAGGTGAACAATTTCTTTATCGTTTACTGCGGTGTTGTTGTCAAAAGGGATGCTTGGTACTTGAAAGGGTGTTGAAGAGTTGGAACGTCGTGTTGCAATCACCACAGAGTTCACAGGATGGCTCGCAGCAAGTTCTCGATATTCAGTAGCCGGGGTTTCTGGCGCTTCCGTACGCCAATTGTAGCGTGGCGGAGTCGGAGGTGGTGGACTGTCTAAGGGTGAAATCAATTTTTCACCAGATCGAGGTCGACGGAGTAGAGCTTCCGGATTATCAGAGTAATTGTCGGGAAGGTTTCGGCGATCAGACATCCGAAGGACAGAACAGAAAGTTGTGACAAGGCACGTCAACCAAGAGACAGAAAAAAACAGCAGCGGCTACTAGGCTCAGTTCAAAACAGCGTTTGGTAGGAATTTCCGGATAGTTAAGGTTTGCAGATCTTGTATGGATTTTGACGAAAATTATAGGAAAAAAAAGTGTAAGGTTCTATAGCAAGAACCTTCACTGGATTCTCAGGGTAGGCGTGATGGCCTAGAACTTCCTATAAACCGTCACTATAGATTCCAAAGACACTGGCTCCGAGTAGGAGTATCTCCTAAGGAGAAAAGGTCACTCGGGAGCCAGGGCAAGAGAATCACTATAATGTCTATCTAACCCCATGATACCACTAAACCCATGATGACACTACTGTGCGCTACCTGTAAGGGTACGCCCTTACACGTGGTTAGGTTATTACAGTTATATTGTTATAAACTGTTTGAACATACATTTCATTTGTTACGACCTTGTTACGGCTGTGAAATATATGTAGCATTGGTTCACATAAAAGTTGTGTACGTACACACTCTTTTATGTAAGTTTCGCACATGTTACATATGCTAAATCATATGTACTTGACTCTTGAGACTGAGCCATGAGTTGTAATTATTGTTTTTATGCTTATTTATTATTATACATCGCCCATTGGTACTACTGGTTAGTACTCAGGGCTGACATCCCCCACCACCAGAAGAGGTCATACATCTTGTTAAGGTTTATGATCTCTTTTTGATGCTCTATATGCTCGAAGGGTTACCTTAGAGTTGGGAACTTTATCTGCTGGTAACCATTCATCTGAATCAGCTCCTTGATTTTTATATCTCACTAGATACAACGTCAGATCTATGTTGTTTTTGTCTTTTACTCTCTTTTCTTTCAGGACTTTGAGAAACTTCTTTTCTGCATCCGGTGTAAAAGTTGGTACAACTATTCTTTCTTTCTGATGAAATTTGTTCTCCTCTGGAGACTTATACTTTTTTATGAGCGATACAGGAAAAACAGGGTGTTTCTTTTCTAGTTTGCCTGTCAGTATAAGTTCCACTGCATTTGGTCCTACTAGCTTAGAGATAACAAAAGGTCCGACAAAAGGATCTCGTAGTTTTCTAGGCCCTTGGATGTTGTTAAAATTTGTTGTTGACAACAAAACTTGGTCGCCCACTTTGAAGGTTGGTTCTCTATGAGTCTTATCCCACCTTTCTTTGTTGTACTCTTCTGATTCTCAAATACAATTTGCTGCAAATTCTCTTGCTTTGCTGATCATAGAAGCAAATGACAAAGATGTAGGATGGATTTCTACATCTCTGCTTTTAAACTTATCTTTTGGTAATCGGGGACAATACCCTCTTTCTATCTCAAAAGGTGACTTCTTTGTAGTACTGTGAATACTAGTATTGTAAGCTATTTCCAATGCAGGTAATAGACTCACCCAATCATGAGTATAACCATCTTTGTCTTTGAATTCCAGACCAAAAGCACAGTACCTACGTACTAAGTCTTCAAATGTTGCTATATTCCTTTCTGCAAGTCCATCTGTTTGAGGATGATAAGCAGTAGAAAAAGCTAATTTAGTACCCATGATTTTGAAAAGACTCTTCCAAAATTCTGATGTGAATTTAGGGTCTCTATCACTGATAATCACTCTTGGAAGTCCTACGTCAGAGATCAGCCTTTCCCAAAAGAGTAAAGCAATATCCATTGCTGAGGATTCTTTGTGGCATGGTAAGAATCTAGTCCGCCTGGAGAATCTGTCTATTATTACAAGACAAGCATTATAATTCTCAGTACCCGCAGGTGGTAACCCCGTAACAAAGTCCATATTGATGATCTGCCATGGGTAAGTTGGTGCTTCAATCTGTTGAAGAAGTCCATATCTCTTACCTGTAGCTTTGTTTGCTTTTTGACATCTATCACAGCTAGCTACGTATTCTTCAGCATCTAATTTCCATCTTATCCACCACGCCGTGGTATGGATTCTTTCAAGGGTTCTGTCGGCAGATAAATGACCGGAGAGGAACTCGTCATGACATACATTCAGTATTTGTTCTTTATGAACTTTTGAGACCAAAACTACAACTGATGTATGCTTTTCTCGAAAGTATAACAAACCTGATTGTAATGAGAATTTCCCTTCAGCGTAAAACTCTTTCCATGGGGATTCTAAGGTAGTTGCAAGACTCAAATTTGCTTTATCCTTGGAGAGTAGAGTTGCAAGTTTCAATGTATTTGGATCTGACTTGTAACTTTCTTCAATTTCCTCAAAGAATTCATCACTCAATTCAGCAAGACTAATACCCATTACTGGAATGTCTATTTCTGAATCTTCAGGATCCCATGCTGGGTTACTGCTGTCATTTGGCAGTGCCATTCTACTCAGACCATCTGCATTATTATGCATTTTTCCTGGTCTGTGAGTGATGGTCATATATGGTCTGTACTCTTGTATTGCTAACATCCATCTCAACATATGTCTGTTGGGCGTTTTGATGTTCATGAGAGATCTCACTCCAGTACAGTCTGTAATCACTTCGAAATATGCCCCATCAAGATAATAGTGGAGTTTCTCCAGGGCCCATACTAGTGCTAAAGCTTCTAGCTGTGGTGAACCGTACCTAGTTTCACTATCTTTTAATTGTCGTGATATGAATACTATTGGTCCCTCTCGAGATTTTCCATCTATTATTTGGACTTGATGTAATGCAGCACCTAATCCTTCAAATGAAGCATCTACGTACAATTTGAAAGGTTTGGTGAAGTCTGGTTGCAGTAGGACTGGTGCTTCTGTGATCATTTTCCTAATTTTCTGCCACGCTTCTAGCCTTTGTTTTGTCATTTCAAAAGAGACTCCATTAGATGTCAATTTATAAAGGCAGTCTGCAATTTTACCGTAGTCTTCAAGAAAGTTTCTATAGTAACTAGAAAATCCAAGAAAACTTTGAATTTCGCTGAGATTTTTGGGTGGAGGTTTCTGTAGGACTGCTGCAGTTTTGTTTTGATCAATTGCAATCCATAACCCAGATACTAAATGTCCCAAAGCTCTCACTTTGTCAAATCCAAAATGTGACTTCTTCAATGATATTGTCATTCCCATATTTTTGACTTTGTTTAATACAATTTCTATTGCTTTGACTCGTTCTTCAAAATCATCATGAAAGATTATTATGTCATCAATGAAAATTTTCAGCCATCCTTCTCGTAGTTCTTTGCTAAACTCAATATCCATCATTCTTTGAAAGAATGCAGGTGCGTTCTTGATTCCAAATGGCATTCTAACAAATTCATATATTCCCATATGACAGATTATTCTGAGGTATCTCCTGCTGGCAAGTTCCACAATGTTTTGGTGAAAACCTTTCAACACATCCATCAGTGTGATGAACTTTGCTTTTCCAAGATTAATCAACACATGTTCTGTCCTGGGTAATGGATATCTATCAGGTTCAGTGTATGTATTGAGAGCTTGAAAATCTCCACACAATCGTGACTTGCCGTTATGCCAGGCAATGATAATTGGTGTTGTTATATCGACCTCTTCAGAACTTCCTACTTTTCGTATTACACCTAGTCTAAGAAGTTCATCAATGTGTTTTTCAATTTCTACCCGGTTTCTTGGACTAGCCGGGTAAGCAGCTTTCCTCAATATTGGAGGATAAGGCTTTTCAATTGTAAGTTTGATGCTCACTTGATGCTTTTCAATTGTACCTAATTCTTTTGCTCCCAAACCAAATTGATCTCTGTATTTAATAACAAGATCAACAAATCTATCTTTTTCTTCTTTGGTAAGCTTAGGACCAAATTTTGCCTCATTGATTTTAGGCATCAAGTCTTCATTTTTCTTACAAGAGATCTTCTCTACTTCAGGTTGAGAGCTGTCAAGTTCATTCACTATTTCTTTCTTGACTTGTAGACCTGAAAGTATTGGTCTTTGGAGTGGTAACCCAAACTTTTTCTTCTTAACATCATTACCAAAAGTAAAGAATTTATCTTTGCTATGAAAAATGTCAATTCCGTACATAGATAAGTGTTCATCTCCTAAATGAAATACTTTGTATGTGAATTCTCCATAACTACAAATTCAGCTTCTATGCGGATTCCTCCTTATTGATGAGGAAACAAAACATCAAGTTTGATGATGCCAAGCGGAAACAAACTTCCGCTGCAACCAGAAAATTTCATATTATCATTGCAAGGCATTAACTTCAATTTCCAGTCTGGAACAAAGTTCTCTAAATAGCGGTTCCCCACCACAGAGCAGGATGCTCCACTATCAAGTAGTAATTCCGCATCATGACCATTTACAATGACCCTAGTCAAGCTGTGAAAACCTATAGTGTGCGCTTTTCCTGAAGCAGGTTTGCACCTGATTAATTTTGCGTCTGAGATTTGTTTATTACTTCCCTCAAAAGGTGTAATAAGTGGCATCTCTGCTTCAGCTTGGACTTGTGATATGTCAACTTCATCATCAAAAGTGCTTTCGATTGCTCCTATGTTCAGGTCCTCTGAGTGCTGAGACTCTGTCTCGCCAGCACTATCCTGATATTCTACAAATTCCATTGTAGTACCTATTTCTTCATCACCGTATTGTCCCTCGTCATCTGCTTCAACTACGTTAATAGCTTTGCCTTTTCCCTTACACGTTCTCCAAACGTGTTTAGGATCTGTGCTACCGCAGTTATTGCAAGACTTACTACCTTTTCTGTCTGTAGTAGAAGGTTGAGCTTTTGTACTACTGACTTGTTGGTCTTTTTCGTAAGTCTTAGACTGAAAGTTTGATTTGTACGGCTGTGGTCTTTTAAGAGGCATTAAACTTTTAGCAATATCTTCAAAGGCTAAAATGAAATCTGTCCAGTTACTATTTGGACCAATTATATTTTGGACAGGGATTCTGATTGTGCTGGGTAGTTGCCAGAGTACTTTCTCAACAACTTCAGATGAGGTTGCATTTGGTCTAAATGATCTGAACCTCTGTTGCTGTCTTGAAGCCCATTTGACACAATCCGAATGGATATCTGGTCTGAATTTATCTCTCATGAACAATCTTTCCATCAAAGATTTCCATTGAGCGTTTCCAAACCTGGTCTGAATGGCTTCTTTCCATTCTTCCCAAGTTTTATCATGACCACCATCTTCCTTCATGACATCCATGACCCATTGCCGGGCTACGCCTGTAAACACAATCGATAATTTTGATGTAATCAAAATATCAGGGATCTGTAAGCGTACTGGTACCGCATCAACCCAATCAATGAACTCGCGGTGGTTGTATTCTCCTTCACCGCTAAAGGTAGGCCAATCCTTTACATTTGGATATTCCTTTATGAGTTCTTTTTTGATTGATGCTTGGCGCAACAATTCTGTGGTTGCTTCTAATTCAGCCATTGAATTATCTGGTTGTAGCACAGTGCTGTGACCCAAGTTCTGAAGAAATGGATTTTGCCTCACATTTGGACTGGTTTTGGGTCGAAACCTGGTCTCACTGTCATGTCTCTCAAGGTGCGGAGGGACACTACGGACATTTTGAGTTGAACTTCCTTGCATCGGAGTACAACTGATGTCTTCAAAGTTCCTCACCATTGAGCCAACTTTGTTTGTGGGATAAAAATTACTTTGTACCTGCTCTCGTACGTGTTCCCGCACCTGTTCTACGCTCTGCGGATTGTTGTCTGTCAATCTCAACAACATTTGCTCAATTCTATCTAATTTTCTGTTAGTAGAATTTTCGAAGTTAGATTGATTTTCCTTAATATCATTTAAACTTTTATAGAAGAAATCTTCAAAATTTCTTCTCTGAATCTTCTCATTTTCCGCCGCAAGTGCTTGATCATGAATGAATTTGCTAAATTCATTACGAGGCTGAGGAGAATCTTGATTGAACTTATTGTCAAGTTTGTTGTACAATTTCTCATGAAGATTTTCCAACATTGTAGTTAGAACTAGATCATGCTGTACAACATTTGGTTTCTCACTCTCACGATTCTCACAGAATTCATTCAAAGAATTTTTAAAATCCAACAAATTTTCATTCAAATCATGTAAAGACAGTATAGAAGAAGAATTTTTTTCTAAAAATTTATTGAGAGATTCTGAAGGAAATGAATCAAAAAATGAAACAACTTTTTTTTCTAATCTAGAGATATCCCGATGATTTTCTCTGATAATTTTATGTAATTCTTTATATTGAGCATTTATAACTTCAATTATATGAACTTCTTTTTTCAAAACTTCTAAAAATTTTGATATTGAGTCTGAATTAAAATCTTTAATATTATTATCTATAATTTCCAAGTTACTATTGAAACCATTAAGAAATCCTTCAAGCAATTTATTGAATTCTTGAGTACCATGGATCTGATTTTCAAAATGACCCAGATAGTTAATAACTTCTGTCATCATAGGTATTATGAATTCATTTTGAGTGATTTCTGAAAACTTACGCAGGATTACTCTTTCCTGAGTACTCAACAAAGCTAAATCCGTTTCCCCCGACCTCTTTGTCCTCTGGAGTTTTGAGAAGAACGACCCCGATGCGAAGGAGGGTTCCAAGGAACTAAACCTCTGCCCGCTTCCACTTGAGCCCGGTAGAATGCCTGGAAATCCTGGCTGCTGGAGGTCGCTCGGTTGTGATTGTGGAAATGAGGGGAACGCCCGGGGCGTGAGTTCGGATTTGATGTTGATTGGGGAGTGCCCGTCGGTTGCTGCTGAGCTACCGGTTCGTCTGCTCTCAGCCCGAAGTTCTTGATCGAAAGGTTGTGAGGATTCCAACTGCTGGTCCCATTGACCAACCACGCCCTCACCTCCTTTACCAACATCTCCTCTTCCACTGAATGATCTTCCATCAGATCCGTCCATGCTCTTCTGCCTGCTACCACTGAGGCCTTGAGCAACATCTTGCTCTTCGCTTCGTTGCTTACCATGCTGCGAGCTCGTTCCCACTTGAGGTAGCTGGTCCGGAGTTCCTGCCATAGCGGATTGTACTCGGCCATGTTCTACATTAGAATGAAGGTCAGTACTACTACTTTTTAGTCTTTGAGTAGTGATAGGAAGCTTACTTCGAGATTCACCTGGCCCTTGGTTGGTTGTGCTGGCTGTCGATCCTGCTCTGGAGCTGGCCTTAGACCTTCCATCGGTCCCTGACCTGCTGGTGCTGGTCGGTTGGAGGTTGCCATATCTGTCCGGTTGTGCTCGGCTACGAGGATGAGGAGGTGGGTTATAGTCAGCCATCTTATTCAAGATGTTGATAAAAAAAATTCAAAATATAAAAAAGATTTTGTAGAATTGTAGAGAAATCTCAAATCTACTTACGATTAAATCGTTCTGTAGTAAATGTGAATTTGTTTGAATTGGATGCTTTCTCAGTCGCTTTTTTGATTGGAGTTTTGTCTAGGTTAAAATCAAAATCGCTCTGAGTTGGACTATTGAGTCCTTCAAACGGATCAGCTGTCTGAAAACGCTGAGCGGTGGGTGTCCCTTCCGAAGATTCGGTTTGGTGAGATGGGGTGCTGGGTTGAGAACTACTTGCTAGTTTGAACTCAGTAGCGATCGAAAATTCTCGCTCGTCTTGGTTCAGTGTTGGTAGATTATTGTGAAAATTATCTAGATTCACTACTAACCGTATGATAGAGGTGTAATGAAAAACAAAAAAATACGAATGGAAGTTCAGAAAAAAAATCAATATCAGTATCTGATTTTTTTTTTCTAATTTGAATTTATGATGATAATGATTTTCTACAATTTCACTTACTTGTAGGACCGCTGTGTAGATTTCTGCTTTTGCTATTTGAATCTAAAAAGGTATAACCAAAAAAATAAAAAAAATTATTCTTTTTGATATTTCTGACTTTTTATAAAGCGGAGAAAAAAAACTAACTGATTGTTTTCTTTTCTTTAATTTATTTGATTTTTTTTTTCTTTTTTGAAGAGAAAAAAAAATGATATCAATTATCAGTTATATTACTATCCTATTTAGTAGGATATTGGAACACTTCTTTTTTATCTGTCTTACACTTACTTTAATGTGACTAAGTTATGTAATCTCAATGAATTTGAATTATGAAAGCTTCGATCGATATTTTACTAAGAACAGATCAATTTTTGATTTTCTTTCTTTTTTCTGTTCTTTTTTTTTTATATATTATTATTATTTCAAATCCTGATCGCTTCGTTCAAAAAACAATCGATCGAGGGTTTTATTCGATATTGTAATGATAGTACTTGAATTATTTAAAAAAAACTTTTGTTAAAATGAAAAAAAAACTTTTTTTCAATATAAGTGTTTGAATTTTCTCGTGTTGAACAAAATGACTTTGTTACGAAAGGAAATTGATGTGTTGTTCGATTAAGATTCAATTGATCGATTCGTTTCTAAAAACGATCGTTTGTTTGAATTCAATTTGTTTTTGTTTTTTTTTATGAAAAAAAAGAACGTTCGTTCCGTTTTAAAAACAATCGATCGATATCAAAGAACGATCTAAATTTTCTCTTCTATCCGCAGAATACAAAAGAAAAGAAAAAAAATTCTTTATTAGTATCTTTTCAAAAAAAAAATCACTTTTATGATTCCCCTCACTCTTGATAAAAAGGATCGAGTGAAATTGATTTAGATGAATAATCTAAATCAATAAAAAAATTTAGAATCCCTTTTTTTTCTATAAATTGAAAAAAAGTTGATTCCTTCGGTCTGAAAATGATTGATCGAGCGTTTTGATTATAAAAAAAAACCAAAAAGACCCGTTAGTAACTTTCCTAAAAGATTACTTCATTTTATTATTATTTTTTTCAACTCACTTGAATCAGAATAATCAATCTGAGATTGATTCCTTTCCTGATTAATCTGAATCAATTTATTTCCAAAAAAGGATGGATCTATAGTTTTGATTCAAAAATAATAATAAAAATGTTAATATCTCTTCTTTTTTTTTTAAAAGAAAAGAAAGATGAATTGATTGATTGAAATGAATCAAATCAACTCACTTGGAATCTAATCAAGTGAGATTATTGTTGATAAACTGAGAAAATCTATCGAGTGAATTTTTTTTTTTAACTAAAATGATTAAAAGATATAAAAAAAAAGATCAATTTGTAATAAAATAATTTTTTGATTATAGAGGTATTCTTTACCTGACTCCACTGGTTTGATTTTTGATTAGTGGTATCACCCGGTGGTGGTATCCAGTTTTTAAAATTTGAAATTTAAAAGTCTTATAATTAAAATTAAATCTTATAATTGAAATACAATTATGATTGTATTGGGATTGTATAAGCCACGTGTTTGGCTTATACACAATGTTGTATTGATTCAATTTATATACTTCAACAATGAATTATATTGAATTAATTTGTAGGTGGGTCAACTATTGATCCTTCCTCACAAAAAAATAAAAAAAATAATAAAAAAAATGCGAAAATTGGGGGGGAAAAAGAATTTTCTCTTTCCTCCAAGCTATTATCCTAAAAGTAAAAATGCTGAGCTATCTCAGTTTTTCACTTTTAGAGGTTGATTAAAAAATCAACTGAGATAAAAAAATATATTTTTTGTATATTTTTGAATTCTTATAATAAGAATATAAGCTTTAAAAGCTCAAAAAAAATTACTTCAGGTTCTAAAAACCCAGATGAGGCCCCCAAATGTGAGCCTACTAGCTGCTGTCTGGCTAGTAGAGTCAATAAAAAAGGTAGTAGAAGTTGGTAAGACTTCTACTAAACTTGTAGGGATTGCTATCCACAAGTACAATTGGAATGAGATTTGGGCGAAAGAGCTTTACTTGAATTACACAAGTAAAGACTCCAGTTAGATGACCTTTGAACAAAGGTTTTCGCCCAGGGATTTTGGGTTAATTATTGTCTATTACAATAATTAATGATGAGAGCAACTGATGCACAGTTCTCAGTCCCAAATTGATTCACTTCTGACACAGAATGATCAATAAGGGTAGTGTTAATGTCTATCTTAACACTGGGAACTTTATACTCTGACTGATAGAGGTTCCCCGCAGGTTTAGAGTTTCTTATATCAGATTAATCCCTAATCTGATGTAAGCCTTACTCAAGGACTACTTCCTTCAAGTAATTCCACCTGATGGATATTACTGATTTCACTGATTATGGTGTCTAATCAGGCAGAAACAAGGTTGGATGTAAACACACAACACTCAACAAGACACAAAGTTTGAAAGTTATAAAGAAAGCTGATAAGATTTATTTGTAATGGTTGTTGAATAATAATGTGATGATGTGATCAGGAGGAGTGGATTCTCAGGGTTTATATACTTCAAACCTTGAGAATCTTTACACTAGAAGTGCGCACAATCTGTGGTTGCGTGGTTAGGTTATTACAGTTATATTGTTATAAACTGTTTGAACATACATTTCATTTGTTACGACCTTGTTACGGCTGTGAAATATATGTAGCATTGGTTCACATAAAAGTTGTGTACGTACACACTCTTTTATGTAAGTTTCGCACATGTTACATATGCTAAATCATATGTACTTGACTCTTGAGACTGAGCCATGAGTTGTAATTATTGTTTTTATGCTTATTTATTATTATACGTCGCCCATTGGTACTACTGGTTAGTACTCAGGGCTGACACTAATGAGCTGAGGATATCATTAGACACACCAAGACTTACCTGCGGCTGCACATTCAATATCCCTTGCCATTCCAATCTCAACCTCAAACAGATTCCCACCCCCGCGGCCGGCTTCATTTCTTGCAAATCTATAGTATCTCCTGAGATCGTTTCAAATGGCATAGAAAATAGCTGATGGCTGAATTGAATTATGAGGCAGGAATGAATGAATAGTAAAAAAACTGGGTGCGACAAAATAAGCCAGAACCAATAGGCCAAAAATCGAAACTTACACCTCATTAAGAGCCCGTTCAAGCACCGTTTCCGGGCTGTTCCATCTTCTTATACTCTGACCAGGCGAGAAAAAGGGCAGGCTGAGCTTTGCTGTGTAGGTGTGTAACGAAGCCCAAGTTGCCTGGCTCCGATTAGCTTGCCACATTGAAAAAGTTTGGTGCCGATGACTTATTGGTGATGAGATAGTCTCATTTTTTTTCAATGATGTCTGACATAACTGACCCAGTCAATTCGCCGCGACAATTATTGTTCACAGGAAAGACCTGAAATTTCATTCCAAGTAGCTCTGAAACCGCAAAACTTTCTTCTGAGCTCCTTTTTATACATCGCAGATGTGCTAGAAATTGGACAAGGTTGACTGGAATAATCAATAGCGAACAGAAAGTGGCATATCATCTGAAAAAGATTTTGTTTGGGTGAGGTATGACATTCCTCACCAGCATCTGACCCTTCCAGAGTCACGATACAGTGTTTATGATGGCCTGCGTACAATTTTCCAACATGCTTGAACTCATTTGTGAAATTGTAATGAGATTTATTACAAGGGTGGAGGTACAATCGAGAAAGCTGTTACATGCAACCCGGGAATCCTGATATCAAAACACTACGCTGAGTGCAATAATGGAGTGCTCCAACTGAGAGGTATGTCCCAAGGGAGAATGGTGTTCTTGTGCATGTATGTCAGATGGGGTTTGTATCGACTCCAGGATTATTAATAAGCTGAACACTCATTGAATGTGGAACGTGAGCCATGAAACGTTGTGGAAAGCAAATTATATGAGAGCAAATTTAAATCACTTTTTTCTTTCAAAACTCATACTTATTTTTTGGCCCCTGCTATTTGCCGCCCACCCCGGGCCCATATGGGCGCCATCACTTAGCGCCCATATTTCCACATAGGCGCCGCAATTTAGCGCCCATATGGCAATATGGGTGCTGAATACAGCGCCCATATAGCATCTACCCATATGGGTGCTGAATTGCAGCGCCTACCTGCACATGGGCGCTAAATTAGGGCGCCCATGTGCAAATATGGGCGCTAAATTATAGCGCCCATATGGGGAAATGTATATATGGGCGCTATAATTCAGCGCCCATAATGTAGGCGCTGAATTATAGCGCCTACAAAAAGTATGTGGTGTGTAGGCACTTTTTCAAGGCGCCTACAATATGGGCGCTAAAAAGTAGCGCCCATATGACTTCAACTGATATGGGTGCCATTTTTACGTGCTCATTTCCTGGACAGCTCAACTGTTCCAGACTTTATGGACCAAGTGCGCGCTAAATTTCACAAGGCAAAGGGATCTAATCCAAAAAAACTTATAAAATTGAACCAAGTGAAAATCAAATCCAACACTTTGCAAAGATAAAGAAAATACAAAATCAAATCAAATCAATACAAACAGACATTCTTTTTTTTGAACTCCTGGTAGTAACTCTTTCCGTAACTTCTTTCTTATCCTTAGATGCTTCCCATTCCACCATGAATTCCAGCGCCCATGTCAAGATAGGCGCTGGATTCTAGCGCCTAGAGATATTGGCGCCAGAATATAGCGCCTATATTCAAGTGGGCGCTATATTCTAGCGCCTACATCCCTTTTGGAGCATATGGGCGCTATTGCAAGATTTCTAGCGCCCATATTGCCATATGGGCGCTAGATACAGCGCCCATATTGAAATATGGGCGCTAGATGACGGCGCCCATATGGGCCCCAGGTGGGCGGCAAATAGCAGGGGCCTATTTTTTATTGGATCATTTCACAAGCTCATACACTTTAAGTTTAGGATTTTCTTTTTTTTCACTTGAATCGATTTTTTTTATTCAACTCAAATCAATCATTTCATTTCATTTTTTTCACTAAAACATCACCTTTGGTACTCAATTGATAATCAACACAAAGAAGAAACAATCTAACAAGATCAGATGGAAAGAACATAATTGAAAGAAATACAGTAGATAGAGATAATAATCAATGAAAGGATAAATAACAATTTGAAAGACAAGCAACATTAATCAGAAGGGGAAGAAATGATAGAAAGAAAAGAGTAAGACAGAACTTACTCACCAGAAGAAAATAGTTGAATGATATTGATTGAAAATAGCAAAGTTAAAATCAAAGAGAATCTATGGATCAATTTAAAAGCAAAAATTAGATAGTTTCAAGTAAAAGAAAGAAGACAAGGGAAGATAAAACTTACTTACAATCAAAAAATTAAATTGGAAATTTGCTTGGTCAAGATGAGATTGATCAATCTAGTAAATCAATAAACCAATATATATATGAAATGAAATTAGAAATTAAATAAAGTTAAAATTAATTTAAAATTAAAAACAAGCGATCTAAGCAACTAGAGTGATGAAGTAAAAAGATACATAAAAATCAAATTAATTAGTTTTAAGTATTTAAATCAAATCAATCAAAAGAAGAAGAAGAAAAGAGGAATGAGCTTACAGTGCGTTGAAATCCAAAATTGGATCAAAGTTTGAAACCTAGAACAAATCTAAAATACAAAAAATAAAATAAATGAATAAAAAGGAAAAGATGAAACACATCACCAGTAGGAAGGAGAGGTTAGAAGAACAGAGTGAGAAAAGCAAAAAGGTTACTTACCTTTAGGTTTAGGTCAGAAGGAGAAAAGAGGGTATAAAAGCTCAATCGATTCAAAGAGTCGATCGTTTGTTTGTTTGTAACCAGAGGGGAGTTTTTATTTTTTTCGTTTTTCATTTAGCCTCGTTCTTGAATTGATTTGAGTAGGGATCTAAAGAAGGAAAAGAAAGAAAGAATATAAAAAAAATGAGAAGAAAAGTCAGTAAAGGAAAGGATAAGAGGAAAAGAAGAAAGGATAGAAGGAGAGGAAAGTCTTGAAATGTTAAATTTCCATTCACTCACAACTTATGAAAAATAAAAGTGAAAAAGTGTGTGTGGCTAAAAGTCCCTAGGTAAAAAATACCAAGGGACGGTAATTTCAAATATAGACCTGACCTAACACCCCACGGGGTGGCAGTGGACAACAACGCACAACTACAACATAACAATGTAACAACTAAATAACCATACTCTGAGAGTAAAATATAAGAACACAAATAAACCAACTACCCAAATATTTTCCTTCAACCTTCTTCTTCTAAATAAAAAGACTAAAAAGGGAGGAGAGGGAGGGCGGGAAAAAAGATAAGAAAAAGTAGACGAGACTAGATTGTGAGTGAATGGTAAAGAGGAAAGAAGTGGTAAGGTAAACAGAATGTGGTAAACTTTGAATGACGTCAACCTATGTAAATATAATAGAGTATCCGACCCGTCAGACATAATAATGAAGACCTGTTTATAATTTAACATTCCCCTCTGTTAATGACAAGTGACCAACAACAAGAAGAAAAGACTTACTTCGAGGTTATAAGGGATCTGGATACCCTTATATCGGTGAATTAAAAGTGTTATAAGGGGAAATTGGAATTGGTGGGAGGATTTTTTTTTATTTTTGTTATTTTTGAGTTTCTGACAATTTAAGTCAGAAACCTCAAAAATTAAGGTAGTAAGGGGTTTGTAGACATTTACAGGTGTAAATAGTTGGGTTTTGAAGGTAGTAGGACGTGTAGGGTGGTTTTGGGGAAAGTAGAAGTTAAAAAATAAGGTTTTGGAGGAAAAATCAAGGTTTTTCTCTTGCTGCAGGAAGGTTTTTTGGGACCTTAATAGGAAAAGCATAGTAAAAAACAGCTTGTTTACATCTGCTTTTGAATTGCGGGACCTCTTTGGGGAATCTTAATACTGAGCTAAAGCTTGTAGATTGGATTAACAAGGTTGGAAGCTTGATTTGGTGGTGGTATTGTTGGAAAAAAGGGTCTTTTGTACTTTTGAGGGCAGCTTAACAGCACTTTAGTTACAACTCCTGGAGGTCTATCCCCCTTGAGCTTGTTTCTTCCCCTCACAGCTCTGCCTACGCTCCACAGCGTAGGAGTTCTACACCGTTTGCTTGCAAAGTGTATCAATTTTGAGTTGTTTGATCCTCAAACACGGTAATGTTTGAAGTCGCTTGCAACAGACAGTATTGTAATGGCCTCTATGAGTGTAAAGATTCATGGCAACGTACATGTACCTGTGTCATGCAAGTGACATTGCCCTTCACTGTAGGTCAATCTCTCTGTGGCGGCTGGGCGCCAATGGCCTAGTGTCATGATAACAGGAGATGTATGGAAAAGGTTGTAATGAATGCTTGGGCTATTAGATGAATATCTCATTGTTGTATATTTTTGACAACATCAGGGGGGGCTCAGGTCAAAACTTTTACAGTGTTTCCTTAAAAAATTGGGGAAAGTTTTTTACAGTACCGTGCTGTAAAGATTGTTCCCAATTCTTAAATTAAGAAGCTCAACAGCAGTCAACAAAAATTGATGGCTTCTTGAAAGCCATGGACCACATAATTTGTTTTCCTCCGTCAGTGTTTGCTGATTATCATGTCAGTCTTAACACATTTTGTCGCTTATTAACCCCACACTGTTTGTGTACTTTGTTTTGTTTTGTAGTCATTTGGGTTTGCTCATTGCTGTAAGTTTGCATAAATTTGCTGCTCAAAAAAGTTTTTTACGCTCATAGCAGCATTTTTTTTGACTTGAGCCCCCCTATTTCCTGTTTACCACTTCTTTACAAAATTTCCATCATCATCCTATCTTTGTCACATTTTGAAAAGTCATTTTTTCTTGACTCATATCAAGTATATAGTATTTATTTGAAGCCCGGCCTTCTCTCCCAGTCAGTAACACTACACAAATGTAGTATTTTTCTGTAGTGCAAAATGAGGCAAGACAATCAAAAATGTGGGATTAATCCAGGAAAATGTAGAATTCATGCTGAAATATCTGATTTGATGCATAAAAATGAAAATTCATGCATGAAAATGCATAATGGATGCAAACTCAATGCATTTTAATTCTTTTTCCAATCAACTCAATTGTTTTGCACTGTGAGAAAATGCTACATTTGTGCAGTGTAAAAACTTCATGATGTATCACAATTATTTCTATTATTGTTCAATATATCATAGCTTTGGTTTATATCAAAAAAATTCATGTAATATTTAGTATTCAAGAAAAATGTGTGTATGTTATATCTTGTGTTCAGGTATATTATCATGCAGTTTCGTTTTTCTTTTTTGCCATGTATTCCTTGTACTGAAAGCCACCCTGTAGGGCATTTTTTGTTACACATGATGTGTCCCTTTAGCCTTTGGGCTAAGGGGAACTTAGCCCAGTTTTATATTTAGCATGGTAGTTTATGTTATTTTGTAAGTACCAGTGTGACATACGGAATGCAATAGGTGTCAAGGTGACAATGTGAAATTCAAAAAACTAAAAGCATAAATCCAAAATCCAAAACACAAACCTTGGGTGTGAAAGTCAAAGATCAAGAGAAAAAATCCAAATACATGCCAAAATTACCTGTATTTGCTTCAAAATGTGGGAAAAGACTTGGTTTTTCCCTGTACCGGAGTGGAAATTCAGTTGAGTTTGCATTCAAATCTCAACCATTGTCACCTCATAGTCACCTTGGGACAAAAAGTACCAGGAAATACACCCATGACTGAGAAAAACTCAAAAACCAAAAACCAAAAAACCAAAAAACTAAAGGCTGATAATCAGAAACCCAAAAGTTAAACATTGGAAATGAAAAGTTAAGGGCAGAAACAATGGAACGAAGAAAGAAAATTCACACTCAAATTTCAAAATCACCCAACATGAAATCTACCTCTTGCCCAATTGGCCCCGCCTGCAGGCTACAGTGAAGACGGGGGTTTTGCTTGGTTGATTGCTGAAGTAGGCCACTCTAAGGTTTCAGGATGGCCTACTTGTAAAGTTGAGGCCTTGAAAACTTTAAGACCTCAACTTCAAAGGTCGGTCATCCTACAACAAGGGTCCTTAATGGTTAAGCAGCTAATTTTCTTTTGATCACTGAGTGATCAAATGAAAATTGGCCCCACCTGCAGGCGGGGCTGTTGGGTGGTTAAGCACCGAGCTTTTGTTCAATCACTGGAGAAGACCACCCTAAGGTTGTAGGATGGCCTAATTTTAAAGTTAAGGTCTTGATCACTGGAGCAGGCCGCTGTAGTATTGTAGGACAGCCTACTTTTAAAGTTAAGGTATCTTCAAGAACTTAACTTTAAAGGTAGGCAATCCTACCACCTTAGGGTGCCCTAATTTAGCAGTCAACTAAGAAAAGGCCCCGCCTGCACTGTAGCCTGCAGGCGGGGCTATTTTTTGTTGATCTCTCAGTGATCAAACAAAAACCACCCTAAGGTTGTACAATTACCTACTTTTAAAGTTAAGGTCTTGAAGATTCAAGGCCTTAACTTTAAAAGCTGGCAATCCTACAACCTTAGGGTGGCCTAATTTACAATTAACTAAGCAAAAGCCCCGCCTGCACTGTAGCCTGCAGGCGGGGCTATTTTTTGTTCGATCTCTCAGTGATTGAACAAAAACTGGGTGCTTAACCACCCAACAGCCCCGCCTGCAGGCTACAGTGCAGGCGGGGTCAAATTTTGTTTGATTGCTCAGTGATCAAACAAAAATTAGCCGTTCATACTACATCAAATTCAATCAGCCATCAATCTTAAATCAATGATTGATTGGTATCACAGTAGTTTGAAGAAGAGGAAGATAAGAAAGATGAGGTAGAAAGGAAGGGACCACTTACAATTAAACGCCGGGATCAAAAGCAAATGAAATTGAGATTGAGATTGAAAAGTGGAGGCGAGGAGAAGAAAACTGTAATGACCAATTGTTCTGAATTCAGCAAACCCACCAAAACATCAAAAATCAATGGAAACGAAGTTAGACTTCAAAGAACAATGATGAGATTAGGAAAGTGAAGAGGAAGCACTTACTGAATTAAGATCATCATGATCAATTAGTTGGATCTCTAAAGTACAACATTGAAACCAAGTTGGATAGGGTAAGAGGGTGGGGATTGGATTGAGATGTGAAATCATAAGTGGTTGGAGGTGCAGATTGAATCCAAAAATTGAATATCAAACCTAGAAACACAATCAGAATGTAAATTCCAACAACAAAAGCTATGATATGAAAGTGACAAATGAGTGGATAAGATCAAAAGAAAGGTGAGTTTAAAAAGAAGGAAACACTTACAATTGAATTTTGGAATCAAAAGGTCAAAACCAAGATGAGATGGATGTCAGAAGGTGGAGGCAATATGAACTGAGAGGAAGTGAAGAGAAGTGAGAATACTGGAGTTCCTAGATTCAAAGCAGATAGATAAAGGGAGGAACATCAGATTCCATGAAATGAGATTAAAAATGAAAGTCAAACTAAAGAAAAGGATGATTGAAAAAAAAGGTACTCACATGAATTGAATTGAAACTAAATGAAGAATCAATGGAAACCCAAGTATGTTGTGATCTCAGTAAGATCAAGAACAGGGAAAGGGATTCAGGAGGCTGAGTTCTGGGTTATGAGATCAAATGATATAAAAGGGGAGTTTGTCAGGAGACTGAGTTCTGGGTGATGAGATCAAATGATATAAAAAGGGAGGTTGGATTGTTGTCCGTGTGTCCGTGATCCAATTTGTGTGTGCGTTTGTGTTTGTGAAAGTGTGTTTGAGTGTTCTTCTGTTCTTAGTGCTAAAGTTTGTAAGAAAGGAAAGTGTGAGTCATCAAATGATTGAGTGCGTCTTTGTTTTAAAGGATCAAAGGGATTCCTACCATCTTGAATAGCTCAACATTGTATAGTGTATCTTCTTTGTTAAAAGACTGAGTGTCTATCTGGTGTTTGTTATGCTGAAAGTGTGGACATTGTGTGTTGAGTTTTGTAGTGGAGCATTTTCTTTCCTAAAATAATTGCTGAGCAGTTTCAAAAAAGAGTTGTGAGACCCTTAGCTTGAAATAAACCAAATTTGCTAGCCTGCCTCTTGATTCAAGTCAAGGCCGGGTCAATTCAGTGTACTGAAGGGTGTTTCAGTCCTGTACCCCACTGTTACATGCAGTGAACCATTTTCAATGTAATTCAAAATTTGAGTTCATTTCTATGAATGTGATGAGGAATTTGTGTTTCTGTATTTCTATATTTTGGTTTTTGATTTTTGATTTTCAAACTTTGTTTTTTTTCGTTTTTGATTCATGAGTTGGTGCAGGTACTTTTTGTCAAAAGGTGACAATGCATTGAAACACTTGACAACTGCTTGGAACCAATGAATTTCAAGGGAAATACAGGATTTTTTCCCACATTTTGGGGGAAATACAGGTATTTTTGGCCTGTATTTGGATTTTTTTCCTCGATCTTTGACTTTCACACCCAAGGTTTGTGTTTTGGATTTTGGATTTATGTTTTTAGTTTTTTGAATTTCCACATTGTCACCTTGACACCTCTTGCATTCCGTAGTGACATTTCTCTAAGTGCTACAATCTCCACCTGCACATGTGTATTCACTTAGAGAGATCTGACTGCATTTGGAAAGGTTTCTTCTGGATGATTATTGAGTCTAAGAAGTTTTTACTGGCTTTGATGATAAATTTGAGGATGTTTATTGGGTTCTGAGAAGATGCGCATGATCCTGTGGAGGTGGAATCAGAAGAGCTAGGCATAATGGCAATAGGTGATGGAGCTTTGGGACAGAAGTTGATCAACATCTGAGAACCGCCCTTGATGAACTTCATTCTTTGCAAAGTTTGGTTGTTTATGATATACCACTCTTAATTTTGATTAGTTATAAGTCCTATTTAATCAAACTTTTGATAATATTCACCCCCCTCCCAGCAAAAGAAAATCTGGTCCAAAACCAAGTTTGTTACAGGACAATACCTGGAAATTGCATGTCAAATTCTCAAGAGATGCCTTCAATTCAACTTAACTAAGCCCTCTGACTGCAAATGTGGTCTGCTCCAGCAAGGGACTTACAGTCAACTTTTACATAGCCCACACCCAGGAAATCAGACCCAGAAGTTCTCAGAGTATGGAACATCAGACCTGCTTTCAAAACCCATACTTTTGGTTTATCAGAGAGCCCACAAGCAAATGTCCAATCTCATGGTTATCTAGATTCAAAATCAAGTATAGTAAATTCTTGTGAAAGATAATCTAGGATGATTTTGAAGTACTCTCAAATTCTTTACAAGATGGTCAGATAACGGCCTCAAAAAACATAGTAAATTATGAGGGTGAAGTTTGAGATAAACAGGTTTTTTTAAGCTCATATGTTTTTATAACCCAGACTCACAGTACAGGTATACTTTTACCCAAATCTGTGCCCAAATTTATGGGTCATGAACCTGGATTTTTTGAAAAGCATTTATAGGTTATGTGATTTTACAAAGGTATGTGTTATCTACCTCATGTTGGCTTGCATGAACTTTCTGTGGCCAGATACCCATGGTTTATAGGGGAGTATGGGATTTGGCAAAGATGGGTCATACAAGATTTGACTTTACTTTACACATAAAGTTTAAAAAATGGGCTGAGATTGGCCAGGTCTTGTTGCCAAAAACTGCACTCCTTATAAACTTTTCTTTTCAATTCCAACTTGTAACCTTTTCAATAATAATAAAATGCACCTAGATCCCCTCTACAACATGTCCTGCTCAGTTTCTATGTAGCGTTATAGGTTCCAAAAATACATAAAATAGTCTCTGAGGGCTCAATATTGAAAATTGCAGTAATCTTGATTGCTCTGTGTTTGAAATTTCACTTTTGGTGAACCGTCTAAAACAACAACTTTGCATCTATATCTGGAACCAATCAAGTTATTGATATTTAAAGACTGAAAGATTGGAGGAGAGGTTTTGTTGCATGCTTTTTGTTATTGGAAAAGCAACAAGTTACAATTGTAAAAAAAAGGTTTTATAAGGAGCCCAGTTTTTGATAAACAGGATGATGTCATATCACCACTGAGGGTTAAAACTATCATGACACCCAACCCAATGATTACAAATCTGTATTAAAAAATTACCAAACATTAATCATATTTTGTGCTTATACCCAGGGGAGTGTTCTACACCTGTGCACACTAGACCCTCCGGAGACACACCGGGGAAATGTATGTAATTTCATACGGGGGCACACCGGACTCTCCCTTTAAGACGCGCCGACTTGCCAGATCCGTCCAGGAGATTCCTTTTCAGACAAGTCCCCTACTTCAGACCCGTCTACCAAGCCTGGATGCGTCTGGATGCGTCTCTAGACTCGTCTACCAGCCCCAGACGCGTCTATACGCACATTTATGTAGACTTATCTGGTGGCTCAGCTCATCACACAAGTCTTCTCTTTGATGGTTTTCTGTAAACTTCTTTTCGCAAAGTTCCACTGTCACATAGTCCATACATCAATCAAATCTCATGCTTTCATGAGATCACATCACTCGTGCTACAAGATATAGAGCAAATCAACCGCTATCGAACGACATACATATTACTAACCTCTAAATCAAATAACCACAAGCTGCCTCCGCACCCACCTTTCAACCCAAAATCGAAATTGAAGTTGTAAACCAATAAACACACACCACACAATACCATCATTGATTACACCAATGATTGTTATTTGATGTGGTATCATCCTCATTCCACCGGTTCCTCATCCACACTTTGCACAACCTCCCGCAGATTCAAGTTCTATCTATTACTTTCCTTCTGTCTTCTTGGGCGCATTGATGATCGGAAAAAAGGATTGGTGATAACCATGTGTTCTTCTCAGAACAATTGATAGGCACTTTCTTGTCGCTCATCAATTGCATTTATACAAAGTCAGGGTGACTCGCTTGCGGTACAAATGAGCAAACCTGTGTGACTCGTCAGGATGGCTCAATTGACTTAATCTTGATTTCTTGAATTTTTTAAAAAAAATGAGGCCAAACCCCAGATGAGAGATTGAATATGTAGGAGATTGGTCAACAAACACATAAAAAAAATGAATCATTGTATTTCAACAAAATCCGACTAAAATTCAACATGCTAATCTGCTAAATCAAAAAAAGAAACACCTGTGGCTACTAGACCCGTCGGACATAAGCCGATGAGAAGCATGTCATTCTCGTCGGCTACTATCCGAGGCTTCCCTACCGACGCGCCCGCCGTCCCGACGCGGCCGACGCGTCGGATCCGACACAAATTTCAAATCAAATATTTCAATCCATTTCAATCAATCCTGCGGCTCTGAACATGTGAACACCTACTACATGTGTATCAATCACATACAAAGACACGGGAATGAAAATTCCATTCAAACAGAATGAGCGCATTCACATATATGTGAAAGGTATTCACATATATGTGAATATGGCTCACATATATGTGAAAGGTATTCACATATATGTGAAGTGCTTTTACATATATGTGAATGGAATTCACATATAATGTGAACCACATTCACATATAATGTGAAAGGTATTTACATCTATGTGAACCACATTCACATATATGTGAATACCTTTCACATATATGTAAAAGCACTTCACATTTATGTGAATTCCTTTCACATATATGTGAATGTCATCCACATGTTTTACCGCCATATCACTTCCATCCCCACCTACACCATAAAAAATTACATATACTGCCACATTTCAAAACCCGCATTTGATTGAATTCACATGTATGTGAATTACTTTTACATAGATGTGAATTACTGTCACATACATGTGAATTACTCTCACATACATGTGAATTCCTGTCACATACATGTGAATTATCTTCACATACATGAGAATTAACTTTACATGTATGTGAATCACCTTCACATACATGTAAATAGCCTTCACATACATGTGAATTGCCTCCAAATCCACGTGGATCTAATCCACATTAGATATCCATATTACTTCCACCCCACCTACCCCTATGTTCCTATGTTCACTCTCAAATAAAAACTTCATATACTAAGACATTCACATACATGTGAAGATACTTCACATACATGTGAAGTATCTTTACACACATATGAAGTATCTTTACACACATATGAAGTATCTTCACATACATGTGAAGTATCTTCACATAAACGTGAAGTACCCTCACATACATGTTACTTAACTTTACATACATGTAAATGGCCTTCACGTAATTACTTCCACCCCAACTACATGTTCCTATGTTCACTCTCAAAAAAAAATTCTTATACTGACACATTCATACACGTAAAACCCGCATTCACATACATGTGAAGTCAATTCACATGTATGTGAATTAACTTCACATGTATGTAAAGATACTTCACATACATGTGAATTAACTTCACATACATGTGAATTAACTTCACATACATGTGAATTGACTTCACATACATGTGAATTAACCTCACATACATGTGAATTGACTTCACATACATGTGAATTAACTTTACATAGATGTGAAGTTAATTCACATACATTTAAATGGCCTTCATGTAATATAGATATCTATATTACTTCCACCCCACCTACATTTCCCTATGTTCACTCTCAAATAAAAATTTCATATACTGACAGACACATTCATACACATAAAACCCACATTCACATACATGTGAATTAACTTCACATACATGACTTCACATACATGTGAATTGACTTCACATATATGTGAATTGACTTCACATACATGTGAATTGACTTTACATACACGTGAATTAACTTCACATACATGACTTCACATACATGTGAATATACATGTGAATTAACTTCACATACATGACTTCACATGTATGTGAATTCACTTCACATACATGTGAATTGACTTCACATACATGTGAATTGACTTCACATACATGTGAATTGACTTTACATACACGTGAATTAACTTCACATACATGACTTCACATACATGTGAATATACATGTGAATTAACTTCACATACATGACTTCACATGTATGTGAATTCACTTCACATACATGTGAATTGACTTCACATACATGTGAATTGACTTCACATACATGTGAATTGACTTCACATACATGTGAATTGACTTCACATATCTGTGAATTGACTTCACATACATGTGAATTGACTTCACATACACGTGAATTAACTTCACATACATGACTTCACATACATGTGAATATACATGTGAATTAACTTCACATACATGACTTCACATGTATGTGAATTCACTTCACATACATGTGAATTTGACTTCCACATACATGTGAATTGACTTTACATACATGTGAATTGACTTCATACAGTGAATCTATATATGATACAAAAAATAGATAATTCCCAAATGTAAATCAACAATTTGAAACATTCAACACTCACCTGAGATGTAATAACACTAGTGGACATCAATCTAAAACCTAGAGGTAAACATTGATAGATTATTGGAAGTCTCTACCAGTGGGTACCCAATTGAATTCCAAGCATTCATCATGTAAATCAACTTGAAAGCATTTATGAAGTCAATCCAATTAAACAAAGTCTGAACCAAACTAGAAAAGACAAGACAACTTAAAATAGAAATTTGAATTTGGAATCAGTGTCTAATCAAAACTTGATAGTAGTTGTTTTTAATGAAACATCCAAGAATATAAATTTATTCTAAATCCAAAATTACTTGTGTTTCACAAGAAGGACGTCTGATGGTTTTGGTGGAATCTTTTCGCCACTTTTGAAAAACCTTGATATTATCAGCATATATTGAATCCCAGCCCTGGGCTTCAGAAGTTCGAAGCCTAAGCCAGTCGGGATGTATATAAGGTATTGGTAAAGAAGGAAGCAAATCCATATCCAAGGATATGCAGTGAGTATTCTGAATGATAGCAAGTATTATTGGCTGGGTATCATCTTGAGGAGGTGATCGAAAGGGAGGAGTAGTTAAGCAATTAGCAAGTGAATTTGAATAAAAAATAACCGGTCTTTTGAAGGTGTTTGCTATAACACTACATCCAACAGGCATGGGATACCAATACTCGAAAGTTGCGGTTGATTTTGGGTGCTCGAGGATTGAAAGCATTTGTGTGACTGTTGTTCCACTCGCGCTAAGCTCTGGTAGGTGTTCTTCATACCATTTATAGTTCAGGCGCACTTCAGCTGCCATTTCCGCTCGTACAGCCACTCGATCCTTTTCTCCTAGACCAAGTGAGAATGCTACGGAAGCAAAAGCACATAGCCCACTAGGCTTCACGTTTGTAGCCCTCTTGATGAATGGATAAATTATCTTGGGGAGAGATCGGATAAAGCTCCACTTCTGTCAGGGATTAGTCAGTAAAGGTTGGAATGGAAAAGATACAGATAATCAATGAAATACTGACAATCAAGGCTTGCTCCTCGGGGGTTGCATTCAAAAGTTTCTTCTCTTGTTTCTCTTTCTCAATTCGTTTAGTTTTTTTGGCTGTGGAGACGATAGAATGTAAAGAGAACTACAATGATAGTTAGCTCTGAAAAACACCTGACTGACTGTAGAAAGATACTCACAGGGTCTTCCTTTTGTTTCATCTTTTGATGCGGAAGTGTTGATTCTCCTTTTTTGCGCTTCTTCACATTAGCCTCTTCTGGAACCTGTTGAATAGCAAAGGAAAAAAGAGAGAATCAGAAAAGACATTCTTTGGATGAATGAAGATAGCAGGCCATCGCAAAGACTCACTTGATCATTTGTTGAAGATTCTCCATTTTTTCGCTTCTTTGTTTTGGGCTCGTCTTGATTCTGATCAATAGCAAAGGAAAAACATGAATAATCAAAAACGTTTGTTGAATGAACGAAGATAGAAATTTTGGTATTACCTTGTCATCCAATCGCACGTTAACCCGGCTAGATTTGCGAATAGCCAAACTTTTGAATCTATTCGTCCTAGATTTCTTAGCAGCTGAGCCTGCTTCAGACTCAATATCGCTTTGAGAGGTGAGTGGGGAGTCCGGTTGCTGTTGAGGCTTTGAATGCTTGATTGTCCCAGGTGGGACACTTGATGAATGTTCTTCATCCTCGTCAGATTGAGATTCGGCGGTGGTAGATCGTCTTTCAGGCGCTGATCGCTCCTCGTTCGCAGGTGTGGCGCTTGTTGAAGCTTCTTTGCTTGAAGGTTGGGCTTGTATTTCATCATTTGACTTTCGATTCGCTCCATCGACTCTCTCGTCGTCAGGCTGAGATTCAACCATACTAGATTGTCTGGTGGATGGTCTTTCGTCCCCCTGGCAGGTGAGATTAAGAAAAGAAAAGAAAATACTTTGTTAGTTTTCAGCTAAAACGGTAAGTGAGACAGATGAATGTGAAAGAAGATTACTTACATTAATTCCAATCGCTTCATTATGATTAGTCTTCATTGACTCTACCAGCTCTATGGCCAGCTCGCAATCGTGTAAGAATCGTTTTAGGAGGGTTTTTCGTGTGATGGGGTCAATGGTCTTCAATTTGCTGATCAAACCTTCATATTCGTCATCTTGGGTAAGCTGAGATTGAATCGTCTGTTTATTGATGAGTTGTTTCTTTGAATCGCATCTTTTTTTTCTTGGCTTAGTTGAAGGTTGTTTTCGTGGTTTTGGAGGCTTTAAATCCAGGATGGGGCCGTGGTCATGGTTGGGATTTTTGATCTTGAGAAACCAGGCGCTAGCATTCGAATCCCAATGCCCAATCAGTTGAAATGGGCAAGTCGGGATGATCAACTCGGGTTCCAATTTCTTCCGCCCGATCTGCTTTCGATTCGGCCCTTTGATGCATTTCCACGTCGTTGAACTCGAGAACGAATCCAGGCACGAAAGATCATATTGATGATTCCGAGCAAAATCCTTCGCATAGTCCTCGAGAGCCTCATAAGTAGGGTACGATACTCCTTCAGGAGGGCAGGGGAGTTCAGTAGTGGCAGTTTGGACGGTTGAATTGGAGGAGGAGGTATCGTGGTTCGTAGAGGGCTCGGCAGGATTGATTGGTGGAGAAGTACTCATGATTGTCGTGTGATGAAGTGTTTCGATGAGGTATAAAATTTTTTTTTTGGATAGTGGACGGAAGGCTGAATGCAAAAGATGGTTGGGGGCTTTCACACATACCTTTCACAAGTATGTGATTACCATATGCAACTATGTGAAGATACATTCACATACTCGTGAATTATAATGACATGTATGTATGTAGGTACCATTCACGTCCATGTGAATGGTACCTATCATCATACATAGATATTAGACGTATAACTATTCTTTCTTGACATGTATGTGAATTGAAATCACATATACGTGATTTGAAATCACATTTGCTTCACATGTATATGATTTCAATTCACATATATGTGATTTCAATTCACATATATGTGAATTGAAATCATATACATGTGAAGCAATGAATGATCTTGATTAAATATATGAGATATGAAATCACATACATGTGAATACATATCAAACACGTGTGGTGGGTTCCTAGAGCTGGGATTCTAGATATATGTGATTTCAACTCTCACATATATGTAAATTGGAATCACATACATGTGATTAGAAATCACATATTAATCACATATATGTGAATAGAAATCACATATATGTGAGTTGAAATCACATATATGTGAATAGAAATCACATATATGTGATTAGACTTCACATATATGTGATTTATATGTGATTTCTGATCACATGTATGTGATTTCTAATCACATGTGATTAAACATCACATATATGTGGTTTTTAATAACATTTTGGTGGGTTCCTAGAGCTTTGATTCTAGATATATGTGATTCAAATTCACATGTATGTGATTGAGAATCACATGTATGTGATTGAAAATCACATGTATGTGATTTGATTCACATGTATGTGAATTTGAATCACATACATGTGAATTTGAATCACATATATGTGATTTTTAATAACAGCAATTGTGACTTTTAATCACATATATGTGAATTTGAATCACATACATGTGAATTTGAATCACATATATGTGATTTTTAATAACAGCAATTGTGACTTTTAATCACATATATGTGAATTTGAATCACATACATGTGAATTTGAATCACATATATGTGAATAGAAACCACATACATGTGAATTTGAATCACATACATGTCATTTCTATTCACATATATGTGATTTAAATTCACATGTATGTGATTCAAATTCACATATATGTGATTGAAAGTCACAATTGCTTCACATATATGTGAATAGAAATGACATGTATGTGAAGCAATATCACATATATGTGATTAAAAATCTAATTTGCTTAAATCACATTTGCTTCACATCTATGTGATTTCAATTCACATATGTGTGAATCATAATGACACGCATGTGAATTATATGTGACTTTTAAAATCACATACATGTCATTTCCATTCACATGTATGTGATTCAAATTCACATATATGTGATTAAAAGTCACAATTGCTTCACATATATGTGAAGCAATATTACATATATGTGATTAAAAATCTTATTTGCTTAACATGTATGTATGTGATTTTACTCACATATATGTGAGTAAAAATGTTGTCCGCTTCACATGTATGTGATTTCATTTCACATATATGTGATTAAAAATCACATTTCCTTGACATATATTGAATGAATGATCTTAATGAATCAAATGTGATTAAAAATCACATTTGCTTCACATCTATGTGATTTCAATTCACATATATGTGATATCAAATGACGTACATGTGAATTCAATTCACATGTATGTGATTTGATATCACTTATATATCCAACAGACGTGTACATACACTTTTATGTGTTCTTTATTCACATAATTAACCTTTATTCACATATATGTGAATGGCATTGTATGTATTCATAAACTTCCAACGGTTAGGTTTCAAGACCTAACCGTTGGAAATTATCATCAATGTATCAGTAGGTTAGGTTTCCAGACCTAACCGTTGGAAATCGTCCTAACCTACCGGTCCCTCTCTCTCAGGCCCCGATGTTGGACTTTGGGTTGGAATACACCAAACTCTCCATCCTAATGGTTCTCCTCACATCGATTTTACCATCAATCTGACTTTCTTCGACTCATTTGGACGATCAAGCCTTCAATCGACTTTCGTTTCTGTCTTGCACTCCCCCAGTTGCAGCTGCTTGCTCCTTTGTTGTCGGCCTCCGTGCTACGAACTGGGAGTCATACGGCCTACTGTTCAGGGAGTCAAGATCAGATAGAACAGTCACCTGAATTACTATAGTTGGAAGTTAAAAAGGCTCGATTTCATCAATAGTAAGTGATTTTGACTTTTTTTTTCATTTGATCAACCTAAATTTCCCTATTCTTCTTTGTCAATCGAGTAATCAAATACTTATCTCCACTATCAACCAAGACTTTTATTCATCTTTTATTAGGTATAATGACACGTAACAGAACCAAAGCTAGGAAGGCAAAAGCGGGTATTAAAGTTCCTAGTTTCAAATCTAGAACATCACCAAGTTATTATAAATCAAGAGATAGGTATCGTAAGGTGAAGACCATTGGAAAGCCTTACTATCGACGTCATGTAAAGCGAACTGAATTGAAAAAAAGGCTAATTGGTGAACTAGGTCTTCCTTCGAATACGATATTCATTTTTCGAGATAGTGACAAGGATCATCCTCATTTAGCTGATCGTGAAAGGTTAGTGATAGAGTTTGGAACTGTGGTCGTTATCAATAAATTGGATCTATCAATAGTTTTAATAGTTAGATGTACACCATTTGAAGATATGGACACTGAGCTTAGAGAAAGATATAACCACTCAATATCAACTACCTTTCAACATACACGTGCTAGAAATCAATGTAAGATACATTGCTCCTTACAAGTTAGAGATGAGATGGTTGAGGAGAAAGAAGATCTAGGGTGGATGGGTTGTTCTGGGTGGAGGGGTGGATGCGAGAAAGATAAATCGGCTGGTGAGTCTGTTAATTTTTGTTTCTTGATTTGATCATACTTGATCATGATGCAAAGTTCCATCTCTATTAGGAGGATACTCCATGAATGCCTTCACATCTGCAAACATAGGACGAATTCGTACTGACAAAGAAAGGATGGAGCAGTTCCATATTGTTCGGGACTTCTGGGCAGAGAGATTTTCTTCTTTATCACTTTTTGTATTCAAATCAAATCTTGCTCTTTCTTTTCAAGCGGCTATACCCGGTTTTGATTCCCTGACGTGGCAAGGAACTCCAAATGGTCAGGTTTTTGCTTCCAATCTGGTTGTCACTTGTGATGGTTTTCATAATCATCCTCATACCGATAAAGATCATACTAGGTATTCTTTTGGAATGTGGTGTTTAATTATGCGCAACACTGGGCAACCATATGACAAAGAGAAAGGTGTGATTGTAGGTGGGAAAACTGGGGTAAAGCTTGGAGATGTAAGGGGATCAATGTTCAGAGTTGACGAATTTGGAATTGAAGTATCAGTAGGTAGTTGCAATGCTGTTTATGATATATTATGGGATTCCAAAGTAAGCTCCTTGTTATAATGAAGTTGAAATATTTGCTAATAATTCAAACATTTTTGTAGATTGAACATTACACAACTCCTTCTATAGCATATAATGGTCAAGATGAACAGATTCCTCACAAGAATTCGCCAATAACTTTATATGGCTCATCTTGTCAGATTTCAGAGTCCTTGGTTCAGAGAATCAAGCTTCTTGGCGAGAAGAAAGAGGGGATGTCAGATGAAGATTGGGAGAATTATTGCAAGATAAGGATCAAGGGGTATGATGAAGAATTTACTAATAGGATCTCTAAAGCAGAAGAGAAAGAGCTTAAAAGGATTGAGGAGCAGCAGAGGAGAAGGGAGCTGAAAGCCCAAGTGCACAAATGAAATATAATTTTGTTGATGAGGGTTTCTATCTTGTGGTGAATTTCTATTTTCTTCTTTGCTGGCTTGTTCAAATGTGCTAAAAATGAAAAGTATTTTTTGTGAACTATCATGTTTTCCCTGTGAGTATTTAAGAACTCTTGCAATATGTTAGATGATTGAAGAGTTCATGATTAGTCTTCATAGAACTCATGTATCACGGTGAGTCTAACAAACCAGAGTAGTCAAGGAAATTGATTAACTTTTAGGTGTTACTCATATGACAGTGAATAGTACTCACGCCTATGAGAATCATTCTCCAGCTGAAAATTACATTAACATTCACCATTATGGGGATCTGTGTCAAACATATAATCACCATGAAACCGTGTGGAAATCAAAAATAGCAGTATGATTCACATACATAAGGGTGAATCCCATTGAGCCTAATGGGAGAGTTATACATACTCACTTGTTCTTAGATATCTACTAATTTGTGCATATATATATATTTGGGGGTTGGTACCTCCTGAAAGGATTACTATATATCAATGTTCAGGTCCAGGAAAGTATGGAACAGTGCATGGATCATTACCAAGAGATGCATTGCTGTTGTTTTTTTGCACCAGTACACGCATACCTGTTGTTGTTGACACATGTGTGCAACACAACTCTTTCAGTGTATGTACCACAAAGAATCTGAGTGGATTTTCAAATTCAGGGACCATGATTGCTCCTATGACACACTACACAAGTTTATATGTACATGTGATCATCACCAAAGGATGCATTGCTGTTGTTTTTGCACCAGTACACGCATACCTGTTGTTGACACATGTGTCAACATAACTCTTTCAGTGTATGTACCACCAAGGATCTGAGTGGATTTTCAGAATCAGGCACCTTGATTGCTCCTATGACACACTACACAAGTTTATATGTACATGTGATCATCACCAAAGGATGCATTGTTGTTTTTTTGCACCAGTACACGCATACCTGTTGTTGACACATGTGTGCAACATAACTCTTTCAGTGTATGTACCACAAAGGATCTGAGTGGATTTTCAAATTCAGGGACCATGATTGCTCCTATGATACACTACACAAGTTTATATGTACGTGTCATCATCACCAAGAGATGCATTGCTGTTGTTTTTGCACCAGTACACGCATACCTGTTGTTGACACATGTGTGCAACATAACTCTTTCAGTGTATGTACCACAAAGGATCTGAGTGGATTTTCAAATTCAGGGACCATGATTGCTCCTATGATACACTACACAAGTTTATATGTACGTGTCATCATCACCAAGAGATGCATTGCTGTTGTTTTTGCACCAGTACACGCATACCTGTTGTTGACACATGTGTGCAACATAACTCTTTCAGTGTATGTACCACAAAGGATCTGAGTGGATTTTCAGATTCAGGCACCTTGATTGCTCCTATGACACACTACACAAGTTTATATGTACGTGTGATCATCACCAAAGGATGAATTGCTGTTGTTTTTGCACCAGTACACGCATACCTGTTGTTGACACATGTGTGCAACATAACTCTTTCAGTGTATGTACCACAAAGGATCTGAGTGGATTTTCAGATTCAGGCACCTTGATTGCTCCTATGACACACTACACAAGTTTATATGTACATGTGATCATCACCAAAGGATGCATTGCTGTTGTTTTTGCATCAGTACACGCATACCTGTTGTTGTTGACACATGTGTGCAACATAACTCTTTCAGTGTATGTACCACCAAGGATCTGAGTGGATTTTCAGATTCAGGCACATTGATTGCTCCTATGATACACTACACAAGTTTATATGTACGTGTCATCATCACTAAAGGATGCATTGCTGTTGTTTTTGCACCAGTACACGCATACCTGTTGTTGACACATGTGTCAACATAACTCTTTCAGTGTATGTACCACCAAGGATCTGAGTGGATTTTCAGAATCAGGGCACCATTGATTGCTCCTATGATACACTACACAAGTTTATATGTACGTGTGATCATCACCTAAAGGATGCATTGTTGTTTTTTTGGCATCAGTGTGGTGAAACTGATTCATATAACCCCTAAGAAATTAAATTACATATTCTGAAAGTTGTTCACATGTATCACACAGTGAATGTGCTGGACCTCAAGCTCAAATTTTCAATCACAGCAAACAAAATCTCATGTTTCAAAACAATTGGTTGCAATCTATTACAAAGCGCCAATTACTCTAAGTGGTAATGATGTAATATTGTGAATTTTGCAGAAGTTTTATTTTTATTCATCAAAATCAACACCTAACCCATTCCACTCGTCTTCTGAGCCCATTGCCTCCTCACTTTGCTGTATATTTAGAAAATCCTGAGTCATCATCACTTCTTGGTCAGCGTCTGAGTGATCAGACTGCATCATCATCTTCATTTTCACAGTTAGAGTTGGAAGATGACAATTTAACCATCTTGAAAAGGTTTGCTTTGACATCTTGTAACCAAATCTTTCTACGACTGTTCATACCGTTGAAACCTAGCTTCAAGACCTCCTTTGTAAGTTTTGAGCCTGGTAATTGAATTATTTTGACTAGATACTTATTTTCCAAAATGGATTCCGGATCAGGGCCTCTTGGAAAGCCATGTTCATAGCCAATCAATTTACCTAAATTGATTGCAGGTTTTTCATTCAGGTAATGTGATATTAAGGAATTATCAAATACTACTTACTGAATTTTGTGCGAAGTAAAGCAGCCAGATCCTTCTTGATGTTATCCCCAGGATCAGTCTTTCGAGTCTTCTCACTCTCTACCATAGTACTTCCTCCAATTGTAGCAGCAACCGCCTCAGCAACCGAGAGACCTTGGACCCGAGTTGAGAATACCGTGCCAAAGTTACTTTTCTTATTGACATACAGCGCCATCTCATCATGTGATGTGAACTCTTTGCACCATCCGGGAGAAGAGGAGCTTGACTCAGTGGCAGCATGTGTGCTGCACGCTAGAAGATAGTAAGCAAAATCCATGTTTTTTGATTCATTATGTAGCTGAAAAAGATGACGCATTGTTTCAGTAAATCACTGTGATCAATAATCAAGGATCCTATCAGATACCATCAGAAGAGAAATTAAGAGCATAATTTCTCTTACCTGGGTGTGAATACGCTCCAAACATTTTTTGGATTTTTGATTGTAATCAGGAAGTGTTGGTCCATCTGGAATTCCGGCTGCCAACTTAGCATAATCCTGAGCAACCCTTTCCTTACAAACCAACTGATCATATAATTCCTGTAAGTGAGCCCGTTCTTCAGGCTCAAGCACCAGAGGTTGTAGCCGCATCTTCATCTTGATCATCACTTCCTTCAAGTGTGGAATGTGAAAGCCCGGAAAGAGCATAAAAGACTGGTGGATCAAAAATTTTCCGATGATCACAAGGAAGAGTGGTCCAGATTTCCCCAAGACGTTTATTTCTCCCACCTAAAATGCCAGTCTGACCCCCTGCAGGCACTAAATTAGTAGATCAATTGTTAGTTCATAAACTTTATACATGTATAAATCAATCAAGATTGATTCTCACTGTTATGCAGGCGTCTCTCTTTGCTGTATCTTAGCCACTTTTGGTAAGCTCCTGATTTCCGAGTTCCTCCAAGTTCGCCTCTGTAGAAGTAAACATGATCAGTAATCAAAAGCAATGGAGGAGATCAGACTTACAAGGCTTTGTCAAGAGTGAAAGTGGTAATGTTTCCCATTAATGATAGCATTGCCTTGCGGTGGATGTATATTTCTTGAAGAGCTTCAGCTTCAGCCAAGATATGAGGGGGAACACTGGTCGAGTGCTTCTTTGAGGTGTGAGCTTGAACAGTGATGCGTGCCATTGGCCAGTCATTGAGTGAGTCTTTGTACTCTTTGATGGTTGGTAAGATAACTTCATGGTCTATTGGTGAGGCACAGTGATTTTGTTTGTTGCAATTGGTATTTTCAGGTTTTTTTAGAGAAGTATCTGAATTGTGTTTGGGTGAGAACTGTGTTGAAAGCTGATTTAAGATATCGTCTTTTTTGGAATGATCGTGAGGATTAGATGTGGCTGGTAGATTGCTTTTGCTCAATCTTCGAGATGGTACAGGGCAAAGGTTGATATCCGGATCAGAGTCCGAAGATTCATCTTGATGAAAATCAGACACTTTCTGGCGTTTTTGGCGAGTAAGCGGTATGGGAGCTGATTGAGCTGATGATGAAGGGACTTTTCGTTTAGTTGGGATTTTGCGACCCGTTTGTTTGCCGGAAGAGAGGGATGCTGAAGCTGAGGATCGAGTTGTAGGCATAGTGTTGAGTTTGTGTGCAAAGGGAAGCAGAATCGTAGAGGAAAATATGAAAGTGTGAGATCAAAATTTTTGGATACCAAAGTGGGAATGGTGCGTGAGAGCTACAAAAGTAATGTACATACATATGTACATTCTGTATATGTACATTACACATATATTTGGAAATTGAACTGCTACATATCAAAATACCAGACTAGCGTGAACTATCTGTTAGATATACAAGGTGTGTATAACTAGGGGTATACACATCATATGTTCAATTGAAATTGAACAATGTTCAATTACTAGTTTACATTTTAGTATGGGCTTGTAGAAAGGGGCAACGAACCCTGTCCTCTTTTGACAGGGCTTCTTTCTTTAAGCCAAGAGATGTCAATGCACTCATTCAGACAGGGGTGAACGCCTCTGTATTGTCTGATGTTGCCCAGATCAAGATGAAACATTTGATATGGGCAAGGTCCCCAACGTAAATTTTCAAAATCATCCGATTGAACTGATTTTATCAATTAAAGATCAATTAAATAAAAACACTGCACTGAAACAAGCAAATCAACAGCCGAAAATTTTTCTTTTTCACTTCCACTAAGTTCAATCACCAACAACCTCAAGATAATGGGGAAAAAAGGGAAATCTATTGCATGTCCACTAGGTGTATCTAACAAGAAAAGGCGCACAGAATCCAAACCTGAAGGGTCTGCGGTGACTGTTGCCCAGTCTTGCAATTAGCAATTCACAATATGTGAATAAACGTATAGCTGATATTGAAACAGCTATTCAGCAGGCAGGCCAAGGCCAAATGGGATTGGATGCTCAAATAACCAATGAAGGCAATCAAGAACTGGTGATACAGGACCAAGACCACATCAATAACATACACCCACAATATGACAATGCTGGTGTGGATCCAGAATTTTTACCCGATGTAAATACCCCATTTTCCAATTATGTACAAGGCTCATATTACAAACAGAAAAAACTCAAAGAACACGCCAACTGGAAGAAGGCATACCCAGAAATGTTCATTTCATACATGACCTTGGCGCAAGCCACATTGCAATGGGGTAATAGGTCAAATTGGAACGCCAATAACAACAAAGACTGTTGCTGTGGGGTCAGTCACAGAAGGACTCGTAAGGTTGACATGGTTGATATTCTGGGTGTGTAGTTCTTTTGTATCCAATCCATATTTGAATATGATTCACACGTATGTGAATATGATTCACACATATGTGAATATGATTCACACATATGTGAATATGATTCACACATATGTGAATATGATTCACATGTATGTGAATATGATTCACATGTATGTGAATATGATTCACACATATGTGAATATGATTCACACATATGTGAATATGATTCACACATATGTGAATATGATTCACATGTATGTGAATATGATTCACACATATGTGATATGGGTTACATACATGTGAATATGATTCACACATATGTGATATGGGTTACATACATGTGAATCCATATGTGTGAATCACATTCACATATATGTGAATCATATTTACATATGTGTGAATCATATTCACATCATATGATTCACATGTATGTGAATATGCTTCACATATATGTGAATGTGATTCACATGTATGTATGATTCACATGTATGTAACCCATATCACATATGTGTGAATCATATTCACATGTATGTAACCCATATCACATATGTGTGAATCATATTCACATACATGTGAATCATATTTACATATATGTGAATCATATTTACATATGTGTGAATCATATTCACATACATGTGAATCATATTCACATACATGTGAATCATATTCACATACATGTGAATCATATTCACATACATGTGATATGGGGTCACATACAACTGCGGTGTTGATTGAAACCACTGTGTTACACTTTTATTCCCAGAACGCAACCAGCAGGAAATAGTATTCTGTGATTGTACCTTAGACCAAGTCCGTCTGATTAGGATGGGTTATATAGGTGGCTCACCAGTACATCCAGAGATAGCTTACTCAATCAGGTTACTGCGATTGCACCACAGCTTGTGGAAATATTGTACTGTGCGAACTCAAGGTTTTACACTTGCCTTGGATGAATTTCTGGACCCGGCAAATCCACTTATACTGACAAAATCCAACCAGGCAAGTGAAAGTATGATCATTACAGAATATTCAAAATGAAAGTTCAATCCATCTGATGTTCTATGACTACTACTTCAGCCCCGACGTTGGAGAAAGACATTTTCTTCAGCAATTGATGCTTATCGACATATGCTACAGAAAGAGAAAGATCTTGCATTATGTGCACTGTCCCTCACGCCTTTGGACCAGCTTGCTATGAATTGTCCAAGGTGTTTTGGACCTCTTCAGCCAAATGAAGATCCAGACGAGTGTGACTATCAATTTTGTGCTGACGGAAACTTTCAACACCGTCGACATCTTGCTGCAAGCCGGGAGTTTGAGGAGCAAGAGATTGAAACCCCTCCACTCTTCTTGGGTGCTGGAAAGCTGAATGAATGGAAGGAACGTGTTGACAAGAAGGGAGTGGATAAAGGACCTGTGGTATGTGTCTTCTATCTTTTTATCTGCCAAATGTGAATGTATGTAAATCACAATCAGATTTATCATATGCACATGTTAATATTCACCTACATGTGAATATAGTTTGCCTACATGTGAATGTAATTTATATACATGTGAATCTGTGAAAGAGATGGTAAATCTGATGAAATTCTTGCGGATTTGCAGGATCCATGTACAGCATCCCATACAGCTGCATCAGACCGTCGTGGAGTGTCTACTTGGAAGGGATGTGATGAAACTGGGTTGATTGGTTTGGTTTGTCGACATGATCACGTGCTTAGATTTGTAAATGTAGTTCAGAGTGGTGAGAAGTAAGTTATTTTCCATCCATTCCATGGTATCAATACGTGTTAATGGATTAACTCTTGTTTTAATCAGGCAGTATTTTGTATTGGCTTTGGTTGATCAACTTATGGAAGATACATCAGAGCCGGGGAAACCCCAAAAAAGTTTTGCACTCTTATATGACATTGGCTGCACATTGGAGAAGAGTGTTGAGAAGGTAGGCTTTGATCTCTCAAGTTAGTTTGTGGCTTTGCTGACCAAAATAAACAAACCATCACAGCATAAATACTTTGAGGAGGCGTATACGGGGGGTAGACTGAAGTTTGCAACCAGTGCTTTTCATGCATATGCACACCAGTGGTCTTGTCAGCTGAAATATAATCCAAGGGTGAACGTTGGCTGGGCGTTGACAGATGGGGAAGGTAATGAAAGGGTTTGGTCTGACCTTTCATCTGTGATAGCACCAAATAGATGTGCAACAAAGCAACACAGGGTTGACTCCATTGATTTGAAGGCAAGTCATGGAAATGAAATACGCTGCAACAATGCTGGTATGTTTTTGGTCTTTATTTGATGAGGTGGCCCGCATTGACGGTTTTTTTTGTTGAAAATGTAGCTAGATCAACTGAATTGAAGCTTAAGATTGCAGAAGAAAAGTTAGCAGCATCCTCAAACACCCTACAAAGGCTACAGGCTCAAGATATCAGTTTTACATACGGGTATTTTTCAAGTCAGTGGGAGCGACAGAGAGAGTGCCAGCTGGTGGCAATGGAAGAAGGTGGTGTTCAAGAGAGATTAGAAAAGAATTTGATTGCTCTACTTGACATGGAGGAGGAGGTGAAAGAGGCTCAGTAAGTCTTCAAGTTTTGCATTTGATGCCGTGTTGACTTTGCCAAATCATTCAGGCAAGAGCTCAAGCTTCTTCGAAGGAAAGGCAGAGCAAATCGGAATGAAGAAGAGATGGAAAAATTCATGTCCTTACCAGCTTCAATTGTGGCAATGGAGAATGCAATTGTTGATATTGCAGAAGAGTTGGGAAGTCCTGAGTTTCGTGATCTTCAGAGAGCTACTGGTGAGTACAGCGTGTGTGAGGTGACTTAGTTGCTTGGGTAGAACTCATTTATATATGTTGAAATCCGTAGATAAAAAAAAGAAAGCACTTATACGTGTGCGCTTGGCTAAGATGAAGCTTTATGAGGCCAAGGTAGGAATAGTAGAGGCCCAAAAGAAGTGGGACAAAGAGGGTCAAGGTGTGTCTATATTTTCAATGGTAACCACCAGCCGTCTTTGAGACTTATCCTTTTGTTCTTTTGGGTATAGGTACAAAAGCGCAACAGGGTATGAAAACATTAATGAACAAAAAGCAGTTGCTTTTTCGACGTAAATGGACTTCCTACCAATCTCAAGTTACAGCATATAACAATACGCAACCCTTTAGTAATATGCCCTGTCCGACGCAAGAGGAAACAAGAAGATTGCCATTTGAAGATGTTTTCTGGAATATGGGGGCCTTTTCACATCCAACTGAGCTGTGGGCTGTGGACGCAGGCACTATTGAAGGTATACAAGCCTTTCTACTACACCGAAGTTGTTCAGAAGAGCTCAGGAGGATTGGGCGGGAGACTCAGCAGATGGTTCTTCACGCTCTGAAGACTGAAGAAAAGCTAGATGGGTTACTGGCATTGTGCAATACAGGTAAGAGATGCATTGAATGGATGTGTGGCTTTTGTTTCTGATGGTATTCTGAATCTAAATTGTAATCAACAGATTATAATTATGAAGATGGTGGAAGGCAGATTATTGAGTTAGTTCAGCCTGGTCAGCGGATCTCAAAAGATACGTGGGAGGTCAGTGTAGCAGTCTTAAGAGAAGTTCATGATAATCTGCGTCAGAAGCATTGCAGAACATGGATGACATGGAACACAAGTGTTGGCCAATTGCTTCAAAAAACCTATCAACATACGACATCAACAGCTGAACAAATTGATTCATTGATACGCCGCTGGGATGATTTGTTGTTCAGGAGTAAATCAATATGGGAGTGTATTGTAAATGCAGAAAATATAGAAGCTACAGCGCTGGATGAGCTGGAAATCTTTGAACAGGATATGCTGCACGCAGAGGGTGATATAGGGCAGCTTGGTCAGCTAGTGGATAATATGTACATCATTGATGAGAATGATGAAGAGGATGAAGATTTGGGAGACAGTGGCATGAATGCCATGATGGATTGAATAACCTTTTAGTCCTTGATAGATTGCTTGTGATTTTTAATTTTTTCATTTTTTGGAATGTAAAATGGTGATTTTTTGATGTATGCAAGTCAGATATGCCCACTTTGACAATTTGCCTTCACATACTTGTGATTTATGCATATTTATATATGTGTGAATGGTCAGATTGATTTGAATTTTAAGTTGAATCCATGTGGTAAGTATTTATGATTTAAATTGACATAGATGTGAATGTAGATGTGAATGTTAGTGATTTGTATTCACATACATGTGATGTGTATTCACATACATGTGATGTGTATTCACATACATGTGATGTCTATTCACATACATGTGATGTGTATTCACATACATGTGATGTGTATTCACATGTATTTGATTTGGATTCACATAGATTCATATTGGTGATTTGGGGTCAATGTGATGTATTCTTACTTCCATGCAACTATTGATTGCAATGCTTACATACATGTGATTTGTACTAAGATGTGTGTTATTGTCAATTGTACATATGTTTGTGTTATCATTGAATTTTGGTGAAACAAGATACATGCAGATATCATCCGCAAGTATGTGATTGCTATTCACAGGTATGTGAATGCTATTCACATGTATGTGAATATAATTCACCCACTTACATGTGACTAACATTGTGATACATGTGGGTGCTATTCATGTGGTAAGTACCATATGTGGAACTTTTGATTGCACAACATATTTTTTTCACATTTGAATGTATGTTAACATATGTGATTGGAATTCACATATATGTGAATGCGTGTCTCATGGATTGCATGGGACATGGATTGCATGGGACATTATTTGTGATTTTTTATTTGTCAGGGAATGTAGGTGTAGGTGTAGGTGTAGTTCTAGATATCTAATACATGTGGATGACATTCACGTGTATGGGAAGGGAATTCACATATATGTGAACCACATTCACATCCATGTGAATCACATTCACATCCATGTGAACCACATTCACATATATGTGAATGCGCTCATTGTGTTTGAATAGAATTTTCATTCCCTTGTATTTGCATGTGATTTATACACATGTGGTAGGTGCTCACTTGTACGGAGGCAATGTATGTTAGTATATGTGATTGGAATTCACATATATGTGAATGCGTGTCTCATGGATTGCATGGGACATTATGTGGGTTTTCTTATTTGTCAGGGAATGTAGGTGTAGGTGTAGTTGTAGATATCTAATGGATGTGGATGACATTCACGTGTATGTGAAGCACATTCACATCTATGTGAACCACATTCACGTGTATGTGAATCACGTCCACATCTAGGTGAACTACATTCACATGTATGTGAACCACATTCACATCTGGGTGAACCACATTTATGTGTATGTGAACCACATTCACATCTAGGTGAACCACATTCATGTGTATATGGTCCAAATTCACGTGTATGTGAACCACATTCACATCTAGGTGAACCACATTCACATGTATGTGAACCACATTCACGTGTATGTGAATCACATTCATGTGTATGTGAACCACATTCACATCTGGGTGTCCCACATTCACATATATGTGAATACCTTTCACATATATGTGAATACCTTTCACATATATGTGAATGCGCTCATTCTGTTTGAATGGAATTTTCATTCCGGTGTCTTTGTATGTGATTGATACACATGTAGTAGGGGTTCACATGTTCAGAGCCGCAGGATTGGTTGAAATGGATTGAAAAATTTGATTTGAAATTGGTGTTGGATCCGACGCGTCGGCCGCGTCGGGACGGCGGGCGCGTCGGTAGGGGAGCCTCGGATACTAGCCGACGAGAATGACATGTTTCTCATCGGCTTATGTCCGACGGGTCTAGTAGCCACAGGTGAAAAGAAAGTACAGCTCCTTCACATTGTTCAAAAAGAAATTGAAAAAATTGAGAGCATCAACAAAAAACAAAAAGTTCATTTTGAACCAGAAAGTATATCATTTAGAGAGGTAAAAAAGACAAAATCTCAATTCCTTCCCACTCGTCATCCCACTCATCTTCCTCTTCACCATCATCATTATCAACCTCATCTTGAGCGTTTGGTGAGTTGGTGTTATTAGCCTCATTGAGATGATTGTTTCCTTGTAATGATTCGGTGTCTACTGTATCGGTGTCTACTGTATGATCAGGCGCACTTTTGAGCTTGAGCTTGAAAACTCCATTATTCATGTCATTAAGCCAAAGCTGGCGAGTGCTACTAGACATCTTGTCAAAGCCTAACTTCAACGATTCACTCGTGAGGGTTGAACCAGGAAGCTGGACAAGTTCTAGCGTTGGATACCTCTTTGGTAAGAGACTGACCGGGTCGGCACCACGAGGAAATCCATTACATTCAACTTTCAATAAGGTTTCTGGGGAATGAGCATAAGTGTCTATGTAATCTCAGCTGATTGATGAGAGCAACTGACTTACCTATCTCCAAACGCAGCTTGCGAGCTAAGTTTCCTTTTAAGATATCTCCAGGCGAGGGTTGCTTTGTCAAAGTTGATTTACCAGTGATTTGGCTGGCAACAAGTTCCTTGACCAAAAGGCCTTGAATATGAGTGGCAAAGATGGTGGCAAAATTAGCCTTTTTGTGAAGATACTCGGCCATATCTTTGTGAGACGTATATTCGCGGCACCATCCAGGTTCAGACGTCTTTCCCTCACTAGCTGCATGAGTACTTGCTGCAATGAGATAATACGCAAATTGCATTCGATTGGACTCGTTTTGAATCTAATGAAATCACTGAAAATCAAAATCATAGTCTGAAACAATAAAAAACATGAAACTAACGTGGTTGTGAAGGCGTTCAACACATTTGAGGGACTTGCGATTGTATTCTGGGAGCGAAGGCCCTTCTGGTATCCCAGCAGCAACTCTTGCATAAACCTTTGCGACCTTATCTTTACATACCATCTCATCATATAATGCCTGTAATTCCACTTGTTCCTCAGGCTGTAAAACCACAACAGAGGCATCTTTCTCGTTACCATCTTCGTTGGATATAGGCTTGGGGAGGCCAGATAGCGTATAGAAAAATTGGGGGTCAAATACTCGCCGACGCTCCTCCGGAAGTGCGGTCCAGATTGCTCCCATGTCTTTATTCCGTTGACCCAAGGAACCTGTCTGTCCTGCATTAGGCACTGTGATCATCATTGAGCAGGTATATTTTGTGTCAGTTGCTGTATGAATATTCTACAAAGATGAATTTTGACCGACTTTTATGTTTGTCTTTTTCGTTTGCATATGACAGCCAAAGATGGAATGCATCTGACCCTCCTCGCTTACCACCTAGCTCCCCACTATACATATAAAATACAAGAAATATCAGATATTGATAAGTCCTTCACATTGATCATGTCAGATACCTTTACTTACATTGACTTGTTGAGTGTGTATAAAGTGACATTTCCAATCATTGCCAACAAAGACTTGTGGTGGTGATAAATTTTCTGAATAGCAACCAGCTCGTCATGGATAGCCGGTGGAACCATGTTCCCCTTCTTTCGCCCACGCATGAAAGATGAGATTCTATACTCAGGCCACTCGGTGAGAGCTTGCTTATAATTTTCAAGTGTTGGTAGAATGGTAACAGAGTTGAATGAGGTGGAGGTGTTGTTTTGTGTAGGCGGGGGATTTGAACCATTGACTCGATCGATTTGATTGTGATTGTGATTGGGATGAGTGAGGGGCAGGGGAAGTACAAAGGGATCATTGGTGTTGTCAACAGTGCCCATACCCATAGTGTCAGCCTGATCACTGTTCTGATTATTTGAGATATAATCATCATTTTCTGTGGTCTGCGTGTTGATAGGGTTGGGATCATTGGTTACTTCTGCTGTTCGTATCCTCTTCCGATTTGATTTGGTTCCTGATTTAGACTTAGATGATTTTGGTTTGCGTTTGTTAGTTGCAGTCTGAGACCGAGTTCCACAAGCTGAGATTTTGAGAGTATTGTGCCGGTCGGTCTCTGAGTCGGAAGAAGATCCTGAGGGAGAATCACCACGTGGTGGTGGTGATGGATGTACTGCACCAGATCGAGTTCTTCGAGGCATTTGAAACTATGTTGTTGATTACGGATGTAAACGTTTGATGAACAGAGAAATTGGGAGGTAAGTGATGTAATGTGGTCTTGATGGTTGATTGAATAAAATCACCGGGCGTGGTAGCTAGCTTGAGCTTGTATGCTGACGTGACTGACTGTGAGAAAGGGTTGAGAGAGGTTGTGGCCTGATGTCGAAGGTGTTGAATTTTAAATAATACTGATGAGGATAGATGGGGACCCGATGAGATTTGGAGAGTATGAGAAAGACTGTGAAAGTTGAACCAATTGTTCTACGTAATTATGTACTTACTATGGTCCAAATCCACACCAATGCTTGGAAAATCTACGTAATCTACGTTCCACAGCCCCCATTTGACAATTCAGAAGAGAAAAATAATCGGTATGATTCACCTGTGGCTACTAGACCCGTCGGACATAAGCCGATGAGAAACATGTCATTCTCGTCGGCTAGTATCCGAGGCTCCCCTACCGACGCGCCCGCCGTCCCGACGCGGCCGACGCGTCGGATCCAACACCAATTTCAAATCAAATTTTTCAATCCATTTCAACCAATCCTGCGGCTCTGAACATGTGAACCCCTACTACATGTGTATCAATCACATACAAAGACACCGGAATGAAAATTCCATTCAAACAGAATGAGCGCATTCACATATATGTGAAAGGTATTCACATATATGTGAAAGGTATTCACATATATGTGAATGTGGGACACCCAGATGTGAATGTGGTTCACATACACATGAATGTGATTCACATACACGTGAATGTGGTTCACATACATGTGAATGTGGTTCACCTAGATGTGAATGTGGTTCACATACACGTGAATTTGGACCATATACACATGAATGTGGTTCACCTAGATGTGAATGTGGTTCACATACACATAAATGTGGTTCACCCAGATGTGAATGTGGTTCACATACATGTGAATGTAGTTCACCTAGATGTGGACGTGATTCACATACACGTGAATGTGGTTCACATAGATGTGAATGTGCTTCACATACACGTGAATGTCATCCACATCCATTAGATATCTACAACTACACCTACACCTACATTCCCTGACAAATAAGAAAACCCACATAATGTCCCATGCAATCCATGAGACACGCATTCACATATATGTGATACACCTTCACATATATGTGATACACCTTCACATATATGTGAATTCCAATCACATATACTAACATACATTGCCTCCGTACAAGTGAGCACCTACCACATGTGTATAAATCACATGCAAATACAAGGGAATGAAAATTCTATTCAAACACAATGAGCGCATTCACATATATGTGAATGTGGTTCACATGGATGTGAATGTGATTCACATGGATGTGAATGTGGTTCACATATATGTGAATTCCCTTCCCATACACGTGAATGTCATCCACATGTATTAGATATCTAGAACTACACCTACACCTACACCTACATTCCCTGACAAATAAAAAATCACAAATAATGTCCCATGCAATCCATGTCCCATGCAATCCATGAGACACGCATTCACATATATGTGAATTCCAATCACATATGTTAACATACATTCAAATGTGAAAAAAATATGTTGTGCAATCAAAAGTTCCACATATGGTACTTACCACATGAATAGCACCCACATGTATCACAATGTTAGTCACATGTAAGTGGGTGAATTATATTCACATACATGTGAATAGCATTCACATACCTGTGAATAGCAATCACATACTTGCGGATGATATCTGCATGTATCTTGTTTCACCAAAATTCAATGATAACACAAACATATGTACAATTGACAATAACACACATCTTAGTACAAATCACATGTATGTAAGCATTGCAATCAATAGTTGCATGGAAGTAAGAATACATCACATTGACCCCAAATCACCAATATGAATCTATGTGAATCCAAATCAAATACATGTGAATACACATCACATGTATGTGAATACACATCACATGTATGTGAATAGACATCACATGTATGTGAATACACATCACATGTATGTGAATACACATCACATGTATGTGAATAGACATCACATGTATGTGAATACACATCACATGTATGTGAATACACATCACATGTATGTGAATACACATCACATGTATGTGAATACACATCACATGTATGTGAATACAAATCACTAACATTCACATCTACATTCACATCTATGTCAATTTAAATCATAAATACTTACCACATGGATTCAACTTAAAATTCAAATCAATCTGACCATTCACACATATATAAATATGCATAAATCACAAGTATGTGAAGGCAAATTGTCAAAGTGGGCATATCTGACTTGCATACATCAAAAAATCACCATTTTACATTCCAAAAAATGAAAAAATTAAAAATCACAAGCAATCTATCAAGGACTAAAAGGTTATTCAATCCATCATGGCATTCATGCCACTGTCTCCCAAATCTTCATCCTCTTCATCATTCTCATCAATGATGTACATATTATCCACTAGCTGACCAAGCTGCCCTATATCACCCTCTGCGTGCAGCATATCCTGTTCAAAGATTTCCAGCTCATCCAGCGCTGTAGCTTCTATATTTTCTGCATTTACAATACACTCCCATATTGATTTACTCCTGAACAACAAATCATCCCAGCGGCGTATCAATGAATCAATTTGTTCAGCTGTTGATGTCGTATGTTGATAGGTTTTTTGAAGCAATTGGCCAACACTTGTGTTCCATGTCATCCATGTTCTGCAATGCTTCTGACGCAGATTATCATGAACTTCTCTTAAGACTGCTACACTGACCTCCCACGTATCTTTTGAGATCCGCTGACCAGGCTGAACTAACTCAATAATCTGCCTTCCACCATCTTCATAATTATAATCTGTTGATTACAATTTAGATTCAGAATACCATCAGAAACAAAAGCCACACATCCATTCAATGCATCTCTTACCTGTATTGCACAATGCCAGTAACCCATCTAGCTTTTCTTCAGTCTTCAGAGCGTGAAGAACCATCTGCTGAGTCTCCCGCCCAATCCTCCTGAGCTCTTCTGAACAACTTCGGTGTAGTAGAAAGGCTTGTATACCTTCAATAGTGCCTGCGTCCACAGCCCACAGCTCAGTTGGATGTGAAAAGGCCCCCATATTCCAGAAAACATCTTCAAATGGCAATCTTCTTGTTTCCTCTTGCGTCGGACAGGGCATATTACTAAAGGGTTGCGTATTGTTATATGCTGTAACTTGAGATTGGTAGGAAGTCCATTTACGTCGAAAAAGCAACTGCTTTTTGTTCATTAATGTTTTCATACCCTGTTGCGCTTTTGTACCTATACCCAAAAGAACAAAAGGATAAGTCTCAAAGACGGCTGGTGGTTACCATTGAAAATATAGACACACCTTGACCCTCTTTGTCCCACTTCTTTTGGGCCTCTACTATTCCTACCTTGGCCTCATAAAGCTTCATCTTAGCCAAGCGCACACGTATAAGTGCTTTCTTTTTTTTATCTACGGATTTCAACATATATAAATGAGTTCTACCCAAGCAACTAAGTCACCTCACACACGCTGTACTCACCAGTAGCTCTCTGAAGATCACGAAACTCAGGACTTCCCAACTCTTCTGCAATATCAACAATTGCATTCTCCATTGCCACAATTGAAGCTGGTAAGGACATGAATTTTTCCATCTCTTCTTCATTCCGATTTGCTCTGCCTTTCCTTCGAAGAAGCTTGAGCTCTTGCCTGAATGATTTGGCAAAGTCAACACGGCATCAAATGCAAAACTTGAAGACTTACTGAGCCTCTTTCACCTCCTCCTCCATGTCAAGTAGAGCAATCAAATTCTTTTCTAATCTCTCTTGAACACCACCTTCTTCCATTGCCACCAGCTGGCACTCTCTCTGTCGCTCCCACTGACTTGAAAAATACCCGTATGTAAAACTGATATCTTGAGCCTGTAGCCTTTGTAGGGTGTTTGAGGATGCTGCTAACTTTTCTTCTGCAATCTTAAGCTTCAATTCAGTTGATCTAGCTACATTTTCAACAAAAAAAACCGTCAATGCGGGCCACCTCATCAAATAAAGACCAAAAACATACCAGCATTGTTGCAGCGTATTTCATTTCCATGACTTGCCTTCAAATCAATGGAGTCAACCCTGTGTTGCTTTGTTGCACATCTATTTGGTGCTATCACAGATGAAAGGTCAGACCAAACCCTTTCATTACCTTCCCCATCTGTCAACGCCCAGCCAACGTTCACCCTTGGATTATATTTCAGCTGACAAGACCACTGGTGTGCATATGCATGAAAAGCACTGGTTGCAAACTTCAGTCTACCCCCCGTATACGCCTCCTCAAAGTATTTATGCTGTGATGGTTTGTTTATTTTGGTCAGCAAAGCCACAAACTAACTTGAGAGATCAAAGCCTACCTTCTCAACACTCTTCTCCAATGTGCAGCCAATGTCATATAAGAGTGCAAAACTTTTTTGGGGTTTCCCCGGCTCTGATGTATCTTCCATAAGTTGATCAACCAAAGCCAATACAAAATACTGCCTGATTAAAACAAGAGTTAATCCATTAACACGTATTGATACCATGGAATGGATGGAAAATAACTTACTTCTCACCACTCTGAACTACATTTACAAATCTAAGCACGTGATCATGTCGACAAACCAAACCAATCAACCCAGTTTCATCACATCCCTTCCAAGTAGACACTCCACGACGGTCTGATGCAGCTGTATGGGATGCTGTACATGGATCCTGCAAATCCGCAAGAATTTCATCAGATTTACCATCTCTTTCACAGATTCACATGTATATAAATTACATTCACATGTAGGCAAACTATATTCACATGTAGGTGAATATTAACATGTGCATATGATAAATCTGATTGTGATTTACATACATTCACATTTGGCAGATAAAAAGATAGAAGACACATACCACAGGTCCTTTATCCACTCCCTTCTTGTCAACACGTTCCTTCCATTCATTCAGCTTTCCAGCACCCAAGAAGAGTGGAGGGGTTTCAATCTCTTGCTCCTCAAACTCCCGGCTTGCAGCAAGATGTCGACGGTGTTGAAAGTTTCCGTCAGCACAAAATTGATAGTCACACTCGTCTGGATCTTCATTTGGCTGAAGAGGTCCAAAACACCTTGGACAATTCATAGCAAGCTGGTCCAAAGGCGTGAGGGACAGTGCACATAATGCAAGATCTTTCTCTTTCTGTAGCATATGTCGATAAGCATCAATTGCTGAAGAAAATGTCTTTCTCCAACGTCGGGGCTGAAGTAGTAGTCATAGAACATCAGATGGATTGAACTTTCATTTTGAATATTCTGTAATGATCATACTTTCACTTGCCTGGTTGGATTTTGTCAGTATAAGTGGATTTGCCGGGTCCAGAAATTCATCCAAGGCAAGTGTAAAACCTTGAGTTCGCACAGTACAATATTTCCACAAGCTGTGGTGCAATCGCAGTAACCTGATTGAGTAAGCTATCTCTGGATGTACTGGTGAGCCACCTATATAACCCATCCTAATCAGACGGACTTGGTCTAAGGTACAATCACAGAATACTATTTCCTGCTGGTTGCGTTCTGGGAATAAAAGTGTAACACAGTGGTTTCAATCAACACCGCAGTTGTATGTGACCCCATATCACATGTATGTGAATATGATTCACATGTATGTGAATATGATTCACATGTATGTGAATATGATTCACATGTATGTGAATATGATTCACACATATGTAAATATGATTCACATATATGTAAATATGATTCACATGTATGTGAATATGATTCACACATATGTGATATGGGTTACATACATGTGAATATGATTCACACATATGTGATATGGGTTACATACATGTGAATCATACATACATGTGAATCACATTCACATATATGTGAAGCATATTCACATACATGTGAATCATATGATGTGAATATGATTCACACATATGTAAATATGATTCACATATATGTGAATGTGATTCACACATATGGATTCACATGTATGTAACCCATATCACATATGTGTGAATCATATTCACATGTATGTAACCCATATCACATATGTGTGAATCATATTCACATACATGTGAATCATATTCACATATGTGTGAATCATATTCACATATGTGTGAATCATATTCACATATGTGTGAATCATATTCACATACATGTGAATCATATTCACATACATGTGAATCATATTCACATATGTGTGAATCATATTCACATATGTGTGAATCATATTCACATATGTGTGAATCATATTCACATACGTGTGAATCATATTCAAATATGGATTGGATACAAAAGAACTACACACCCAGAATATCAACCATGTCAACCTTACGAGTCCTTCTGTGACTGACCCCACAGCAACAGTCTTTGTTGTTATTGGCGTTCCAATTTGACCTATTACCCCATTGCAATGTGGCTTGCGCCAAGGTCATGTATGAAATGAACATTTCTGGGTATGCCTTCTTCCAGTTGGCGTGTTCTTTGAGTTTTTTCTGTTTGTAATATGAGCCTTGTACATAATTGGAAAATGGGGTATTTACATCGGGTAAAAATTCTGGATCCACACCAGCATTGTCATATTGTGGGTGTATGTTATTGATGTGGTCTTGGTCCTGTATCACCAGTTCTTGATTGCCTTCATTGGTTATTTGAGCATCCAATCCCATTTGGCCTTGGCCTGCCTGCTGAATAGCTGTTTCAATATCAGCTATACGTTTATTCACATATTGTGAATTGCTAATTGCAAGACGGGCAACAGTCACCGCAGACCCTTCAGGTTTGGATTCTGTGCGCCTTTTCTTGTTAGATACACCTAGTGGACATGCAATAGATTTCCCTTTTTTCCCCATTATCTTGAGGTTTGTTGGTGATTGAACTTAGTGGAAGTGAAAAAGAAAAATTTTTGGCTGTTGATTTGCTTGTTTCAGTGCAGTGTTTTTATTTAATTGATCTTTAATTGATAAAATCAGTTCAATCGGATGATTTTGAAAATTTACGTTGGGGACCTTGCCCATATCAAATGTTTCATCTTGATCTGGGCAACATCAGACAATACAGAGGCGTTCACCCCTGTCTGAATGAGTGCATTGACATCTCTTGGCTTAAAGAAAGAAGCCCTGTCAAAAGAGGACAGGGTTCGTTGCCCCTTTCTACAAGCCCATACTAAAATGTAAACTAGTAATTGAACATTGTTCAATTTCAATTGAACATATGATGTGTATACCCCTAGTTATACACACCTTGTATATCTAACAGATAGTTCACGCTAGTCTGGTATTTTGATATGTAGCAGTTCAATTTCCAAATATATGTGTAATGTACATATACAGAATGTACATATGTATGTACATTACTTTTGTAGTCTCACGCACCATTCCCACTTTGGTATCCAAAAATTTTGATCTCACACTTTCATATTTTCCTCTACGAATCTGCTTCCCTTTGCACACAAACTCAACACTATGCCTACAACTCGATCCTCAGCTTCAGCATCCCTCTCTTCCGGCAAACAAACGGGTCGCAAAATCCCAACTAAACGAAAAGTCCCTTCATCATCAGCTCAATCAGCTCCCATACCGCTTACTCGCCAAAAACGCCAGAAAGTGTCTGATTTTCATCAAGATGAATCTTCGGACTCTGATCCGGATATCAACCTTTGCCCTGTACCATCTCGAAGATTGAGCAAAAGCAATCTACCAGCCACATCTAATCCTCACGATCATTCCAAAAAAGACGATATCTTAAATCAGCTTTCAACACAGTTCTCACCCAAACACAATTCAGATACTTCTCTAAAAAAACCTGAAAATACCAATTGCAACAAACAAAATCACTGTGCCTCACCAATAGACCATGAAGTTATCTTACCAACCATCAAAGAGTACAAAGACTCACTCAATGACTGGCCAATGGCACGCATCACTGTTCAAGCTCACACCTCAAAGAAGCACTCGACCAGTGTTCCCCCTCATATCTTGGCTGAAGCTGAAGCTCTTCAAGAAATATACATCCACCGCAAGGCAATGCTATCATTAATGGGAAACATTACCACTTTCACTCTTGACAAAGCCTTGTAAGTCTGATCTCCTCCATTGCTTTTGATTACTGATCATGTTTACTTCTACAGAGGCGAACTTGGAGGAACTCGGAAATCAGGAGCTTACCAAAAGTGGCTAAGATACAGCAAAGAGAGACGCCTGCATAACAGTGAGAATCAATCTTGATTGATTTATACATGTATAAAGTTTATGAACTAACAATTGATCTACTAATTTAGTGCCTGCAGGGGGTCAGACTGGCATTTTAGGTGGGAGAAATAAACGTCTTGGGGAAATCTGGACCACTCTTCCTTGTGATCATCGGAAAATTTTTGATCCACCAGTCTTTTATGCTCTTTCCGGGCTTTCACATTCCACACTTGAAGGAAGTGATGATCAAGATGAAGATGCGGTACAACCTCTGGTGCTTGAGCCTGAAGAACGGGCTCACTTACAGGAATTATATGATCAGTTGGTTTGTAAGGAAAGGGTTGCTCAGGATTATGCTAAGTTGGCAGCCGGAATTCCAGATGGACCAACACTTCCTGATTACAATCAAAAATCCAAAAAATGTTTGGAGCGTATTCACACCCAGGTAAGAGAAATTATGCTCTTAATTTCTCTTCTGATGGTATCTGATAGGATCCTTGATTATTGATCACAGTGATTTACTGAAACAATGCGTCATCTTTTTCAGCTACATAATGAATCAAAAAACATGGATTTTGCTTACTATCTTCTAGCGTGCAGCACACATGCTGCCACTGAGTCAAGCTCCTCTTCTCCCGGATGGTGCAAAGAGTTCACATCACATGATGAGATGGCGCTGTATGTCAATAAGAAAAGTAACTTTGGCACGGTATTCTCAACTCGGGTCCAAGGTCTCTCGGTTGCTGAGGCGGTTGCTGCTACAATTGGAGGAAGTACTATGGTAGAGAGTGAGAAGACTCGAAAGACTGATCCTGGGGATAACATCAAGAAGGATCTGGCTGCTTTACTTCGCACAAAATTCAGTAAGTAGTATTTGATAATTCCTTAATATCACATTACCTGAATGAAAAACCTGCAATCAATTTAGGTAAATTGATTGGCTATGAACATGGCTTTCCAAGAGGCCCTGATCCGGAATCCATTTTGGAAAATAAGTATCTAGTCAAAATAATTCAATTACCAGGCTCAAAACTTACAAAGGAGGTCTTGAAGCTAGGTTTCAACGGTATGAACAGTCGTAGAAAGATTTGGTTACAAGATGTCAAAGCAAACCTTTTCAAGATGGTTAAATTGTCATCTTCCAACTCTAACTGTGAAAATGAAGATGATGATCAGTCTGATCACTCAGACGCTGACCACGAAGTGATGATGACTCAGGATTTTCTAAATATACAGCAAAGTGAGGAGGCAATGGGCTCAGAAGACGAGTGGAATGGGTTAGGTGTTGATTTTGATGAATAAAAATAAAACTTCTGCAAAATTCACAATATTACATCATTACCACTTAGAGTAATTGGCGCTTTGTAATAGATTCAACCAATTGTTTTGAAACATGAGATTTTGTTTGCTGTGATTGAAAATTTGAGCTTGAGGTCCAGCACATTCACTGTGTGATACATGTGAACAACTTTCAGAATATGTAATTTAATTTCTTAGGGGTTATATGAATCAGTTTCACCACACTGATGCCAAAAAAACAACAATGCATCCTTTAGTGATGATGACACGTACATATAAACTTGTGTAGTGTATCATAGGAGCAATCAAGGTGCCTGATTCTGAAAATCCACTCAGATCCTTGGTGGTACATACACTGAAAGAGTTATGTTGACACATGTGTCAACAACAGGTATGCGTGTACTGGTGCAAAAACAACAGCAATGCATCCTTTAGTGATGATGACACGTACATATAAACTTGTGTAGTGTATCATAGGAGCAATCAAGGTGCCTGATTCTGAAAATCCACTCAGATCCTTGGTGGTACATACACTGAAAGAGTTATGTTGACACATGTGTCAACAACAGGTATGCGTGTACTGGTGCAAAAACAACAGCAATGCATCCTTTAGTGATGATGACACGTACATATAAACTTGTGTAGTGTATCATAGGAGCAATCAAGGTGCCTGAATCTGAAAATCCACTCAGATCCTTGGTGGTACATACACTGAAAGAGTTATGTTGACACATGTGTCAACAACAGGTATGCGTGTACTGGTGCAAAAACAACAGCAATGCATCCTTTAGTGATGATGACACGTACATATAAACTTGTGTAGTGTATCATAGGAGCAATCAATGTGCCTGAATCTGAAAATCCACTCAGATCCTTGGTGGTACATACACTGAAAGAGTTATGTTGCACACATGTGTCAACAACAACAGGTATGCGTGTACTGATGCAAAAACAACAGCAATGCATCCTTTGGTGATGATCACATGTACATATAAACTTGTGTAGTGTATCATAGGAGCAATCAATGTGCCTGAATCTGAAAATCCACTCAGATCCTTGGTGGTACATACACTGAAAGAGTTATGTTGCACACATGTGTCAACAACAACAGGTATGCGTGTACTGATGCAAAAACAACAGCAATGCATCCTTTGGTGATGATCACATGTACATATAAACTTGTGTAGTGTGTCATAGGAGCAATCAAGGTGCCTGAATCTGAAAATCCACTCAGATCCTTTGTGGTACATACACTGAAAGAGTTATGTTGCACACATGTGTCAACAACAGGTATGCGTGTACTGGTGCAAAAACAACAGCAATTCATCCTTTGGTGATGATCACACGTACATATAAACTTGTGTAGTGTGTCATAGGAGCAATCAAGGTGCCTGAATCTGAAAATCCACTCAGATCCTTTGTGGTACATACACTGAAAGAGTTATGTTGCACACATGTGTCAACAACAGGTATGCGTGTACTGGTGCAAAAACAACAGCAATGCATCTCTTGGTGATGATGACACGTACATATAAACTTGTGTAGTGTATCATAGGAGCAATCATGGTCCCTGAATTTGAAAATCCACTCAGATCCTTTGTGGTACATACACTGAAAGAGTTATGTTGCACACATGTGTCAACAACAGGTATGCGTGTACTGGTGCAAAAACAACAGCAATGCATCTCTTGGTGATGATGACACGTACATATAAACTTGTGTAGTGTATCATAGGAGCAATCATGGTCCCTGAATTTGAAAATCCACTCAGATCCTTTGTGGTACATACACTGAAAGAGTTATGTTGCACACATGTGTCAACAACAGGTATGCGTGTACTGGTGCAAAAAAACAACAATGCATCCTTTGGTGATGATCACATGTACATATAAACTTGTGTAGTGTGTCATAGGAGCAATCAAGGTGCCTGATTCTGAAAATCCACTCAGATCCTTGGTGGTACATACACTGAAAGAGTTATGTTGACACATGTGTCAACAACAGGTATGCGTGTACTGGTGCAAAAACAACAGCAATGCATCCTTTGGTGATGATCACATGTACATATAAACTTGTGTAGTGTGTCATAGGAGCAATCATGGTCCCTGAATTTGAAAATCCACTCAGATTCTTTGTGGTACATACACTGAAAGAGTTGTGTTGCACACATGTGTCAACAACAACAGGTATGCGTGTACTGGTGCAAAAAAACAACAGCAATGCATCTCTTGGTAATGATCCATGCACTGTTCCATACTTTCCTGGACCTGAACATTGATATATAGTAATCCTTTCAGGAGGTACCAACCCCCAAATATATATATATGCACAAATTAGTAGATATCTAAGAACAAGTGAGTATGTATAACTCTCCCATTAGGCTCAATGGGATTCACCCTTATGTATGTGAATCATACTGCTATTTTTGATTTCCACACGGTTTCATGGTGATTATATGTTTGACACAGATCCCCATAATGGTGAATGTTAATGTAATTTTCAGCTGGAGAATGATTCTCATAGGCGTGAGTACTATTCACTGTCATATGAGTAACACCTAAAAGTTAATCAATTTCCTTGACTACTCTGGTTTGTTAGACTCACCGTGATACATGAGTTCTATGAAGACTAATCATGAACTCTTCAATCATCTAACATATTGCAAGAGTTCTTAAATACTCACAGGGAAAACATGATAGTTCACAAAAAATACTTTTCATTTTTAGCACATTTGAACAAGCCAGCAAAGAAGAAAATAGAAATTCACCACAAGATAGAAACCCTCATCAACAAAATTATATTTCATTTGTGCACTTGGGCTTTCAGCTCCCTTCTCCTCTGCTGCTCCTCAATCCTTTTAAGCTCTTTCTCTTCTGCTTTAGAGATCCTATTAGTAAATTCTTCATCATACCCCTTGATCCTTATCTTGCAATAATTCTCCCAATCTTCATCTGACATCCCCTCTTTCTTCTCGCCAAGAAGCTTGATTCTCTGAACCAAGGACTCTGAAATCTGACAAGATGAGCCATATAAAGTTATTGGCGAATTCTTGTGAGGAATCTGTTCATCTTGACCATTATATGCTATAGAAGGAGTTGTGTAATGTTCAATCTACAAAAATGTTTGAATTATTAGCAAATATTTCAACTTCATTATAACAAGGAGCTTACTTTGGAATCCCATAATATATCATAAACAGCATTGCAACTACCTACTGATACTTCAATTCCAAATTCGTCAACTCTGAACATTGATCCCCTTACATCTCCAAGCTTTACCCCAGTTTTCCCACCTACAATCACACCTTTCTCTTTGTCATATGGTTGCCCAGTGTTGCGCATAATTAAACACCACATTCCAAAAGAATACCTAGTATGATCTTTATCGGTATGAGGATGATTATGAAAACCATCACAAGTGACAACCAGATTGGAAGCAAAAACCTGACCATTTGGAGTTCCTTGCCACGTCAGGGAATCAAAACCGGGTATAGCCGCTTGAAAAGAAAGAGCAAGATTTGATTTGAATACAAAAAGTGATAAAGAAGAAAATCTCTCTGCCCAGAAGTCCCGAACAATATGGAACTGCTCCATCCTTTCTTTGTCAGTACGAATTCGTCCTATGTTTGCAGATGTGAAGGCATTCATGGAGTATCCTCCTAATAGAGATGGAACTTTGCATCATGATCAAGTATGATCAAATCAAGAAACAAAAATTAACAGACTCACCAGCCGATTTATCTTTCTCGCATCCACCCCTCCACCCAGAACAACCCATCCACCCTAGATCTTCTTTCTCCTCAACCATCTCATCTCTAACTTGTAAGGAGCAATGTATCTTACATTGATTTCTAGCACGTGTATGTTGAAAGGTAGTTGATATTGAGTGGTTATATCTTTCTCTAAGCTCAGTGTCCATATCTTCAAATGGTGTACATCTAACTATTAAAACTATTGATAGATCCAATTTATTGATAACGACCACAGTTCCAAACTCTATCACTAACCTTTCACGATCAGCTAAATGAGGATGATCCTTGTCACTATCTCGAAAAATGAATATCGTATTCGAAGGAAGACCTAGTTCACCAATTAGCCTTTTTTTCAATTCAGTTCGCTTTACATGACGTCGATAGTAAGGCTTTCCAATGGTCTTCACCTTACGATACCTATCTCTTGATTTATAATAACTTGGTGATGTTCTAGATTTGAAACTAGGAACTTTAATACCCGCTTTTGCCTTCCTAGCTTTGGTTCTGTTACGTGTCATTATACCTAATAAAAGATGAATAAAAGTCTTGGTTGATAGTGGAGATAAGTATTTGATTACTCGATTGACAAAGAAGAATAGGGAAATTTAGGTTGATCAAATGAAAAAAAAAGTCAAAATCACTTACTATTGATGAAATCGAGCCTTTTTAACTTCCAACTATAGTAATTCAGGTGACTGTTCTATCTGATCTTGACTCCCTGAACAGTAGGCCGTATGACTCCCAGTTCGTAGCACGGAGGCCGACAACAAAGGAGCAAGCAGCTGCAACTGGGGGAGTGCAAGACAGAAACGAAAGTCGATTGAAGGCTTGATCGTCCAAATGAGTCGAAGAAAGTCAGATTGATGGTAAAATCGATGTGAGGAGAACCATTAGGATGGAGAGTTTGGTGTATTCCAACCCAAAGTCCAACATCGGGGCCTGAGAGAGAGGGACCGGTAGGTTAGGACGATTTCCAACGGTTAGGTCTGGAAACCTAACCTACTGATACATTGATGATAATTTCCAACGGTTAGGTCTTGAAACCTAACCGTTGGAAGTTTATGAATACATACAATGCCATTCACATATATGTGAATAAAGGTTAATTATGTGAATAAAGAACACATAAAAGTGTATGTACACGTCTGTTGGATATATAAGTGATATCAAATCACATACATGTGAATTGAATTCACATGTACGTCATTTGATATCACATATATGTGAATTGAAATCACATAGATGTGAAGCAAATGTGATTTTTAATCACATTTGATTCATTAAGATCATTCATTCAATATATGTCAAGGAAATGTGATTTTTAATCACATATATGTGAAATGAAATCACATACATGTGAAGCGGACAACATTTTTACTCACATATATGTGAGTAAAAATCACATACATACATGTTAAGCAAATAAGATTTTTAATCACATATATGTAATATTGCTTCACATATATGTGAAGCAATTGTGACTTTTAATCACATATATGTGAATTTGAATCACATACATGTGAATGGAAATGACATGTATGTGATTTTAAAAGTCACATATAATTCACATGCGTGTCATTATGATTCACACATATGTGAATTGAAATCACATAGATGTGAAGCAAATGTGATTTAAGCAAATTAGATTTTTAATCACATATATGTGATATTGCTTCACATACATGTCATTTCTATTCACATATATGTGAAGCAATTGTGACTTTCAATCACATATATGTGAATTTGAATCACATACATGTGAATTTAAATCACATATATGTGAATAGAAATGACATGTATGTGATTCAAATTCACATGTATGTGGTTTCTATTCACATATATGTGATTCAAATTCACATGTATGTGATTCAAATTCACATATATGTGATTAAAAGTCACAATTGCTGTTATTAAAAATCACATATATGTGATTCAAATTCACATGTATGTGATTCAAATTCACATATATGTGATTAAAAGTCACAATTGCTGTTATTAAAAATCACATATATGTGATTCAAATTCACATGTATGTGATTCAAATTCACATACATGTGAATCAAATCACATACATGTGATTTTCAATCACATACATGTGATTCTCAATCACATACATGTGAATTTGAATCACATATATCTAGAATCAAAGCTCTAGGAACCCACCAAAATGTTATTAAAAACCACATATATGTGATGTTTAATCACATGTGATTAGAAATCACATACATGTGATCAGAAATCACATATAAATCACATATATGTGAAGTCTAATCACATATATGTGATTTCTATTCACATATATGTGATTTCAACTCACATATATGTGATTTCTATTCACATATATGTGATTAATATGTGATTTCTAATCACATGTATGTGATTCCAATTTACATATATGTGAGAGTTGAAATCACATATATCTAGAATCCCAGCTCTAGGAACCCACCACACGTGTTTGATATGTATTCACATGTATGTGATTTCATATCTCATATATTTAATCAAGATCATTCATTGCTTCACATGTATATGATTTCAATTCACATATATGTGAATTGAAATCACATATATGTGAATTGAAATCATATACATGTGAAGCAAATGTGATTTCAAATCACGTATATGTGATTTCAATTCACATACATGTCAAGAAAGAATAGTTATACGTCTAATATCTATGTATGATGATAGGTACCATTCACATGGACGTGAATGGTACCTACATACATACATGTCATTATAATTCACGAGTATGTGAATGTATCTTCACATAGTTGCATATGGTAATCACATACTTGTGAAAGGTATGTGTGAAAGCCCCCAACCATCTTTTGCATTCAGCCTTCCGTCCACTATCCAAAAAAAAAATTTTATACCTCATCGAAACACTTCATCACACGACAATCATGAGTACTTCTCCACCAATCAATCCTGCCGAGCCCTCTACGAACCACGATACCTCCTCCTCCAATTCAACCGTCCAAACTGCCACTACTGAACTCCCCTGCCCTCCTGAAGGAGTATCGTACCCTACTTATGAGGCTCTCGAGGACTATGCGAAGGATTTTGCTCGGAATCATCAATATGATCTTTCGTGCCTGGATTCGTTCTCGAGTTCAACGACGTGGAAATGCATCAAAGGGCCGAATCGAAAGCAGATCGGGCGGAAGAAATTGGAACCCGAGTTGATCATCCCGACTTGCCCATTTCAACTGATTGGGCATTGGGATTCGAATGCTAGCGCCTGGTTTCTCAAGATCAAAAATCCCAACCATGACCACGGCCCCATCCTGGATTTAAAGCCTCCAAAACCACGAAAACAACCTTCAACTAAGCCAAGAAAAAAAAGATGCGATTCAAAGAAACAACTCATCAATAAACAGACGATTCAATCTCAGCTTACCCAAGATGACGAATATGAAGGTTTGATCAGCAAATTGAAGACCATTGACCCCATCACACGAAAAACCCTCCTAAAACGATTCTTACACGATTGCGAGCTGGCCATAGAGCTGGTAGAGTCAATGAAGACTAATCATAATGAAGCGATTGGAATTAATGTAAGTAATCTTCTTTCACATTCATCTGTCTCACTTACCGTTTTAGCTGAAAACTAACAAAGTATTTTCTTTTCTTTTCTTAATCTCACCTGCCAGGGGGACGAAAGACCATCCACCAGACAATCTAGTATGGTTGAATCTCAGCCTGACGACGAGAGAGTCGATGGAGCGAATCGAAAGTCAAATGATGAAATACAAGCCCAACCTTCAAGCAAAGAAGCTTCAACAAGCGCCACACCTGCGAACGAGGAGCGATCAGCGCCTGAAAGACGATCTACCACCGCCGAATCTCAATCTGACGAGGATGAAGAACATTCATCAAGTGTCCCACCTGGGACAATCAAGCATTCAAAGCCTCAACAGCAACCGGACTCCCCACTCACCTCTCAAAGCGATATTGAGTCTGAAGCAGGCTCAGCTGCTAAGAAATCTAGGACGAATAGATTCAAAAGTTTGGCTATTCGCAAATCTAGCCGGGTTAACGTGCGATTGGATGACAAGGTAATACCAAAATTTCTATCTTCGTTCATTCAACAAACGTTTTTGATTATTCATGTTTTTCCTTTGCTATTGATCAGAATCAAGACGAGCCCAAAACAAAGAAGCGAAAAAATGGAGAATCTTCAACAAATGATCAAGTGAGTCTTTGCGATGGCCTGCTATCTTCATTCATCCAAAGAATGTCTTTTCTGATTCTCTCTTTTTTCCTTTGCTATTCAACAGGTTCCAGAAGAGGCTAATGTGAAGAAGCGCAAAAAAGGAGAATCAACACTTCCGCATCAAAAGATGAAACAAAAGGAAGACCCTGTGAGTATCTTTCTACAGTCAGTCAGGTGTTTTTCAGAGCTAACTATCATTGTAGTTCTCTTTACATTCTATCGTCTCCACAGCCAAAAAAACTAAACGAATTGAGAAAGAGAAACAAGAGAAGAAACTTTTGAATGCAACCCCCGAGGAGCAAGCCTTGATTGTCAGTATTTCATTGATTATCTGTATCTTTTCCATTCCAACCTTTACTGACTAATCCCTGACAGAAGTGGAGCTTTATCCGATCTCTCCCCAAGATAATTTATCCATTCATCAAGAGGGCTACAAACGTGAAGCCTAGTGGGCTATGTGCTTTTGCTTCCGTAGCATTCTCACTTGGTCTAGGAGAAAAGGATCGAGTGGCTGTACGAGCGGAAATGGCAGCTGAAGTGCGCCTGAACTATAAATGGTATGAAGAACACCTACCAGAGCTTAGCGCGAGTGGAACAACAGTCACACAAATGCTTTCAATCCTCGAGCACCCAAAATCAACCGCAACTTTCGAGTATTGGTATCCCATGCCTGTTGGATGTAGTGTTATAGCAAACACCTTCAAAAGACCGGTTATTTTTTATTCAAATTCACTTGCTAATTGCTTAACTACTCCTCCCTTTCGATCACCTCCTCAAGATGATACCCAGCCAATAATACTTGCTATCATTCAGAATACTCACTGCATATCCTTGGATATGGATTTGCTTCCTTCTTTACCAATACCTTATATACATCCCGACTGGCTTAGGCTTCGAACTTCTGAAGCCCAGGGCTGGGATTCAATATATGCTGATAATATCAAGGTTTTTCAAAAGTGGCGAAAAGATTCCACCAAAACCATCAGACGTCCTTCTTCTGAAACACAAGTAATTTTGGATTTAGAATAAATTTATATTCTTGGACTGTTTCATTAAATACACTACTAGGATTTCAAATTTCAAATTTCTATTTTACGTTTTCTTGTCTGTTCTAGTTTATTTGGTTGTAGCCTTTGTTTAATTGGATTTACTTGAATAAGATGCTTTCAAATTGATTTACATTAATGAGATGCTTGGAATTCAAATTGGGTCACTCACTCGTAGAAACTTCCTAATCATCTGTATCAATGGTTTACATTGAGTCCCATCTACGTGTTTTAGGGTTAGGGATTTTCACATGTATGTGAAGTTGATTCACATGTATGTGAAGTTGATTCACATGTATGTGAAGTCAATTCACGTGTATGTGAAGTCAATTCACATGTATGTAAAGTCAATTCACATGTATGTGAAGTCAATTCACATGTATGTGAAGTGAATTCACATACATGTGAAGTCATGTATGTGAAGTTAATTCACATGTATATTCACATGTATGTGAAGTCATGTATGTGAAGTTAATTCACGTGTATGTGAAGTCAATTCACATGTATGTGAAGTCAATTCACAGATATGTGAAGTCAATTCACATGTATGTGAAGTCAATTCACATGTATGTGAAGTCAATTCACATGTATGTGAAGTCAATTCACATGTATGTGAAGTGAATTCACATACATGTGAAGTCATGTATGTGAAGTTAATTCACATGTATATTCACATGTATGTGAAGTCATGTATGTGAAGTTAATTCACGTGTATGTAAAGTCAATTCACATGTATGTGAAGTCAATTCACATGTATGTGAAGTCAATTCACATGTATGTGAAGTGAATTCACATACATGTGAAGTCATGTATGTGAAGTTAATTCACATGTATATTCACATGTATGTGAAGTCATGTATGTGAAGTTAATTCACGTGTATGTAAAGTCAATTCACATGTATGTGAAGTCAATTCACATATATGTGAAGTCAATTCACATGTATGTGAAGTCATGTATGTGAAGTTAATTCACATGTATGTGAATGTGGGTTTTATGTGTATGAATGTGTCTGTCAGTATATGAAATTTTTATTTGAGAGTGAACATAGGGAAATGTAGGTGGGGTGGAAGTAATATAGATATCTATATTACATGAAGGCCATTTAAATGTATGTGAATTAACTTCACATCTATGTAAAGTTAATTCACATGTATGTGAAGTCAATTCACATGTATGTGAGGTTAATTCACATGTATGTGAAGTCAATTCACATGTATGTGAAGTTAATTCACATGTATGTGAAGTTAATTCACATGTATGTGAAGTATCTTTACATACATGTGAAGTTAATTCACATACATGTGAATTGACTTCACATGTATGTGAATGCGGGTTTTACGTGTATGAATGTGTCAGTATAAGAATTTTTTTTTGAGAGTGAACATAGGAACATGTAGTTGGGGTGGAAGTAATTACGTGAAGGCCATTTACATGTATGTAAAGTTAAGTAACATGTATGTGAGGGTACTTCACGTTTATGTGAAGATACTTCACATGTATGTGAAGATACTTCATATGTGTGTAAAGATACTTCATATGTGTGTAAAGATACTTCACATGTATGTGAAGTATCTTCACATGTATGTGAATGTCTTAGTATATGAAGTTTTTATTTGAGAGTGAACATAGGAACATAGGGGTAGGTGGGGTGGAAGTAATATGGATATCTAATGTGGATTAGATCCACGTGGATTTGGAGGCAATTCACATGTATGTGAAGGCTATTTACATGTATGTGAAGGTGATTCACATACATGTAAAGTTAATTCTCATGTATGTGAAGATAATTCACATGTATGTGACAGGAATTCACATGTATGTGAGAGTAATTCACATGTATGTGACAGTAATTCACATCTATGTAAAAGTAATTCACATACATGTGAATTCAATCAAATGCGGGTTTTGAAATGTGGCAGTATATGTAATTTTTTATGGTGTAGGTGGGGATGGAAGTGATATGGCGGTAAAACATGTGGATGACATTCACATATATGTGAAAGGAATTCACATAAATGTGAAGTGCTTTTACATATATGTGAAAGGTATTCACATATATGTGAATGTGGTTCACATAGATGTAAATACCTTTCACATTATATGTGAATGTGGTTCACATTATATGTGAATTCCATTCACATATATGTAAAAGCACTTCACATATATGTGAATACCTTTCACATATATGTGAGCCATATTCACATATATGTGAATACCTTTCACATATATGTGAATGCGCTCATTCTGTTTGAATGGAATTTTCATTCCCGTGTCTTTGTATGTGATTGATACACATGTAGTAGGTGTTCACATGTTCAGAGCCGCAGGATTGATTGAAATGGATTGAAATATTTGATTTGAAATTTGTGTCGGATCCGACGCGTCGGCCGCGTCGGGACGGCGGGCGCGTCGGTAGGGAAGCCTCGGATAGTAGCCGACGAGAATGACATGCTTCTCATCGGCTTATGTCCGACGGGTCTAGTAGCCACAGGTGGTATGATTTCTATTTGTGGCCCAAATGAACAATATGTACTAATGTCAACATCAGTCTATAATGGTAAGGATGGGTATGTGTATCCATTCAAAAGTCAATGTACTGACGAGGCATAATAAAATGATCACGACACATTTCAAACTTTGATGGGTTGACCTGGGTAGAGCTGGATAGTACAAGATGGACATTTGAATTCAACATACGTAAAGCCAACATCACTTTACGTAATTGACATTACTGCGCTGACCTAGCGCAACAAACATTGAATGTAGCAGCAGAAAATATATTGGAATACTTACTCTTGTGCGTGTTCAAGTCTTCCTAATAATTCACATCTCCTTTCCTTTGCCTGTCAAAAACTGGGTGATTTTGAACTGTACACAGATCTATTGAATTTATGCATGACAAGCTTATACATAGCATAATGGAATATTGAAATTCTAACACCACTGTGGTTCAGGTAAAAAAAGGAAGAGATATGGGGACAGAATGTGAGTTTCCACCATGAAGATGAGGAGTTATGACAAAAAGTCATTAATGAAAGTTGTTGGGCATGCAGCGAAGCACATATACTCGTGTGCAAACATTGAATTTGGCTCATCTTCAAATACTTAATGTGACTTTTGGGGCTGAGTGGTAGAAAACAAGACGGAATTTGGGGACTGAATGTGGGTTTCCACCATGAAGATGAGGAGTTATGACAAAAACTCATTAATGAAAGTTGTTGGGCATTCAGAGAAGCATATAAACTTGTGTGCAAAAATTGGATTTGGCTCATCTTCCAATACTGAATGTGACTTTTGGGGCTGAGTGGTAGAAAACAAGATGGAATTTGGGGACTGAATGTGAGTTTCCACCATGAAGATGAGGAGTTATGACAAAAAGTCATTAATGAAAGTTGTTGGGCATGCAGAGAAGCACATATACTCGTGTGCAAACATTGGATTTGGCTCATCTTCCAATACTTAATGTGACTTTTGGGGCTGAGCGGTAGAAAACAAGAAGAGATATGGGGACTGAATGTGAGTTTCCACCATGAAGATGAGGAGTTATGACAAAAAGTCATTAATGAAAGTTGTTGGGCATGCAGAGAAGCACATATACTCGTGTGCAAACATTGAATTTGGCTCACTTGACATAATTTCAGTGTGTATTTGTTCCCAAATGCATCTATCAGATCTTAGAAATCATGGTTGTGCTTCAAACAAATGACATGGCATGTTCTTGGACACCAAACTGTGCACAAAGTCACATTAAGTATTTGAAGATGAGCCAAATTCAATGTTTGCACACAAGTTTATATGCTTCTTTGCATTCCCAACAACTTTCATTAATGACTTTTCCTCATAACTCCTCATCTTCATGGTGGAAACTCACATTCAATCCTCATATCTCTTCTTGTTTTCTACCGCTCAGCCCCAAAAGTCACATTAAGTATTTGAAGATGAGCCAAATTCAATGTTTGCACACAAGTTTATATGCTTCTTTGCATTCCCAACAACTTTCATTAATGACTTTTCCTCATAACTCCTCATCTTCATGGTGGAAACTCACATTCAATCCTCATATCTCTTCTTGTTTTCTACCGCTCAGCCCCAAAAGTCACATTAAGTATTTGAAGATGAGCCAAATTCAATGTTTGCACACAAGTTTATATGCTTCTTTGCATTCCCAACAACTTTCATTAATGACTTTTCCTCATAACTCCTCATCTTCATGGTGGAAACTCACATTCAATCCTCATATCTCTTCTTGTTTTCTACCGCTCAGCCCCAAAAGTCACATTAAGTATTTGAAGATGAGCCAAATTCAATGTTTGCACACAAGTTTATATGCTTCTTTGAATTCCCAACAACTTTCATTAATGACTTTTCCTCATAACTCCTCATCTTCATGGTGGAAACTCACATTCAATCCTCATATCTCTTCTTGTTTTCTACCGCTCAGCCCCAAAAGTCACATTAAGTATTTGAAGATGAGCCAAATTCAATATTTGCACACTAGTATATGTGCTTCTCTGCATGCCCAACAACTTTCATTAATGACTTTTTGTCATAACTCCTCATCTTCATGGTGGAAACTCACATTCAGTCCCCATATCTCTTCTTGTTTTCTACCACTGACTTGTCCTTGGCAATACTTTTCCAGGCCATCCCATTTTGGCCTAGTTTAGAATCATCCAATTTGATTTGGATGTCAAAGATCTCAATGATGCCCAATATAGTTAAAAGGTACCAGAAACGGACAGGTCCATTAGTGCCGGACTGATGTAGTCTTTTAAAGGTGTTTTGATGTGAGATCCCAAGAGCTTTGTACCTCATTACCTTATTACCTTCCAATCAAACACTCAAATGCCTTCAAAAGGCAAGGGACAATCTATTCCATGCCCGCTGGGCCCTCAAAAGAAACCACGCACAGCAAAGCCTCCAGAAGGATCGGCTTGACTTGTTGCCGAAGTGGAAGCAAGCAATTTACAATTTGTCCAGAATTGCACAGGACAAATTGAACGCGCCCTGGCTGCAAATCCCGTACCTGCTCAAGAAAATCAAGTGGATACTCAAATTCTAGAAACCGATATCGACATCATATACTCAGACAACAATGATGTGATTACTCATCCTTCAAATAACCTTGTTACGAATCATGATTCCTTACCTCCTAACGCAGATGTTACATTTGGAGACTACATACGCGGCTCTTTCTACCACAGCAAGCAATTAGCCGAGGTCAAGAACTGGGCAAAAGTTCTAAAGCCAATGTTCTTTGCCTACATGTCATGTTCTCGGAAGGCCTCTCAGTGGGGTAACCCTCAAATATGGAATGTTGATCATAACGTTCCATGTTCATGTGGAGTTGGAGACAAACGCACTCGAGCTGTTGATATGGTGGACATACTCGGTTGGTTCGAGTTTTATCATCTACATAGCTGGAAACATACTTACAACTGTGTTTGCTTGGTTCAAAGAACGAAAGCAAGAGCAGTTGGGTTTCTGCAATTGTACACCTGATCAGGTGCGTTTGATCCGAATGGGATACATTGGCGGTTCCCCAGCGTACCCTCAGACAGCGTATTCTCTGCGCCTTCTTCGTCTACATCATGCACTGTGGAAGTTCTGCACTGTGCGTGTGCAAGGGTTTGTCCTTGCGTTGGATGAGTTCCTTGATGCTTGCAACCCGCTGATTCTAGCTACTGGTACAAACAAGGTGAGCAGTTCATGCCCCATTTTTTATTTTCACGTGCTGATATTTGTTGAATCCAATTAGCCTCGGCGGTGGCGTTGAACATTTTCCCTGGCCATTGACGCTTATAGGCATATGTTGAGAATGGAAGACGAACTTTCAATTAGAGCTTTGGAATTGAATCGACTCGAGCAGTTAGCAAAGAACTGTCCAAGATGTTTTGGACCACTTCATGAATATGAGAATGAAGAACTAGATGAGCCACATTACATGGTATGTGTTGACGGCAATTTTCAGCATCGTCGACACAAAGCTGCTAGCTCAGAATACGAAGAGAAAAAAGTGGCCTTACCCTCTCTTTTCATTGATCCAGAAAAGATTGCCAAATGGGAACCTGGAGGTGCCAAGAACAACCAAGACCCAGTTACCTCAGTATGTACAATCAATCTCTCTATCAATAGACTTCTCTTGATTTGATGTGCATTATCAGGATCCATGCACTGCTCAGCACACTGCTGCAGCGGATCATCGAGGGGCTTCTACATGGAAAGGATGCGATGACACAGGCCTCATTGGGATGGCCTGTCGACATGATCACATAATTTCCTATGTGAATGTTGTTCAAACAGGAGAAAGGTCTGGAGGCTTGCTCAATTTCGCTTGATAAACTTCTTTCTAACATTTCTGCACTTTTTCAGACAGTGTTACGTCCTGGCCATGATCGACCAACTATTTGAACAAATCTACGAAGCGGATAAGCCCCAAAAGCGTGTAGGAGTATTGTATGACATAGGATGCACGTTAGAGAAAAGCATCATGAAGGTGTGTCTTTGGCAATCCTCAACTTTTTGACATACCTTACTGACACAGAATCTTGATTAGAACAAACTGTTTCAAGATGAATGTGATTGGCGTGGTCTGAAATTCGGAACAAGTGCATTCCATGCCTATGTACACTGATGGTCGTGCCAGCTTATGTATAATCCAAGGCTAAACGTGGGTTGGGGGCTTTCAGATGGCGAAGGTTTGGAAAGAAATTGGAGTGATCTCTCTCCTTTGGTTAGTCCAAACCGCTACGTGACAAAACAGCACAGACTCGATGGAATCCATTTGAAGACAACTCATCAAAACGAGATCTTAGCAATCAACGCTGGTAGGCTTTTTTCAAAAGGAATTACAATGAATTTAACAATTGAGTTTGTTTGATTGATATTGCAATGTTTTTTCATCAGCTCGATCTGCTTCTTCAAAACTACGTATGGCTGAGACAACGTTGGACGAAGCCAGTAAGGTGCTACAGAGACTACAAGCTGAGAACCCGGAATACACAATTGACTATTTTGCAAAGCAATGGGAGCGACAGAAAGAATGTCAACTAGCTGCAATGGCAGATGGCGCCGCGAAGAAGTTAGAAGAGCACTTGGTTGACTTACTTGACTTGGAAGAGAAGTTGAGAGATGCACTGTGCGATTTCCAAATCTTTCTACAGATAGCTACGTATACTCAATTTTCCTGGATTGATTATGCAGCTCCCAGCTTTCCCACCTACGCCGAAAGCGAAGGCATAACCAGACTGATGCTGAGAGAGAAGCAGCAATGACCTTGCCAACTTCAATAGTGGCTTTTGAGACAGAAATAGGAAAGGTGGTCGAGCAGCTAGGAAGTGAAGAGTTCCGGAACCTTTGACAAGCAACCAGTTAGTTAGTGTTTTGACCAATACAGTATTGAATCTTGAGTTGAAGTAGCAATATCATTATTGCAGGCCCAAAGGCTCAGGCTCTCATTCGTGTCAGGCTAGCAAAAATGAAGTTGTACGAAGCCAAGGTTGGGATCGTTGTAGCACAGAAGCGGTGGGACAAAAGTGGTCAGGGTGAGTCAAGTTCCGGTGTTGATAGTATTGTCATTGGCCAATATCATGATCATTATAATATATGTAGGTACAAAAGTTCAGCAAAACCTGAAAGATTTCATGAAAAAAAAACAACTGTCGTTTAAGAGGAAATGGGACTCTTATCGATCACAAGTCACTTGCTACAATGCTATAACCCCCCTAAGTGATCTACAATTCCCAACGTTAGATGTTGCAAAAGGGCTGCCGTTTGAAGACATCTTCTGGAATGTCGGACCTTTGTCGCATCCATTGGAGAGGTGGGCGGTAGACAAGGGAACCATTGAAGGAATCCAGTCATACCTGAAGCATCGAAGCTCCTGTCAGGAGCTTCGTCGAATCGGCCGTGAAATTCGTCAGATGGTTTCGGCAGCCATTAAAACTCAGCAGAAGCTTGATGACATGAGTGTGAAATGTAGTAGTGGTCAGTAATCAATCCTGTACCTAAAGCTATTGAGTCAATTTGAACTAACACATACAGATTTGGATCCAGATTGGGATTTTGGGAATGAAGGGAAGGCACTTATTGAAATGGTTCAATCTGGGCAACGTATTTCAAAAGATGTATGGGAGGTAAGTGTTGAGGTATTGAAGACGGTACATGATAATCAGTGGCAGTCTTACAGTCGCAAGTGGATGGCCTGGAATTCTGACATGGGGTGGCTACTTTGCACAACGCTTCGGTACACCAAATCGTCCGTGGACCAAAATGAGGTCTTGATCAGATGCTGGAATGGTCTTGTGTCGAGAGCCAAGGTTATGTGGGAAGGTATTGTAAATGCTGAGAGTATTGAAGCGTCGGGTCTTGATGTTTTGGAGATTGTCGAGCAAAATCTAACTTTCGGGGAGGATGACGAAGATGATGTTGATCAGCTTTTGGTACTAGAAGAAATACATTTGATAGATGATAGTGAAGATGAAGAAAGTGACAACTTTGTAATGAGCTTGTAATTAATTGAAAATAATACCTCATTTGAGAGTTTTTGTAAATACCTAAACTACTTGCCTTGAATGATTTGCAAATCATATGGATTTGAATGATTCCTATTGATTTGAGCCGATCGGTTGTTGTTGTCAAACAAAAATGTCTGGATTGGGAGAATGATGTTTGGAAGTTGAACAAAGGGTGGTTGAATAGTCCAAAGGGGTGGTGTCCGCAGGGTTCAAGATCGATAATGTTGATTGGGGTGGTGGAAGAGTTTGATGATAATTTTGTGGTTAGAGAGAAAAGTAAGTAGGCACCCATCATGCAGATGAGTCTGAGATGTGTGAATACTGAGCCAAAAGAAACTAGTGGGGAGCCACCAGGCAAGTCTACATACATATGTGTATTTATAGAACAAGTCTGCGGGTGGCAGACAAGTCTGCACACGAGTAGACAAGTCTTCAGGTGATAGACGCATCTGGGGCTGGTAGACGAGTCTAGAGACGCATCCAGACGCATCCGGGCTTGGTAGACGGGTCTGAAGTAGGAGACTTGTCTGGAAAGGAATCTCCTGGACGGATCTGGCAAGTCGGCGCGTCTTAAAGGGAGAGTCCGGTGCGCCCCCGTATGGAATTACATACATTTCCTCGGTGTGTCTCCGGAGGGTCTAGTGTGCACAGGTGGTGTTCTACTTGGTTTTGCAAGAACTCAGTGATCACACTTCAGTCTTTACACTGTCATATCTCAGTCAGTTTTCAACCTCTCTGATAGTTTTCTTTGACTAAAAAACCGCATCTAACCATTCGTTTTTTTGATTTAAACAACACAATGATGATCATGGCTTCTGAAATTGATCAGCTCCGTGTGGTTACTAAAAAAGTTGGTTTCTGTACTCCCCTGTACTTTGATCAATTCAAGCCAAAATTGCCTTGCAATCATTTTGAAAAAGAATTGTAACACAGTTGAAGAAATTCAATTATATAGATATATATGATCTTCAAATTACCAAAAAAAAGGAAAATACTAAACCCAGCCCGGTGCTTGCACCGTGACCGCCCGGAATCAAGTCTGCATTTCACTAGCCCAACACTATGATCCCAATTGGGAAGTTCATTAGTCTTTCAGTTCGTGACCGCCCCTTTGGACTTTGAAAAGATGATTGTGACCACCCCCTTACATTTTGGAAATGTGATTGTGAAGGTCCTCCTATTTTGGAAATGATTTGTACATAGATTATATGATGATTGGTGAAATGTCAAGCATACAAGCTTTTGCACCTCACCCATATATGCGCACAACAAGACAGTTGATCTCAATGACCAGGTAACCCACACTCTTCATAACCTTGCCACTATCAGCTTTAAATGTACCCAAGCTATCATCAGCAATAGTCTTAAGCTGCATCCGCACTACACAATAACAAGGTTGGTCAAATCCTTCAGGTGTATGCACCTTGGGCCTTTCCCTTTGTCCCACCACCACCTCAACAAGCTATTCAAAAGGCCAATCCAGCTCCAGTATATCCGAGTCATGAAAATGACGCGTCTACGTCTTGGATCCATCAAGCCCCATGTCCACCACCACCTTACGCGTCTACGTCTTGGATCCATGAAGACCCATGTCCACCACCACCTCTACAACTTGTACATGATTTGAATCAACCTGCAGCGTATCTGAGTCTTGAAAATCAGGTGCCTGAGTCTTGGATCCATCCAAATCCTCATCCACCTTCTTCTCAACAAGTTATTCAAAATGCAAATCCAGTGTATCCTACTGAAGAAAATTACGCGCCTACCTACTTCATCCATCCTTGTAATTCACCACCACCCCAACAATCTATTCAAAACACATCTTCAGTGTATCCAGGTCATGAAGATAATGTGGCTCAGCTTTGGACTCATCAAGATCCTCACACCTCCAACGCTACTTCAGCTCCCAACTCCATCTCTTCTCAGCCTATATATACCTACAGTCAGATGACTCCTATAGCTCGCACATTGAATCATGTAGTTAACCAGATCCCACCAGTTTACCAACAGCCATGTCATTCAGTAATGCAATCCAATCAAAGAGCTTCTTTTCCTGGCTTCCATCTTCCTCCGCATAGTAACCAAAATCTCGAGTTTGATATAGACGCAGGCGGGGAATCTGACACAGACTCTGAGCCAGGAGCCAGTGTAGTACAGGCGCCAGTAGTACAAGTGGGTGATGTAGACATATCTGACAATGATTAAGAAGAAGAGGTGGGTAATGATGATGATGATGAGTTTTCACCTGATTCCATCGGTGAAAGTTTCCCAAAAGATGCTGATTGGCCAGATGAAGGTAGATTTTTTGCCTTCTGCTGTTCATTATGGTATGTTTTCAAACAGCTGATTGAATCTATCATAGGTATGGCTCCAATCCGCTTGCTTCATGGCCCAATTGTTGGTAAATGTTTTACCAACATGGTTCATGGTTTGATGTACATTCGAGCAGTTGCATGTCACCAGGGCTGTGCACTAGCAGTCACTAGTCACCAAACTGAGGCTGGGAAGAAGAAAACCCTTCACATCTACCTTGCGTGTTCTCGTGCTGGACAACACAAGTCAAAAGCAACTATTCAAATGACATCTACAATAACGGTACTCAAAGTAACTAGGTGAAATGTGCCTAGTTAGACCTAGTTGGAAAACCTAAGTCCAAAAAGTAGGCACCAACTGGAAAAAGTACGTCAGCACTCTTGTGCCGCCGTGCCGGGTGCCTTTGATTTTCTCAGCCGTTGAGCCACCACTGTCACCACACTCCAAAACTTTCATTGTTGACTTTTATTTCTTGTTCTGTTCTCTGAGATGAAGACTTGAACATGATTGAACCAAAGCCTGAGTTGAGAGTGATTGGTTCCACTTGCTTTTAAAAAGCAAGAGATGGAACGATCAATCATTCCAAAAAACAATTGATCGTTCTCAAAATTTTCAAAAAGAAAGAGATGGACAAATTGATTGTTTTTTGAAACAATCGATCGTTCTTAGAAGGTAGGCATATAAGCCAACGTAAGACGGAGGTTGTGAGGTGGAATGCATGGCAGATAAGACCATCCCCGAGGCTTGGACTAGATCTACAGCCACTTCTTGCCGGAGGCCGATGCGAGGCATGATGGGAAAGATACATCAAAGTATGCAGGGTCCTCAAAGCTACCCGGTTGGCAAAAACATACTTTAAAAAAAAATCCCCGCCAAAAAAGAAAAGTAGGTTTTAGGTTTCAAAGTAGTCAGAAATGACCTAGTTACTTTGAGTACCGTTAATGAAAACAGATTGTCCATTTCAAGTATCTTTGAATTTCTGGACAACATCACAAACTTGGAAAGTCACAATGAATAAAAACCAACCTGAGACTTACACTCACAATCATGAGCCATTTATTGTTGCCAAAAACCTAGCTATATATCAAAAGCTTAGCAAAGCACAGAAGACAGAGATAGGTATTCTGTCCAATGCAGGCTTACGACCAAGACAAATCAGACTGATCCTAGATCGCAATACAACAAACCCTCCCCCACTGATCCAGGATATCAACAATGTACGAGCACAGCATCGAGACCGATGGTTGAACGGAAGGACTCCCATGCAAGGTCTTATGGACCTTATAAAAGAAAAGGATTGGGCTTCTCAAGTGCAGACTGACTCCGAAGGCAAAGTAACCAACTTACTCTTTGCAAGTCATGATGGTATCCTGCTTGGAAGACGCTTTCCAACCGTCCTAGGATTGGACAGCATGTACAAGACTAACAGATTCAGATTTCCAATGCTTCACGTTGTTGGAACTACAAATACACATCGATCCTTTACCCTCACAGTTATCTTCATGTCAAATGAATCAGAAGCCTCTTACAAGTGGGCTCTGACCCAGCTGAGAGAAGTTGTATTTGATACAGATACAAGTGTTCTACCCAGCACTTTCTCCACTGATCAGGAGTGGGCACTCATCAAGGCTATCGAGAAAGTCTTCCCAGATTTGCATCACCTGCTATGTATCTGGCATATCAATCAGAACTTATTGAAGAACTGTCGTAGCCAAGTTAAGAACACAGCAGGTAAGTTTGACACTGCTGAATGGGAAGTTTTCATGAAGGTTTGGAATTCTTTCTGTTCCTCATCAAACCAAAAAGATCATGATACAACTCTCAAGGCTGTTATACAATTTTCTAAGAAGCATAACTTTTACAATTATCTCAACAATACTTGGCTCAAACATAGGCACAAGTTTGTGGTTTTATTTGCATCAACACAGCTGCACTTTGGCAATCCAAGTACATCCCGAGTAGAGGGAGCCCACAAACACGTCAAGATGTTCATCTTTGCGGGGAATCAAGACTTCTTATCATGATTCCACTCAATTGCTCACGCATTATCACATCAAATCAGTGAGTATGTCGGGCACAAGGGTATTGAAACCAACAAAACGCTCAGCGGTCTTCCCAAAGCTTTCAGTCTCCTTCCAATCAAAATCACACAATACACCATTCTTAAAGTCAATCAACAATACCTTCTTATCCCCGAATGCGACAGTCGCATGTGCACTGGAAGTTGTCATGGGGTCTGGGGTATGCCGTGTGCACATGAATTAAAAAATATGTTATGTAGTGGAAGTCTCATCTCACCAGATCACTTCCATGATCAGTGGAAGTTGGGGCTTGATCTGTCCATTCCAACATGTGAAGACATAAGAGCCAGGATGAAAAGAAAGATTGAACTTTTATCCAACCTTCCCAAACATCAGCTTTGCAAAGTGCATAGTGAGATTGAGATGCTCGAGTCAAACTGTTATTCCCTTGTAATGATCTCTAATCCTAATGTCCTAACAAGTGGGCGAGGTCGCCCAAGACTCGATGACCAAAAAAACGGTCAAAAAATTCAACCGACCAAATGAAATCCAACTTCGAGATTCTAGAAGAGCAAAACAAATGGCCATAAACTTGTAGCAAGTGTCATGGACGCAGCCACCGTGAACAACTGTACACCAGCTCTAGCTGAAGCTGCTTCTCATTTTCCGATGCCAGATTTGTCTTGCCAGGACAAGACAAAAGCAACCGCCAAAACCAAAGTCACTTATAAGTGTAGTAAGTGCAAAGGAGAAGGGCATCGTTGTGATAAATGTCCTCAAGCCAATCAAGAACTTACAAAGGAAGTTCTTGCCCTTGAAGACAAACCAGAAACTGAAGAAGCTCATTGGTTAAGTGTAGGAACTAGTCATCAGGTTCCGCAGATTCTTGATGAATCTACACCGATTGCAGATGAACCTGAAGGCCATGTAGAAACCAAGGCCTATGACCTATTGGATACAACAGATATCAACTTGCCCAAATCTAATGACAGTTTTGACAAGAATTGGGACAAGTTACTATGGGGGCCTGATGATGAACCGCGCTGTCCATTATGTGACAAACCATTACCCAAGAAGCCATCTGAGAAGTTCAAACGGATGCTTCAATTTCAGCTTGCTGAGCCGCATGCCAAAAAACGGATATTCCTGGTAACCCAGATGCGGTTGAACTTCCGGTATGTCCACATCACATCATGTAGTTGTTCAATTGTGAACTTATGATGGGTCCTACTCTAGTATATCAAAAGAGCTTCAACATGCAAATTCTTCAAGGGCTTAAAATCTGTTGTTTTGTTTTCTGTTTGAAATCCTAAAATAGTCTTCAATCATCTGTCGCTGTTAGATTTTGTTCTAAACTTCTAGTTTACACCTAGGTTACACCTCAGTAAGCATGCTGAAATCAAAACATATCAGTAGCAATATCACAGTCACAGTTGCCAGGTTGCATGAAATATGACATTGGTCTTCACATTCAATATTATCTCCTTTCTTCTCTGGACATAAATCAGGGATGTGAAGACTAGCTCCCAATCCAACCCTCTGTAAAGAAGAGATTTCATCTAGCTGAAACCGAGCCATCTTTAGATCAAAATGAGTCCCATGTACTTCCTGAGGCATCCTGGACGGAACGCCACAGTTGGTGTATCCAAGGGCAGCTTGGAGTTACAACTCACAAGTGGCAATCCAAATCAACATCATTCAACATTCCCAGGAAAGTTTGATAACTGAATTTCAAAAGTATGCCCATCCACCTAGCCAGGCGCAGGACCAGGGTTGATGTCAGCACCAGTTATACCATGACACAAAAAGTAGCCAACACCCCACCTTGACCCCCCCCCATGCACTTCAACCTCAGCCATAATGATAGGCCACAGGGAAGAGAAAGTAATTGAGGATATAATAAATACATTCAAGAGCGAAAATTAGTAGCAGAAAGAGAGGTGCATACTGTGTCTGATCTTCCTCAAAGATAAGAGACTCAAGGAATGGAAGCATGAGAAGAAACCAATACAGCCTCAGATTTTTCCTGTATGATACTTTCATCAACTTCCTCATGCATTTCTCCCTTCATATGAGTGATCTCAAATTTCATGCTGGGTTTTTCAGAATTGAAAACTGTCTTGGGTGTAGTGCAACATATAAGGAACATTGACCTACAAATGAGGCTTGAATCAGTGGCATGAAATAATGTAGTCCCAATTGATTCAAGATCACTTCACTCACACTATTCCACTAATCGATGTTTCAAGAGCCAAGACCTGAATCCAAATTCGAGACTTTGAATGATTCCATATTTTCGTTGGAGAGTTCAGAAAAAGTCTTACAATTCTCAGAGCAATCCAGTAATTTGGGTTATATCTAGCGGTATCTGCTGGTAAAGATATCTAACAGTTAACGGAAAATTCATGAGTCAGGTATAGATTTGACTTCTGAATGGTGTTGATGCACTAACCATATATGCCATGATGGGAATAGATATGAAAAAGCTTTTAAATTGTATAAGAGCATGTGTCAATACTTGCCATTGCTGTTTCCTCAAGTTATCGTTGAGGGTATGACGTTTATTGAAGCTTCGGAATGTGAGAAACAGAAATGGGGAATATGTCTACGTAGCATCAAAGAACACCAACATGATCAATTTGATTCATTAAGTTTGAGTCAGCACAACATACCACAAGAATGATTGCAGACGTGGCCAAACAGAAGGTAACCTGCATGTGTGCATAATGTGTGATAAGATCCTATCAAACGAAAGAACGAGTTAGAGAGGAGCGAGGAAGATATCGCTCTGATATTATCTCGCTGGTTGACGAGAAACATTCGACTTCGAAGAGATAATATGGGGCGTTGTAGAGAGGACATCTTACTAACTGCATGTGGTATGACGGCGTGAAGGGGCAACAATTTGAAGAATAAAGCCGTTGGTTTGTACTTTTGCGGCGAATAGGTAGAAGCCGCACGTAACAAGACGTGGATCACATCTTTTACAATGATATTGCTATAGTAGCATTCCATGAAAAGTTCACACGCTGTCCAAATGAGAGGTACTAGAATAAAGAATGCAAATTTCTCTTAAGGATTCACGATTCACCAATTGTAGATAACTTGGAAGCTGACCACTTGTCCATAGAATTGTCACCGCCAACCAAACATGGAGTATCCATGCTAGAATTCGAGGCATAAAGTATTCCTCTCTTGTAGGATGTGCCTCCATGGGTTTCCATTCTAATAACGCGCAATTGCAGACACACAACCATTGAAAGACTGAGCCGTTGATTACGTCAGAGTCAGTATTGGGAAGGTCTGAGACATGGACTCAAAACGGGAATGCGAACCACTTCCAGGTACATGAATCACAAAAGTCAGCCTGTCATATGATGAAACTCGATTTATGAGTTATTGACGCTCACATAATGCACACAAACGCGAACATAAACTTGGCCCCGATGAAAAAAGTCGCCCAACCCGCGTGCAGATGACCGATGACAGCTCGGTCTCTGCAGAGCTGTTCGGCTATTGAAGCTAATTTGTATAAAGTGTCATGGTCTTCTAGTCTTTCTTTCAATCCAATTCGAGATAGCTACCCAAATTTACTCACCGGCACTAAACATTCCTTCGCATATGGCCATGTGATTAGCACGATCAAGCTGAAGAAGTCCCACTGTGGAAAAATTGTGAATTTAGCTCTCCAGGTCCCTTTTAATTCTGATTATTTTTCAACAGAGTACCAACGTACATGTATTGAACTTGAAGAAGTAAAATCTCTTTGTCTTCAATCGAATGTAAATTACATAAACAGCTTGAAGAAAGACTCTGCATCAAATGGATAATCGAGGCGTCGTGAACCACTGATATGCTGATACACGTTGGTCAAAAAGAAGTGTATAATGAGGAAGGCACTCACATAAGGTACGCAACCGCGATACCTCGCTCCATCCGATGAAACCATGAAGGCATAGGCTGTGGCTGTAGAATCGAATGAAGAAACGGCGCAACGCGACAATCTTGATTGTCAGCAGACTGGGAAACCCATGGTCATTTAAGATTGTGATCCACACCTCGGTCATCCCTTTCAAAAAGTGTGCTACTTCCCGGTAGGGATTCTTGCCCGGTGGCAATCTAGCTAGAAAGTCCATCATCATTTTCTGTTCAGTAGCCATTGAATAGGTTTTGTGAATGGCAGGTCAATGGTGTTAGTTGGATTGATCGGGTATGAAGACGGCAAAAGTGACAGAAAACGAAAGGGCAGAATTTGATGATAACAGGGAGCAACCGATGCGGTGATGGGATCTCGCTTATATTCTTAGCAGGCACCGGAAAACGGTGTACTTGTCAAGATCACTGAGTGTAGTGACGACATATAAATGACCGAACGGACCGTACGCTTAGTCGTGTCATTGCTCATCTGAAATTGCCGAGCCTGAATACGCTGTAAATTCCCATACCCGCGATATATAAGAAGTAGGATATACTCGGATATACTCACGCTTCATACCTATGATGGATCAATAAAGCCCTCATTAGACAACATGGTCATCATGCTAGTAGCCTGCGCTTCGCCAACAGAGGTTAAATTCATTTTCCCATTCGACATGTGTGTCACACTGAAAGTATTCCTCGCCGTGATCGTACAGCCGTTTGCAGAATTGATGGGTTTAGAAAAATGAAAACGCTCTGGTTTTCAAAAAGAAACCTTTAAGTTCTTATCCGAGAGTTTTTTTCAGAACTCATTGAGCTTGTACAAAGAGACTTTTTATTTTTTGTCTTTTAAGATCAATTGAATCAATTGATCAAGCAATCAATATCAACAATCAAGGACAGTCCCTCATCCCATAGCACACATTGGCGTCTAATTCACCAATTCTCGCATCAATCATCCAGTTTTGTATTGTTCAGTCACCTATGTCTAATCCATTGTTCACTTTTGATTTTTCTCTTTATGTTGCACATTGATAAGAAATCACCCAAACTTTTGTGAAAAGATCACCTGGACATTCAAAGGAATCACTGACGTTTTGCTCAATGCCGTTTGTCAGAAATAAAACCAAAATACTTGAAAATTGTAGGATTTAGAGCGGTTCAAAAGAGAAGAGTTTCAATTGATCAAATCAAATCAAATCAATGTTATCACAGAGCCTACCAAAGAGACATCAGATTTGTTATATGATGTGGCCTGTAAGGTCTGGGAGTTTGAAGCAAGAAGAATCTTTGATTCTTGATATAGATTGATTCAAAAGACAAAAAATCCAAAGGTTCCTTTTTGAAAACTTGAGTGTTTTCATTCTGTTGGTCATCAATTCTGAAAATGGCTGTATGTCAGTCAATAATGGAGGGATAATCACTCAAGCGATTTCTCACCAGGAATTGCTTTCTGTAATGAGGGCCTTCAAAGTTAAACATGAGTGCACAAGTCAAAAGATGTTGCAAGTATTTTTAATGAAAGAGATATCATGATCTCAAATCAGGCACCTACATTGCTTAATGTGCAGAAGTGGCACTCAACATCCATGTATTGCCCGTGTTCCCAAAGCTTGCAATGGTACACAGAATTCCATTTCTGGAAAGAGGCAAAGGCTGTGAGTACAGACAGGGGAGATCATGGACATGACAGTTGTAGTAACACTGTTGTGGTAGTACTGTATCAAAGGTGGTAGAGTAGGAGGAAAGCCTTCACAAGCTTATCCTCCCTTTCTAGTTCAAGAAACCTTTTTTAAGCCCACCCACCACCCGGGTTGAGAAATCATCTCTTCTCGGGCTCTGTTCTTACTCTGGAGGCAAAGTTGAAGGGTTGGCAGTAACCAACTCCTCATGACCCTTTGCCCCTACCCCCAAACCACCACCATGTAGCATGCTGGTGCCTGTTTGTAGGGCAGTACCTCTTGTGCGTGGTGGAACAAGTCTAAGAAAGACAGATTTACGTGCCACAAGACACAGCCCCCTTTCTACATAAGTAGATTAGCAACCTGTATGTAGCACCACAACTTGTTAATCTCTTTACAAGAATGGATTCAAGGTATACTGGATGCCAACTGTTTATGTGCCAGAAATGAATTTATGTCTTGTCTTTTGTTTGAAACCCAAAGCAAATTTTTTCAACTTGTGCGCTTATGTGCATTTGTATCATGTCAACTTATGTATAGCTTTAAATACCCCTAATGTAAAGAAATCACATTCTGTGAAATGTGTTTGAGTTCTTGATTAAAAGCATTCTGGAAATCATAGAATGCTTATAAAAATTAATTCTTTGGGACATTCAAAGAATTTGCTATCACAGTCAACTGTCTATTAGGGTGTGTTCACTTGAGCAAATTCTGACCAGAAATCACATTTTGTAAAGATATTGATGTAAAAATGAAACATCCACTACCAAACAGACACTTTAAATTTTGAAGAATGTGATTTCCCACCAGAAATTGCTTGAGTGAACTCACCCCAAGTTGATCTCCCTTTTAGTGCATAATGCCCTAAGTGCATGTGGGTCTTTTGTGCCATTTTTTGTGGCACCAAAATGAGAGCTAAGTGCATGAAACTCCTTAACTGCATACTGCATACTGCATAGGGTCCTGAGCTGTTGTAAGTCCATGCATGTGCATAAACAGCATACAATTTCTTATAGTTATGCAATATCTTTTATTTGTCCTTGAGATCACTACCAGCAAAAAGTATTTTCCTCACAAGAAAAAGAAATTGCATTTGAAGCACCAAAGGGCCTAAAATGCAGATTTAATGCAGATTTAATGCAGGATAATGCAGAATAATGCAGATTTAATGCAGATTTAATTGGTTTATGATCCTTTCTTGCTCAAAATTCATTCTCTTTTCCTGTGAGCAAGATACTTTGCTGGCAGTGTATGTTATTCAAATCTTTTCTATCTGGTTGATTCTCTAAGTGCTACAATCTCCACCTGCACATGTGTATTCACTTAGAGAGATCTGACTGCATTTGGAAAGGTTTCTTCTGAATGATTATTGAGTCTAAGAAGTCTTGACTGGCTTTGATGATAAATTTGAGGATATTTATTGGGTTCTGAGAAGATGTGCATGATCATGTGGAGATGGAATCAGAAGAGCTAAGCATAATGGGCAATAGGTGATGGATCTTTGGGACAGAAGTTGATCAACATCTGAAAACCGCCCTTGATTGCATTCAAAACCAAGACTCATGTTGTGTTTTTCCATGACACATTTATTTACATTTTAATCAAAAATCATTTGATTTCTCAAGATCCCACCAAAGTGCACATGGCCTAAATGTATCAGCTTTCAAAATTTAGCCTACAATTTGCTCTGAGTTAAAAGAGAATAAGATTTGAGTGATCTAAGAACCATGTATCACAGCTTGATCAAGAAACTCACACATTATCACATCAGTCCAGCAATTTTCAAATGAGCCTTTCCCCTCTGATAAATTCACTTGGAATCAAATAAAGGACTCTACTCTCTCTGAACACATAATCATATGTGTAGGCATGAGTATTTCAATGCATAAATATTCCTCCTGATTGTTCTTGGGGGGGAAATTCAAACTTATTGGCTTAAAATCTCACAATCTTAAATGAAGCAAAAGCAAGCTTAGTCTCCCTTCTTTTGCTTTTCACTTGATTTCCCACCATGATCTCAACCACCACCAGATTCTTCAAAAGCAAGTAGCTCTCCTTCAGCTATCTGGAAAAATGTTTCTTGTGATTCTTTTCATGCTCAACTAGGGTTAGTAAGTTCTGTAAGTACTGTATTCTGGTCATTGGTTCTTTTGAAAAACACCATGAAGAGGTTCCAGTAGATTTCAGAAACAAAGAGATCAAACTAGTACTGCTGAAAGAACTTCATTCTTTGCAAAGTTTGGTTGTTTATGATATACCACTCTTAATTTTGATTAGTTATAAGTACTATTTAATCAAACTTTTGATAATATTCACCCTCCTCCCAGCAAAAGAAAATCTGGTCCAAAATCAAGTTTGTTACAGGACAATACCTGGAAATTGCATGTCAAATTCTCAAGAGATGCCTTCAATTCAACTTAACTAAGCCCTCTGACTGCAAATGTCGTCTGCTCCAGCAAGGGACTTACAGTCAACTTTTACACAGCCCATACCCAGGAAATCAGACCCAGAAGTTCTCAGAGTATGGAACATCAGACCTGCTTTCAAAACCCATATTTTTGGTTTATCAGAGAGCCCACAAGCAAATGTTCAATCTTATGGTTATCTAGATTCAAAATCAAGTATAGTGAATTCTTGTGAAAGATAATCTAGGATGATTTTGAAGTACTCTCAAATTCTTTGCATGATGGTCAGATAACGGCCTCAAGAACATAGTGAATTATGAGGGTGAAGTTTGAGATGAACAGGTTTTCTTAAGCTCATATGTTTTTATAACCCAGACTCACAGTACAGGTATACTTTTACCCAAATCTGTGCCCAAATTTATGGGTTATGAACCTGGATTTTTTGAAAAACATTTATGGGTTATGTGATTTTACAAAGGTATGTGTTATCTACCTCATGTTGGCTTGCATGAACTTTCTGTGGCCAGATACCCATGGTTTATAGGGGATTATGGGATTTTGCAAAGATGGGTCATACAAGATTTGACTGTACTGTACACATAAAGTTTAAAAAATGGGCTGAGATTGGCCAGGTCTTTTTGCCAAAAACTGCACTCCTTATAAACTTTTCTTTTCAATTCCAACTTGTCACCTTTTCAATAATAATAAAAATGCACCTGGATCCCCTCTACAACATGTCCTGCTCAGTTTTATATAGCGTTTGTTATGGTAAGAGGTCAAGCACATCACGACTTCTACTTCTTTTGGTAAATGGTCAATCATAGGTGGAGGCAGACGTGTGCTGGTTTTTCTATCATTTTCTTTTTCTTAGTCTTATTTAGTGAGCTGATATGTCAAGATGAAGCTATCCCTTTATTAATGTCTAATCGAGCTAGTAATCTAATGTGTAAGGCGCGTGATGTTAGTTGTACAAATCCTGACTTATATACTCTGCCTCTCTCGAGCTCCAGTTCCCTCCCTCACCGTGTGGAACTGGAAGCTTAAGAGTATGTCTTTTCAAGTTTTCTCACTACTTCTCTTTATCCTGGACAGTACTCATGTGTTGTGGTAGCTTTTATTCTTCCCTACCACTCTCTCCTGCTCTGTCGCAGGTAAGGCGTAGATCTTAGGCCCTGTTTGGTATGGCTTACAAAAGCGGGGCAAAATAGATTATTTTTTAAAAATAATCTATTTTTCGCATTTTCAAAATTTCCCGTTTGGTATACAGTTTGCCCCTCTTTTTAAAATGTTTTTCACGTTAAATAATACATTAATCAGGCCAATAATTTGATTTTTTGAAAGGTGCCCTCAACCAGCTTTCAAATTATCCGGAATAATCTATTACACAATTGTATAATTGATTATTCTGTAATGCATTTATAAACAGTGTACGCTATACCAAACGGGGCCTTAATCCGCCGTGTCATTTCATCTTACTGAGTTCTTACAAACTCTTCTCTAAAACCTGTCTGTCCAGGTTTGCTGCGTCGAGATTTCCTCCGCATCTGCTCATTTCATGGTAGCGAGAGTTATATCGACTCAAATTCACCTCCTTATCAAGAACTCATAGAAGACTGTCTATGTCATCACCTGAACCGGTACACACCGACTCTGAGAACGACGACTTCACTGACACTGGCTCAACTTCAGACTCTTCCACAAAAACTCTTACTTCTAAACCTAAAATCACTACATCCGTTCCGTCTATATGCATCTCCACTACTCATAGTCAAGACAAATGTTTTGCTAAACCAGAAAACAGAGCTGCCAGGGACTTGTGGATTGCTCAGATGGATGCGAAACGAAATCAAAATCAATCGAGTCGTTTCAGGAACTATTCTCAAAAACCCAATGTCAGCGGTATAAAACAAATTACCCTTCCGTCTGCTAGTCCAGCCATAGCATCCAACAATCCCTTTGCGTCACTTCACATCTATCTGGATGAGAATGAAATCTCTGCATCAGTCAACGCGTCTTCCTCCTTTGAGGCATTGCACACTGTCTTCGATGATGATACCCCAGCTGCCAACGTAGTCAGCGAAAGTGGAGGACACTGGGCCCTGTATGACACTGGAGCCACACACTACATGTTCAAGAATGAAAATCTCTTTGCTTCCGACTCTTTGGCCCGAATTGAGGACTCTTCAAAACGACTCAAGCTTGCCGGAGGAGATGCTTCACTTGCAGTGCACTCGACTGGAACTGTTCAGTTAAAGTCAGGCTCAGGCAAGATGTTCGAGTTGAACAATAGTCTCTACGTCCCTGATCTAACTCAGAACCTCTTAGCTGGTGGTGTCATGCTTTGTAAAGGGGTGGAAGTCCTAATTCATCCCAACGACTCGAACTGTTTCTCTCTCGTCTTCAAAGGGGAAGCACTGTTCAATGGGGTGTTTGCATCAAACAACCTCATGTATGTCTTGCTCGAACCGGTGAGTCCAACAATCGACTCAAGTGCTTCATCAATCTCAGCTGAAGATGCATCTCGTTTACAACATCGACGTCTAGGGCATCTGAGTCACCGTTACCTGAGGATAATGTGCAAGCATAAGAGTGTCAACGGTTTGGATGATGATCTTACCCAACTCAAGGAGTGTGATATTTGTTCCCTTTCCAAAAACACCAAAGTCCCACATTCCTCCACCAGACCAAGGGCTGTTCGACATCTGGAGAATGTTCATGTAGATCTTAGTGGTATCATTCAAACAAAAGGACTCAAAAATGAAATGTATTACGCTCTCTTTTGTGATGACTACTCCTCATTTCGCCATATCTATTTCATGCAAACTAAATCAAAAGAAGAAGTGTTCAATATTTTCAAGTCCCACATAGCTCTTGCGGAGAGACAGACCTGCAAGATGCTTAAGCAATTTAACCTTGACAGAGGAGGAGAGTTTATCAACAACCTCCTGGGTAATGAGCTTCGTGAACGAGGTATCACCCTCCATCTCACCGCCGCACACAGTCCGGAAGAAAATGGAGTGTCTGAACGTGGAAATCGCACAATCAGCACCAAGGCTAGGTCGATGATGCTTGAGTCCGGAGCCCCATTACGTTTTTGGGTTCAAGCGTGTCATACTGCCGTGTTTCTCACCAACCGAACTGTCACTGCTGCCCTTCCTGACAACAAAACCACGTTTGAAGCGTGGCATTATCGAAAACCATCTGTTGACCACTTGAGGGTGTTTGGATGTCTTACGTACTCACTCATCAGAAAGGAAGTTCGAGGCTCAAAATTCAATGCAGTGAGCTCTCATGGAGCTCTAGTAGGTTTTGAGGAGGATAACTTCAACTATCACGTTTATGACTTGAACACACAGAAGATCATCATCACTCATCATGCGAGCTTCAATGAAGATTCTTTTCCTTTCCTCAATAAATCAGTACCTTTGATGTCTTCTCACTTGACCCCCTCAGCTCCTAGACCTACTGTCAACGTAAAGTTCTTTGACGATGACAGCGATGAAGAGCATGTTGAGGATCTTGACAATAAGACGACTGATGTGACTGATCAAGTCGCAGATTCTATGGCTGACCATCCTCCAGCTACAGATGACTCAGCACAAAGCTCTGAACCTACCTCTACTCCAACTCTCCCCCGTCGTTCAACGAGACCAAAAGAAGCCATCAAATACTCAGCAACAGCCGTCTGTGATGACATTCAACCATCTTCGTTGACGGCAGCTTGGGATCCTCTCAAGCTTTTGACTGTGGTCTATCAAGTTGTAACATAGTGACTGGCGCTGAAGACGTTCCCCGATCTTTTTCCAAGGCTGTTAGCGGCGGAGAAGGTACTAAATGGCTGGCAGCGTGCAAGAAAGAAATTCAGGCTATGGAAGACAAAAAGGTTTGGGTGCTTGTAGATCGACCCAAGTCATCAAATGTCATCCGAGGGTTGTGGCTGTTTAGAAAGAAACCCGTGATGCCAACTTCAGATCTCATCGATTGCTTCAGGTACAAGGCGCATTTTGTCGCCATGGGAAATACTCAGGTCAAGGGACTTGATTACTTCGACACTTTTGCGCCCACCGGAAAACCCACATCGCTGAGGCTCATCGTTGCAATTGCTTCCATTAACAGATGGGAAATACACCAGATGGACGCTGTCACGGCTTTTCTTAACAGTGATCTTCTTGAAACCATATATTTAGAACAACCAGAAGGTTTCAAAAAGCCCGGCGAAGAGGACAAAGTGTGTCTGTTACTTAAGTCTCTGTATGGTCTGAAGCAAGCGCCGAAGTGCTGGCAGGATGATGTGGAGGAATTCTTGGTTGAAATAGGTTTCATTCAGTGCGAGATCGATCACTGTATCTACATCAGGGCCAAAGAAGATTCATTCACTGCAGTTTACGTGCATGTTGATGATCTTGCCATTACCGGAAACGACATTGCAAAATTCAAACTTCAAATATCTGAACGCTGGGAGATGGAAGACCTGGGGCTGGCAACTACTGTGGTTGGTATCAAGATCAAGAGAGAGAGTGATATGGTGTACTCGATATGTCAATCCACCTACGCTGCAAAAGTCCTACAGCGATTCGATTCCACTCATCTTAAACCAGCTAGCACTCCTCTACCTCCTGGACTCAAACTCTTCAAGCCCGACAGAGAAGAGATAGAGGATTTTGCAGAGAAAAACCTTCCGTATCGAAGCGTAGTGGGTTCACTAATGTACCTCTCTCAGTGCACTCGACCGGACTTGGCATACGCCGTTGGAGTTCTTTCCCAGCACCTGGATTGGCCGGGTTACCAACACTGGCATGCTGCTAATCATGTCCTGCGGTATTTGGCTGGAACAACTGTTCTTGGTATAAAATACTCGGGCGAATTGGCCACTGGAACAGTCAAAGGTCTGAAAAGCCAAGAATGTCCTCAAGCCATGTGTGATGCCGACTGGGCGGGTGATAAGGATACCCGGAGATCAACAACTGGTTACGTTTTTATTCTGGCTGGTGGAGCTCTGTCCTGGAGGAGCAAACTTCAACCAACCGTGGCACTCTCTTCAACAGAAGCTGAGTACCGTGCTATAACTGAAGCTGGACAAGAGTTATTGTGGCTGCGTACTATGATGATGAAATTAGGTATGGAAGACACCAACCCCACTGTTCTCAAGAGTGACAACATGGGGGCAATTCATTTAACCAACAAGTCAATTTTTCACGGACGTACTAAACATATTGAGATTCACTATCACTGGATCAGAGAGGTGGTAAAATCGGGAAAGCTCAAGGTGCAACACTGTCCTACACATCTCATGATTGCGGATCTTCTCACGAAATCTTTAGGGTTGGCGCAATTTGCTCAACTTCGAAAACTTTTGGGTCTCAAACCAATATCGTGATGAACTTGAGGGGGCGTGTTATGGTAAGAGGTCAAGCACATCACGACTTCTACTTCTTTTGGTAAATGGTCAATCATAGGTGGAGGCAGACGCGTGCTGGTTTTTCTATCATTTTCTTTTTCTTAGTCTTATTTAGTGAGCTGATATGTCAAGATGAAGCTATCCCTTTATTAATGTCTAATCGAGCTAGTAATCTAATGTGTAAGGCGCGTGATGTTAGTTGTACAAATCCTGACTTATATACTCTGCCTCTCTCGAGCTCCAGTTCCCTCCCTCACCGTGTGGAACTGGAAGCTTAAGAGTATGTCTTTTCAAGTTTTCTCACTACTTCTCTTTATCCTGGACAGTACTCATGTGTTGTGGTAGCTTTTATTCTTCCCTACCACTCTCTCCTGCTCTGTCGCAGGTAAGGCGTAGATCTTAATCCGCCGTGTCATTTCATCTTACTGAGTTCTTACAAACTCTTCTCTAAAACCTGTCTGTCCAGGTAAATGTTTCTTTTTTTGATTAGTTGTCTCTTTCTCACCTTGTTTAGTCAGTTGGTAATGAATGTGACCGTGTGGAACTGGAAGCTTATGACTTTTATTCTTCCCTACCACTCTCTCCTGCTCTGTCGCAGGTAAGGCGTAGATCTTAATCCGCCGTGTCATTTCATCTTACTGAGTTCTTACAAACTCTTCTCTAAAACCTGTCTGTCCAGGTTTGCTGCGTCGAGATTTCCTCCGCATCTGCTCATTTCAGCGTTGTAGGTTCAAGAAATACATAGAATAGTCCCTGAGGGCTCAATATTGAAAATTGCAGTAATCTGGATTGCTCTGTGTCTGAAATTTCACTTGTGTTGCACGGTCTAAAATAACAACTTTCAATCTATATCCGGAACCAATCAAGTTATTGATGTTTAAAGACTGAAAGATTGTAGGAGAAGTTTTGTTGCATGCTTTTTGTTATTGGAAAAGCACCAAGTTACAATTGTAAAAAAAAGGTTTTATAAGGAGCCCAGTTCTTGATAAACAGGATGATGTCATATCACCACTGAGGGTTAAAACTATCATAACACCCAACCCAATGATTGCAAATCTGTATTAAAAAGTTACCAAACATTAATCATATTTTGTGCTTATACCCAGGGGAGTGTTCTACTTGGGTTTTCAAGAACTCAGTGATCACACTTCAGTCTTTACACTGTCATATCTGAGTCAGTTTTCAACCTCTCTGATAGTCTTTTTTTGACTAAAAAACCGCATGTAACCATTTGTTTTTTTTGATATAAACAACACAACAATGATCATGGCTTCTGAAATTGATCAGCTCCGTGTGGTTACTAAAAAAGTTGGTTTCTGCACTCCCCTGTACTTTGATCAATTCAAGCCAAAATTGCCTTGCAATCATTTTGAAAAAAAATTGTAACACAGTTGAAGAAATTCAATTATATGGATATATATGATCTTCAAATTACCAAAAAAAAATCAAAAATTAAATTCAATTCAATTATCATCATCACAAAAGTTGGAAAAGAAAAACAAGAAATAGGAAAATGATTAACTGGAATCTTCAAGTACCACAGTGACAGAATCCACTCCAAATGATAACAATAAACTCTGTGTTCTTACTAGTAAGGCAGTACAAACACAGACCATACAGGAAAATTTGGGTCCATGCAAATATCAGATCTGCACAGCATGCTCCATCCCTGGTATTGGCACAGAGCTGTATTTTTCTTGTTGTCTTGTGTATTTGAATTTGATTAAGCAAAAAATCACAACACTCATTGGCAAAGTTGTGCTTTTTATCTTCCTTTCTTTCATACTTGGAATGGAAAAAAAAACTTAAATTATCTAAAATCAAGTTTGTTTTCTTATAATCAATGATCAAATACATAAAAAAAATTTCAAGATGATATATATATTTATACATATTCATACATTTAGAAAAAAAGTATGAATCAAAAATTAAATGAGAGTAATAAGTAATAGGTATCATTAGTTGTTTTTTTTGTTTGAAAAAAAACAGAAAAGGAAAGAGTAGAAGAGAAGATGAAAGAAAAACGAAGTTTCTTGATAGGTTTATTATATTTAACAATTTGAAAAAACGAATGAGATTTTTGAAAAAAATTAAGATGATGAATGTGGGAAAAAAAAGACGAGCAGATGAATCGTATACAAGCGGAATGGAAACCAAAAAAAACAGGGTTTTTTTTGATTAAGTTTATGTATGATCGGTCATATGGTGAGTTCAATTTTTTTATGATTACTATAGGATCAAGATGATGATGATTAAAAAGATTGATCTTAAAAATTCACATGAAGCCGGATGAATAGAAATCACATCTTGAAACCACATTAGATCAATCAATCTATAATGAAGTGAATCAAAATCAGCTATAACTCACAAGTCTGATAAACTAATTGGATCAGTATCAAAAATCATTAACTCACCTAAAAGAATCAAATAACTCTCAATATATCATCTTCACCTAAAACCAAACTTCTGAATAAAGCTTGTCCCTCTGATCTTCTCCTCCAAGCTCTCCTTTCTTCAGCCACAATCATTTCAGCTCTTGTCTTACTAACTGGGACCGGCGTCATCATTTGACTGCGTCTCATCGAGGTAGGTGTAGATGGACCAGCGGACCTAGCAGGGGTATGTACAGATCGATTTCGATTTAATGATCTTGATGGAGTTGAAGTATTAGTAGAGTTTCTCACTGATATTCTAGATCGATGAAGTGGTAAATGTTGAAGCACAGGTGGAGGAGGGAAATCATCATCGTCTGATTCAGAATCGTCCATGTACCCACCATTATTCTTTAAAAAGCTAGCTAATATACTAGATTCTCTACCATGACCTCTATACCTCCTCAGTCCTTCTTCCTCTTCCTCTTCATGACGCGTTCTAATCGATCTAAGACTTTCAGGTGTAGGATGATCAGATGAAGCAAAAAGACTTCCACCTCGTAATGGTCTGAGACGTGAATAAAGACCTGATGATTGTGATGGAGTAGTATTAGCAGTATTTTTCTTAGGTTTAGGAAAGCTAGTTCGATTGATATCTGAGGGTGTAATTAATAAACTATTATCTTCTTCATCACTAAATTCGGTATCTTGAGGTCTTTGTGAATCACAGTGATTAGGTTTTCTTGATGGTGTGATAAATAAACCTTCTTCTCCATTCGAAGAACCCACTTCGGTTCGAGGAGAAGTGGAAGAGGAGGAGGAAGACAATCTAGTCCAACGATTCCAAAATGACGGAAGTGCATTGGAAGAAGGTGTACTGGATGTTCGTGATTTTTGCATCTTATTGCGTTCAGATTGATAATTTGATTAACAATTCAGACGAGCAAAAAGAAAGTTGAGAATTTTAAATGGGTTGAAAGGTAGGTGAGGCGGTTAAGTTGAACGAAAGCAGAGTCTTAAAAGGTATGAAAGGTGAGATGAAGACTGAAAGGGCTTCTTCAAGGGTTGGTGCAGATGGGCGGTAGGGCAAGTGTAAAATTAAATCAAATATTCGATGATTACCTTTTTGGCAAACAGAGGTGATAAGGCGACGGGTGGACTGGGAAATGAAGTGGGATAGGGTAAAGTGAAGATAGTCTACATATATATAGTCATTCAAGATATCTTCAATGATAGGAATATAACCTAAGGTAAACTAAGGATGAGAGCTGACCGTCTTGAAAGAGAAGACTAACCGAGTGAGAGGGCTAGAGAGAAAGTGTCCGATGAAAGCTAGCTAATGTTAAGATTCGGTAGATAGAGTGGTGGATGTACGGATCTATGATGAGTTAGATGGCTTAATTTATGTAAGGGCAAGTTATAAAATTCAAAAAACAGAATCGGTATCTTGTGTTTTGTTGTGATGAGTTAAGCGGTTGAATGAAAAAGATGATAATCTCAGGATGAACCAGGCAGTGAAGCAGATTCGACTCTGATGACGATGATGATGATGATGAGATGGATGAAAGATGAGAATCATGCTTCAACTTCTCAGACTTCAGCAAAAACACCTTTTCGATTTCCACTGGTCTTCATCTCAGTCTTCATCAGAATCTTCATGTTAGTCCAGATTTAGATACCCTCTCTCTCTCTCGATTTACACCTTAGAAAAACACTTATCTCACTCTCTTATTTGATAATTCTCAATTGAAGTTGAAGCTTGAAATTGAGAAAAGTGTTGTAAAGCCGCGTAATGAGTTTAATCGAAATCAATTTGAAAGGATTGATTCGGATCAAAGCCATTCAATTTGTCATTTCTTTGATTGTTGTTTTCTCAGAAGTTGATGCCTGCATTTGCCAATTTGAGACTGATTCGATCTTGAACCTCACTGAGGCCATCTCCACAAAGCAAAGCTCGATCATCGACCACAGAGATTGTACTAGAACAGAAGTGTAACGTGCAACGAGCATGATGAGTATCATAGTCAATCCATCAGTCAGACAGGTGTAATAAGATGGCTGAGAACGTTTAAAAACGACAAGAGAAATTATCCATTCACAACTAAGCAGATTGAGAAGAATTCTAATTCAGTGAAGTCATCAGACGACCAGTTTGTTAACTCGGTCAGAAATACTCAGGTTGAAGCTGTTTTACTTCATCAATCTCTAGCTTCACAAATCAATCCGTTTCAGAACAAAAGCATTTGAACTTCCGTCTTGAATAACCTTGAATAAATTTCGATAAAAGGATCACTAACTCATCTTATCACAACCCTTAGACGTTAGTTCCAGGAGAGAGAGCCTGATAGCTATGTATGAATGATCGATGCAAAGTTTTTATCGCATTTCTGGTTGGATATCCCAGAATCGTATATGCCAGCTGTCTTCCATAGCCATCGTTATAAACGCTATCGGTCAATTCCGGAGGGGGATCATTCAGGATCAAGAAAAGTCTTCCTGGTAGGCTAGTACAGGGAGTTACACAAGACGGCCTCTGATTCATCAGCCCATCCATGAATAAATAGCGAGCTCTCGAGAGACTCGAAAGTCCCACGAGACTTGTTGTTTCCGATATGGGACTTTTTGAAATTTAGGGCGGTCTACAATCTTTTTGAGCGCATCTTTGTGCCTCTTCTGTCCGGACTCCCCACCGCCCTGGAAGGTCGCATGCTGTATTTAGTTTTGCGGGCAAGATTGGTCAAGCTTTTCTAGATTGGCTGTAGTATACATAGAAAGGCCTTCAAATCTGGAGAGCATTCAAAGGAAAGAGAAATCAGCGAGTCATGTGAGTCGCGGGACGGGCGAGCTGAAATGCACCTGTACCACAGCCGCCCCGCTGGCTCGCAGTTAAACCACTCGCTGATTTCGCACCCCTTCGAGTTCTCTACAAATTTGAACACCCACAAAACTCAATACAAACCATCCTATTTTCAAGCTCAAACAAGGAAGGCCCCAAGTATTGACTTTAGACCAATAAAAGCAATTTGAGGGTGAGGTCAAGTGAGCAAGATTCAGAGGATGTTGACTCCTTGTGGGTTACTGTGCGATTTCGTTATCAATGCAAAAGAATAAGTTGATTGGCACTATTTTATGTTGAAGCTAGAAGAACTTGTCCAACCAGGTTCATCTCAGACCGCTCATTGTATGTATACACTGAAATGATTGAGTTAAGAAAAGTCGTAACAAAAATGCTTGGAGCAATTTGTGCGGCTCATTTCTCATGACACTCATGACGGTCGCGAGATTGTGCACAAGCAAAAGGACAAAATAACACATTGTAATGATACACATCATAATCTCATTTATGGAGAAGTATGGTTGACACAACATCCCACGCTTATTAGAGTACATTCAGGTGAGAGTGAAAAAGCTAACGTCTGGGATAATTTAATGTACTTCAGTCTTTCCTCATGATCTAAGCGCCTAATTTGGTTCTGATCGCATCAATCGATGGTGAGAAGAAATATTCACCGCTGAAGATTGGAGAAGAGAGATATCATTAATCAATTGAGCAGAAAAAAATCTCGATTTTCTGGAGACTCACCCTAACGGTCTGATGAACTCGGTTGGAGCGGTAACGAGGTTGTTTGGGTCGGTATCTCCTGCCACCCCCTGTATATTTGTGAATGGATAGAAGACATTTATCTCTGGACAACCTCGAGTTTCAAGAGGATATTGCTAAAAAAATTGAGCGAACTAACATTAGAGGTAATGTTTTGCGCATTGCGAGGACCTCCAGTGCCGCTTTGTCCAATGAGTAAATCAAAACCCGGGGTCACCTTCGCAGGGTTCTTGACGGGGAAGTTTACATTGTTACTCCAAGACTAATGTAACGAGCACAAATGATGACCATCAAAGTATCGTCCCAAGCGGGACAAGAACACAGAACCGATATCAATCTTAAGCCAATTCGAGTGTGTGACAAGGAGACACGCAAACCTGTTGGACAAATTGGAACCCGCTCTCTATCTTGCTTTGGTAGGATACAAACAAAAGGCCTCGATTATGGGTCGATTTCTTTTGCTTGATTTCTTCTTGAGTCAATTCGGGACCTAAAAAAGTCACCAAGGGATGAGAATCTTACATTCTGATAGCAGAGCAAGAGAGAAAAACAGTAAGAGCTTGATTACTCACCATAGGGTATTCCATTTCGGACCATCAAGTGCGGCAAGATGGCCGTTTCAGGGGGGAACCCAGCGAATCCCTTTCGAGGGTTTGTTTTTCTAAAGAACACAACCGGTTCAAATTCCAATAGATACATAGTCCAATTCTGACAAGACTGTAAGATACTCACCTAACATGGGAAGCATATGGACAGCGCTGTTGCTCCAGCTCATCCGAATAATCGAAGTTTTGAGCTCCGATTAGCTTTGAGTCATCTTTAATTGGCGCAAGAGTGATGGGAGCGCCTGAAGTTCCAATATATGAGCTTAGAAAATTGAAGAATGTACAAGAGAAGAGACCTGTAAAGAGATGTGGAGATGATAGGAGAGGTGACTGACCCGATTTCCAGCGTCCAACGACTCTCGCACCAATGAATTCACCAGTGACGCCGGGGATCGGATTCTTCTTTGCAGTATCATCACAGAACTTTTGAAATTCTGGGACAAGTTGCTGAAGCTCACGTATAGCGAGGAAGGATCCGTTTTTCATCCATGCTGGCGATGGGGTCGGTGGGTTGGTCTCATCCGGTTGTCCGACCAAGATCACGCTGGGATTTACAACGCCAGCTTGCTCGTCGGCTTGCGTAGAATTGAATCCCTTGATTTTTGGAGTCGAGATACCATCCTAAGAATAACAAAGGGTGTGAATCAAACTGAAGACAGACAGTCCAATGTGATTCTACACATACCAGGAAACCGAAATGCTCATGACCGGCTTCAGATCCAGGTCGAACATTTCCAGTACGGACAAATTGGTGAGAAATAGAACCTTTGACGATGTTTTTGATTTCGTCAATCTTGCATTTTAATAATTTGTCATCAGGAGCAGTCACCAAGACAACGGCGTCGATCGAGTTTTGAAGAAATTCATCCGACCAGGTCGAAAGTTTTTGACCCTTTGGATCCACCGGGTCACCAAGATTCGTGACTGCATCTGACTTTTGAGTGGCGATAAAGGCTTTGGCGTCACCGGGGATTTCAGTAGCGCCAACACCGAGCTTCTTGAGTCCGGAAGCACTGAAAGAAATATTGAGCTGAGTGATTGGTAAGATCTTCTTAGGTTGACCAGGTTTTGTTTGACGTTTGCTCTCATCAATCTTAGCTTGGGTGTCGAGCACTTGCTGAGTGGTGGTGATCAGAGGAAGAATTTTGGCTTTCAACGTTTTACGGAAAGCTAGTCGAGACTCTTCATCATTCTTGATGGTAAGAAATACAAAACCCTCGACCCGCTTTTGGAGCCCAATTATAACATCACCCTGGATCTGATTGACATCAATGCTGAGCATGTGTGAGGATTATGATGCCAAAACGATGTCAGCACAAAGACTGGGTCAAAAGAATAGTAGCAATAGAATCAGACCTGTTAGAGCTTGGAGTCGATTGTAATACAACTTGAGAGGACATTGATGATTGAGTGGTACAGTAAATGTGGATGGGGATGGAAGTCTTTGGAGAAAAGATAACAATCTGGGATCAAGAGGGAATGGAGGTTTGTTAAGTAGTCGGAAAAGAGCGACCTCATTTGAAACGGTTTTTGTGAAGGAATTCCTCCGACCAATCAGAGACACCACAAAGTGAAATCTTACAGGCTACAGCTCTACACTGCCTCGTCTGGCTTACTATGGAAAGCGAGAGCTCGACCGTTCTAACGCTGACATACATACATATCTTCCTAAACCCGGCTGTGAAGCTTCATGAAAGTCTTTCCAAGTCGGTGCTGTGCAGTGTGCATTCGGATCAAGTTGGCTTTCAATGCTGCTGTGTGCCAGTGGATCACGATTTCAAGATACACTTGTAGATGCTAGCTCAACATGGTTCCCTGTGAGAGTTTGAAAGATCATGAGCTTTGTGTAGAAAAGTTTCCTTTTTGGGGTCATGTGTTGAGGTAGTTGAGGTCAGAGGTTGAGTTCAAAAATGAGCAAACATCAGTCTGGAAAGCACATTTGGAGAGCAGTCTTCAGCTAATCACACGATCCTTTGTCAGATGGGCAGGGTTATGATCACTTTAGCACTTAGCGTACTTTCAAGTGCATGCATCGCTACGTGAAAGCTCACAGCAACTTGAACTGATTTGCGTGACTAAGACATTGACTGCCGTTTTGACAGATATCAACCGAGATTCGATCAAGATTCTGCAATCCTTGTCCAAATGGATGACTACCTGGAGGGCATTGAACGTGTCAATTAATGGAGACCATCCAAAGCTGACTTGAATTCTTGCTGAGTTGATACCACTCTGATGTCCTTTGATGGAGGTTGTTGATCAACATCTCTGAATGATCAAAGGAATCCCACAAGTGGCTTCACTAGAAAAACTGATTACGACTTGAAGCTTCGAAAAGGGGGAGAGTCATCGATTGGTACAGCGTCAAAGGCAAAGTTCCAAATCAGAGTGCGAAGTACGGTGGCTGTGGAGCGCCAAATGAGTCCACCCGATGAAAAACAGATACCTTCACCTCTCAAATCACTGGTAAATGCTCGTGTAACGGCTAGATTGAACAACATCAGAAACAGCAACTGTTTAACCTCGTTACAGAGTTCGTCGGGTAATAACCGGCGAGACAGTTTTCAAAACATCCTCATGATTTGCTGATAAATGCTTGTTTGACCGGGCTAGATTAAAAAATATCAGAAACAGCAACTGTCAAATCTCGTTACAGAGTTCAAAGGATAATAACCGTTGAGACAGTTTTCATCCTTTAAACTATCAAATAGTTCAACACCATTAGTTCAACACCATCATACGAAAATTTTAATCACAACGATCACTAGATCAAAAGAAGGAAAGATAAACTATCTTGACACAACTGGCATCAACATCCTTTGCTCCGACTAAATGGCCGAATTCTCCAAGGTGTATTAGTCTCTGTTTGCTTAACTAGTTTAGATAGTGTTTCATGCAATAAGGGCCGTGATGCACTTTTAAAAAAAACATCATCACGAGTATCATGCAGACCATTTTCACAGACAAAATCATTTTCAATATTTGATGCCTTTGCTACTTGATATATCTCAATAGACTGCCACATTCTGACCTGTAGTGCACTCAAACTCACAAGTGGCACTGCAATGCCTCATGCTTTGATATCCTTGTTTCATTCAGTTTCCATAAGATCAATGTGAACATTTTTACTGACTAGCCACAGAATGGATTTCAAAACTTTCGGGCACCTATTTTAACCAGAAAGAGCTGACACCAGCACTTTGAAAAAGTTGAATACTGAGCTATTCAAGACAGATAATTATCACAAAATTCATAGAGGGTCGGAAAGACAAGCAACAATCAAGTCACATATAAGGATTTTTTGCATCAGACTCATTCACTCAGCACAATGTGATATTTGTTGGGATTGTCACCTGCCAGCTCTTGATGCCTTTGGTAATGATCCCCATTATTTATGCAATAAACACACTTTTGCTTTGTCCCAATCAGAGAGAGAAACCCTGTTTCAGGATGGACTTGTCATTTGTGACCCATGCTTCACACGTTTTAATCCTTCTCATTGGATTATCCCCCACAGTCAGCCTTGTGGAGATGGCAAGTACAAATTCATTTCTGCTTTGGTCAAAGGCCCATAGACATCAGGAGTTTCAGTCTGCAATTCCAGGGTCTCATTTCAAGGACTCTTATGGATCCTATGTATTTGTCACTCCAATCATGACTATCATCTTGGTAATTGTGGCTGTTTCTGTTGTCAAGAAGACTTCTGATGCTTGATATGTGTCGATCTGGTTATGTAATCAGCTATATATAGGCCATTGGTGCAAGTGAGTGCTGCACTTGACAAAAGTGCAAGTATTGTTTGTTTCTTTGTACCCTCAACTCCAATTTAAATGAGGCCATCTTCTCTCACCAGAGATTTATCCTAACTTACCTAAATCCACTTTAGAATGCTACTTGATCTTCAAAAGCTTGAGTGAAGCAATTCTCAAATGTGGGGGCAGAGAAAGGAAGCATGGATTGCAGAGCACATGAATTAACGGAACAACCTTGGTTTAGGTGCTGGGGTATGTTTGTAATGTAAACCAGAGGTGTACAATGAGAGTAAAATTTGGTAGTGGAAAAAACTTTGGTGGCTTATTACAGTTTTATTTAAAACTTCCATTTCACAACTTTGCTTCTGCTCAGCTTTTCTTTCCACAAGAGCAAATTTGGTGATTGAGCTCAAGATGTGCACTTTGAACATCTGGAAATTGTTGGCATAAGATCTTACTTCCACAAGATTTACTGCCTTTAGTTGAGTTGTGATCATCACTTTGAACTTCAAATTTTCTTAGAATACTTGTGTCAATTTGCCCTCAACCTCCAAAATCAAACACTTGCCTTTTTATGAAATTGTTTCAAATATTATAGAAAATTATGTCATAAATTGTAAAAAGCAAACAAATATCTAGATTTCCTATGATATTGAATTGAATATATGTTTAGCCACCCTCAGCCTGATATTCAAATCATTGTCATGGGACTTGTCAGTCCTGTTGTGTCATTCCAGCCCCTCATGTCTAACACATGCTGTAAGATATTGACAGACAGCCCACACATAAGACAATTAGGGTACTCAAAGTAACTATGTATGCGTACATATGTAGCAAAACATAGATTGAGCACATGTCCAAAACTTCAATTTCCGACCAAAAATGACATTTTTTAATTCAAAATGTCATGTTTTGACGGGCAAAATGTCATTTTCAACCTATGTTTGATCTATGTATGTGTGCATATGTACGCGTACATACTTACTTTGAGTACCGCAAATGATTACAAGTGGACAGAGTCTCAGCAAAGATATAGCCAGTAAGCTTTAAACACAATGTTGAAGCAAAGATCAAAGATGTCATAGGGCTACATGGGAGACAACTACATCAAAAATTGAATCCGGCCGGGGTCGAACCGACGATCTCTCGCTACACCTATATCGAAGGCGAGCGCCTTACCACTGGGCCACGAATCCATACGGCCGTCACACCATTTACGCGTCTACGATCACACAGAGTGATTATAAGCAGTCTCTGTGTCATCTCATAGGGAAGCTAAACAAATGTTGGAAATATCGTCAAGTACTCACAAATGACACAAACTAACATAAACGACACTAGGCTAAAACTTGAGAATAAATTATCATGTCCAAAAACCAAACAACACCCTACGGGGTGGCTAGTGGTACACAATTAAAACAATGTATAAAAAACACTGATAAAAAAGAAAGATAGTAAACACTGTTAAAGAACAACAGTTTGTACTATACATATCCAACCTAAAGAATAAGATACAACTTTTAATTTTTCTTTATGAAACATTTATGGTAATATAAAAAATACATTTCTTGTTTTTCTTTTTTAATTACTTAAACCCATAGATGAAAGAAACTTTCGGGTGGGAAGGGCGGGCTTCAAAAAATGACTTGCTAAAATTGCTAAACTTGACGATGATGATGAAGAGATGAATGATAGGAAGATATAGGTAAAGAAGATGAATGGTAAATTCGAAGGTCAACAGGATGATGTCATCTTATCAAGATAGAAAAGATGCAACAATGACCCGACCCGAACTACAGACATTCAAACTCGAAGTACCTATATCCCATATTCCAATTGGTAAATAACAAGTTACCTACTACTAGAAATATCGTCAAGTACTCACAAATGACACAAACTAACATAAACGACACTAGGCTAAAACTTGAGAATAAATTATCATGTCCAAAAACCAAACAACACCCTCTCCGACCCGCCTATATATAAAGCGTATTAGAAGAGTGGTGAAGAAGGGAGGAAAAATAAAATATAACAAAAGGAGCAAAGTGTCAGTTAGAGTGTGAAACTGCAAAAAGATACAATAACGAAAAATTTTCAAGAGCAACGAACTTCTGTCACGCAAAAATCACTGAAGCTCCCACATGAGCAGGTTCACCAATCACATAATTTTGTGAATTTGGTAATCTTAAAGCAGCGTGACCACGGATATAAATACGAAAAGCTTCCGATGACCATCTTCCCGCAGATTGAATATAATCCATAGAGGCACCAGACTGAGCTAAGGCTGTAGCGCCGCCCGATCTGAGAGAATGTCCTGAGAAAGTTTTGTCGAATAGAGAATGAAACCGTGATAAGAACCAAGACCTCGTCGGAATAGAACCGTTTGAAGTTAAAAATAATTCAGATTTAGAGAGAAACAACAGATCTCTGGACCTTAAGTAGGATTTCATCCGAGTAATCGGACAAGCTGAGGAATTTTCAAAATATTGGACAATGACCGTAACGCCAGTGAAACCAGAGTCGCATTTGGAGTAAGGAAGAGTATATTTGATGAATTTATCACAAACTGAAAATTTTAAAGAGTAGCGTTTAATAACTTTTCTTTCGTCAAATAACTTTTTTGAATCAGGAATTGTGATTTCTCCTAAACGATGTAATCCGCCAAAACCAACACTGAGTAAAACTAGGAATAGACGATTATCATGAGTAACACCTAACTTTGAAACCGCTAACTCAATATGAAGAATAGTTAAGGGTTCTTTTCTTGTGACTGGTTTCGACAATGATTTAAGACAACCTTTTAAAGTCTTTTTAACTAACGGATTGTTCGTATCACACTTTAACTTTGGAAATTTGAGATTAAAAAAGAAAGAAATGCCGGTAAGGTAAATACGAACTGATCTAGGAGAAATTTTTCTGCACGTATAAGAGATATATTCACACAACGTATCACAATTTGGATTAAATAAATAACCAAATTGAAGACAGAAGCGATAAAAACTACGAAACGATGATTTATATTTTTGATAAGTCGATAAGTTAATAATGGCTTTTTGATCTTTTAATACTAATTGCTTGATTTGATTGATAGATAAAGAAGAAGAAGCTTTCTTTAAAGTTCTCGACGCCATGAAAGGTTGGGATTGTTAAAAAATTCTAAATTTATCTCGATACCGCCACTACCAAGAATAGGATCGATATTTAAAGGAGAAATAGATAAAGGATGAAACTTCCTTTGAACCGACTCAATTAACGTATGAGACAACATATCAGCGCAAGTGTTGGAAAGACCCGCGATATGAGACACCTTGACTTCCACCTGACAATCAACCATACGTTGAATAATATAACGAAAAAGAGGTCGAACCAATTGATTGGGACGGTGAGAATTAAATAAATGAAAAACATTTTTATTGTCGGTATGAATGTAAATCCTGCCAGCACCCGAATTAATACCTAAATCGATAGCAGCCAAGACAGCTAAGAGCTCCGCCCAGTAGATGTGTCGAGAAGGTAAAGGAAGCTTGTGATAGAAAGCTTTCCTAGAACCGGGTTCCCAAACACCGATTCCCGACGGACAAGCATCCACAAAAAATAAAGCATCTGCCTGAGGAGCAGACCAAGTTGAAGATTTCAGGACTAAGACACCGTTGCTTGATTCGAAATATTTAATCAACCAACGTAAATCTTCCTGATTTTCCTTATTAAGATGAATTTTCAGGAACCGTTCAGATTTTCCGCCCGTTTTCTCGTAAAGACTTTGTAATGCAAATCGTCCTAAAGGCATTGAATTCAACCCCCAAGAGATCCAACCTTGCAACGCTTGCCAATCTTTAAGAGAATGACTAGGGATCGAAACAAAAGACCTAATCCTTTCAATCATTAACAGTTTTTTGTCCGCTTCGAGAGAAATACTCATTTTCTCAGAGTCAACAATATGACCAATGATTTCTAAAACCGAACCATGGACTTGTTTTTTCCAAACCCAAGGAACACCCAAGATATCAAAGACCATAAGCAATTTTGCTTGAGGACCCGGAATACGATGACCCTTGAATGTAATCCAATCGTTGGCCGCCGCCGCTGACCAAACATCGTCCATCATACAATTTAAATACTTGATATGAAAGACTTCTTCCGCGATCCAGAGAACAAGCGAGAAGACCCCACACCAAATGTGCGGAGAAGAAGAAGAACCAAAGGTTAAGTTGTGATCTACTCTGAATTTCTCTTTAATTCGAAGGATTTGACGAAGTTGGTATTGGAGATGAGAAGGTAACGTGCGAAAAGCTCCCTCGACATCTGATTTAAAAATAGTTAAATTTCCATGTTTCTTCTTTAATTCAATGAGGAAAGGGATCCAAGATTGTAAATTGTCGTAAGAAACCTTAATCTTGTCCTTGTCAATTAAGTCGTTCGGCGAAGGTTTGCCAAAGCTCATATTCGAGCAGACCCTCATTTTATCCGAATCTTTCTTTGAAGTCATCAGGAGAGGGATGACCTTCATTCCTGGAAGAAGAGTCGAGAATTCTTGAGAATAACGACCTTTTAAAATTTCCTCCTCACACTGTTTTTCAAGCAATTCTTGATGTTCCGCACAGGAAGAATGATTCGGCGTATTAGAAATTTCCGAAGTCGGTAACGAGGAAGTAGGCCAAAAGCCTTCACGAAGACCTTTAATAGCGGATTTCACGAAGGGTTGGTTAGGATGGAACTTCAAAAGTTGTTCCATCTTATCTACATTGAAAGGGGTAGTAATTTTGAATAGATAGGGAAACCTTTTAAGAGCAAAGGCTGCGTCGACATCAATCGAAAGAGGAGGAGCGTCGGGAAACGGTAACGCCGACCGACTAGACTCGATAGCCGACGAAAAACCAATAGGATTGGAACCATCCCATTGGAAACCGCGTAAGTATCTCTCTGAAGTATATTCTTCAGGTGTGATCGCATCCGCGGTGTTTTGCACCACATCCCCTGACATTCTGTAGTATCCTTTAATTAGTAACAGAATACCAGAGAAATGCAAAAAACAGTAAGAAAGAAAAACCAACACAAAGGTGTAGCCGGCTGCAATCTTCATCGGAGAACGGACAATTCTCCGGGTGATTGAATGCAAAACAATATTGTTCTGCATGTTTGACACCTTTTGCGCTAGAAATCGGAAGGCCACTTTTGTGTTTGAAATCACTCGTATAATGAATCCCAGGAGCCGCAAGAAGCTTCGATGAGGAAGGACCAGCCTGAGAAACTCCTTTTTGACGAAAAGGAGCTTGAACAGCAGGCTAAAGAGTACTGGCATAAGAATCACAACAAGGAACATATAACAAAGAGAACAACTTACTCGAGAATAAGAAGAAGAAGCAACTGGGTTCCTAGTAGATTGATTAAAACGAGGATAGGAAGGAGCAGCCATAGCATGACTAGGCAAATTGTAAGCGCTACCAAAAAACTGTGTCTTAAGGACATCCAGATCTTTATGGTTCCAATCCGCAAAGGAAACATATCTTCTATCCGCCACCTGAGATCTGAAAGCTGCATCATACTCCGCGATGTTCTTCCAATTAGCTCTAATTGGGCCAGACCAAAATTGACCTTTGATATATTTAGAATAGTCCGAGATATATTTCCCACAATCTGGAAAGGCCATTTTAATAGCCTTCTTAAAAATTCTGAAATAGTGTTCCCACTCGGCCAAATCGTCCATTTCTTGAGTGAGAAATTTGGAAACTTCCAAACCCTTTTCTTTTCCTGAAACCATAAATGTCGCATCTCCTTTCTTCTTATTAAGGAGTTCTCCTTTAATCCTACGCAAGTCGATATATTTCCCAGACAGCAATTCCTTCGATAAAACCTCTGGAAAAAATGCCGGTTTACCGTGTCTGTTAAAACCTTTAACTGCAGCCACAATATTCGACTCGTAGCCTTTGACATCAGCAGCGAAAAGCTTAGCTCCAGGCGAAAATTCAATGTCGTCCTCCACGGTGTCGATCTTCTTTGTAATAAAAGCAAACTTTTTGTTGTCTTTTTCTGACTTAGACGTAGAAACTGAAGAACTGCTGGAGGAACTATTATTATGATGATGACGAGACCGCCTTTTTCTCTTCTTACTCTTCTTACTTGACGATTTCTCTTGATTATCAAGAAGCATGTTAATGCGGTTTTGAGCATCCACATTAGCTCTGGACAGATCTGCCAACCTGTCATCTGTCGATTGATCCCCTCTATGAGATAAAGGATGACTACCAGAAACACCTCGGTTTTGAATACCAGTATTCGTGATCTCAGCCGCCGGAGAAGTGTGTCTTGACAGATCTGGAGGATAGACGGGGTTTGTTGGAGGAGCGAAGACATATAATCTGTCTTCAGCTGATCTCGGCGTAGTAGTGGGTCTTTCACCCTGATTAGAGTAAACTGGTCTTTTAGCTGCATTATCGACTTTAACAAGCTCGTAGGCGAATTCCGACCAATGCCTATACCAATTCTTTGAATTGAATGGCAAGATCTTAGCGAACTTGTTTCTAAGTTCCAACATGGATGTATTATTCGAGCCATCGGACGAGATATATGAATCTCTAAGCTCCTCAATCTTGGAGGTAATGTCGGCAGCTTCTTGATAACCGCCGCCATCACTTGACATAACCCCAGATAGAAAGGAAGAATAACGTTCGAAGAAAAAATATAATGAAACCGGTCAACGAGAATATAATGAAACCGGACAACACCAAATATACTTCAAAAAATGACTTGCTAAAATTGCTAAACTTGACGATGATGATGAAGAGATGAATGATAGGAAGATATAGGTAAAGAAGATGAATGGTAAATTCGAAGGTCAACAGGATGATGTCATCTTATCAAGATAGAAAAGATGCAACAATGACCCGACCCGAACTACAGACATTCAAACTCGAAGTACCTATATCCCATATTCCAATTGGTAAATAACAAGTTACCTACTACTAAAAGTATTCTCAGATCTCCCAGCATTGATTTCCCGACTGGATTCAAAACCTGCCCTGCCGTACCGAAAATGCCGGACGACCACTCAGGCTAGTGACGTCATCAGCAACAATTGGACAGGTGAAAATGACTTCGATCCCAAATCCTGCTATGGATGGGATTGGATGCTCGTTGGTATGCAGAGAATCTTTGCTCAAAGTCTCAGGGTTGTACCGCTCAAGTAGAACTGGTCACCTTGTCCGGCCACTCCGCCGATCGCGCTCGTGCCATTTTACCGAAATTTACGATTGGCTGAATGCGTCACTCAAAACCGGCAAACTGAAAACGAAGTTTTTGCACAAGGATGCGCATTCGATCTCTCGAGAGTCATCAGATATGCAAGAAGTCAATGAACTTCAAGCTTTTCAATGTCTGGCCCCAAAAGCCTCCGTCTCCATCTTCAAAGAGCGTCCACCACATCGCGTCAAGATCAGAGACATCGATCAACGGATACCATTACCACCAATGAAAAGTCATGTCCTGGCAAATGCACATAAGTTTTGTAGCTGTGATGAATTTAGCATTGACGAGACCTGGAAACGAATCAATCGTTGTAATGTGAAAACATATTGAGCACTCAGACTGTACCCTTCTTCGCCGAATGTTTATCCAACTCTCAGCGAGGTTCGCAACATTCAAAAAAGCTGGCTTTGATTTGACTTCTTCCTCAACCTTTTTTAGTTCCTAAATTCCTTTGGTGATTCAGATAATCATCGACTTTTAACCCTTGAACTCCAGCTTGTCCTGGTCCTTTTTTACTTGGGAGTCTATATTTTGTCCTAACCTCAACGCTCTCTACAACGTTTGAAAGAACATCGAGTTTTTCAGATTTGACGTCTCTTTACCGGATTCGAGCTCACGCGACTTTCAAGTTTGCCCTGTCACCGTCCTGATCTCCAAGTTCAAATATGACGGACCACATGCAACATGATCTCCATCCCCAGGTCTATGAAGGCAAACATTCGTGCGTTTCTTCATAAAGTGTTGCCTTAGTTCACGACATAATGTAGCATAGTAGATCTAAATCCGATTCCAATGGTTTTTGCTCTGTTTATTTGCTTCTGGCGAAAATGAAGGCTACATAGTTTGGGAGCGTATCGACACATCTTGGACGCTACCCCAGCCAACGCGCTCACAGGCCCAGATGGTCCAATTGCTTCTTCTGGATCTGAAGAATTGTACCCCCAAGAGTGGACTGGACAGTATGTCATCTCGCAGAACGACGAAAGTCGTTCACAGCACCTTGTCGCTACTTCGAAAAGATCTTTGCCCCCGTCCGAGTCAGAGAACCATCAGTCCCCAAAGCGTCAACGCGTCGATCTACAGGATTCAGAAAGCCAAGAGCCTTCGGCAGTCCTGAAAATCTTCAAATGTTTTCTTGACCCTTTTTGTGAGATGAGGTTCACTCGAGCCGAACATCTGGCCCGTCACGAGCGGTACGTAAACGTTTCACAGGAGACGTGGGCCTACAACTGTACTGTGATATTGAACCTCTGTTGTCTTTCTCAATAGGAAACACACAAAAGAGAAACCTTTCAAATGCCATTGCAAAAAGGCTTTCAGTCGGTTGGATAATTGGAGGTGAAGCATTCTCTACTGAAAGCCTTCATTGTGCGAGCCTTTCACTGAGTGTCGGGTTGATTATCAGGCAGCATAAGTCGTCTGTACACAAGTACGCTCTCGAGGAGAATCGCCAGACCGAGTTATTGCTAGTCCAGGTTCACAAAGGCATGCAACGGGAAAATCACAAGCGAAAACTGGCGATCGTCGCGGCACAGAAAAAGCAGCAGTCAGAGTCGGTGCCTTCTACGAAACCTCGTGCCGCGGCTTCAAAATCCAAACCTTCACCCAAGACATCGCGCGTGCAAGGCGCTTACCCTTCACTTCGATCGATCGAAGGACACGCCTTTCGTTCTGACTCGTCCCATGCCACACCTCCTGATGCGGGAATCAGACATCAAGAATATACACCCACTGGTTGTTTCAGTCCGTACCTTTCTCAACTCGATCACTCAGGATCTGGTTATGCGTCAACTTCCGGTGGTTCATACTCATTTCGGGATCATCTTTCGACAATTGGGTTTTCTCCGGCATACATCGAGAGTCCAAGAACACCTCATCTTTCGTCTAATTTTCCAATGCACTCCTCACCCGATTTCGAGGTCGATCGTGTACTACCCTATGCAAACTTCTCGATCCCCTCTTCTGTCAACCCGGCTCCTGACGTAATGAGGGCGCCCTACTCCCAAATCCTGATGGAGCCGTTTGCAATACCATCCGATCCGGGTGCGCCCTCTTCTCAACAGCTGATATCAATGCAGCCCTTCCAGCCAAACCGAAAGGCAAATATCTCCTCGACTTCACCGATCTCGCGTCAACTAGACTCCCAGTCCTACTCACCACTCTCGAATTTGACAAATCAAAATGTGGATATATCAAACTTTTGCATCACCGAACAAAACTCTTGGCCGTCATTTTCCTCCGCCCACCCGCGCACTTCGCTCGGTCCCCCGTATCTAACAGGATCTAGCTTTGTACAAGATGAGAATATGGACCAATCAGCATTCCGAGAGTATCGCCATACGGAGGCATCATTGATGCAACCCACACCCTGGAATGAAAATTCGACATCGTATCTCGCAAGCACGCCGTATGATGGATTTTCCAAAGATTTGGACGAGAGATCTCATCCTCAAATGGAATTATCACGTATCAATCCAAGCTCGAGTGCTCAGGATGGAACAGTGGATAATTTTGGAGTGTTTTTCAATTAGATGTTCATTGCCTTTGAAATCATAGACTGAATTTCTTACTGGACCATTTGCCTTTAAATCCGATTTTTCTTACCTTCATGTATCATTTTTACTTTGAACTTATGATGATGTAGCCTTTGTAGAAGCGTTTCCTCCCATGGATCTCCATCATGTCTAATTTTGTAAGCTGTGTATATGTACTATGTAGTATTTGGATCCCATGAAATCGCCACCTCATCTTTCTCGATGCATTAGTGCAAGATCATGAGTTTGACTGTGGCCTCTGCAGGTTCAAAAGGGTTTATCAATAATCATGTCCTCAAAAGATCAAAAACTCTCCATTCATGAAAATCACACTTGTAAAGAGGCTTCTGAAGTTCTCATATTTTGTGTTTGCTTTAAGAGAAGATCCCAAAGAGATTCTGTTAAGCCGCCTGGATAGCGGAATACTTTTGATTGACATACATTGTCAGAAAATGGGATCATGACTGTTTCATCCAAGATCAAAGAATCAAAGTAAATTCTTTCACCTATCATGACCAGTCGAGTCTAAAACAATTACTCAGACCACACTGGTCTCAGTGAAAGAGACCGATTATTTTCTAGCAGCCAAATGTTGTTTGTGGAACTTCACAGCACAGTTTTTTCTAGTGGCTTGTAGGCATTCTGGTTGCAGATTTTCCCCAATTTTCTACATCAAACAAAAGGATTTAAAATAAAGATTTTGATAAACAAAAGTTGCTAAGCAACGTTCAACATACTAGAATGGAGTCATGTACAATAAGGCATAGTCACTGCGCGAAGTGCACAGCCTTCGTGGCTCAGCTGGTTAGAGCGCCGGTCTCATACTGTCACAGTGAACATATGATCCCTCCCGGGAACCATCCGGAGATCGCCAGTTCGATCCTGGCCGAGGGCAGTGTTTTTGCATCGGGATTGAGAAAAGCAGAGCGCGTCTGCATGTTTTAGCCTGGCGTGTTTGCTTAATGTGTCGCCAGGTAGACTATTGGCTGGTAATTTTTGCGGCTCAGAATTGACATATAAATCATCTAAAAACATCTATCAACCTTCATGTAGACTAGGGGTACACAAACATTACAACCCGCTTGAATTTTGGTATTCTTCAAGCGGGTTTTTCAAATGGGTTGCCCTGAGATGTTTGAGAGACACCTGATGTGCTGCGTTCTAATATGAGTCTCACTCAAGATCAATTTACGTAGAAGTCAGCTGCCCGGGTGTACTCGGGGATTTCAACTTTCAATGCAACCCGTTGCTGACCTCACCGTAAAGTTGATGAAATCGGGTTAGCCTTGGACGTAACCCGTTTAGTAAAAATCGGTCAATACCTTGCCGGTGATGAGTGAGCTGCCAATCAAGATATGTGCCAAGCAACTAAACCGGGAACATGTTTTATGTACGTATGTAATACCAGTTCGCACGAAACAGCCATCATGTTTCGTATCTTTTGCTATAAAATTGGTCTTGAGATCACCATTTGATCGTATGGATTTAAGCTTTGCATCGGCAACGTGTTTCGCGATATATAGAGCCACGAAAGGAATTACATCATTATAAGACATTGGTCCTCATTAATCTCTGAAGGGTATTAAATTGTTCGAAGAACTACCCGTGTCGGCCTGCACTCGAAAAACAAAATTGAATTGAGGATTGAGGCATTGCAAACAAACCTCTTCCTTTGAGCTTGAGCCCGCGTCTCAAGTTTGGACGCGGCCGTGGGCAAGGTTGCGAAGATCTCTGTATTTAAATTTAGTTCATTCGGGGTATGGCCAGACATATCCTTAGCTCTCCTTTCCTCGTCCTAGACAAGAATGCTGAACCTGTTGGTCTACTTTACGGAGTTTTAGGAAGTCCCAGGCGAATTCGCTTCAAGCGTTTTTATTCTTGCCTTTCTTGTTTTGATTAAGCTGGTCAACCAAGTCATAAGCGATGTCTGGTCACATGGATCTCAATACTATCATCAAGTAAGACATTTCCTTATGGTAGACTGTTGGAAGACTATGATCAATTGACATCGCTTTCCCTTTCCATCCACAGATCGATCGCCGGAAGTATCACTCAGGTTAGTAAGCAGATGGGAGGACTCTACCTTCACTCCCACTCAACTTCTTGCCTAATCATCCGGCCTCGTTGTATCATCATAGGTAGCCATTTTGTCTGTAGGTTTGGCGCTACGACTATTACTTCATGAACTAATTTCACCAAAATGTTGACGGAATATCTGCATATATCAACAGATCGCAGGTTACATCCTTTCTCGGAAGAGAATTATAAACTCTCAAAGTAGAGTCAGTTTCAATGAGGCTAATAAGTAAGTGTCCTGATTGTTCACATCAAACAACGCTAAGTATCATCTCTTTCCAGCGCGCTCTTCACTCCCGCATTCATATTTACCAGATTGGCGTTCAATTTGAAAGCGTCTCAAATAATGAAGCTTTACATTATCATCATTGGCGTGGCTATAGTCCTACTTGTGTCAGGAATCTTGGCAAATTTAATCTCTCGAGTCTTCCGGCTTACAACCCCCGATCGCAAATATTGTATGCTTATAAGTATGTTCATGAATTCGAGTGCATTGCCAGTAGCTCTGTCAATGAGTTTGATACAAAATTCGGGACCAAAGAATGTATTTCAATGGGGTTCCGAGGACACAAAAGATGAAGTAAGTCTTGTCTCGCATACATATATGATATACCCTTCAAGCTTCACTGTTGAATTGATGTCATTCCAAATCCTCCGAACCTCAAAGCAAATTGGAAGAACTCTTGCCTATATCATCCTTTTCAGTACACTGGGATTCCTTGTACAATGGAGCTACGGTGTGCGTCTCTTGTCCATGCCCCAAGCGGAAATTAAGAGTACAAAGAACCGAAAATGGAAGGCGCGTTGGTCTTGTTTCAATTTCGGCTCGGTCGGAAATCCAGATAAACCCCAAAAGAGTGACTCTGAAAGCAAGAACACCGAGTTACGAGCGGCCACTGAGTGCAGCAGTCTGTCAGCTGTGCGATCCGATGTGGATGTTGCGGTGGTTAATCAGATGGACGTACTAAGCTCTTCACCCCTCAGGAGTGGAACCCCACCCAGCTCAAATTCAAAGGCAATTATGAAACATATATTCAATTCATGTGCTACTTTCTTCAAAGCCCTGCACGGTTTCATGAACCCAACCCTGTCAGTTTCAGTACAAAGATTGGAGCCAAAATCAAGTTGAACTGATTATTTGATTTTAAATTCCCTGTCACAGTTATTCGGCCATTATGGCTTTCCTCGTGATTGGAATCCCGAAATGTCAAGATTTTGTGACTGGCCTTCGACCACTGCGCGGGTATGTCAGGTTTCCTCTTTATGTAGCTTCACTTAAAGAGTAGTGTTCATTGGTGTCCTGATTCTCACAATAAACTTTGTCCATGCAAATCAAGTGCGCTGCAGTTTGCAGGTGATGTTGCGGTACCTTTTACGTTGGTAATATTAGGTTAGTTGGATTGTGTATCTTTTCCTGGTACTTTGGTGCGTGATCGATATGGCTTCTGAACTCGACCGCATTCTTCAGGTGCATATTTTCACAGCGAGGAGAAACCTCTTGAATCTCTGCAAATGGAAAACGAACCTGCGTCCACGAGAGAGCACAATTTGCAAAAAAGCCGGTCATGTTGGAACAAAATCATTCAATCAGCCGGCCCGCCTTCTGAGCGCTCCGCAATTTTCATTGGAATTGCGGTCCGACAGTTCTTGACGCCTCTCGTTATGATCCCTATTCTTTTTGCGCTCACTCACACTGCCTCTTCAACGTCCCCCAAAGGAAACGTTCCAGTAACTCATCAACATGTGACCAATGACCCATGCTTTATACTAGCTATGTCCCTGCTCGTCAGTGCACCGACTGCAATCACACTCTGCCAAATGACTACTGCAAACCGCTTTCCAGTCGGATCACCAGCTTATGAACGCCACGAATCACACAGTCTTCGTTTCCAACGCTTGATCTCGAGAACCTTATTTCTGTCATACATATTTTTTGCCCCATTCACCGTCATCATTTCTGTGTTCTCCGCTGTACTAATTATAAAGGCGCATCGTCAATAGAAGAAACACAAAAAAGTCAGAAAGACTGTTGTGGTAGATGATGCAAGATTCTTATTCTGATCAAATTTCACTATTTTCACTAAGTGAGGTGAATGAAAGTCTATTTGTACATGAATGACTAGGATTTATGAGATCTCGGCCTTGAGAAAAATCGTCTCATTGTGTTTCTTTCTTGAATTTCTCAATTATTATCGTTCTTTATTATTATCGTCTTATCTTATAAATCTTTTTCTCTCGCATATTCACGTATCACTATAGGTGTTTTTCCTTTGTAGAACCTTTTGAGTCGTTTTCCAGTTCCTGGCAAGCCAGATGGTATCTCCATATTGACAACTCTGTAAAAGGCACAATGGAAAAAAATTGATACAAGACCTTTTTGTAAAAGCGGTATGTAAAACTGGGCTCAGTATGTATGTTTGTGATGTTCGGATGTATGTAGGATGGACCACCCTGCTCCACTTTGCTTCAATTGCACAAATCTCATTGATCTCCATCATCAAAACATCTTGACTTAGCTTTTCATCGATTTCTGAATGGTACATCTTTAGCAGGGGTGATCAACTGTGCACATTCTCTGTACGCATACAAGTTAGACTTGAGGCTCAATGACAGTCACCAGAATTTGATCGGTGATCTATTCTTTCTTGACGTCATGATACACCTAAATTCAGTATTTTCCAAGTAAAAACCTCTAAATTTTTCTACCCTTAATGCCTTTTACCTATCGAATCTTGATGCATACATTTTGAAGTGACAATTCCTTTCGTTGGTCGATTTGGTTTCTTTTCTTCGTCACCACTTGAACTTGGTTTTGTTAACATCATGGTCAACCGACCTGCTACTCACGCTGGGTCTTGGTACACATCTTCCCGTCAGTCCATCTCACTTCATGTCAATCGATGGGTGGCACGACCTTATGATCCAGTGATCCAATCTGTACTTCATGTGCATGGTAAACTGTCTGGTCAATACCAGCCAACAAGCTAAAAGAGGAGATCGATACATGGCTCGAAGCTGCTCATCCTGAGGCTGAGACGACTGGCGAGACGCAAGACTGGCGAAGGGTTGCGATGCCAGTGCCGATCAAGAACTGCAAGGCAGTGATCGCGCCGTGGGTTCACCTACTTGCTATCCCCGCTAGGTCGAGGTGAACCTGCTCACTGCCTCTCACGACCTCCATCACATAGACATGCAGGATACTCATATTCTGGCTCGACTGCCGCTTGGGCCTATAAGACCATCGATCCTTCTGTGATGTGAATAGCTGAGTATCGAAACCAGGAAACGGGTAGTTTACTGAAGTCATTTTTGTCACCTCAGCAAACGCGTCTTCATTCTTGGTCCATCTCATCATGTCTACCTTGATGGATGTGCATTGTCTGGATGCGAGGCATACGAGACTCCTCTAGGCGATCTTGAGATTGACGTACAAGGTTGCTTCCAATTCCTCTTTTGACACACAGTTAACAGAGAGGTTTATTTCGTTCTCCCGACCCCCCTTCCGCTACTCGGTCATCTCAGTCAACTCGGAATTGGCAAAATCGGGCCTTTTTGAAGAAATGGATATCGAAACTGATGAGGCCGAACACAGTATTGAGCTTCATCTTCCTTACGTCCGACACATCTTCAAAGAGTTCGTGATGTCTTAAAAGGGTATCCGAATGTTCACAAGAGAAATTTTTGTAGATATCTAATAAGTGTATCGTCTTTAAATCTCCTTGTGTTATAGTCAGACCATCTCCATTGTCCCTATACTCATAGGATCGATCTCTTCCGAGAAAGAACTTATTTATGGCGAAGCATTACGACCTTATCTCCTTTCAACAGAAAACCTTTTTGTCATCTCATCTGACTTTTGTCACTGGTAAGTCACCGCGCATCGAAATATTATATTTTACACTTTCAACCAAATTGTAAGATCCATATGGTATACTAACCTAGGTTTTGCATCGGCACGTAAAATGGGTATACGGCAGGGGCTCACGTTTTTCGTACACTTATTATAAAGATCCAACCAAAGAAAATGACCCGGCTCGTAAATTGAGCTCAAGTGCATCTCCTCCAGTAACACCGATCTACCAATCCATCGAGGCATTGGACCGGGAAGCGCTCAAGATACTTGAAAGTCTCTCTCATTCGGACTTCAGCCGTTATCTTTCTCAAACTAAGAATACCATTTGTGGTCGACATCCAATCGGCGTTCTTTTAGGAGCACTCCGAAACACCACTGAACTAGCTAAATTGAAATTTACTTGTTATTCTCAATCGAGTCAATGTGTCTCGGCTCGTGATAGTAGTGTGAGTTATGCTTCTGCTTTTGTAAGTCTTGGATCTTCTTAGCCTTGTAAAGCTTGTGATATTTTCGATCATACAAATTGTAAGATGTAATTGTAAGCTTAAACCCGTTCGAAAGAAATATCAAAACTCTTATAGTCTCACATTGTAGTTTTGGGTCAAATATCAATTGCCGATGATAGATAATTTTTTCCAAGCCTTTGCTACGAACCTTCTTACCGTCTATCAGGATTCTTGTAACTGGAATTTTGACAAAAAGATCATTCCAAGATACCCCCTCGTATGTATATCTGGGATCATCATAAATGACACATCAGTTGTACTCAGTTGGAGCAGTGGTCCTAGATTTGGTAGTGTAGGATCAACAATTACCGTTTGATGATAAATGGCAGCAATACTTCCATGCTTTAAGAAAGAGATAACAAGGGACAAACCAAGCTTTGGTGACCCTCTCTTGATCTCCGCGCTATATGTACTGGCTCACAATATCCCACAACAGGTGATAGGGATAAGTGCATTGTGAACATCGTATGCGGACTGCTCAGCTTAGATTGAAATCGGGTAATTCATATGGATTTTCATTTACTGGGATATTAATTACAATATTTACTGCGTGTACAGATATCAGTGGTCGAGCGAGCAAGTAAATTCAGTGTTCACAACACTCAGACCAATGTGTAAGGGGTAGGTATGCAAGTAACGAGATTCCATTTCAGGCAAGAGAACGGGCGCCTCAGTGGTATTGTGGCATTCTTCAACTTAGACTTTTAAGAGCTCATGCCAAGATGAAATGGAAGTCAATTTGTCACGCGCGGTTGAGAACATCTTTTGTGCGATAGCTTCTGATTCCTTGGTCTAAAATGAACATGTCTCGAAAGAACGACAACTTCATCAGCTGCGAGGTTACAACACTAGAGCTGAAGACTGATAGCTTTAATTCAAAGAATACTAACGTGACAATGATAATGTGTGAGAGGGATCGGTGTCTCAGCTTCGGCAGCCCTGATAGGTGCAAATAGACCTGCACCAGGTCTTCCTCCTCCAAGCTTATCTGAATCTGCTGGTCCAGCTACAGAGACTTGAATCGCCCTAGCTTCATTAGCTTCGGTTTTTTTCTTTGCAAGAGCTTTTTTCTTAATCATCTCTTCAGTTTCTTCGTCCCCAGAATCGTCTTCTGATTCACTACCAATCCCTTCTTCTCGTTTGGCGGCCTTATCAGCTTGAGCATTGAGGGCAGCTAATCGGTCTAGATAGTCTAACGAAGGTCGAAGTTGTAATGTTTGACCTAAGGGAACAAGATGTAATTGGTCTTGATCTTCACTTGAACCGGGCTTGAGGATTCCGACAAGATAATTCGTTTGTTCAGGTATGAAAGTAGAACCAAGTGTGATCTTTTCTAATGGGTCAAGTTCATCATCTCTGCCAAAAGCTTGACTCCGAACTCCCGGAACTGTAGGTTTTTTATCCGGAAGACCTTTTGCGTATTCTCGAGCTCTTTCATCGGAAAAACGACCTTCGACTGTACCAAGTTTCGTTTCTAAAGGAACTTCAAGATTTAAATGTCTAACGCCAGGTTTAAATTTTGCATAGATTTGACCAGCAGTTGAGTTCGAATTTGATTCAGGTCTTAAAGAAGGTGGAAGTAGTACGTGAGGTGTGGTTGGATTATATGGTTTAAAAGGATACTGTAAAAGAGTTAATGGGTTTATGATTTTCTTCGGACCGGTTTTGGTTTGATTTGAATTTGAATCTTTTGTTTCTTCTTCCAAGATTGGTTGAAAATGTGCTAATGATGGTAAAGAAAAATCAGGACCCGAACTAAAGAAAAGTGGCATTCGCTGGATCAAATGAATCAAGTCATTTGATTAGAAGTTGAGTTCACGAAGAAATTCATTGAAAAGAGAAAGAAATTGAAATGCTTACCTTCACGATTGGGTCCTCATCATCGCCTTCCCATTCATCAGCGCTCCATCCTTCGGCATCATTCTCGCTATTGGTGTCCATTTTTGGCGGATGTCAACTTCAGCGCAATGGGATCCCCGCGCAGGGTTATGGGCTGAGACCTGTCACATGACAAACCCACGTGAAACCGTAGTCTACACTCAAAGCATTGAAGCATATTGACATTCACACCCTGATACAGTGCATGTCACAGGAAGATAACTTGTATCATGTGACATGCTCAGAAGTACCAGTCACCAATGGGTTGAGGATTGAAGCCCTATTTTTCATGCGTGGTACCAGATTGTACAATCCATAGCAAAAGTTGATGTGCTTATCACATCAAACTCATCCCTTGAGGAATGCTGTGAATAGCAGCGCATGACATTCATCCAATATGTACTAAGCCTAGCCCTGAGCAAACCCCAGAATGTGTAATAGTCTGCTCTACACAGATCTGGAATCAATTTTGATGAGGGTGTAATTGATTGTTAATCTCTGTGTTGATTTGAAGTCACAACTCGTAGCTGCAAACCTCCCAGATGACCCGGCCAAACCTCAAACTTGACCCTATGACTCCCCACGTTGCCCTCCTAAACATTCAGCTTGACCGCATACAGAGGCTTTAATTGCCAAGATTTCAAGGACGTCCAGCAGACCCATTGAGCATGCAAGACAATCAAGATTTGTCAGAAGAATCCACCTAGCACCTCTGATCATTCAGATATTTGGAACCAATTCAAATTACTTCAATCCTGAAGCTCATCTCATGCTCATTGAATCCCTTGATCCTCCTTGGAATTTCACTCACAAACATCTCAACTTCTAAAAAGACAAATCATGCATGTGTTATTTCAAGTAAAGATGGAGGTAAGAATATATATACAACTCTTGTGTGTTGAAACAATTCAAGTCAAGGTACAATCCATTTGATGATTTTGAATCAGAGGATAAGATAAAAAGCTTTTTCCATATGTAGTCAAGCAATGTGATATCTTACTAAATTCCAATATAGGTATTGAATGAGTGCAAAGTATCTCAGGATCTCTCAGGCTCCCAACTTAGTTTTGATAGCTTCAAGTGAGGGTGAGAAGAAATACTCTCCACTGTTAAAGAACAGAAGTGAAGTTTTTCGTTATTCAACAATAAGTCAGAATAGATGGGCTGTAAAATGACTTACCCTAAAGGATGTACAAATAGTTCATCAGATGTGATAGTATTGTTAGGATCTGTGTCCCCAGCAGTACCCTATTTTCAAAGCAAAAAAACCGTGACTTCAGTTGAGGAATCTATCATGGAACTTTAATGTATAGTCTCTTTACTTTTGACGTGATGTTTTGAGCAGTACGTGGTCCATGTTTTCCATTCTGACCAATGAGGAGGTCGAGTCCAGTAGTGACTTTTGCTGGGTTCTTCGGAGGAAAATCTGGATTGTTACTCCATACCTTGTGAAAAGCAGACGATAGGCGAGTCAGTAAAACAAGGAAGATGAATTTCACATTCGATTCAGATACTCAAAAGATTGAATCATCTTACTTCCTGGACCAATTTAAAACCGTCCTCCAACTTGCTTTGGTAGCAGACAAATAATAATCCCCGATTGTGCTTAGTCTTGTTCTCGTCAATTTCCTCTTGAGTCAATTCGGGCCCTAGAAGAATTGAAACATATGTTGGTTTCGGTTGATTTTCAAAAAGCCAAAAGATTTACAAGAAAATGAGATACGCACCATAAGGTATACCACTACGAGTGATCAGGTGAGGTAAGACAGCGGTATTGGGGTCTGCACCTTCTATGCCATTACGAGGGTTTGTTTTTCTTATTATTTGAGCTGATTGTTAGTAAGTGAAGGAAGAAGAGACCAGAAAGAAAAGACGAGTCTGTTTACCTGATATGGGCAGCATAGGGACATCTTTGTTGTACCAAATCATCTGAGAAGTCAAAATTGTCCGCTGTAGCTAATTCTGGATTGTCTTCCACGGGGGCTAACACCAATGGAGCACCTAGTTATACTCGCAGTAAAACGGATCAGTTACACTTGAAAAAGTAAGATGGATTAACAGAGTGAGCTGTTTGACTGACCAGACTTCCATCTTCCCACAATCCTAGCACCAATAAATTCACCAGTGACACCAGGTTGTGGATTCTTGTCTGCAACGTCTTGACAAAACTTACGAAACTCTGGTACTAGTTGTTGAAGTTGTCGAAATACGAGGAAAGATCCATCTTTCATCCAACTTTGAGCTGGATCGAGCGGTTTAGTCTGTTGAGTGTCGGCTTGACCAACTAAGATCACACTTGGCTTTACGACGCCGGCTTTTTTATCAGCTTCAGTTGCATTGAAGCCTTCAATCTTTGGCTTCGAGATCCCATCCTACAACAGACAGATTTTCCAACAACTGTGTAAATATATTATAGGGCTGTTGTGGGTCAGAAGCGAATTTAAATTAGCTTACCAGATAACCAAAATGCTCATGCCCGGCTTCAGACCCGGGTCGAACATTTCCAGTAAGGACAAATTGATGAGAGACGGAACCTTTGACAATGTTCTCGACTTCAAACATTTTAGATTCTAGCAAAGTCTCATCAGGAGCAGTAATCAAGATAACGGCGTCGATAGAATGTTGAAGAAATTCATCCGACCAAGTTGAAAGTTTTTGACCTGTCTGATCAACAGGATCGCCAAGATTCGTGACTGCATCCGATTTTTGAGTGGCGATAAACGCTTTGGCGTCACTGGGGATCTCAGTATCGCCAACGCCGAGCTTCTTGAGTCCGGATGCACTGAAAGAAATGTTGATATGGGTGATCGGTAAGATCTTCTTAGATTGGCCAGGTTTCGTCTGACGTTTGCTCTCATCAATCTTAGCTTGGGTGTCGAGCACTTGCTGAGTGGTAGTGATCAGAGGAAGAAGTTTGGCTTTCAAAGTTCTACGGAAAGCTAGTCGAGATTCTTCGTCATCCTTGATGGTAAGGAAGACAAAAGCCTCAACTCGCTTGGAAAGCCCAATAACTATGTCGCCTTGCACATTGTTAACGTCAATGCTTAGTATGAGTGAGGAGGATGATGCCGAAATGATGTCAGCACATAGACTGGATCAAAGACGATAAGCAATAGAGTCAGACCTGTTAGAGGTTGCAGTAGGTTGTAATACAGTTTGAGAGGACATCGTTGCCCTAATCAATTTCTTTGACACTGAATAGATGAAGCTACGGTTATATATCTTTGATTAGAACGGGCAAATTGGTGACGAACAAAGTGATTGGTTTCTTGGCTCACGTATGTTGGAGGCAAGTACACTGTACCCTTTACTTATATATTTCGGCTTGCAAGACAAGAGATGATCGGGTCCAAAGTTTCTTTCAGGAGCTCCCTCTGTCTGCTGTTGATTCGCGTCTTTCCGAGTCAGACAAAGATTCAAAATTTACTAAATTGAACCGCACAGCACTGCCAGAAATTGTATCTAGAGTTGTAACTGAATGGTTTGAAGTGTGATGTTGTAAACTTATTGATGTTGTCACTTGCTAGGAGCTTGAGAAGAGTGTCTTTTACATAGTTCAGATCACAAGGACAGAGAGATGGCCAAAGTTAGAGCATGCGGGCCTCTCTCACACCTGGTTTCTCACAGGTTACAGACTTGAGGAAAAAGCCCAAAGGTGATAGAAAAGAGACAAGGTTCCATGATCAACTGAGTCGAGTGCGAAAAATTGTAGGACACAGCAGCCAAGAGCAGCCACCATGATCATCGCAGGATCCGACCGTCTCAATGAACAAAGCCCACATGAGGTGGCGGAGAATGAGTCGGAGTCCCGGCTGTTTAGGACAGTGTGTTACACCAGGGGGTAAGTCAAACGTGAAAAAACAGTTGTTGCAACGGCTGCAGAGCCGTTGCGACATTTGAATTAAATCACAACGTGTCTGCCACGTCTCCAGCAAAAACATTGCAGTTATGTCTCCAGAACGTGGATGCCACGTTCTGGAAAACAGATTGTAAAGACAAAAGGGATTCGAACCCCGTTCAGCATACAAAAAGGTTCAAGAACCACTCATTGACCGCTACACTATGTGGGCTTAGCAGGCACGGATGTTGTGAACATCCTATCAATCTCAATTCGAAAAACGATCCCGCAACATGATTGCTGGAGACGTCCCCAGAACCATTGAAGACCGAGGGAGTTTACCCCCTGGTGTATTTAATTGCTGCACTGCTTTCATGATAAAACAAACAAAACATGTGTGTATGACAAAACAGCGAAGGAAAGACAGGAAAGAAGGATCATCCAGATCCACGATTAGAGGTGGACTTGTCTGGAGAATGTTTAACCCAACATGTCAATCCAAAACATCCCATGTGAACTTCATAATTGATTCAGGGAAAGTTTTGGGAGCGTCGAATCTCAACGTTAGAATAATAAATTGAGATCAATGATTTACATGGCTTATTAAAATCTCTTCTAATCTTTGTATCATCTTACACTTGTAATTCAAGAGATGATCATGACGTAATGTTTGATTTCTTTATAAAGGTTCTTGAGTTCTCTTTACCTTGTTTCCTTTCCTCAGATTGTTCTCATCTTATTGTTTGATTGGTCAACAGCTTCATTAAGCTGATTACCTGAATCTCACAGGTAATTACCATTTTAAGTGGTTATGAGCCCAGCGCTCTCACGATTAGCTATCGTCACGATCGTAATTTCATTTTTAAATTTCATTATACAATTTAAATTGATCACATACAACATCGAACAATCATCATTATCATCGCATTCAATCATCAAGATTATGTCTTCAGAGAACAGAAGTCAAATCGTCAAATTAACTGACGACAATTACACCGAATGGAAGGGTGATGTAACTGGATATCTTATGAGTCATGGACTTCAAGAATTTATTAGTCCTTCTCATATTCCTTTTGTTGCTGGTTCATCTCAAGAGAGTAAAGCTCGTTATGATGACTATGTACTTCGTCAAGGAAAAGCTGCTGGCGTTATGTATAGCCATCTAACTGAGCAGTTTCGAATTCAAATTGAAGCTGAGAATCTCCTTTCTGATCCGGTTGGCATTTGGAAACATCTTAAGAACAAGTTTCAATCAGATAGTTCTGAGAATAAAGGTTGAGCTTTTAGAAATTTTCTTCGAGTCACTTTCATTTCTTTGTCTCAATATATCAAAGATGTTCAAAAGGCACTCTCATATCTAGAGGCTTGTGGCATCAATTACACAAATCCTATCTTGGAACCTCTGATCGCTGAATCTATAGTTTTTAAACTTCCAGATACTATGGAGACTATATCTTCCTTGATTACGGCCAAATGCAAACCTCAGTTGACTGCAAAGATTACACTTGATATGCTTGATGCCCATCTTGCCAACTACACTGAAAAGCATCAAGACGACAATTCAGTCGCTTTAATGTCAACTACTTCATATGCTTCTTCTCAAGGAAGTCGAAGTTATCCTTGATGTACTAATGGTCGTCATAATCCGGCTGTTACAAATCACTCACCAGCACAGTGCTGGATTGCTCATCCAAAGCTTAGACCCAAATCATTGTCTCGTTCTCAGACTTCTCGATCAAGAGCGACTACAGCTATTTTACGAGCAGCTTATTTAGATGATGTCATCAAAACCTCAGCCTTATTGTGTTTGGCAACATCTCCTTCAGAAACTGTCTTACTTGACAGTGCGTGCTTGGATCATATGATTGCTGACAAGAATTTATTTAAGAAATATCATGCAATCAACTCTGAAGTCTCTCTTGCTGATGGAAAATCTATTCACATCGCTGGAAAAGGAGAAGTCATCGTTCAATCACTTGGAAATCAAGTCATTTTAGAAGCTTATCATGTTCCCACTTTAAGCAATACTTTGATAAGTATGGGGTGTTTGTTTAATGACGGTTATAATCTGATGCATGAACACGGTGTGGTTTTACTCACAAAACCTGACTGTGGAGGCTTTACCGGTCAAATTAAGAATCGAGTCATTGAGCTTAGCATCAACATTAGTACGTCAGACTCTCATATATGCAACAAAACGACGATTTCTGATTACACCGTTTTACATAGACAAGCAGGACATCTCAATGCTGATGTGCAAAACCGCCAGAGGGATGGTTTTGTGAAGAATGTGCAATTTCAAAAGGTCATCGCTTGCCTTATTCCAATTCTCTACCAAAAGCTACATATCCTTTAGAAGTTGTACATAGCAATTTGAGTGGAAAAATTGCGCTTGCTTCAGAAGGAGGTGGACATTATTATTTTAAACTGACTGATGCTTATACAAACTACAAATACGTTTATATTATGAAATCAAAAAACAAAACTTTTACGTGTTTTATGAAGTTCAAAGCAGAAGTGGAGACTTTTCACAATCGAAAGAATGTCAGTTTAGTCAATGATGGTGGAGGGGAGTACATGTCAAAGCAATTTTTGAAGATGCTCCAAGAGAATGGAACAACTTCATACGTAAGTGCGCCTTATACACCTCAGCAAAATTCAGTAGCTGAACGTGGTAATAGGACGAATTCAGAGAAGGCAAGATCACTTTTAAAACATTCAAATTTACCTCAGTCATTTTGGGGTGAAGCAGTTTCAACGTCTATCTTTCTGGAGAATGTAACTCCAATGGAGAAGATAGGTTGTTGAACGCCTTATGAGTTATGGTTTGGTTGGTCTTTTGATCTAAAAAGGTTAAAACCTTTTGGATCCCGTTCTTATATTCTAACACCAAAGAAATTTAGAAAGAAGTTTGATGATACCTCGTATAAAGGTATTCTTCTCGGTTATCAACTTGGAATGAAGAATTACAGGACTTGGTTGGATAGTGGCAAGACTGTTTACTCACATGATGTGACGTTTAATGTCAATTCTTTTCCAGGAGTAGGTAGAAAACTCGATAAAGAAGTTGTCTTTGTTGAAGATTTTGAGATATCTTCATCAAATTCTATTCCTACTTCCTCTGTACTTCCTCTTCCAGCTCCATTGGCTCCAGAACTTGCTCCAATAATAGTTCCACCGACACCAGTATCACCAGATATCACGGCAATAATCTTACCACCAACGTCGATGACCCCAATTGAGCGAATGCAAGTGGAAGTACCACCAAACATTCCAGTACCACCGATTATACCGATGGAAGTCGATACACCACTGGCTTCTCCATGTCAAGAAGTGGCAATAATATCAAAACCACCATCTAGACCACCATCACCGCTGATTCCACAGAAGCATTCGTGGGACTGGAAACCATCATCAGTTTTAGCCATCAAAGATATCTCTAGTAATATAGATGAGGCTAACATACTACCTCCAGGATCGAAACGTCATCGCGCTCGTTCGTCTCAACGTCGAAAGGCTCAGGCTGCTAAAAGAAAACTAGCAAAGCAGACACATCTTTCATCTAGCTCATCCGCTGATTCATGTGATCATCATACTAACTCTGTCGATACATCTTTGCTTTATCCGGATGGGATTTTGCATACGGCTCGGGTTTCACAAGTTGAAATGGATCCAAAAACGTATCTCCAAGCGCTCAAATCCGATAATGAATTCGACTGGAGAAAAGCAATTGACAATGAATTAGCAAACATGGATAGAAGAAAGGTCTGGGAAGTGTGTGACTTACCAGCGGGGAAAAAGGCGATAGGAACAACATGGGTCTTTAAGAAAAAGACAGGAGGTGATGGTGAATTGATAAAGTTTAAAGCTCGTTTGTGTGCACAAGGTTTTTCGCAAGTTTATGGAGAAGATTACAATGAAACATTTGCTCCGACTGCTAGAATAGCAACCTTGAGAACATTGAACACTTTGGCGGCAATTGATGATCTAGAAATTATTCAAATGGATGCAGTGGCGGCGTTTCTCAATGGTACGCCGGAGGAAGTAATTTATATGAAGATTCCTAAAGGTTTACACATTCCAGGAGCAACCGCGACTTCAGTCTTGGTTTTAAAGCAAGCTCTTTATGGCCTTAAACAGGCTCCAAAAGTCTGGTATGATTGTTTAAGAGCTTTCTTCGTTTCTATCTCTTTAATTCCATCTTCATCAGGTCCCAGTTTGTTTATTTTGAATGATCCAGGATGGAAGTGTATTGTGCACGTTCATGTGGATGATATGACCATAGCTAGTGATGATTGTGGACGCTTTCGAAGATTAATAACTCAAAAGTTTCAAATGGATGAAGACACGGATTACAAATACATTTTAGGAATGAAGGTGACTCAAAATCAAAAAGATAAAACAATTGTACTGACACAATCACAATATACTCATGATTTACTTACAGAATACAAAATGGAAGAATGCAAGGCTGTAGGTTGTCCAATGATTCCTGGTAGTTACTTAATACCTGGATCTGAAGAAGAAATGAAAGAATTTAAAGACTTAGATGAAAATTATCGACATGGAGTAGGTAGACTTATGTATCTGAATAATGCAACTCGACCGGATATTTCATTTGTAGTCAGTCAACTTTCTCAACATTTGAATAACCCATCAATTATTCATTGGCAAGCTTTCAAGAGGGTATTGCGGCACTTAAGAGGTACAAGAAATGTTGGTATTGTATTAGGAGGAAAGGGTATTGAATTGAAAGCGTATGCTGATGCAGATTTTGCCTCTTGTCCATATACGCGGAGATCTACTGGAGGATATTGTACAATGTTGGGAGATAGCACTTTCAATTGGAAGAGTAAGAAGCAGGAGAATGTGGCTACATCAACAACGGAAGCAGAATACCGTTCAGCGTATGAAGGTGGACAAGATTTAATTTGGTTTTCACATTTACTTCAAAATTTATCAGTCAAACAAGAAGATTCTCCAATTTTAAATTTAGATAATCAAGGTGCTATTGCGCTGACCAAGAATGAACAGTTTAAATCCAGAACCAAACACGTTGATGTCAAATATCATTGGCTAAGAGAGTTAGTTGCGGCAAAGAAGTTAAAAGTTCAGTATGTTTCAACAGAAGATATGATTGCGGACATTTTCACCAAGGCTGTGACACCAATTAAGCATAGGAGGTTTTGTTCCTTACTGGGGTTGCAAGATGTTACAAAGACGGGGGGAAATTGAGATTAATGATTTACATGGCTTATTAAAATCTCTTCTAATCTTTGTATCATCTTACACTTGTGATTCAAGAGATGATCATGACATAATGTTTGATTTCTTTATAAAGGTTCTTGAGTTCTCTTTACCTTGTTTCCTTTCCTCAGATTGTTCTCATCTTATTGTTTGATTGGTCAACAGCTTCATTAAGCTGATTACCTGAATCTCACAGGTGTAAGTTATGTTTTATTAGTTAGTAGTTGATATAGTAATCGAACTCAAACATTATTTTTGTCACAATCTTCCTTTCCTCAGATTGTTCTCATCTTATTGTTTGATTGGTCAACAGCTTCATTAAGCTGATTACCTGAATCTCACAGGTAATTACCATTTCAAGTTAATAGCTAGGAAGGGTGAAATGCTTAAAGACATTATCAGTTTGCTAGAGCTGAAGTGACGGCTATAAGGAGAATCAGCTGCAGAGGGTATAGATAACAACTGCATTCTTTCTACAAGCTAATTTCCTCAAGATGTTCAGGGCCCGTTTGGTGACCAGTGATTATCGTAAACTACCATAAGGGCGCGTTTACTTAACGCACTTTCTCAGAAAGCGCACTTTGTTACAAAAAAAGAGGTCAAGCAGCGTTTGATTATGACACAATTGAGCAATGGTTTTCAGCAGAGACCATCATTGTCTTTTGATCAGACTTGACATCAAATGTGATCCTGTTGACCATAAGTCAATTCCCTTGAGCCACTTCCCATCAAGCCAATTTGTATTGATCCATCTCATTTGATTCAAATTATATCAATTCAAATCTTATCAATCCATTTATTATTGATCCATTTCAAGTCACAGTCACACCTGAGGCAGAAAAGTGGTCTTGGGTCCTGGCCCTAGTCCTGGCCTCGCCAGTCATGGCCTAGGCCTTGGCCTCATACAGTTTTGTGGGGCCAAGGCCTAGGCCATGCGGCAAACATAATAAGTCTGTTTTTTGAGCTCAAAACAACAATTGATTGATTGATCAATTGATAGATTGATTGATCAATCTCGCGTTTCTCATGACAATACATAACAATTTCAATTTTTTTGTTATGTGCTTCTTTTTGCCTTGCCTTCACTCGCCTTTCTGTTGGACTCAGAGTTGATATATCCTTTGATTCTTCAAAGCTTTGACCAAACAAAAGACCCCCATGTTCAAGAGTCGGAGGTGTGTGGCTTTTGGCGGATGAGATACTTAGATAAGCCCCATAGAAGCCCTGTGGCTTCCGAGGCATGCATAGGGCCTTGGCTCCAGGGCGTGGGGCCCAATGCGGGTGCAGGCTTTGGCTCTGGGGCGCCACGGGTGTGTGGGCCCCGGGTGTGACTGTGAATTTCATATCAACTCAGATCTCATTGATCCATATCTTATCCATTCAAATCAATCCAAATCAATTTAATTCATTTCAAATTTAATCCAATTCAAATTTAATTGATTGGTTGAAGACAATTGATGAGAGTGGTTGAAGACAATTGAAGAGAGTTTACAGCTACTAAAGAAAAACATGGTAGATTTCACCCAGAAAGGTCCCCAAGGGACCATGTCCAAAACGGTTAAAACTTGGGTTTTTTCACTTTTCTTTCACAAGTAGCGTGAGTGAGCTGTCACCACAGCCTCTCCACTCACTTTGATGTTTTCCCACGTGGCCCTTCTTCCATGGAATATTCAAAGCACAGGAATGATGGGAACGACAAGCTACCAAGGTCAGGTGATTTGTCCGCTTTTGCCCTTTTGCCCATTTTTTTGCTTTTCCTCTCACCTTTTCAATTTTGGTCAAGATTTCCAGCTCCAGACCAATTCTCACGTATTGTTGCTTTTCCCCACAGTTTGTCACCTACCCCCTTTTTTGTTCATCTTTGAGTCTGTGGTTCCTCTTGCCCTTTTGCTAACTTGTTGCTTTGATCCGCTTGTCCTAATCCAAGCAGATGGTGATACACAGTCCCGAAGTCAAGATGGTGGTTGTTTGGATGGTGCTACGAGGCATGCGCTTTCATGACATTGTGAAAACTCTGGGGATTCAACTCTTGCTTACCTTGGTCTGGCAGTGGTACAATCTTTACCTCACGACTTGAGTGGTAGTGATCAATCCTTTGGAGCATATGGCTTGAGGACCCCCAACCGCGTTAGGTCCAACTCAACACCAGTTTGTTCTGGAGTCCCTGCAAGTTGACCTAACTCTGTACCTTGACGAGCTTCAATCTAAAATTAGGGACTGATTTGGAATCCGCGTGTCAACAATGACACTTTCAAACAAGCTCCGTCACCAATTGGCCTGGGCCAGGAAGAAGGCCTGTACAGTCCACCCAAATCAATCCGTGGTGGCACACGGGGCTTACATCCAATCCATAAGTGACATTGATCCGAGATGTCTAGTTTTCACCGGTAAATTTTGCTTTTATCATTCTTATTTTTCAATTTTTTATGGTCATCTCAATCTGACATTCGATCTCTGCAGATGAAAGCGCAATCACGAAGCGTTGACTGTTTTGAGAGTATGCACAAGCACCCATTGGCCAAAGAACAGCTCGCCTTCACAGACCCACTACAGCCACTTGATGGTTGGTGTTACCAGCAATATTGTTGGATGGAGTTGTGGCGTTCAAGATCCAGTCCGGTGGCTACTCCAGGATCAACTTTGAGAACTTTATGGAACACAACCTCGTAAGTCATCTCAGTTATTTTTGTGTCATCATGATTTTGACTCACATGCTTTTATAGTTACCCGTCATGAATGCCTATCCAGCCCATAACAGCGTACTTGTGATGGATAATGCTCCTATCCATCACAACGGTGTAGTACTAATAACACAGCAGGTGTTATACAGTGCTTGAAAGGGGATAATCTGTAAATATAAATTCTACAGAAAATGTCTGAGACTGCCCTTTCAGAGAATCTTCAACAACTGGACTTTGTTGTTAAAGTCTCCTGATAACAGAGAAATATAACCAGGACTTGAATTGCTTAAAAAAAGAAATAGTAGACTTTATAAGGCACCAGAGAAATTAACTCAACACTCTTTAGTGTTATTCCCAATGAAGCTTTTAGCTTTTAAACACACAATAAAATAAATTCTCTTATTAATTTAAATAAGGGCAGTTTAAGTGGCCTAATGACTTGTGTAGTGACTTTATAATGATAAATGACAACTACCCTAATTCATAGATAAAGAAAAAGAGAAGAAGAGAAAAGTGGGACAAAGACACAGGCTTTTTATATCTGATTCACAACTTCAAAATTGGTCAACAGCTTACAACAAGATGACTAAAGTGGTAAACAGCTATGATGTCATTTGATTCAACTTCTAAAACCTTGATTTTTCACTAATAGAACCTTATTAATCCTTGCTGTGTTGATTACTGATCATTGACTTCTCATTTGATATGATTTTATGTAATTTTACTCATTTGATTTTGATTTTCTCTCTTCTCATGACTGTTTGCTGTGTTTGTTGGTAAGGGTGTGACGAAGCATGAGGAACACCCTCGGTCCATTTCCCGAAGGTATAAGCACTGGAAATCCAGGCCCTTCTTTTAGAAGGGCCAGGTGTTATCAAAAGGCATGAGACAAAGCGTCTCTTGACGGTTGAGATAGAATGGAATCTGCCCTGGATGAGCGTCATCTAGAGTAGTCTCTCCCGTCGACTGAGACTACCCCCCGAGTTCACCTAGAGATTATTCATCTCAGTCTCATCCATCTCTGATTTCCTTACTCGCTTATTCCTTCCCCTCTCTCGAGCTAATCTCTCGAGCTCCCTTCTTTTTCGAACCAACTAGCAATTATTATGAGGTCAAGCAGAAGAAATCTAGGTTTAGGACCTGAGATGACTCCAGTACCAACACCACCCAACTCAGATGGAATAGAACCAGATGAAGGAATACAACCAAGATCGGATGAATTCGAAATAGAAAACACAATTGAGGAAGAAGAGAGGAGAAACAGAGAAGACGAAGAAGAAATGAGAGAGAATTTACAGTCCGAAGACGAACAAAACTCATCAGAAAAAGAGATAGAAAAGGTAGTATTAACCAAATCAACAAAATCAACTAAGAATAATATTATATGGTCATCAGAAGATGATGATTCTTCATCGGTAGACTCAGAGAAATACAAAATGAAAGTGGGATCAAGTAAGTACTATGATTTAACTACACAGACAACCCAAGTAAAAATCGTGATATATTCCGATAGTCGTTGATCTATTCCGACATATAAACAATAGTCTCGTTGATTTATTCCGAGAAGCTCGTCGATTTACTCCGAGTATGATTGTTAATAAAATTAATATTCTCCATGAATTACCTCGTGATATATTCCGAAGAAAAGAAGAGAAATTGATGAAACCTCTTTTGGTTTAAAATTGCAGCATCTTTAATAGATAAGGCGTATGAAGCATGCGACTTAGGAGAATCGAAGCTGGCTAAAAAGATATTATTAGAGATGAAGAAAGAAGAGATGATGAAAGCCTCCATGTCAAAGTCACAAAAAGACAATCCGATGGCTAACTATAAGAGTGGAAGAACAGCTAAAAATACTCTGAGAAGATTCACGGAATACTGGGATGAACATCTGAAAAGAATGGATATTCATTTCCCACTAACTATGTTTAATGCTGAATGGATCGAACTAGACAGCTTAATATCAGGAAAGAATTCGTCCAAAAAGAAAGATAGACCTACAGGACAGATCCCTAAGAACGAATGGTCTTTGTCATTTGCAGAGTGGACAAGAGCTAGAATTCTGATGGTTAAGTATTTAATCGAACATTACGGTCACAAAACATTTGCTAAAGACCTAGAGAAGCACTTCGAATACGTCCAACAATTAAGCAACAGACACGGTTGGGTCGCCGCCTTCAGATACAACATCGCAGTAAGGAATGATGTGACCTGCAATCACATAGACGGAGCACCAGGAGATCCAGCCGAAAGAAGGCAGGAAATGTTAGATGATGCCTTAGCAAGAACAGCATTCCTTCAGGATGGAAGAATCTTACCGAGAGATAATCCATATGCAAAGGGTCAACAGAGAGAACGATTTAGCCCAATAACAGGCAACAGATATAAACAAGGCCAAAATCACGATTCTGTAGATTTAGAATTAGATGAAGAAGAAGGAGAAAGATCAACATCATTAAAAGTCCCAAATTTCAAAAGAGGAAATAGAAGAAATGATAAAGGAAAAGGCCTACGAGAGAGATCACCTTCACCTTACCAAAGAAATGACAAAGGGAAAGGAAATGTCTTTAATCCAAATTACAAAGGGAAGAATTTGTAAGTTGTCTAACGTTAAGCTTTTCGAAAGATTTAAAAACTGACAACGAAACACGAATAGTGACGAAAACTACGTCCCGAAACAGAGATATGAAAAGAAAGAGGGTAAAGATCAGAAACAATCAACGTCTAAAGAAAAGGAGACGTAAGCTAGTTTTGATGTTTTTATCCATTATAGATAGCGATTCTATTTTCTTTGTGCAAATGAGTGCGATATAAGTAATTTTTGTTTGATATACTTTTTGTAATGCAAATGATCATTTGACAATGTTCGTTAGATCGAACATTGAAAAGAAAAAGATCAAAATTAGATGAGAAGTTGAGAATCTTTAAGACAGAGTTATATGAGGAATGGCCGACCACAGTGAAATGTGAAATGAAAGTAGAAAATTGGAGAAAAGAGCTAGAAAAGTATGGACTCCTAGATGAATACCATTATCTCCTTGAAGGCTTCATAGAAGGATTCCATCAAGGTATTCCGAAACATACAATTTTGAGTGTTAAATGGTATTCTCCACCAAATCATAAATCAGCACTGGAAGCAAAAGAAAAGATCGAAACAAACATCCAGAAAGAATTGTCATTAGGTAGGATGTTTGGACCATATGAGAAAGAAGAAGTCTATAGAAACCTAGGTTTCTTTAGGACAAGCCCTTTAGGAGCAGTCGAGAATGGCGATGGAACTTTTCGACCAATAAATGACTTGTCATATCCAAGATTTGAAGAAGAAATTCCATCCGTAAACTCCTTTGTAAATAAAGATGATTTCGAGACGACCTGGGATGACTTCAAAATTGTAGCCAAGTTCTTTAAGTCCTTAGATGAAGACGTATTACTAGGAATTTTCGATTGGGAAGGGGCTTATAGGCAGATCCCAACCCATCCGTCCCAATGGCCGTATTTAGCAATCAAAGACTTTGAAGAACAAATTTACATAGATGTCAGAATTGCTTTCGGTGGAGTAGCAGGTTGCGGTTCGTTTGGAGGCCCAGCGGATGGTTGGAAGAACTTGATGAAAAAGAAATTCAACTTGAAGGAAGTTTTCCGTTGGGTGGACGATAATCTAATGATAAGAAGGAGAATAGACAAAACATCAATGATTGATATAGTGGAAGCTAGCGAGTACTTAGGTGTGAAGACAAACTCGACAAAGTATTCAGAATTTGCTCACGAACAAAAATTCATTGGTTTCTTATGGAATTGTGAAAGCAAGACGGTCTCATTACCACAAAGAAAACTAGAAAAGCGTATGTTAGAGGTAAACGAATTTCTCTCCAAAACTTCGTTCTCAAGGAGCGAGGTTGAAAAGTTTAATGGAAAGTTAGGTCATTTGACCCTTATCCTACCTCAGCTCAAAGCATATCTGGCAGCTAACTATAGGTGGGTCGCGGAATGGAAAACTCCTCACAAAAGGAAGATGCCTAGAGATGTGGAAGAGGACTTACTTTATTGGCGGTCAACCTTGGAAAAACTACAACCGACGAGGATAATACCAGACCACATAGTAAAGAATGTAGGCTGGGTCGGTGACGCCTCGACCGAATACGGGATTGGCATAATTATAGGAAAGTGTTGGGCCCAGTTCAAATGGATAAAAGGCTGGAAAGAACCGTTAGGCAAGCCGAAAAGAACAATCGCCTGGGCTGAGACCGTAGCAGTTCGCCTGGGCATTCTGTTATTGGCAAAAACAAGGGTATTAGCGGGGTTTAGTTACTCATGCCTAACCGACAACACCACGACTGAAGGTGCAGCAAGAAACAGAAAGTCCAGAGACTTCTGGGTGAACGAGGAGTGGAAGCTGGTCCAGGATCTTCTAATTCAAAACGATTGTGAAATCAACCTGGTTCGAGTAATCTCAGCTGATAACGAAGCTGACTGCTTGTCAAGGGGTCTGGACCCCTCGAAACCCTCCAACAACATGCTCACACTTGACATTCCAGAAGATTTAAAACCCCTTTTACATCAAGTCTTTCCTGCAACAGAACCAAGTCTTACACATTAACAAATACCTGAAATGCTAAATCCACGTCAGTTTTTGAGGCAGTCAAGCCCGGGAGTTTACCAAGATTTAGATGCAGCCAGCGACTTCATCCTAGAACATGGGTGGGCAATTTCAACAACCAAACATTACGCGGCAGCCGTTAGCAAATATTTCACTTTTATGAGTTCATACCCCGTCGTACTCTTCCCCGCCACCCCTCAAATAATCTATCAATTTATTCTGTGGTGTGGAGGAAACGGCAATACCCATCGCGTCTTAGGCAAGACCACGAAAAGATATCTGACCGGCTTACGCATGTGGCACATCTTACACGACTCAAGGTTCCCTTTGTTGGATCTAAACAAACTACGGATCTTGCTAAAGGCAACCACGAAATTCGATATCAGGAGCAACAAGGCAGAGAGGCTGGGATTGACGCTCAAAAACATCAATGATTTAGTGAAGACGCTCGACCGAAACTCCCCTTCCGACAAAATCCTGCAAGGGGTTCTGTTGACTGGTTTCTGGGGGCTGGCCCGTCTAGGTGAACTAGTTCTCAACGCGGACCACCCAGAGGTCTTCATACGCCGAAAGGATGTCAAGATCGCTGCAGATAGGAGCTCAGCGACGATCCGCATACGAATGGCAAAGACAGCAGAGCCGGGCGAATCACAATTCTTACGCTTACACTGTCAACCGAACCATTTAGACCCAGTTGCCATCTTATCCGACATACTAGCTACTCATGGACGGCCGGGCGACCCACTATTCTGGGGAAACGACCGCAGCACTCCACTCCAACGGTCGACTGTCTTATCCTTTCTGCGCAGAAACAACCCAGGCGGCGACGGCTCCTGGTCAGGTCATAGCTTACGAATAGGCGGCGCCTCCCTCCGAGCGCACATGGGGTGTTCAGTGAAATCGTTGAAACGGGCTGGTAGATGGAAGTCGTCAGCCTACAAATTGTACTTGAGACCTTATGACAAAAGTCTGGCGGTGGAGACACGGAAGTTGGCTAAGGCTATTAGAAATGATGATCTGTAAAAGTTGCTTTGGTTGCCCTATCTTTGTATTAATTCTCTGTGCCGGCTCTAACGCTCGCGCCTTTTGTTTGCACATCTTAGTCATTGGTGGGTGTCAATGAGTAAGAAACTACAAAGGTGGAACTACGTACCTAAGAGGTTGGGTTTAGATCCCCTTGCAGGGCCTCAGCTCTGCGATCCTTTGTTCCCCTGATTGGGTTCGAAGGGTATCTAACCCCTATCCTCCTTTAGGATACTTATCGAGGGGCTTTCCCAGTAAATATTGCTTGGAAAGCAAATGGGATAGCCCCTCATTCCGCTAGGTGTTACACACCCGCAGCTGAGCGGGACTCATCCTCAGATTCATGAGGACAAGGTCCGCTCAAAGCATTCCTAAGAATTACTTAGCGGAAAGTAATCTCAGAAAGCGGTGGCTTAAAGTACGTACTTTAGGCCACCGCTTTCTTCTCTCTCCTGCGAGTCTCCAGAAAGGAAATGGATGGTAAGGGTGTGACGAAGCATGAGGAACACCCTCGGTCCATTTCCCGAAGGTATAAGCACTGGAAATCCAGGCCCTTCTTTTAGAAGGGCCAGGTGTTATCAAAAGGCATGAGACAAAGCGTCTCTTGACGGTTGAGATAGAATGGAATCTGCCCTGGATGAGCGTCATCTAGAGTAGTCTCTCCCGTCGACTGAGACTACCCCCCGAGTTCACCTAGAGATTATTCATCTCAGTCTCATCCATCTCTGATTTCCTTACTCGCTTATTCCTTCCCCTCTCTCGAGCTAATCTCTCGAGCTCCCTTCTTTTTCGAACCCTCGAGTTTCGTAGAAACTTGCCCCCCCACCCTTGGTTCGAAGGGTATCTAACCCCTATCCTCCTTTAGGATACTTATCGAGGGGCTTTCCCAGTAAATATTGCTTGGAAAGCAAATGGGATAGCCCCTCATTCCGCTAGGTGTTACACACCCGCAGCTGAGCGGGACTCATCCTCAGATTCATGAGGACAAGGTCCGCTCAAAGCATTCCTAAGAATTACTTAGCGGAAAGTAATCTCAGAAAGCGGTGGCTTAAAGTACGTACTTTAGGCCACCGCTTTCTTCTCTCTCCTGCGAGTCTCCAGAAAGGAAATGGATTGCTGTGTATACCCTTTATCTTCACTTATCTGATTCACTACATATATTGCAATTGTTGATTTATGATGTAATTGATTTATAATATAAAATGATGTGTTTAATTTAGTGTGATTCATTGTAATTAAATTGAATTTTAATGTAATTGATTGTAATTTACTTGACTGAATTACATATAAGTTCAATCTCATATAAGAATATGTTAATAGTGTGTAAAAATCGAATTTCAAAATTTTTCATCCCATTTTCTTTTTAATACCCTTATAATTATTTAATCCCTTATAAATTTAAATTCACCCCTTATACATATAAATTTCACTCGATCCACCCTTTCTTTTCTCTTTCACCCTTTCTTTTCTTCAATCCATCTTTCTATTTCTATCTAATCTTTTTAATCTTTCTATCTAATCTAAACTAATCAAAAAAAGTTGCTTATTCTTTCTTTTAATTTTAAAAAAAGATGTGTATCAGTTTTTTAAAAATTGATCGTTCGATTCGTTTGATTTCAAATTCGTTCGATTTCAATTTCGTTCGATTAATTGTTTTAGTTCTCTTAATCTATCTTTTTTTTTAATTTCTATCGTTTAACACTCTTTTTTTTTAAATTTGAACTAACTGATTGTTTCAATCGTTTTTGAAAACAATCAACGTTTTAAACTCTTCTTTTACTATTTTTTATTTCTTATATGTTTTCCGGAGAAGGCACGACGTAGGTGGACGCTGTCCACGGGTACGGGTAATGCAATTAATTCGAGTACCTCATGCTATATTCCACTTAGTTGGACTGGTCCAAATCAGAATGCCATTTCAGGCAGAATCTTTTGATGAATCATATACAATGATACTAGACCAGACTACACTTGAGTTACCTGTGCCTGGTTAATAGATTATAGGACCAGACAACTAAATCTATGAGTTTTATATAGATGAGAGTTGAGAAGAAAGGATTGTTTCCACATCCGTTTCAATCTCACCTTCTATTTAAAATCTTATATTTTTATCTTAAACTATTATAACATAGTTATATCAGAATTAATTCAATATAACTATTAATTTATTGATTTATCTCAATTATAAAATTTGAAATGTCAACATAGTACTTACGAAAATCATAATTAAACTAACTAATGTGAAACTGGGCTAAGTCCTTTTAGCACTAAGGCTAAAAGGAATGAATTAAACATCATGTACAACAAACAACACCCTACGGGGTGGCTAGTGGTCTAACAACAATTTTTTTTTTTTTTTTAAAAAACAACTTTATGAAAAAATTATAACAAACTAATATTTTAACTATCAGAAATGCCCACACAAAATTAACCTAAAATGGGAGGGAAGGGAGGGCTTCAAAAAACTAAGAATGAGAATGAGATGAAAGATTTTCGAAGTACTAGTAAATGGTAAAGTAGAATAAAGAAGATGTGGTAAACAGGAAATGACGTCAAACATTTTGGGAAGAAATATAAATAAAAACCCGGTCCGACAATACATTGTAATTTCATACATCCTGATATTTATGACATTCCCATCAGTAAATAACCAGTGACCTACAACTAGAAATGTCAACATAGTACTTACGAAAATCATAATTAAACTAACTAATGTGAAACTGGGCTAAGTCCTTTTAGCACTAAGGCTAAAAGGAATGAATTAAACATCATGTACAACAAACAACACCCTCTCCGACCCGCCTATTTAAAAGAGCGTAGTCTAAAGAGTGGTGAAGAAGGGAGGACAAAAAATGTAATCAATAGCCAACAGAAAAAATCACAGAGTCAGTATTATGTTTCAAATAAGTAAACTATGAGATTGATCATAATTTATTAAAAAATAAAATCTTATAACCAACAACCATTAAAGGAAGAAGAGAATGAAAGAAATCTCACGTTACTAAGAAGGAAAAGAAACAGATGCCCCAACATGAGACACATGTCCAATGATGTGGTTCTGCGAGTCAGGCAGTCTCAAAGCCACATGGCCACGAACATAGATTCGAAAGGCTTCAGAGGACCAACGACCAGCGGATTGAATAAAATCCATAGAAGCCCCGGCCTGGGCCAACGTCGTTGCACCGCCTGAACGCAAAGAATGCCCTGAAAAATCCTTAGAGAATAGCTTATGGAAACGAGAGAGAAACCAGGAGCGTGAAGGTGGAATCCCCGAAGACGTAATAAATAATTCGTGTAATGAAAGAAATAAGAAATCCCTTGATCTTAAATAGGATTTCATTATTGATACGGGACAAGCCGAAGAGTCCTTGAAGTATTGAATGATGACTGGAACACCGATGAAACCAGAATCGCCTTTCGAATAGGGTAAGTGATATTTGATAAATCTGCCGCAGTGAGAAAAAGAAAAGCTACTACGAAGGATAATTTTCCTAACATCAAAAAGCTTCTTTGAGTCTGGAACCGTTAATTCACCTAAACGGTGTAAACCTCCAAACCCGACACATAACAAAGCTAAAAACAATCTATCATCGTGTGAAACCCCCATGGAAGAAACTGCAAACTGTAATTGAGAAACCGTCAAGGGAGATTTCCTGACGACCGGCCTTGAATACTTCCGAATACAGCTCTTCATGGTTCTTCTGACAATAATAGATCTAGACTCGCAATTAATATCAGGATATCTAAGACTGAAAATAAAAGAGATCCCAACTAAATAAACTCGAACCGATCTAGGAGAAATCTTAAGACATGTATAAGAAATATAGTCTCGAAGCGTATCAGCATCTGGATTAAATATATAGTCGAATTGATTGCAAAACCGAAAGAAACTTTTAAAACCACATTCGTATTTCTTGATTGTAATATCAGCCACTGACGAATGTTGATTTTGATTAGCTAAGGCTCTAATTTGACTAACGGTAATATTTGATAAATCCATCTTTATAAAGAACGCTGCCAATGTAATGATGAAGAATTGTAAAATTTTAAATTGACTTCTGTACCACCAGATGAAAGAGTAGAATCGATGTCAAGGACTTTAATAGAAAGAGGGAAATAAAACTTTTTCACGGAATCAATCAGATTCCGAGAAAGCAGATCCGCACAAGAGTTTGAAATACCCGGAATATGAGCCACTTTTACTTCCGCACGAGCAATAATTAACCGTTTAATTATGTGCCTGAATAAAGGTCTGACTAGCTGATTTGGCCGGTGAGAGTTAAACAAATGAAAAACCAATTTGTTGTCGGTGTGAATATAAATACGTTTAGAACCAGCATCGATTCCTAGGTCAACCGCCGCTAAAACAGCTAATAGTTCCGCCCAGAAGATGTTCCTAGACGGTAAAGGAAGTCTAAAATAGAAAGCCGCTCGATCTCTTGGTTGCCAAACGCCGATCCCAGAAGGACAAGCGTCAACGAAATAAGTTGAGTCCGCTTGAAAATGAGACCATGTTTGAGCTCTTAATATCAAGACCCCGTCGCTATCATTAAAATAGTTAATTAACCACCGCAAATCTTCTTGATTCTCTTTATTCAAATGAATATGTTTGAACCTTTCAGTTTTACCACCAGTCTTTTCATAAAGACTTTGCAACGCGAATCTTCCTAAGGGCATAGAATTAAAACCCCAGGAAATCCAACCTTGTAGCGATTGCCAATCACGTAATGAATGATGAGGAAAAGAAACAAAATTCTTTATTGCTTCAACCATCCGATTCTTCTTCTCTTCTTCCAGGTAAATACTCATTTTCTCCGAGTCAACCATATGGCCAATGATTTCGAGAGATACTCCAAATACTTGCTTTTTCCAAACCCAAGGAACTCCCAAGATATCAAAAACCATTAATAATTTTGCTTGAGGCCCCGGAATCCGATGATCCTTGAAAGTCACGAAATCATTTGCACTCGAAACCGACCAAACATCATCCATCATGCTATTTAAAAAACAAATATGGAAAACCTCCTCCAAAATCCATAGAATTAAAGAGAACACCCCACACCATATGTGAGGAGAAGCTGAAGACCCAAACGTAAGACAATGATCTACCCTGAATTTCTTTTTAATTCGAAGAATTTGACGAATTTGATATTGAGGATGGAGCGGCAAAGTTCTGAAAGCTCCTTCCACATCTGATTTAAATAAGATGACTTTTCCATGCTTCTTCTTCAGTTTCATTAGATACGGTGCAAAGGATTTAAGAGAGTCGTAAGAAACTTTGATCTTGTCTTTATCAATTAAGTCATTTGGCGACGGTTTCCCAAAACTCATATTCGAGCAAACCCGCATTTTAACCGAATCCTTCTTGGAAGTCATTAATAGCGGAATAACCTTCATCCCAGGTAACAAGGTCGAAAATTCCTCTGAGTAGCGACCCTTTTCGATTTCTTCCTTGCACTGATCTTCCAATAGTTCTTGATTGTCTAAACAAGACTGATGGTTCGGTAAATCAACAATCGTAGACGAAGGTAAGGAAGAAGACGGCCAGAACCCCTCCTTCAAACCCTTAATGACTGACGAAACAAAAGGTCTATTAGGATGATTTCGTAAGAGTTCTTCCATCTTGTCAACATTCAACGGAGTTTTGATTTTAAATAAATAAGGGTATTGTTTAAGAATAAATTTAGCATCTAAATCTTCTTCCAAAGATGGAGCATTAGGAAATGGCTCGGCAGTACGACTGGACTCGATTGCTGACGAAAACCCCAACGGTGCAACCCCATCCCACTGATAACCGCGCAAAAAACGCTCTGAGGTATATTCCTCAGGCGTGATCGCGTCCGCAGTGTTTTGCACGACATCCTCGAACGTTACAGAGGTGGATGCGTTTGCAAGAAGGCCCGACGACACAAGTACCCGTCTGGTTCCAACTAAAACAAAATTGTTCCTCGACTCTGCAACCCTTGGAATCTTCAATTTCGAAAGTACCCTTATGTTTATATAAAGGCGAGTAAGTAGATCCCGAAATATAAGGCTTCGATGAAGGACCACTTTGTTGAAACAACTTCTGACGAGGCAGCTGTTGATTAAATACACGAGAGGAAGCTAAAATAAAAAATACGTCAGAACCAAACAAGAAAAAGAAAGAACAAACAACTAACTCGAAGCCAAAGGAATAAAGTTATGCTGAACATAAGCATTACCAAAGAACTGGGATTTAAGGACTTCACAGTCTTTATGATCCCAGTCAGAGAAACAAATATATTTCCTGTTGGCAACCTGAGTTCTGAAAGCAGCATCATAACCTGCGATATTTTTCCAATTAGCCATGATTCCCGCAGACCAGAATTGAAATTTGATGTATTTCCCATATTGCTTAATGGAGTCTTCACAATCTGGAAAGGCTGCTTTGATAGCTTTCTTAAATATACCGAAATAGTACAACCATTCCGCCAAATCAAGTATTTCCAAATGGAGAAATTTTGAAACCTCAAGACCTTTTTCTTTACCCACTGACGTATAAGAAGTATCACCCTTCTTTGGGTTAAGAAGCTCCCCTTTAATTCTTCTAAGATCAATGAATTTCCCCAATAAGAGATCCTTTGTAAGTACATCTGAAAAATCTGCTGGTTTGGAAGTATTGTTAAACTCTCTAACCGCTTGAGAAATGGATTTATCGTAGGCTTTGACATCCTCATAGAATAACAAAGCCCCAGGTGTGAAGCCGGATGTGACATCAACAGCGTCTTTCTTCTTTGAAATAAATGCGAACTTCTTCCGATTCTTCTCTGACTTTGTGGATGAATCAGAACTGGAGCTTGAAGAAGAATCCTTCCGTCGGTGATGTTTACGCTTCTTCGCGTTAGCTTCGTGAATAGATAAAAGCGCATTAATTCTGTCTTGATTCTCGGTATTTTGTTTAGAAAGAACAGCGATTCTTTCCTCACTGGAAAGAATTCGAGGAACATCCCTCGATTCCGAACTCGTGTTAAGAGTGGAAGTAGGAATGGGTGTTGGGTCCCTGGATAGATCGGGAGGATATATGGTGTTTTCGGAAGGACTAAAAATATATACTGGATCACTTTCAGATCTAGGGCATGAAACCGGAACCGGAAGTTGGTTCTTGAATAACGGTCTATGGGCATCTCTGTCCAGTTTGAGTAATCTAATAGCAAAATTGGACCAATGACGGTACCAATTTCTGGAGTTAAACGGAATAACTTCTGCGAACGAATTCCTGATCGATAACATGGAAACGTTGAGAGAACCACCGGCGTCTTGATAAGATCTTTCGATCTCGGCCAACTTCCTAGTAACTTCAGCTGCAGCTTCATAATTAGCTCCATGCTCGGACATTTAAGACTTTTTAAATATATATTTTTTTAAAAAGTTGTCCGAAGAAACTGTTTTTATTAACTTTAATTCTGAGAGACTCTTCAAAAACTAAGAATCCTTCAAAAAACTAAGAATGAGAATGAGATGAAAGATTTTCGAAGTACTAGTAAATGGTAAAGTAGAATAAAGAAGATGTGGTAAACAGGAAATGACGTCAAACATTTTGGGAAGAAATATAAATAAAAACCCGGTCCGACAATACATTGTAATTTCATACATCCTGATATTTATGACATTCCCATCAGTAAATAACCAGTGACCTACAACTATAAGACCGCCCACCCACCCATACGTCAAAGTGGTGAAATGTTAAGGTGATGGATGTCGCAGGTTTTTCTGTAGTTCTGAAAAATGTGGTCAACTACGATAGTTATAAAACTGGTATATTAAACTTCAACCATGAATCAGGTGACTCACTAAGAGATTCACCTGTTCTTAACCCTCTAGCGTGTTCTTAGAACCCACTGAGCAATTTAATTAAACATATATGATGAGATTTTTTTGTACCGTCGAAATTAAAGTATTTCAAAGATGGATCATCTACGATCCACCCAGCCTAATAAGGCCCTTCAGCCAAACAGGCTGGTAAGTTTGTATTTTATAAGACGAAAAATCCATCTATAATAACATGAGCTATAGGAAGATTCATCGATAGCTCATTGAAGATATAATTTAATTAAATAGTACTCTGTCGATTTCTATACCTCTCTATCAAAAGAGATATAGTAAATCGGGGGTTTTTAAGTAAAACCCGAACACTGGTAGTCCGGGACGTAGTAGTCGGGACTACCTAGAGACGGGGTAAAACAACTTCCAAAGCCTTTTATATTATAGGCACCCAGTTTTCCCTTTCTCGAACGTGTACACCTAGAATTGAGATTACATGATAAAAGTGGATTTATATTTAACAACACTTCTAATTTATGAATGTACTTGATTCTCTTTTGTTTAAATTCATCTTTCTTCTAAAATGATTGTTTTTAAACTTTTGATTATTTTGAAATGATAATTTAAAAGAATTTCTTTAATTTTATATGAGTTTCTCTTTAAGATAATTCTAATGATGAATGAGTCTCATATAAACAATCAATTTAAAATGGGCAGGTAGATTTTTCCGATGGACCAATTCCGATCATTTTTGTTCGGAAATGGTGTCGTCCGTTAAAGTCTACTTTTGCCCACCCAACAATTATTTTTGCGTTCATTCTTTTGTTTCGAATGCTTGGAACTGATACAGTCGAGAAAAATTGTATGTAAAAGTACCTACACGTATATGTAAAATTGAAATTTACATACAAAAATTACAGTTGGTTAACTGTTGGATACATTTTCCACCCGAAATTTACAAAAAATGTCCACGATGTTCATTTTCACAACACATACGTCGCAGACACCATCAAAGGCCGCGAACGCTTTCATTGGGAAAGTCAACAACTCCGCAGGATTATTGAATTTTGAGGCCGAATGTTTACAATCCTCAAAAGGGATTGATGTTGCCTCACTCAAACTATCAACAAATGTTTCTTTCCAATCCTCAAAAGGGATTGATGTGGCCTTACAAACTATCAGGCGATCCCAAGGAAGGACGGACTTTTCCTTCATATCTTCGGTTCACTTCGAATCCACTCATTTCGAATCTCAAGGATTCAAAATGTCGAATCCACTCATTTCGAATCTCAAGGATCCGAAATGAGAAGAGAATATCACACCAGGAATTGACAGTTCCAAACGATTGGAAATCAAAAAAAAATTCCTACCTAGTCTCATCTCTCATGAGAGAGACTAACTAGCAAGATGGTTTTGCTTCTGTCTTTGTTCTTCATCTTCTCATTTTCATTCAATTTCAATATTTACATCTCATTCCATTTCTCGTTTATACATTCCAATTTCTATACATTCCAATTTTGTCTATCTAAGCAATCAGGATGAGTGATATCTCGGACAACGCATCCGACTCGGACGCTTATCAATACCACGAGCAGTCTCAGTCTCACTCAGAGGAAGAAGACTCAGATGAAGTTTACAATTCCGAAGATGAAGGTGACGAAGCTTCTGACTTCACCGATGCTGAGCAACAACCAAAGTCGCTCAAGCTTTCGACTCGAGGCCAAGGCCACAAAGTGGCCTTGCCACGCTCCTCTTCAAAACAATTGTTGAAAGCGTCCAAAACCCATCGGACCAATAAATCAAAAGCTTTGAAGAAGCTTTCCAGCCAATCGAAGGCTTTGAAGCACTCGAACCGTGGCGCTCCCTCACCATCGCCGTCTGTATTGAGACCACCAAAAGTGTTGAAAGCGTCGAAGTCTTCATCGTCACAACCGTCTAGTTCCAGTTCGGCCAAAGGAAAGAAGACCTTTGGCCTGCCACTGGACCGGCCGGCGTTTGTAACTTCGATTGACGAAGATAATGTACTTGATGCTGAAGGTTATCCATTGCTCCCAAATGGAAACACTGTCTTTGTAAGGCAAGCCGGCACCAAGAAACCAATCAACTGGGGCACTTTTGCTTTCGCCTATACAACATCTGGTGGTGGCGTCAGCAAAACGGGCTGGCGCACTGTTAGATTTACGTGTTTGGGGGTTTTAGTCTGCAACAATATCCAGTGCGACTACCTTGGTTCACCTCACACCTCTTCAGCCAAGAGAAAAGACTGGGAGAGCCAGTCAGTTTGCCATCAATCTCATACAATCTCATATTCCTGAGGTTGATGGTCTTTCTTATTGATTGTCTTCTACTTTTATTTTACTTTTCACTCTTTATAGACTGCAGAAGTGTCAAGCAGCACGGTGCCCGGAGTATCTTTCGCGCATTAAATGCAAAGGTACGCTTTGTCGGTTGGACGAGCATACTCCAAGCGGTTGGGGAGTCATTCGACACTCCGGCATCCACCAACACCGATGGCCTCGACGATCAAAGCCTGACAAGCTTTCAATCCACAACTTTCGTCAAAGAGTAGTGGACAATCCCGATGTCGGGCCATTACGTCACAAGGTGCCATTCATTCTAATTTCATTCTAATTTCATCTTCTTATTTCAATTTCATATTTCAATTTCCTCTCTCTAAATATCCTAAATCTGTCACTGTCTTGACTACATAGGTTGGTCGAGCTCCTGCTGGGCAAAAGGAGATTGTTACCGCAACCACTATCCATCCTGCCTTTGGGAACTTGCATAGAACGGGATACTATCGCAGGAAGCTCCTGGTCGAAGCAGGGGTTATTCCTGAAAAGAAAATTCCAGGAGCTGGTGATAGCTTTCTTTTAGATATGCATCTTTGGGGCGAGTAAGTCGGCCATTCTGATGTACTCAGAAGAATCCACCCTCTCTTCACTTCTGACTGTCACATCTTCAATCAGGCGTGGATTAATTGTTGTGTCAGACTCAATGGCGCAACACAACATGCACATCACTATTCAAACACGATGGATGCAAGAGCAACTCTTATCTCGCGACAAAGACAGACGCATTTATAATGGTGGACTCCTTTCTGACGTAACTTACAAATTTTTCGCCAACAGGTACTTACTTTCAACGTCGATGTACCATGAAGACCTTTGCCGATGGATCCCAATCCAGCTTACGTGGCTATTTGGACTTACTGAAGAACACTACGCCGTGCACTTCATCACGCTCTTGAAACAAATCCGCAATGCAGACTTGAATTCTGCAGACTGTGATCTTCTGGTCCAACAAGTGGTAGATTTTTCTATGGCGCAGAAAGATGGTTTCATCATTGCGTACATGAAAGTGTTCAATGAAGCTGATCGTGCAGTGGCACTATCCAAGCTGGCTGGATGTCATGAGCACTTTCGAGCTCAAGTGACCCGGGTGAAGAGGAACCGCGCCATCATCACCTCATCAGAAGATGAGGTATGTTTCATGTGTATTTGTTTTGTATATATTTCTCTTGACTGATGAACTTATATCTGTATCCATAGACTTTGTTTGAAAGGCAAGCTTTGAGTCTCCTGAAAGGTGACGAGCCAGGAGGTTTAACTTTTGAATCTAAGATCAAGAAAATGCGGCACGATTTTCCTAAGGCCAAACGTTGGCTTGAGTGGTGGCAAGCATTGGACGTCAAGTCCATGCTTTTCAAGTCAAGACCAAAAGCGATTGACGATGATGGTCTCTGCAAAGACATCCTGCCAGCCACCACCAATGCGCAGGAAGCTTTACACAGGTTATATTACATGATATCGTGAGTCTTTCATCTCTTTCATCTTATGTCCATATTTCTTTCTCATTTCTTCCTTTTTTCATTTTTCTTCTATCTCTATCTTTCACTACTCGCCATCTCTTTCACTCAGTGAATCCAACTGTACGGTTCAAATTGGGCTGGTTCAGCTATATGCCTTGGTGATGAGCCTTGAGAGGGACCACAAAGACCGCTTCAAAGGCATTAGCATTGAGTACGGCGGCAATTCGAGGAATTACAAGAAAGTTGCCCAGGCCTTAGGATGGGCAAAGAAAACACGGATTCATCGTCGTGGAGAGAAGAGCAATGGCCGCCCTCCAGATACCACCGATGCATTGTTAGGCGACACCAAAAAGCGCAAGAAGGCTGGACGACCTCGTGGTTCTCTCAACGTAAATCGAAATCCGGTGACAACTTATCAGGGATTTGTTGCATCTAACGCCCACAATCGCAGAAATCGATGTTGGCTGAATGCCATGACTGAGTGTTTGTACGCATGTCATACAGCACTATGGTACAGCAAGTCAGAAGGAAAATCGGCCCATATATTTGCTAAGTTGATGGTATTTTTCTCTTCTCGGTCTACTTATGAAATGAGCCAGCAAGGAAGCATCAAGACAATCCTCACCTCCGGCCAAAACTCTCTTCATACGGCCATTCGGAAGAGATGTCGAGGCAGTTTCATTGTGGATGAACCGTCCTCTGCTGACTTATACTTCGATGGAATCTTTGATGCCGATATTCGACCTGATACCCCTTGATCACCTGCAATGACACAGGTTTTGTTTCGTCTGCACCTCAAGCGCAAGAATGTCTGTTCTAAAGACATGTCACATCAGTCTTCCAAAAAGAAGGATCTCAACAAAATCGTTCTATCACACGAGCATTTCACCTCTCGTTACGCTGTTGGCTCTAGCTTAATTCAATTTACTTACTCTCAAACACCTCAAATCCTCCAACAATGGAATGCATTCGAAGGTCTTTGACGAGTATCAGCACGGCACTGTCAGGCATGCAAGGTACCGTACTTTGAAAGATCTCAAATTGTTTTCAATCCACCTCCACCACACCTCCATATCCACCTCGAAGTGGGATTTTATTTGGGATCACAAACCGAGGAGGCATTCAAAATGATGGAAGAGTGCAACCTTCCTTACGAGTTTCAAGGTGTAACTTACAGGATGTGTGCTCGTGGCTTTTGGAACGGCTCTCACTATTGGTGTAAAGTGGTACGAACTTTACACGGCGTGACAGGCGTGTGGCATCACAACGATCAAGAAAATGCTGGTATTGCAACATTAACATCAACTGATCCCAGCACTATTGGAGGTCAGTTACGTTACACAGCTTGGACCATGTACTCTCGACCACCTACAGATGACAAGTTCCGCTTAATCAAAACTGCCAACGCGAAAATCGAGAGGTCTCTAGGTAAGAAGGTTGTTTTCAATAAACCTTTCTCGTCTCAACCTCAAATACCTTTCTCATCCCAACCTCAAATTAAAACGGAAGAACAAGACTCCATCCGTGGCATCTCTGATGAAGACAGAGATGCCACGGATGAAGACAACTTACCTGCTGAAAGCGAAAGCTTATGGGAGCATTGCCCTCAAGATGAGTCTGATCATGAGGACATCTTTGCCTCAAGCTCAGAGGGAGAAGAGGAAGATGATATGCCATTGGCACTACGACAAAATCAAGGTAAGTGAATTAGGAATGAGAATTATTCAAAACATTTGAGCTGACCATCCTTCTATCCAGATGACTCAATTTCCTCGGATGTTGAAAAGAAAGAAGCGGCTATCCATCATGAACATATGATGCACAAGCAAGAGATTGCCTGGTTAAGGGAACGTGATGTGCTGGCAGAGCAAGGTGAGAAAATTGACAAAATCGTGGAGAAGGACATTGTGGAGAAGGCGGTTCCATTAATGTCATCAAGTAAAGATGATATTGGCGACATTGAAGAAGAAAAAAAATCGCTCAAAGCAAGAAAAAAAGGGAAAAAAACAAAGGGGTGGAAAGGGTGGGTAATTGAGGAGATAGAGGATGACGAAATTGTGAAGGAGGAAGATGTGACCGATTTGAAGGAGGCAGAGGAGGACCACGGCCAGGGTATGCAAAGGTCACAGCGTATGAAACGCAAGAGGGAGTAAGAATGTGGTGTAAATTTCTTTACATTGCTTGGTTTAAATTTCTTTACATTGCTTGGTTTTCTCGCATTTCTTTTCTTTCTTGTGAATTAAATTTTCTCGCATTTCTTTTCTTTCTTGTGAATTAAATCAAATTATCTCTCATTATTTCTTGTCAACAACTTTTTTTTTTAAATATGATTCGTGATATTGTGTCTGGAAAAATGCACATTGACCACCCAAAAGATGATTTTTCCGATGTTAGTTTTTCCGCCTTTTTCCTTGGCATGATACACCGGAAAGAAATGGTTGTAAAAGTCAAGTTTACCTCGCGAAAATTGACTTTTGCGGTGATTCTTGACAACGGTGTTCAAAGGTCGGAAAAAAAAGATTGTAAATTTCAATAATGGTACATCGGAGGCATACTTTTCCAATGATCATTTTACAAAGGAAGTGTTTCCGAACATTCAAAAAAAATATTGTACGCAAAAATAATTATTTCGCAGGGAAAAGTATACATTTACGGTGTACACCATTTCCAAACAAAAAAGACCGGAAATCGATCATCGGAAAAATCTTGCGCCCGATTTAAAATGAGGGTTTTAAGAATTTGACTCGAGTGAATTTTGAGAGTGAATAAAAATTAGAAATTAAAATTTTTCTTGATTGATTACTATAAATAGCTCACCACAACGGGCGGGTGGTAGAACTCTGTGAGGCTCAACGGGTCCGCCTAGTATATCTTCCAGCGTACAGCCCGGACCTTAACCCAATAGAGAAAGCATTCTCTATCTTGAAGGCCCGGTTAAGAAGATCCCAAGTGCTCCAGAACGCTGTGAATGATGACAAGGAAACTGCTGCCATATTCCTCACATGTATGAACCTGCTAACCAACTCCCTTGCTGAAGGCCTTTTTCGAGGGTGTGGGTACTTGTAAGATTCCAATGGTTTGATTATCTGTTCTGTTATGAAGAATACATGCTAAGTTCTTATTTGACATGTTGTAACTATCATCTCAAATCCTCCCTGTGTGATCCTGCTTTTTTTCTCCTGCTTGTTTTTTTGATTCAATGAGAATCATCTCATTTTCTTAAATTTTCTTTATCTGGTATCAGGACTTTTTTTGAAATTTATTATCAATTTGAATTGAGTGCTTGCTCTTGCAATGAAGTGTCCCTTGGAAGGACTAGTGCCACGTGTCCCTTGTATAATTTTATTTTTGGACAAGCCAAAAAAAAAGGTTGTATACCATAACCAATCTCATGGGTGATCACAATCCAATATCAAACCTCCCGGAGCTTGTGTGATTATCACACATGATTATCACACAAGCATTATTGATATCACTTGCTTGAAATATATTCTCAAACATTATCAATGATTGATAATGTTCAAACTTCTTTTTGATCATATGAGTCTCTTGCCATTCTTCAATTTTTCATGAACAACAAAAAGTGGAGCTCAAGACATCTTTATTACCTGGATAACAATCATATGATGAATTCCATGGGGCACAACACAGGACAAAGTGGTCTTTTCAGGATAACAAATCATTTATGGGGGATAACAACATAACCAACCAGAAAGATAAGATTTTTTTGGTGGTTTTGTGATTTATAGAGAGAAATAACTTGTGGTTGGGGTTCCTATCCTATGTGGGGAGAACAAGCCTTAGTAGCATATAACTATGTAAAATAATAAATCTATTTAAAAGTTTCTTTATCAATATTAATAAGTCAATATAATATTATCTTTAATTTTACCGTGGTCAAGTGGTAAACAAGTTTATTAATTTTAATTTTGATTTACATAATACTTTACAAATCAAGAAAGAAGAAAATTTAAAAATTCAATTGATTACTAAAATGAGGGATTTACAAAGAAGATCTTAAGAATAAATTAAGTTAATCATAAGAAGAAAAGAACAGAAGAGTTCAATTAAGAAGGAGTGATTGAAGAGAAATGACGTCAAAAGTAGTAAAATGAATGGAATTTAGGTTTTTAAGAGTTAATAAAAATGTTTATAAAAAATGTGATGACGGGAATGGATTCTTTAGATGATTTTAGGTAGGGTTTGATAAGAGCAAAAGGTGGCTTACCTTAGAGAGAAGTGGTGAAAATCAGGGGAAGAGGATGAGAAAGGAGGATTTTGAACATTTCGACAATGATGTGTGACTTGGTCAAAATAGTGGTTTTTCATTAGTAATACATATCAAAACTTAACCAAATTGGCCGAAATATGGCTCAATCAACGCAGAAACTAAAGATCTATAATGTACAAACCTCACTTTAACTATATCAAGATGCATAAAAAACGTTTATAAGGGGAAACTATTGAAAATATGAAATTTGGGAATGAAAGCGCATATGTAATAATGGTAAACTGGCTGTATCTTGGGTTTTGGCTTCTGTATTCATATGTAATATGGGTTTTCAACGTGTAATAACTTACAAATTAAGGTCTTCTCATTATTTACAACTCAATAACTTCATCATTGCTCATCAGAAAGTGGGATTGTGGTGTATGGTCTTGGTTGGTAAAGAGAGCTCTATTCATTGCACTTTAGTAATCAAAAATTGGACAAGATTGAAAGAAGTTAGTAATTTTAAAAGTCAGTTTTGGCTTATTTAGAATCAAAAGAAGATCAAATTAATAATCATGAAGGCTTACTATGAGTAATCATAATATTATAAAGATGAAAGAATACAAGATTGATCATAAGAAGAGGCTATGATGTGGTTGAATGAATATTGAAGTGGTAAAGAAGAGATAAGAGAGCTGTTTACCTGGTTTTCCTTTGAAAAAAGGTTATATATAGCTTGGTATTGATTGTAAGGGGTTTTCTTTCCCTCTTTTCCTTATCTTCTACATGGCTATTATTTTGTTTATCATTATAAACTTATTTTAGTAGTATCAGATCACTTAAATACACCCTTTATCAAAGTTATAAAGAGAAATCTACTTTAAAGAACTGTATTGTAAAGACTCAAAAGTCATTGGGAATAATACTAATAAAGTATTGAATATAATAAATCAATCAAGGCACTTTTTCTCTTTAATTAAATAATAATTTTCCTTTGTTTACTTATCAGTATTACATCAATAAGAAATTATTGATTGGTCTTAGAAGAGCAGTCTTAGACACCTTCTACTATTACAATTAGTAGATTACCCTCTTCACGTGTTGTATAACCCTTGTTGGGTTATAAATACTACATTGGTCATCCAAAAATTTGATTTTGCTTTCAAGTCCTTCTCTCAATCAAACCACTCACTACTCTAGTGAGCTTATTTCACTTTCTCTTGTCTCCTAACAATTGTTTTCTAATATCGTTTTCTTTGTCAATATTATTCATCCTTCATATCACCCATCTTACACTCTAGTATAGCTAAAAGTGAGTTTGTTCATTTCCCTCTACTCACCACTGCTTGGTCTAGGTCAAAACCGAACTGACTATATGCTTCATTACCCAACTTTGTCATCAGAAATGTCTCAGTCAGCGACATCAACGAACGGCAACCCCAGCCAACCCAATTTTGGACACGACAATCCGTGTAAGTCTTCCCAAGATTCATAATTCTGGCCAACTTACACTGACCAAATGAACCCTGATTGTTGTATTCAGCGTTCATTTGACCTTCACCTATTGTTGAAGGACCGGATGCACCATACCCTTTCTCTCAAGGCCTGTTATTCCTTCCTGGCACTGACGCCCGGATCGCTTTTGACCAAACACATGAAGTCACCATTGCAGTGGTGTTCAAAATCCATACTAACAGTGCTGAGGATCTTGCCGCCCCCATTCCACCCAAGGTGCCAAACGGACGTCGATCATCCGGCCCCCCCAAGGTCCCTTTGGTCAATTCGAAGACTTTCAACAATGGGGATCCAATTGAGCTCAAGACTTGCCCTTATGGCAAATCGCTCAACAATACGAAGAAGTTAAGTGCTCAGCTTTGTGAAGAGTATGCTCCTTTGATGGAGCAGCTACTCTTAACAAGCCATCTTGCTCCGGTGGTCAAGTGGAAAGGTGTGGTTGGCCGGACCAAGGTCATCCTGGACAGCCACGTTGGATGGTTTGAGTTTGACTATTGATGGAATACTGATAAGTAAACAAAGGAAAATTATTATTTAATTAAAGAGAAAAAGTGCCTTGATTGATTTATTATATTCAATACTTTATTAGTATTATTCCCAATGACTTTTGAGTCTTTACAATACAGTTCTTTAAAGTAAATTTCTCTTTATAACTTTGATAAAGGGTGTATTTAAGTGATCTGATACTACTAAAATAAGTTTATAATGATAAACAAAATAATAGCCATGTAGAAGATAAGGAAAAGAGGGAAAGAAAACCCCTTACAATCAATACCAAGCTATATATAACCTTTTTTCAAAGGAAAACCAGGTAAACAGCTCTCTTATCTCTTCTTTACCACTTCAATATTCATTCAACCACATCATAGCCTCTTCTTATGATCAATCTTGTATTCTTTCATCTTTATAATATTATGATTACTCATAGTAAGCCTTCATGATTATTAATTTGATCTTCTTTTGATTCTAAATAAGCCAAAACTGACTTTTAAAATTACTAACTTCTTTCAATCTTGTCCAATTTTTGATTACTAAAGTGCAATGAATAGAGCTCTCTTTACCAACCAAGACCATACACCACAATCCCACTTTCTGATGAGCAATGATGAAGTTATTGAGTTGTAAATAATGAGAAGACCTTAATTTGTAAGTTATTACACATTGAAAACCCATATTACATATGAATACAGAAGCCAAAACCCAAGATACAGCCAGTTTACCATTATTACATATGCGCTGATTTTCATTCCCAAATTTCATATTTTCAATAGTTTCCCCTTATAAACGTTTTTTATGCATCTTGATATAGTTAAAGTGAAGTTTGTACATTATAAACCTTTAGATTCCGCGTCAATTGAGCCATTTTTCAGCCAATTCTGCTGAGATTTGATATGTATTACTAATGAAAAACTCCAATTTTGGCCAAATCAGACGGTTTTGAATTTAAAGCCGTGTTCAAAATGTTTGAAATCCTCCATTCCCATCCTTTTCCCTTGATTTTCATCACTTCTCTCTAAGGTAAGCCACCTTTTGCTCTTATCAAACCCTACCTAAAATCAATCAAAGAATCCATTCCCGTCATCACATCTTTTATGTATATTTTTATTAAATTTGAAAAAACCTAAATTTCAATCATTTTACCACTTTTGACGTCATTTCTCTTCAATCATTCTTCTTTAATTAATTCAACTCTTCTATTCTTTTCTCCTTATGATCAACTTAATTCATTCTTAAGATCTTCTTCTTAAATCCCTCATTTTTTTAGTAATCAATTGAATTTTTAAATTTTCTTCTTTCTTGATTTGTAAAATATTATGTAAATTTAGAATTAAAATTAATACGCTTGTTTACCACTTGACCACGGTGAAATGAAAGTTAATATTATATTGATTTATTAATATTGATATAAAGAAACGTTAAATAAATTCATAAAGCGCTAAAAAAAGTTTAAATTTTTTCCTAATCACTACTATAAACTACTCACCACACCAAAGGCTGTGGATAGTGGCTTGATTCAAATCTGAGAGAGAGCGGCGCGCAATGGGTGCCTTTATACCTTGAGGACTAGTGTAGGAAGTGTGGCAATCGTCACAGGGGATTGTATGAAATGGGTGGAGGTGAGATTTAGAATCCCCTATGAAACTGGGTGACAAGAGGCCAGTCAGTTTCCATGAAGATAAAGATGGATGAAAGTGACAGTGGTATGAAAAATTTAAATTTATTGAAGCGAGAAACCATGAAAAATTTCAGACGCAATTTGACTTTGAGATTGAACAGGCCAAGGATGGATTCTTGAGGTTGGAATTTGACATCTAATATTTGATTTGAATACGTGATGGAAACGTTGGTATAAAAAGATTTCTTGCAGTCGTCATAGGGGATTTTGATTGGATTCGTTTGATTGGATTCGATTTGGTTGGATTTGGTTTGATTTGATTCCAAGCAAATGAGATTCAATATTGATTCCCTTCACGCCAAAGACAAATATTGAGGCCAAGCCAAACATTTGATCGAGTTTGAAACAAGGTGGATGATAATGAAGCCTAACAAAGGCAATTGCCCGTCCAAATAGTGTTTGTTTGGACCATATTGACTGGTGGTTGATACCGGCGGGTTCACCGGTTGTTTGCAGAAGGATGAGTGAAAAGATGATGGTGGTGTTTGAAAGATGAGAGAACCAGGTGGGAAGAAAACGGACGGCGCGGGGTCACACCAAACTCACACTGTCACGGGGTGGTCCGGTAGCGTTGGTGCCAAAGCTTTGGTGGAAGGACAAATGGTCATTGACCGGGTGGTGACCCGGCTTCTAGAACACGTCAGCCATGTGACAGGACAGAGGCGGGTTTGACATCATGAATTATAAGGTTTGACGTCAAACCTTATGATTAATTCGAGTTTTAACCGTTTTGGACATGGTCCCTCGGGGACCTTTTTGGGTGAAATCTACCATGTTTTTCTTTAGTAGCTGTAATGGCAAAGAGAGGGGTTGAAGACAATTGAAGGTAGTGGTTGAAGAAAAATGTGTCACAAAGTTGACAAGTTAGGTATGGTGGATAGAGGGGTTAATTGGACTTATCCAATTTGAGACCAAAGAAGAAATCACAAAAAGTGATTTTTGATTACAAGAATTATAAAGTTTTCTCGAAGTTGAAGGTATCAGGATTTCAAAGGGATCCTGAGTTGATGTCACTGCTTGAAAACGCCTCAGTAAAGAAAGAACACTGAGGGCACAGGTTCCAAATCAGACTACAGTGTTTTCGCTAGTCAGACTTCAAGACCAAGAACAGACAAACCTCACAACAAGAAAAGGATAAAGTGTGAGATGAAAAGATTAATAGAAAAGATATTGATAAGGTAAGAAGGATTTATACCTGCGTGCTTGTAATGGAATGAAAGAGCGCGCAAAAGGTTAACAGAATTGAAATAAACAGATTCTACGATGACAGCCACAATATCAGTAAAGAAAGCTATACTAAAATAAAGTAAAATGAATTTTAAAAAAACACTCACTGATTCTTTTTGACACAAAAAGAATCAGAAAAAGAGAGAAAGAGAAATTACAAAAGAGACCATTTATCCCCCAAAAAAATTCCATCACCCCTTGATATGAACTTCTAGAATTCACCCCTTCATTCATGCAAGACTTTTCCACTAACAGCTACATTACTTCTGCTCAACGCTCATCAGTTACTACTTCTGTACAGCCCATCTCAATTTCCAAAATAGGGAAAATGTATCTTTGACTAGCAATCAAGATAGAATATCTTAACAAGAATGCGCTACAAGAGCATTCTCAAAAAAACCCAAAAAAAGTCTTTTTTATCATTCTGTACATTACAGAATGCTTGTAATAAAATATCAAACACATTTCACAGAATGCAATTTCTGTGAATTACAAAATGCAATTTTTAACGAAAAATTGCTTAAGTAAACACGCCCTAAATTTGTACTATATTATTGGCCTGAAATGACAGCACAGGCTGAAAACCATTATTGAGTGCCACGGGTACCCAAAGGCACGACGGTACACGGATAGTTCCATAGAAAACGGAGGATGAATAAAAGGAATAAGACCCGGTAAAAAGGTATTGACCGGTACCGGGTTAACAAAGAATATCCCCCCAACGAATTGAGGGGTACAGAAAGAGAATTTCGTACTACCACATTTTATTCATCCTACATCTCTCACCTACAAAAAATTCTTCCCAACATTGGAAAAGGTATAGATAGAATATTCTTAATACTTCGATTTTCTTTATTAAAATAAGAACGCCTATTACTTCAAGATAATACTTAAAAAAAAAAAAAAAAAAACGAAGAATATAGAAGAAATATTCTACATTACTCAATACCTTTGAAGATGTCAGCACAGAATTTTGCAGATGAAATAGCGAACCTAGATGTCTTAGGAAAGAATCAAACAACAGATGATATAATACGATCGAATAACAGTGGAGAATCAAAAGGTAGAACTAGGTCGAGTGCAAAAGGGAAGAAAGGAGAACAACTTACAGGAGGAGAAGAAAATAGTGGAGAATTAGGCGAAGAGATTAGTGGGAAGAAAGGAAGTAAAGCGAAGAGTAGTAAAGGAGGTGAGAAGAATAAAGAGGGGAATTTAGGAGATGGAGACGAAGAAGCTATTGTCACAGGACTTGATAGTGAAGAACAAATAGAGTTAGTCGGCGATAAGGGACAAGTGGATGGAGAAGGAGACCAGCCAGGGGTCTTATCAAGAAGAGGTGAGTTGAATCAAAAGAATTTTTCGTTCGTTTCTATATTGATTTCCAAAAAAAAAAAAAAAAAATATTATCAGTAAAGTCAAGAAAGTAGATTGAGATATACATCGGAAGGAAGACTTTTGTCTTACATATATTTCTTATCGTGATACTTCATCAACTCAGTCGTCTATCACCATTTTTTACTCTGATTGGCATCTCATTAGCCATATCCCCCCCTCTTCTTTATCATCCTCTTTTTCATCCTCTTGACCTTTTTCAATCCAACACATAATGACACAAAGAAGCACTGCTCTGTTTTCACAGGTTCCATGTGCGGAAAATCAGTTTTTTTCTGGAAAAACAGAGCAGTGTTTTCCCTCAAGTGGAAGATGTGCGGAAAATGCACATGTATTAAGGAAACCCGACAGGAGGCAGGCGGAGTATACAAACAAACGCCCTCAAAATCTGCCACAATCTTCTGTTGGCCACCATGAGAGGTTTTTTATCAAACTGTCTCCAGAATCTGTTCTGCTTAAAGAGATGGTTACTAAAAGAGATAATAACTAACCAGATATGTGTAAATGTAAAAATGCATTCAGAGGTTCATCTCCTTCTACACAGACTTTTGACTGATAAGAAGTTTAGATTACATGTGGCTAACAGATAGTTGGTGGCTGCACTGAGCCTTGTTTGCAAAGCCTGGTACCTATAAAAAGGGAGTGAGGATTCTTGTCACAGCCTTGGTTCCTCACTCCCCTCATTTTTTAATTTGCTATTTATCTCAGTGTTTTGGGACCATCACAACCACCCAAGAAGCATAAGTTTTTAAAACCATTTTGATACAACTCTTTGGAAAGGCCGATTTGATTGAAAATCATTTAGATTCAGGCAAATACCAGATCCCTGGTATCTGCACTCCACATCCTTATGTGAGTGGCACAAAGCTGGATATGTTCATCTGCCGCTGGACATCATGATATCAGGCGTTCAGTCTCCAGAGACTCCTGAAACCTTGGGTTTCACACTCCTGTCTTTGCCACCTTCCACCTTGAAAATTGCAAATTGAAGGCTGTTGCTGCTTCTAAACCACAACAACCCCTCAGAAAGGCTTGTTGTTGGAGAAATTTTTGGATAAAACTCCAAAATGTTGATTCAATATGGCATCATCTAGCTTCTTGCAAATTTCAGAATCCTGGTAGCTACACTCCGTAAGTTCAAAAATTTATATATACAGCAGCAAGTGGCTATCACTGGATGGGGCAGCTGGATTCTGGACTGGATATCACAGAAAATTAGTGTAAGTGATGTCAATTTATAAGTAGGGGGTGTGGTTTTTGGAAATTTTGGTTTCCACACACCCCTTTTTGTCCCTTATAACTTTCAATCTACAATGATTAGAAGTGTTTTTTGACCACACCGCCCAAGGAAGATGGGTGTTTGAAACATGTATCAAGAAAACTCTCTTGGAAGGTTTTTTTCCATCCAAAGTGACCTGGATTCATGCAAATATCAGTACCCTGGTTTCTGCACTCCCCTTTATATGTCCTTTCAATGATGAGATTATATGCAATATCATAGTTATGCCTATATACCAAACCTTGAGAATACAAAAACAGCTGATAAAACAATATAATTTTTTTCAAGGGGGCCCCAACTCAGAAAGTTCCAAACTAGGCCACATTAAACTGAGACTCCCAGCTGGGGTCTGGAGAGTATATTACAGTCTAGGGTGGGTTAACTAGGGTGGTTGACAATGGGGGTTTCCACACTCCCCTCTCTTTTCTAATGAGACTTCTCAGTCCGTACATATACAAGAAAGTGACCTGGATTCATGCAAACATCAGTACCCTGGTTTCTGCACTCCCCTTTATATGTCCTTTCAATGATGAGATTATATGCAAGATCATAGTTATGCCTATATACCAAGCCTTGAGAATACAAAAATAGCTGATAAAACAACACAATTTCTTTCAAGGGGGCCCCAAGTCAGAAAGTTCCAAACTAGGCCACATTAAACTGAGACTCCCAGCTGGGGTCTGGAGGTATATTACAGTCTATTGTGGGTTAACTAGGGTGGTTGACAATGGGGGTTTCCACACTCCCCTCTCTTTTCTAATGAGACTTCTCAGTCCGTACATATACGAGAAACCTAGTACCAGCACTCCCTCCTTTTCTTCCTCAGATTTAAGATGCCATGGCATACAGACAAAATGATTTTAATCAGCTTCAATTTTCAGATAGAAAGCTTCAAAAACAAACCTTTTGTTGAATCTATAACTCCAAACAAGACTCATCAGTCCAGTAATTCAAGCTGGGATCTATGGAGAATTTTGCCCAGTGAGCTTAATGGGTGGGAGTTTTTGACCGGATTTCCAATGATTTTCCACACCTCTTTGCCCCTCCGGCGTGTTTGAGGTTTTTTTTGTACCAGGGTAACTACCCAAGAAGGTTTTTTTATCTCAAGGGGCCTATCTCAAGAGCTGATTTCAAATGTCAAAAATTTGGGAAAACCATGTCCAGGAGACGAATCTTTCAAACTTCAAAGAAGGGTTTTGGCGCCACAATACCCCCTTCACTGAGAGGACCTACAGACCTGCAACTGACGTTCATGAAGGTTTTGACTCAGGCTTTCAAGATTTTAGCTTCAGCGCTCAGCCCAGAAAATTATGAGTAAGACAAGGTGAAAGAGACATAATTGCGGCTAATCCGAATCTTCAACTACAACAATGCGACTGGATTTACGTTTATTCAAACCAGATGTAAAAGTCTTTTGCCCAAATTCTAGATTCCTTTGAAATTTGTTCGCCCATTTTGAGGCTTCGGGCTTTCTATTTCTGTTCCAGGGGTCGTATAGGGGGGGTGCGGGAAAGTCGGACGAGAGATCAACTGAAATGAAATGATCCAGAGCGTTTAAAAGACAAATGAAAATGGGTTTGTTCTTGTTGGGAGGGTGAAGAGTAGGAAAAAACGTCAATGGTTGAGAAGTAGAAAATAGAAACACAGGCCTTTTGTACGCATTAGCCAATATCTCTGCATGGGCCGGAAAAGTCATCCAATCCTCCTTGCCAGCGGGAGATTTTGTATTCTTGAGCAACTTTTTGAACTTTTCAAAAGAGTGATCATAGAAGAATGAAGGTGAATAATTCTTCGCAGTATAAAATGGCTTGTTTCTCTCCAGCTCCCTGACCATGTCTCTCTTGACTTCAATCCAATATGTTTCGTCTTTCCCTAAACTGACAGCCACTGATCTGTATCCGCAGTTCCCATCGCCTGTAGGATTTGTATATCTTCTGATGTACTCCCTGATCAATTTTGGATGGACATGACGAAGAAAAGGGTCCTTTGACAAAAAAAATCAGGATCAGATTGTGATCACGATCTATGAACAATGTTGAGGAAGAAATATTGGCGAACCTTCAGGCCATTTTTATCTTGAACCAATCCTTTTTCCTCTTTAGGGGTATATCTTGCCTTTTTTGGGGGCTGGGTCGAGATCAAACAAAGCGCAAATGAAAGTGAGTTGAAGCGAAACCAAATTCTGGACTTGATTCATTGAAAAGATAGCCAACCTTTGATGATTCATCTTGATAAATCAGCCTTCCTGAAAGCCTCTCTGAACCCCTTCTCTGAACAGGCTAGATGGAAAACAGCATAAAACAGTTTACAAAATTGATCAAGTGACAAGAGAAAATCTCAAAGACGCACTGTGTAATTATCAAAGCCTTCTGGAACGTATTCAGACGTTTCGTCAACATCGTCAAGTTCGTCCTAAGAAAAAAAGACTCATAGGTCGGAAACAAAGATACGAGGATTGGATGGGAATGTGTAAATGTATAAAAATGACAGGTAACACCAACGCACGTCGAGGTCTGACATGCTTTTGTTTTTATATCCTGTGATATATTGCCTGGCAGATGGTGGATGGACATGACGAAGAAAAGGGTCCTTCGACAAAAAAAAACGTTTGGGATCAGATCGTGATGGACAACGTTGAGGAAGCAATATTAGCAAACTTTCAGACCGTCTTTCCCTCGAACGAATTGATTTTCTTCCTTAGGTGTATATCTTGCCTTTTTTCGGGGCTTGGTCCAGATCAAACAAAGTGCAAATAAAAGTAAGTTAACGAACATTAAAATGCAAGACTTCGTTCATTGAAAGGATAGCTGAACTTTGATGATTCATCTTGATAAATCAGCGTGCCTGAAAGCCTCTCTGAACCCCTTCGCTGAACAGGCGAGATGGAACCCAAAAGAACAGTTTGCAAAGTTGATCAAGTGATAAGAGAAAATCTCAAATACGCACCGTGTAATCATCAAAGCGCTCTGGAATGTATTCAGATGTTTCGTCGGCGTCGTCAAGTTCGTCCTAAGAAAGAAAGAGTCTTAGGTTGGAAACCAAGAAACGTGAATTGGAACGGAATGTGTAAATGTACAAAAATGACAGGTAAAACCAACGCACGTCAAGGTCCGTCTCACTTTTTTCCTCTGTAAAGACTATTGCGTCTCCCTTTTTGCTTTTTGATCCCTTAGGCCTTCCTATCTGCTTGATAGTAACATCTTCGCAGGTAAACTCTGACTCCTCCTCACTCACAGAAGACGCAGTGGGCTGCAATATAGGTTGTATAGTATATTTCCCTGTGAGCAATTTTTTGGTCATGTCAATAAGTTCGTCCTGTCCTTGTTGAGGTAAAAATTTGAATTGGTCCAAAATTTCATTTTGAAATATCTCTTCTTTGCTAAAGGTTTTGATGTTTTTCGCTCGATCTGAGCTTCCTTCCAAGCCTTTCAGTTTAGCAGGCTGAAAACAGTGCCAAAATATAGAAGGAACAGAATTAAAATGATTTAGTTTGAAAATAACCAAAAAGAAGGAACAATGTATCAAAGAGCGAGAACATTACCAGAGTTTTCAGAGCAGAGATACGCCACTGTTCCGAGAAATCGGCGAGCTCTAGACTTCTGTTTTCTGACTTGTAGAGTTTGACTTTATGGACGCAAGGTATACCCATGTAGGCAGAATATGTGCAAGTGCAATGTATCTCTTGTTCAGAAGATTGGAAAAAAGCGGCGCAAATTTGAACGGCAAAGGCAGATATCTTTCCATTGACCGCCGAAAAAAACTTGAGTAAAGTAGGATTTCGGTTTACGACTTGAACTCTTCCTGAATTTTGCACTCGAGAATATTGATCTACCAGCGCCTGATTTAACTCCTCAATCGCACAGGGAAGCATGCCGATTGTGCAATTGATCATAGCTTTGACGTCGGAAAGTCTGGATTCGGCTCTTTCGATGTCGTAATGATTGAGATGGGGAAGATTGTTGCAAAAGTAAGCTGCCCACTTGTGTTTAAAAGGTATCCAGTTACTTGCGATGTAATCGACGGCGCAAGGAGGGATGCATTTTTTCAAGTCTTCAAATCGTTGATTGAACGAGGTTTGATCGGGCGATTTAGCCAGATTGAGCCAATCGTGTGTAAACTTGTCCCAGTCGCTGCTGTTTGTAAAATGTATATAGCAATTCGTTCTTAGATCCTTCAAAATATTTCGATGAGATAGCATATATTGAGAAGATGGAAAAACCGTGCGTATGGAATTGATTAAAGCAACTTCTTGATCAACGATAAACAGTTTGGGCGCTTGATGGCGTAGATTTTTCGAAAACTGTGATAACGCCCAGGAATAATGTTCTATGTCTTCTCTCTCTATGAAACAAAACCCAGCGGAGAAAGTTTCGTTTTCTGAAGTAACGCCGACGATTTGGAAAAAGGGCATATGGTACTTGTTGGTTTTGTAAGTGAAATCGAGCAGAAAAACTGTGTTGAAAATGTTGGCCAGGTTTGTACAACTGGGATGAGAAATGAACAGAGCCTTGAAAGCTCCCCCTTGACTCGATTTGATTGCTTTAAAACATTTCTTTTCAGACATCAAGTCGAATACAGCTTCGATTGGCCGTCTTCCCTGCAAAACTGAATGACGAATTTTTTTTCTTTCATTGTAAATAGAATCTAAAGAAATGCATAAGTTGTCAATTGGGCTCTTTTGAAGCAGGTGCATTTTAATTTCAAGGGGTTTGGCGCCGACTTGAGTTAATTCACGGATCGTTTGTTTCTGTCCAACACTCAATCTTCTATGCATAGGATGTGAAGCAGGCGACAGAGAAGCAGGATGGTTGTGAAAAGGGTGTGTAACTTGAAAGAGGAAATCTCTGGTGTCTGCGCGAAACATCCCAACCGCTCGAAAAGGGCAGCCGATTTTTTTAGGAGGTTTGGCCGAAGCCCTGGCCGTCGTATTGGCGTTGGATCTTGAATATCCGGACCTGTCGCATTGGTAATGGAATTTTTTACCGCCCTTCGTTCTTAACGTCACAATTGCGTAGCCGTGCGCTTTTGCAAAAGCCTGGATGTCGTCCTTCATCACTTTGGAGGAGAGATATTCAAGCGATGGAGGGTATTGGAGGTTGTGGATCTCTTGAACTGTTGCTGACGGCATTGTGTTTTCTTGGTCAAGATCGAATATTGGAACAGATGAAGAGGCAAATATATAAGAGAGATCAGAACTGGACAAAGGGCCTGGAGAAAGAAAATTATGAAAAGACTTGAATGGAAGGTTTTGAAAGTTGTGGACCTTTGAAAGGGGGGTCGAGCGGTTATGGGAATAAGAAAGGAAGAGATCTGGCGCCGATTGGACAGCTGCCAAAATCTCCCACTTTGTCTTGGACCGCAGGGAAGAAAGCGCTGAAAACCTAACCGCCTTTGAAAGGAACTTTTGGTAACAGCTGGACATTGGCCGTTTCTTGTAGATTTCTTGGAAGATATTTCCCGATCGAAGTCTTAACAAGAGCTGTTGAATAATAACAAACCTGGGATCTGTCAGAAGATTCGCTTCGCTTAACACTTGAAAGATTTACAGAGGTCGCGCCAAGCTCAATTATTGAAAGTGATTCAATCCTGTGTCTAAAATAGAAATGCACTGATGGAGAGGGCTGAAAACTAAAGCAATGAAATTTTGAAAATTGCAAAAATGAGATGAAATTTTGAACGGGCTGAAATTGAAGATCCCTTCCAGGAGAATCTCAGTTTGATACATTTCGCTCTGATGACTTCAACAAATATGGGGAAGGTTACCGATCTCAAAAAAACTGGACTCAATAAGAAAACTTATGTCGACGCTCATCTACAATGGATCCTTCCTGCCGCCAGAGGTTGTGTGACTATTTGCTTTCTTGACGCTGGAAGTCGCGCTTTCACTGTGGACAGAAACAAACAAGTCAATTAGCGGGGTCAGACATAGGCGCTTTCAGGAAGATCTACCTGTCAGAAACTGATGTAGCCATCAAAGTTGATCTCCTTAAGTGGAATGATTTCAAAGTGTACTCCTTGACACAAATCCGGGTCCTCTACATCGCAGAGAAAAAGGTTGTAGAGGGCCACCAGCATGGGACGACTGACTGCCACACTTGTAGGAATCCATACTTGAGGACAAAGAATTTGTAACGCTTGTCGAATGGTATCGCGATCCTTTGTTTTGATCTCCTCTGGGCTGAGTATGTGAGGTCGGCGAATGTTTCCCGGTTCAATCGAGGGACGTTTGCCATTATTACGTATATTGGTGACATGCTCTCGAAGTTTGACCAATGCGCTTTTGTTGAATCCACGGGAGACCATTTTATCTACACTTTTCTTCAGACCTTCGCGAATCTCGCTGACCTTGGACTTCTTTGACCCGTGCGACAAAGTTTCAAGATGGTCGGTAGAGGATGTAGGCGTTGAGTTGGAGGGGGCAGACGTAGTTTTGAAGAACAGTGGATTCGAGGCGGAGGCTTCCGCTGTAGGGGTAGACGGTGGATTCATCGCAACGTCGGTGCCCGACGTTTGAGTCAAGGAAGGAGTTCGTCGAACGGAGGGGGAAGAGGAGTAGAGTTGCGGGTGGAGGATCAAATGATCTATCAGTGGAGCGGCGAACTCCCGATAGTGTTTGACTACGACGTCTTTTCTTGGTTTCTGGCCCAGCTTCTTGTGATCGACTCTGAACATATCCATCATTTCCCGGAGCCTCAGGATGCTACATGTGCGTTTAGTGTAATCTATGTTGTCGTCAAGCTCTGCTAGGATCCTCAAACGGGAAGAGTCCTTCGCCCTCTCAAGTTGGGCTAGAAGCTGGATCCCTTTCCTAGGCGTAAAAAGTGGTTGGACATCAGTCATCACGCCGATGATTATAGACGATTGTGATTCTCTAATTAGAGGAGTGAATGAAAAAGTGAAAAGATATAAGTCTCAGAGGAGATTCAAAGGAGTCAGAGACGATTCTGGGAGACAAGCGCGAGTGAGACAGAGTTATTGGTTCTGGTAGGTTCCTTTAAATTGCGTGTAAGAGGATTCAGTGGGCGTTCGACAGGGCTCTGCGAGCTTCATTTGTATGCGATTTGTAAATTCAGCCTCAGGGGGAGGCTGAGGTCCCGTGGGCCGAGGGTCAGTCCGCTCAGCTCACTCCAGACGGCGGCAGAGCGCAGTGTTTTTGCGTCTGAGGCTGAAAATTTCTCACCTGGGAAAGAGGCAAAGCTCAGTGAATGGCGAACAAAGATTGGGGCAAAAGAAGCTAGCTAATGAGCTGACTTCGCTCAGCGAGACTGGACTCATAGGGTCTTTAAGGTGACCTGAGGAAGAGAAAGACAAGGATAGAAAGGCCAGAAGGGCCTCTTTCGTATATAACTCATCTGATTTCCTTTGTTAAGCGGCTCTTGTGATTTCCTGGAGGTCTCTTGAGGCGGTCTGAGGCTCTCACGAGTTTTGAGGGACTGGGCGGAGCCGCCGCAAAAGGGCACCGAATGATGGCGGCTCCCATTGCGACAGTTCACGGCTGGTCAATTACCGTGAACTGAAGTTGTGAACGTCGGGGTAGCCTTGCAAAAGGGGCCGGGTCGTCCAAGTTCCTCGATCAAAGTTGACAAAAAGTTCAAGTAGCCAAGGTGTGCGTTCCGCCGTTGAACATGAGATTCCGTCTTTGATAATATAGAGCTTCTAGGCCTGCCGCCTGCCCTCCTCGACCAACTCAATCCCGGTCAAAAGTAGGGGCAAATGGATCAAGTTCTCAACCAAACTTCCTCCAGTCCTGCCGTCGAATTGCCAGGGGAAAACTCAACAAACTTCCAAACTTGTCAGACCACCGCCGATCCTCTTCTTACGACCCCCCCCCCCTCTGGATAGGATTGATCCTCAAAAGACCTCACTACCTTCTGAAGTTCGACCTACGTCCAGGGAAAAGGTAGCGCCTCCTCAAAACAACAAGATCACAAATTTAGTTCACGTTGAATCTCAAACATTCCCAAAGCTTACCGCCTCGGGTGTCAGACTCACCACCGAAGAATACTGCTCCTTCATTTCTGACGATTTGGCGCGCGCAATTTTGAAAGCCGAAGAATCTCTCTCTCTTCCTGATTCATCTGAACCCGAAGACGACCGGCAGGCCTCGGACTGTCGGCCTCAGTTGGCTCGAACTCTGAAGGAAAGTGCAGGTTCCACACCGGACAAAACTCCCAAAAGAAGCCTTTCGTCACGGACCATCAGCCCAACCAGAAATGTCCGCCCCTGCGTAGAAACCTCTGACCTATCGAAAGAAAATAAACCGCCAGATATGTCACGTCTGGACGTTCCATCAACTGCCGCCTCTCAGCCCAAACCGGGATGTGATTCAACTTCCGAGGTTCATACTCCGAACGTAGCTTCTAGTCCTGCCGCTCCTCCGCGTGAAGAAGGGGATTTTCCGGGCGATGCAGGTCGGGAATCGAGGGAGGCAACACCACTCAGTCTTCATCACAAGCGAACTTCGTCTCCTACAAACTCGGCATTGAGAAGGAATGTGCGACCAAGAGTAGAAATTTCTAGCCCCTCGGCGAAAGCGCAGGAGCTCTTGGATAAAAAACCCTTGTCTGCCTCAGCGGCCTTGCCTGTGTACTGTAAACTCATTCTGGCTTTGGAAGAGGCAAGGCTTTCAGATTGTTTAACCGCCCCGATGGCAATCGAACTTGAAAGGCTGACCTCCCGTTGCAAGCAGACTGGAAATGGTCAGTCTGTCTCACTTCTCCTGTCTGTTCCTTTCAACTGACCTTTGTTTGGTTCTGAAAAAAGCAATAATACAGAAGTTGCCTTTGCCGCCCGAGGACCAAGTTCATATAATCTTGGACGACGAGGAGGAGGACCTAGTCAACAAGTACGGACTTTCACTTCAACTATTTGACTCTTTAGAGCGGAACCGGGATCCACATCATGATCCTGAGAACGGTTCAAGCGTCCAAACCGGGAATCCCCGGCTCAAGGCGGCTGGAGCGAACCGTGGAACGCACGAAGTGTTATCGAACGGCGGGGAGAAGCTTGACGACGTTCAAAACGAAGCTCCGGAGCCAGGATGTCTAGATAGCGCTACTTGTATGAGGCTTGCTTCCCCTACCAAACCGTCGCCGGCCCTCTCAATTCCGGAACCAGAAGGGACGGATTGTCAACCAAAGAACTCTCAACCTGAACCTTCCTATTTGAAAAACGCCTCAGTTTTGTCCTGCAACTTGGAAGATGTGGACTGTAGCGACTCCAATTGTCCACGACTGGAACCCGAGCCGCGGAGCCCTGTTTCTGACCGTCCTGAGTTTGGATTTCAAACGCTGGAGCATCAAGATGCCACAGACACCTCGCATGTCTCGGAGTCAACCACAAAGAAGAGAGTTTTGAGGACAAGAGTGCAGAAGAAGATGCCTGAAGCCATGCCGACACTATCAGGAAGTCGTCGGAGTCCGCGAGCTCTGACGCCTCCGGTTCCGAAAAAAAACAAGAGGGTCTCTCAAACAGAAAGACTGAAAGGGAAGGCGAGGGAACACAATTCGACCGATACTGAAGCAGAAGGAAACGAAGACCCGAAAGTCCCTTACTCGGAGGACCTAGAGCCTGGTGAGAGGTTCTTGAAACTGCATCCTCGTGCAGCGTATGTGACGTTGACTGGTCCCGCAGTCAAGTTTTTTTTAGGATCTCCTCTCATGGAGACGGAGCTGAAGGAATTGTTATCCCCCTATGCGAGCCATCAAACTAGCAAGATAGCGAAACTCAAAGCTTGGGAGGCGTTGACTTCTTTATTGAGGCGAAGACGCCTTGGGGAGCCGTTGGATCAGGAGTTCCTGGATGGCATAGACGGAGGGACCCAAAACGTGGTGGTCAAGACCAGGTTTAACGCTCAAACCTGGTTTGAAGCTATTGAGATAACCAGTAAGCTCCAAGTGAAATTTGATCTGCAGTGTGAAACTGACGGGCTGTCACTCCTGTAGTGCCCCAGCTCTTCAATTCCCACGCAGGGGAGCCAGCTCACGCTTTGGGCTTCTTCAACACCATGCGGGCAAAAAAAGAATCCTTGGCGGACAAAGTCCCTGAGGGGCTGCCGGTTTTCTGGCATCAGACTTGGAGATCTATGCGGATGTCCGTCCGACCGTCTCCGGCGAAAGTCACTTCTTTCCTGAAGATCCTCCTAGATTCTGTGCTGTTGACTGGAAGAACCTTCCTGAAGGAACCTCCTGTGTCTGAACAGGAGAAGGCAATGACTGGCGTACAAGCCGTTTGTCAGGCTATCAAATGGCTCAACTCTCAAAAAACTCCGAAAACCGAACACTCCAAAACTGTCCGTTTTCTTGAAGCCAACAACCTCACCTCAGCGATTGACATTGGCCTCATACAACAATGGCAAGACTTGTTCATCAAAGTTCTGGATTCCTACGTGGTTCAACATTTCGAAGCCAATTACATCTTGAACGAGGAGGCCAGTCCCGAAGACAAAGCAGTGGCGGCCAGGTTCAAGAAAGATTGGAAAGGGGACTCCATCAAGTCCCCAACTCTGGGTTACCTCACAATGTTCGCCTGCTGTGGAATCCGAGGGTTGATTTGTTGCTCAAATGACGTGAATGTGACTCCCGCTGGCCAAATGCTCAGCTTCACAGTCCTTTCGGAATGGCTCTGTCAACGAAAGGCCAATTTCAAAGTGAGAGAACCTATCTTCAAACGTAGCAATCAGATGCTCATGAAGCTTATCGACGGCATCTTTGACGAGGATGGACACTTTGTAAAGCCAGAAATCACCTGGTATGAAGTTGCGAAAAATCTATGCTTTGATTATCTTTCACACTGGTTTGAGGAGGGAGGAGACATGGCGGAAGGAGGGGGCTTGGTTTTTCCCAACTCTAGCTTCTTTTCTGGGAAGGATCAAACCGTTACTTTTTCGGAAGCTTCTTGAAAGAATCACGTCTTTTCTTCCTTTGTTCTTTTCATAGTCCGTTGTCACATGTAACAACTGGTCAGAAGCGGAAAGTTTGTACAATGAATTGCCCTGCCCTGCCTCCCAACTGAGAGGACCCAACAGTCTAGGAGCCCAAGTCCGACAAGGAGGGAGACCCGAGGTGAGAATTCCTGCCCTTCTTGAGTGGAGAACATGAAGGCGGAGAAGTCATTCAAAGTCTGAGGCTTGTCGCGGAAATCTGCTTCCTGGACTCCCGGTGGAAAACGTATAAAAAGCGGCCCCCTCCTGTCTATTTCTAAGGCTTTCAGAACAAGCCAGAAGGGCACCGACCCGGGACAATTCTTAATCTGCTCTCAACCCCACATCACGACTGAGACCTTCACATACAAAGGTTTTGTGGAAACTGATGTCTTTGTTTACCTCAAATGTGAGTTCAGTGTGAAACACCGAGGCTCTTTGGAACGCATTCCTTCCTCAATTGAAGTCTGATCGAGAAAGCAGCTTGGATTTACTTCATGGGTTTTTGCTTCATGGGTTCTATTGAAGAACTGAGATTTACGAAATCATCCGAGAGATGCTTGGTTACATCCACAATCGTTCAGATTAACCGAGTCTGGCGCAACGTCTGTGTCAAACGCGTCCTCAGCGAGCTGCTCGATCGGCCTGCGCGACTCGAACTGTAGTTAAGGTTGAGGGTGACTTTCAGTGAACGCCCGTGAACTGAGATCACAGCCTTAGGGTTAGGTTTCTAGACCTCCTGGATGCCCAGAACGCCTGTCAGGTTTTCCTCTCCCGAGTCCGCTTCATTTTGCCCACCTGAGCAACTTTCCCGAACTTCCCGCAACTTTCTGAATCCCCTCTCGATTCCCCATCTTTCGCGCTAGCCGAATCAGAAGAAGAGGTCTCACTTGGAGAATTCCCAATCCAATCCTTCAGCTTAGCAATCTAAACAGCAGAGGAGCTGTTTATCCCAACTGTTGTCGGCCTCTGCGCTACGAACAGGGGGGTTATTTGGCCCCTGCAAGATTGGCTGTTTAGGTTGAGAATTTCTTTAGTGGAGAACGCCCCCGCTGGGTCTGAAGAGTTACTTGTGGGTGAGCTCTGCGCCTCTCGTCTCTCTTTAAAGAGTCAAACTCACCTTTGACTCTCGATCGTTTGTTCCACGAATCCACAGCTCGGAATCTGCCTATTGCCCCGCCTTTGAATTTCTATCTTCTGGACGCTTGTCCCAGACGGACCCTGTGCCGATCTCTCTGTCAGCCAGCTCTCTTTCCTTTTTCCTCTGATTTCCGATTGAGCTTAATTGTTATGCTTCCTGTGACAGCCCCCGGTTTTCAATCACCTTTTCTGTCTGGCGTTAGGGACCTGTCTAGGAACAGTTAGCTGGGTCTAGATAGACTCCATTCTTTGGGACGGCTCGCCTGGTCGGTGTTGCTCCTCGGCTTTGGTTTTGAAACGAATTTTTGGTTTGCGAACTTTCCTCAGTTTTCCATGCACTTTTCCATGCTCCGTGATTCTCTTTCGTCTATAAGCGCTGACCGAAAGCCCTAGCAGTCATAACCTGTAACAGTTGAACCTCTCCAACCTTCTCCACTTCATCTCTTCGCGGAATGCCTCGTGCAAAGAACCGAGAGCGCCAAAAGAGACTTGGACATCCCACTCACAACTTCAAATCCAAGACCTCGCCGTGCTTCCTGAAAGCTAGAGAACGTAGCGATGCGGAACACGACATTGGCAAGGCGTTCCCTCGGCGACACACCGCCAGAACCCAGCTCAAGGCTTCGCTTGCGAAGAAGTTTGGAGTTCCTGAGGAGACTACCTTTATCTTCCGAGACAAAGCTCAGGATCGAGCGGAAGGAGCTTACACAAAGATGCTCAAATTGAATTTTGGAACTACAGTGATCGTAGATAAAAAGGATCTCTCCATGGTGCTAGCGGTGCGATGCAACGAATTCAAGAAGATGACTGCCGAAGAAAAAGAAAGCTTCCGTTCCGGGATCTCTACTCCCTTCAAACACGCCCGAGCTCGCTTGCCAAACGACCTTCATCATTCGATCCAAATTTTTGTTCTTGCACTCCTGTACTGGGGCTGGATGGGGTGCTGCGGGTGGAGGGGTGGATCTGACAAGGGGAAATCTTTTGGTGAGCCGCCTGGGCGTCAAGAAGAGTTAGAGCTCTCACTTAAATTCCTCATCCTCACCTTCTCAGGGCCCTACTCTCTGAAGGACTTTTCTTCTGGGGGGGGAACTAGCCTTGAAGAGGACCGCCGTCGCATGATCGATTTCCACCAGGTCCGCCACTTTTGGGCTGAGCGCTTTTCTTCGCTTTCCCTCGCCACCTTCAAAAGTAACCTTCAGCTCGCGGCCGAAACAAACATCCCGGGTTTTGACGATTTGAAATGGCAAGGGACTCCCAACGGAGAGGTCTTTGCTTCTAACCTAGTCGTCACCTGTGACGGTTTCACCAACGCCGCTCACATTGACAAACACGATCACACTCGTTATTCTTACGGAATGTTCTGTCTAATCGACAGGAATTCCGGAGAACCTTACCAAATTGAGGGCTCTGAGAATAAGGGTCACGTCAAATCTGCAGCCTTCGTGGTGAAAGACTTTGGGATCGAAGTAGACTTTGACGGATGCGACGGAGTGGTGGAGATGGTTTGGGACACGAGGGTGAGTGGCCGAGCCCTGCTCTTTTTGCCCACTCCTGCGGGTCCGCGCTGATTCAAGTCCCTTTTATTCAAAAGGTCATTCACAAATCCACCCGCTCCTTTTCTTTCAACGCGGACGGCAAACGGGTACACCCCAGGAAATGCGCGGTCACTAGATTCGGATCCTCCTGCCAAATCGCTTCGTCGCTGGTTGAGAGAATTCAGATGGTCGAAAAGAAGAAAGGTACGATGACCCAGGAACAGTGGCAGACGCACATCCGTCAGAAAGTTAAGACTTATGAGGAAATGTGTGAAGAAAAGATGACTCTCTTCCGCAAAGCGCTTACTGCGAAAGAAGAGAAGGCTGAGGAGCTGAGGGTGGCTAAGGAAAAAGCCCAAGAGAAAAGGGAACAAAAAAAAAGAAAATTCTGATCAAACTCTTCTAGTTGACGTGTTCCGGTTTGTTTCACTCTCTTCCCTTGCGAGTTCTGTTTTTGAGTTTTTTTTAGTGAAGTCAGTGAGCCAGGAGTTTTGTACGGGTCCGCAGTCTAATTCAGCGCGCGAGACTGGCCCCTTTTTACGTCTCTAGCTGTCTTTTTCTCTTTGAAGACTCATTCCGCACCCGAAGGCTCTTATGGCTTTGTAACTCTTACTACTGCCTCACACGTTCAAGTGGGATGCAAATTCAGGGAGAGACGATTGAATGAGAAATTTGACCCTCAACGGTCCCAAGTGTGAGTTCAAGACTTAGAGGTAGGGTTTTAGGAGCAAAACCTCTTGTCAATCCTCATTGACAAAGGAGGTTTGGCTCAAGGCGAGCAGTCCTGAAAGGTCCTAGTGAGCCACAAGGCTCGGAGGTTGTTTTGGCGGCTCAGAATGAGCTGGACATAAAGCCAAAGTCCGAGCGACGGCTTCGAAATTGAATCTCTGGCCGGGGTTTGTATGAAATAACCCACACAATAACGTATACCTTTCCCCGATTGAATCCCATTTTTTTGGCCACGCGAAGGCGGAACGACGAAGTTTTTAAGAAAGAGTAGGACCGTAAATTCAAACAGGAAACAGGAATGATCTCAGATTTGACAATCCCCTAGCGAAGAACTCTGTAACCCGCAATCTCACAGGCTAAATCATGTATAACTCTTCTAAGACGCTGGCTGAATGGGATCAGAAGCAATAGACTTTGAGGGGAGTTGATTCACACTTTGAGAGTTCCTACTGAGAATTATTTTGAATACGAAGTTCTAATTTGAAAGCTGTTGAGATCATGCCAGACTCTGAGGAAGCGATTTATGGAGCCAACGGAGAGCTAAATACAATAAAAAGCCAGACCTCATGTGAAACTATTCATACAACCTCACATACCCCCTTCTGGGTCAACAGCAGTCGAATCGTCTGCGGTCAAAGGAGTCTCTTGAAGTGGCGGATCAGTGTCGACCGCGGGTTCGTCGGCGTCAATTTCTTCTTGAATGTGGATGTCCAAGTGCAAAGCGTCTATGATTCTCTCAAGAACTCGTCTGAGGCCCCTTTCCCCTATGAAATTCATGTCTAATTGATTCTGTAAATCGATCGAATCACTCTCTAAAACAGAGACCTTGTTCGTAAGGATGCAGCAGTCCTTCAAAGCTTGTGTCACCATGAATGAATTACGCTCAATTTGACACGCTTAAAGACCCAAGAACGTCAGCGCTTCAGGCAAAATGAAACTATTACGCTTAAGCAGGGCAGACGCTGACCATTTATTTGTAAAAGTTGTGCGTCTAAAGCGAGCTGATTCGTTATGACTTTTTCAGCGCAAATGCCAGCTTGAGTGTTGACACGGTTGAAACTGATTTCCAACATCGCAACTACATTGTGAAATCAATCGTTACAAAGGTCAGGATGAACCGAAAAAGTCAGATAATGAATATTGAGCTGACTTCTCTCTGCGAAATTTTGGACTTGTTTATTTTTCTCTTCGATTACATTTACACTCGTGTTTGTGTCCGAACCAAAAGCCAAAGTCGCAACTAAAGACAACATTAATGTATATGAAGGTCATAAAAAGATATAAGTATGTGAGTGCAGGGCGCTAGCTTACCTCTGCTTCCGAAAACATCAGCTTGGGCCTCGCGGTTCTGAAAGGCATGAACACTGGCGTCCTTGGAAGAGCTGTCCTCCGGCGCTAGTTTGACTTGACTGGAAGGGTTTTCGGGGTTCAGCGACGTAGGCAAAGAAACGGATCCACCAGATTTGGACATATCTGTGTTCAGAATGACTAGATTGACGACTAGAGGATTTATGGACGGGTTAATTCAGAAATTCAAGGGGAGGGTGAAACACCGCTACGGTTAAAAGTTTTGAGCCTGATGCCTAAGGAGAACTCAATGAAGAGAAGACAACAGCGGGGTCTATATAGCCTTCGTCCCACACTAGAAAAAGGAAATCGAACTTGAAGTTGCGCTTGTGAACTAACCCCAAAAGAAATGCAGATCTGAAAAAGCTTTCTCGGAGCTAATGAGGGGGAATACTAATGGAAGGTGAATTAATTTCATACGAAATAAGGTTTTATTAAGAGACCCCCTCCAGGCCAATCAAGATCTTCACAGCTTCAAGCACAGTTGATTTGACGCGATCTGGGAATAGGTGAGAAGATACTGGCCACTATTTTTCATGTAAAAAGGGATTTGGGGTATTAAGCTGAACGGAGACAAGGAAGGGCAATTCCTGATTCAAGTTATATAACGAATCTCAAAATTGTTCCTCATGAAAACAATTGAAAAAGCCCGCGGAATACATTTTGATCAGATTGCATGACACGCGCCATAGTATGAGGGGAGCAATTAAACCAGCTCGTCCCACCAGTACAAAACATACAAGTGGATGTATATTTGCAGATCCAGCTTCTCTGGAGAAAATTCACTTCTGGCGCTCAAATTGACCAGTCGACTGTTGTAGAATATATACCGAAGTCCCAAGAGCGCGCGAGCCGTCCTGTTCTCGTGAATTAAGTGTCATCAACATCTTTTGACATATCTCAAACAAGAGTCTGTAGGTTGATATCTAGACCTACCCTCTCATCTTCTTTCAGCTCAAAGACCTACGTCCCAATAATGCATTGTGTTGGACACTTCGTCAAAGCTTTCCATTTTTTGAATGAAAGGTCGAACTAGTATGTTGAAGAGTTGCAAGGCGGTCCGGTGGGTGGTGCGCGAATCCAGACGAAGACCAGGATGAAATAACGCGAGAATTTCCACAAGTTCGCCCACGGTTGCTTGGGGCATGCGAGCGTTTCGATCAGCCACTTCCAAGAATTTATGTAGATGATCTTCTATCACTAAAGCGCGAAGAGGGTAGCTCATGACAAATGTGTCTGGAGAACGGCTGGGAGGACGGTCAATAGCTTCAAAATCAGGTTTTTGATGAAAGGTTCTGAGGGTATTTGGACGGTGGGCTTATTATGGCAAAAGGGGATTCGAGGATTGAGTGTCATTCAAGGCCATAGCGGCTTATATGCTACCACCTGACCCTTAATGTGTGGTACTGTGTTGTACAATGATGAGAAAGTCATAGGCGGCCGACAATATGTCGTGACAGCCATTATTCGGAAATCCGCGGTGACTCGACAGCCCCTCCTCTGTTGATCCCAGTTCCTATCAGTCTATAGCTGAGTGTGTGAAGACCCTGCGGCCGGCGTGGGTTGGCGCCTCACTTGATGACTCCCAAGCTCGGGTCAAAATGAGGGCAGAGAACGAGCTTCAGGTGCTCAATGCACTTCGAGGGGTCAGAGTGGCTAATGATACGTATTGCGTTTCTATGGACAGCCCTAGTGTGAAACTAGCGCAAGAACAAGAACAGGCAATGTTATATGACTTCAACTTTTATGTATAAAGCAAGTCAGGTTGTGAAGGATTCTCAAAACTTCACGCGCCATATAAAGGCGAATGATGATCTATATGTGTTCAAAGCCTTTGTATAATCCAAGTCAGGCTGTGAAGGTTGAAGGATTCTATAAACTTCACTATGTGAGCACCGTATGAAGGTGAATGATACATGTTCATTTAAGATTGATGGACGTCATAAGGTAAAAATAATCCTAGGTTCATTGAGGCCTGGCTCCCGGGCCATATTGGGAAGCGTAGACCACAGTCGGGCCAACTCCTGTATAAGTAGGCTCAGACAAAGGAAAAGACGGGTGACTTTCCCGCGTGGCCAGGGAGGTTAGCCAGCAGGAAGGACTTGGTGCTGCAAACCGCGAATAAAGAAAAGGATCGTACCTTGTGTATGTGAGTTTTCATTCGCAAACTCGGCCCGTATATCAGCGACCTCAACCTCTATAAGATGAAGTGTCACCCGCGTGGTGTCAATTTGGTCCATGATTTGGTCCTGAACGACAGAGAGCCTTTGGACTTTCCCGCAGAACCAGGAAGGTCAGTGAGCAGGAAAGACGTCGAATTGTAAGTTGAATTTCATGTCAAAAGACTGACCTTCTTCCTGTTGTTCTAGCGGATCGAGAACGCAACACATAGCGGACGCGCTTCGCTCCCGTTCTAGAAGAGCCCTTTTCAGAGCCAGGATGGAATTTTCCAACGTAGCGACTAGATTGAAGGTTTGCACAACAGGATCAGATACAAATTGCAGACCAAGCCGCAGGTTGGCTCACAATGTTCTTTAGATGGCGCTTCGGACATTATATTGAGCAGGAGGTGAACTCTGGAGCTTGTAATAAATTGGTGAACAAGTTGACCAAGCCCGGAAAACTTTTAGTATAAATAGTTCGAAAAGAACAAATTCTTCATTCAAAGGAAATTGTCTGAAAAAAGACAGAACTAAGCTTGTAAAGTGGGACGCCCGAACTCTGTAGAAGGGGGGTTTGTTGCGGAATTAGCAGAATTGAAGGAAAGGGCTTTTGCGCAACTCTCAAAGAAGGGTTAGCATCCTTCAGCCTTGATCCGTTTCCACTATATTACCATCCCTTCTCATAGTCCATATCTTTCAAAACACATTTTCAAGATGTCGCTCGTCAAACATATTGTGGGAAGCCAACCCAGCTACATGGATTTGATGTATCTACTCCATCCAAGAGACTTTCTCCCTGACGATGGAGTATACCCAAAGGGAACCTTGACGGTCGCGGAGGATCCAAATAGAAGACGAGCTCAACACTTTCGAATTCATGTTATCCGCGAGCTCAATGAAGGCAATCTTCAGGTGGCTTCCGCTGGTGTCGATCTCCATATTCAACAATACGAGGTCTTGAATTCTAGCGAGCTCTGCCACCTCGAACATCACAGAGACTTGCTTGTTGAAGAAGCTGTGAGGGAAGCAAAGTACATCATGGACGACCGACGCGCGTTCAGTTTATTTTCTTCACTTGGATCTCGAACCCACGAAGATCCAATCAACGCTACATATTTTCCTCCTCTCGCTGCGCAGGCCAAGCTCTTTCTATCCCTCACCAAGCCAACTTCAGCATAGCCAGCCAGAAAGTTGGGTTTTTAGGGGCAATCGTCAAGCAGGAAGCGTGAGTTTAACATACTTCTAAAGAAAAAACACTGAATTGGCTGCTTACAATCAAGAATTCTTTCTCTTCTCTAGCGAGCGTGCCTGTCACTTTGAGCATTCTGGAGGATCAACAACGACTTGGCCTCCATACATAGCTAGTAGTTATATCACCGAATTTCTGTACCGTGCCAGCGCTGTGTTGTGTCAACATGAGGGCTCTTTAACAGTAACCAGTACCGGCGCCCTCATCATCGATCCCAATCCTCCCGTGTATGAGGCAAATTCAGCAAATGTGTACGTCCAATTTTGCAATTGAAGGCTGGCGGTGACATCGTGTTGTAACAGCTTACCTGAGATCCGCGCTCTCTTTTTAGTTTATGATATGACGTGATCGCGTCGACAAATCCCTTGGTACCTTTTTTATAAAGTCTCTGTTCTTCGGTGGGATGCAACTTTGACCGTTGAAGGATCCTTTTTTCACTTTGACCAAGTAGAATGTCCCATGTTAAAAGTGTTCAACCTCTGAGCCGCCGCGCTACCTCTGCCCCCTCTTTGCCCAACGCACAAATAAGAATTCAGAGTGTAGTTCATGAGCCAAACCTCCGCTTTTGCTCCCGAATAAGACGAAGCCAATCTTTTCATTCAAATATATGTCCGAACCCGTTGTGCGGCGCGTCCTATCTTCTCACCACATGTTAAAACTCACGGGTCCAGGGAGTTTTTTTGGGCAAAGTCGAATGTGGGGAGCTTTGCGCGAAAGTCAAGACCCCCCTAAATTAGGTTGCTCTAGAGGATTCATGTAACGTTTCCAACAATTGGACGAAGGCTCCTTGAGATTCATTTTTGAAAAACACATGAGGAAGCCCTCAGAAACGTCTTGTGAGAAAAGCTCTGGCCGAAGCCTTAAGCCATAGCCCCGAAGAGAAAACCCTGTCTCAATTTTGGCCCGACGCCCTCTGAGTTTCACGCAACCCGCTTTCCAAATTTCGCACTTCACGTCCGGCAACTGCCGTTTAGTTTTGGCTTTACTTTGCCTTCTCCCCGCGACTTTCCCTCAGCTCTTTGCATCCAATCTACTCAGAACTCAGCTTTACCATTCGATGATCAACAACCTTTTGAGGGAAGTGTCTCTCTTACTGAACGGCCTTTATTGGGGTTATGTCAGGCGAGAGAAAGAACTGAGGCCAGAGGTGAACGTGAAGGGGGTTCTCCCCGCCCCCTTCAAATGAAAAATTGCCCAAGCGATCAACAATGGCCTCAACCCTCGCGCGTCGACGAGAATCCTTATATAACTCGAGGCAAAGTGTTCATTTGAAGACTACCTTAGAACGTCCATCCTGCCGTCTAGCTTTCATTCTGATTTTCTCTGGTTTTTGTTCATTTCCCTTCCTCTACTTTGCGTCTTTAATTGCGATCACCATACTCTCTGCGAGATTCAGGTGATTTTCCTTTGCTTGCACTTTCATTCATTCGGTTTCAATCCTCTCCTTCAATCTCTGTGAGATTTAAGGGGTTGTCGTTTCCTCGACTTCAATTGACTAGTTCCTTTCCTCTCCCCGACTCTGTAATCAAAAGTTCAAAATCTCTGTGAGATTGAGACAATCCCTCTTTTAGTCTTGATTTGTTCTTTTTCATTCCCCTCTTTCACAAATATAATTTTAATCGAAAAATCTCTGTGAGATTCTGGGCGCTTTTATCCCCTTGTCGTATATTCTACACTGAACTTGAAGTTCGCTACTCACGGTATGTTCATAGAACCCAGCTTCACTGTTCTGATTTGGGCCTCTTCTCTGGAGTTGCTGAAACTAACCCGTCCTGGTTTTCTTCCTCGCCGCATCACTTAGGATTTCCTTGCTCGCCGAAGTGCTCTTGTGGGTCTCTATAACACACACTTTTTCATTTAAACGATCATCATGCCCTCAAACAAATCAGGCGGACCCAAAAGGAAGCTTGCAAACACTGATTTCCCTGAAGTCTTGAGCGGTGAGTGCCTCTTCTAGGGGAACTTCCTTTTAACTTGCTTTGACCAATTCAAAATTTCCACTGGGATCCCAGGGCCTACAAGCGACCGTCCCCGTCAAGACCCAGTCAGCAAAGAAGATATGAAAGCTGCGTTGTCTAAAGCTGGCTTCCAGATGATGGGAGACAAAATCTTAGATCGAGATCTTACAAAATTGTATAAGCGCCATGTTTTTGAATGCTCGAAATCCCGCAAACGAAGCGGAGATTCCACTCCTTATGACGAACAACAAAACGCCAACATCCGCGCCGCCAGATATAGCCGAACGGTCTACTTTGATCTGAATAAGGATGAAGATTCCGAAACTCGTGTGGAAAGACGCTCATCCCTTTCTTGCGAAGGCGGAGCTTCTTCTGTTCTGCCTAATGATCTACCATCAAGTGCGCTGATCTCCTCCTATCCATTTAGTAGTCTCGTGATGGCTGACATCCTCCATGTACGCAGGTATCTTTCCCTCCACAACTTCTTCCAACTCTCAAACAAAACTCCCCGAGCTGGAAAGTGAATCGCGAAAAGCCTCCAGCGGACCCGTTCGGCCTGTCCGAATTTCTGCTCGATTGTCAGCCCAGCGTCGAATAACTTCGATTCCAGAAGTAGAAGAACAGTTTCCCAAAGCTTTGAAGAACAAAAGTCGTGGAAATCGTAGGTCTTATCCCGCTTTCAGTAGCCCAAGACAGAGGGTTCCAGGAATCAGAGACAAAGGTTTGTGTTTCAAAGATTTTTCAGTCAAAGTCTGCTTCCCATATTAAGTGATTGTTTTTATCCTGACCTTCAGCCTCCCAAAGACGTAAAATCCGGACAATCCCAGAATCGGATGACGATCTCACTCAGGACGTACATCCAGCTAGTGTTGGAGAGGAAGCGAGAAACTCAGAGGCGGAGGAGAGTGACAGGCAAGACTTAGACAGAAGTGAACGGGAAAGTAAGTCTTGAAGCTGGAGACCCTCAGCCTCCAATGTTCGCGTTAAGGCTGCGAGAGACTCACATTTGAATTAACTCCCCCAGGCAACAGCGATACTTTTTGTCTCTCTCGCTTACCCAAAAAGGTTTCAAATGTCCCTTCCAACCCTTTTGGCTTGAGAGTTTCACATCCAAAAGCTTTTCCCAAAAAAACAAACCCGAACTCTAGAAAGAAAGAAATCAAGCCTCCCTCAGACTCAGAAGCTGAGAGTGAAGACTACGACAAGGACAATTCCAGCGAAGATTATTCTCCTTCCGGCGAGGACGATGGCGGCAGCGATTCCTCCACGCCTTCAAGCTCCAAAGATCAATTCTCTGACCTTCCCCCGCGCTCTAAATCCAAGAAAAAAGCGCGCACCATGTGCGACCGAGACAAGGAACCTCCTACAAGCCACAAAAGGTCGAGGGTTAGGACTTGCAGAACAAAAAGTTTCAATCGGCAACAAAGTTCTTCTGACGGAACTCCGCCTCGCCTGACAACCGGGAAAGAGAGAGCGGCTTTTGTCCCTGAAATTCCCGAGAGTAGTGAAGACACTCCAGATCTCCTCGAATCCTCCAATTTCCGACGCTCGCCTGTCATTACTCGGAGAAGCAGTCTCCTAGAGCTCAATCAACAATCACATTCGGCTGAACCCACAGAACCCGCCCCTTCGCAATCGCAGAGGCGACGCAAAGGGAAGGCCAGGGCTTCCAATCAAGAACACCCAACAGACGAGGAAGAGGACGGGAAGCAGAATTCATATAATCCAGTTGTAGCAGACCTAGAAGAAATGGATGAGAATTGGGACGCGGGGGACCTTTTTGGGGAGAACTTCACCGCAAACAGTCCCAAGGCCGGCCCTCAGTTTGATTACGACCAATCAAACGCCGATAAAGATTCTTCACGCCCCCAAACGGATGATATTCAGGATATCAAGGAGTCTCTTTTACTTTTGAAAGCCTTGGTAGTTGAAACTCATTCCAAACAAATTGAGCAAATGAATAATAAGATCGAAGTTTTGAGCAACACTATACAAGCGTTTCTCAATACTACTCCGCCCACGAATACCAGAGCCGCAAGAACCCTTGGAAATTCTCCAGCAGAAATCTCAGAGGATGCCATTACTCCCAGATCAGGGAGGATCAGAGTGAGTTTGTATCTTCATATCTCCCACTATGAAAACCATCGTATTCATGACTAACAATCCCCTGAAATAGGTGTTGATCAAGACTCTCATCAGGACTCTCTACGGTCTGAAGAAGAATCAGAAGGGGGTCCCTGACGGAGCCAGCTCGGCTGAGAAACGGAACTGGATCCAAAGCGTATCTATGCAAGCGTTGCTAGAGAAAGCTGGAGAACCTCTAGGCGAAGTTCAAACCCCTGTCTCCCCTACAGGGGATCCAAATTTTCCGTATCCTAACGGTCCAGGTGGGGAGAAAGTTGGTAGCAGGGCCCTGCAAATCATGTGGGACGTTATGCAACGACTCCGAGTTAGATCCTTTCGCCCAGACTATTCAGGGCCCCTCTCTTCACCCAGCAATATGTTCTTGTTTCGGATGGCAACTGTCATTCTAATCAAATTGGTGGAATCAGGAGAGTACACAGGAGTGGCTTCTGACGATCTCGAACCGAAGAAAGTGTTGGAATTGATTGTAAGCCATGTCAGAGGAACTTGGTTTCGAAAGTGAGTCTACGTGTTGATGTTGAAACTTGGCGTTTTGAGCCTCCAGACTAACTCCGAACTCCCCTCTTAGCTATCGTGAGCAGCGTGAGTGGTCCCAACAAAGACTGCAATCTCGAGATAAAAGGAAACTTCAGCACAACCGCATCAACAGGGTGAGTCCAGTTGTCTGCTTTCGTGGAAGACTTCACAACAGAGTTAACTCATCTTCTGAATATGACGCATACAATTCTAGGTCAGGGAGGGAAGACTCGCCTATGTCTTGTCCCACAAACCCTTGTGGCCTCTCTCGAAGGTCATCCAGGAATGCTGTAGTGACGACGAGACTGACTATGAAGATGACCAGGGACTCAAGCATTGCAAGGTGCGCATTGTGCCATGGAGAAGCTCCCTCTTGGATTCTGTGTTTCAACGTATAGATGAGGCCAGAGTCAGGAGCAACTCCATTAAGTTGCACCCTGGAAACCAACACAGAATAAGGAGCAGAAGTCACGATAACCCGATCAGCCAATTAGTTCCCCCAGCCGAGATTTATAAAGATTGCATATCTACGACATTCTACAATCGACTCGAACCGTGGGAGAAGGCCGACATCAAGATTATTAACCAATCAATCTTGTCAACAGTCAGAGAGATGATATCCCGGAACGTGTTACCTCAGCCTTTGTGATCAATGTCTATTTACATTTCTGTCCTATCTTTTCATCCTTGGATTTTCATGTTTTCTATAGGCTATGAGGGTGAATGAAATGTATGATTTATATGCGTTGAGTTAACAATTGTGCTTGACTGTGTACGAGAGCTTTTGCTGAGGTGAGTCGAGAACAACTCGCCTTCCCTTTGATTTATTTGATAAAGTCCGCTTGGGTGACCGATGAGAAACTTATGCCTGTCACGACGCTCTGCCCAATCCTAGACGTGCTGTGAAATGAGCAGGAAATCGCCCAACTCTTAAGCTTGGTGGGATTCGTGCACAGCTGCCTCAAAATCTGAGCTGATTTATTGTGCGATACGTCCTGAGAATCTTCTTCTATCCTTTCTAAATCTTCATCTTGTCCAGCGGGCACTTAGCTATGTTGATTTCTGTCTTCTCGGGAATTCCGGGGGAAGAAGCTCGCATGCGCAGCCCCGGCTCAAGCGCTTGAGCCACGAGATAAGGCGGTGTTCTTAACTTCTTTCGCCTGAATCTCCTCCTTTAGCGAACCTGTCATCCGCTCGAACAAACGAACCACCATTTGGTTCTTCGAGATGTCTCCAGCCAACGAGATCCGCTCCTACCTCTGCCTCTGCTCCAGCTGTAGCAAGCTAACTCATCTGCGCGACGGCGTTAAAGTTCCTGGATTGCAAGTCTCGCCGGGCGTTCACAGGTCTCACCAGTTGAACGATCAAAGGCTGCACATATTACAAGCTCTTGATGAGATCCTTGAAGATTCGAACTCTTCCAGTGGCTCAAACCTTTCGGAGGAAGAGGACCTCCCTTTGCCGCCGGCCACCTCCCCGGACGTGGGACAATTTGCTGAAGGCTCCAGAGCTAGTCAACTGAATCAACTGCCCAACACTCAGACGGCTCAAGAGTTTGAGGGCCAAGGGGAGGTGACTATCGTCGATCCAAGTGAGCATTTATGAGATGTGGTCTAACAATCTATGTACATTTCGCTGTTGTGCTTATCTATGTTCATTCAATACATGCAGGTCACTTCATGAAGCACACGCTGGAAGGCGAAAATCCAATAGTCATCCACGCATGTCTGATTGCTTCTTGCATGGCAATCTTTGACCACACCTCGCTTTCGACATCTTCGTGGCTTCTACAAGCACAAAGGAACAATATGGAAATCCACATCACATCGTCGGGATTTAGTCCCGGGCACACCCAGGAGTCCCTTCAATATTCCACAAATCTTGCGCTGCAGAGACTACCGAAGAAAATCCAGACTGTGACGCGATGGTTGCAAATTGAACCTTCATTAGATCTTTACACATGTTGTCCGGATTGTTTTGCACTTTATCCATTAGAACACGCCTCCGAACTTTGTTCACATCTGCACGATCAGGTTCCGGGCTCTCTGGACATTCTTTATCAGAATCTTCAACTTGAAAGGCCGCAAGAGTCTACAGATCCAAACAGCTCTAAGGTCTGCTCAGCTCGTCTCTTTCGACCCAATGGCCCGCCTATTCGTCAATATGCGGTTCAAGACTTCATCACATGGATCTCTCGTCTTCTCTGTCGACCCTTAGTGGAAGAACAACTTGATAAGTCACTGGCAGACTCAAACAGACCTTTCAATGAGAAGGAGCCAGTTCGAGACATCCATCAATCAAGGATCTGGAAGGAGTTTTCTGGACCAGATGGGGTTCAATTCACTTCCAAAACAGGAAACTTGACGTTTGGGATGTTTACCGACGGAATTAATCCTTTTGGAAACAAGAGAAAAGGCCACCGCGCGACAGACACCTTCATCATCATGGTGTGCTTGACTTTACCCTTTGCGGTCCGATTTCTACCTGAAAATCTATATCTTGCAGCAATAGCTCCTGGACCCAAAGAGCCTTCGCTGGAACAATCAAATTGGATCCTAGGTCCTATTGTGTCTGATCTCAAAGAGCTCTGGAATAAAGGTGTCTTTCTCTCAAGAACGCCTCTCTACCCTAATGGACGACTCATTCGCGCAGCCTTGTTGACATTCATAGCTGACTTGCCAGCCTGTCGTCGTAGTCTTGGTCTAGCCGGTCACAGCGCTGAGGCTTTCTGCTCCTTATGCTACCTTCCTAAATCCGAGATCAACAACATTGATCAAAGCACTTGGATACCTAGAACTTCCGAGGAGCACAGGGCTTGGGCAACTGCCGCCCGCGATGCAAAAACTGCTGATGAACGTCAAAGGATTTTTACCGAACACGACGTGCGGTATTCTGTCATCTTGGAGTTAGACTACTGGAGGGTTACGGACTATCATGTCATCGATTCCATGCATAACATCATATTAGGATTATTGGCTCGCCACGTCACCAGGTTTTGGGCAATGTCTGAAGAGGTTCTGAACAGCCCGGCTCCTAAACCAATGACTGTGATACAAATTCGTGATTTGGTCGCCAGCTCTAAGAGAAGACTTCGAAGAACCACCACTGAAGGACCCCTCGAGCAGGAATTGGGGGTCTCAATGGCAGATGCGCAATTAGGGGAGGAGACATCTTCAGGTGATGATCCCTTTGATCCACTTGACGATCAATACTACGGCTGGGATGGAAGCTATTCTCATCCGCCAAAAAATCAAGTAGTCTTTGATATACATCTTGTCCAGACAATCAACGGCTTCTTACCTAGAGTCCAAGTCCCTACTTGGATATCTCGACCAATCAAGCAGCTTGGTAACCAAGGTCATGGAAAGTTGAAAGCCGATGAATGGCGAACGCTGGTCACGGTTCAGCTACCTCTCATCTTGACTGTGCTATGGACAGGAGCTAACCAGTCAAACGCCGCTCTGCTTCACAACTTCTCACATTTAGTCAGCCTCACAAACCTAGCTCTCAAGAGATCAATGACCTCTGAATGTATTCAAAAATATCGAACACATCTCCACACATATCTTGAGGGATGTCTGAAGCTTTTCCCTCACTGCTCCTTAGTACAGAACCATCATATGGCAATTCACCTGGCCGATTGCCTGGAGAAATTCGGACCTGTTCGAGCTTGGTGGTCATACCCCTTTGAGAGGTTGATGGGTTCAATCCTGAAGGCAGCCCATAATAATAACCTTGGTAAGTGCAATTTATGAAACTCGACGGTCCCCCAAAAATCCTATCCAAAATGTGAAGTCACTAAAAACAGGGTTGTTGCAGGTGAGATGGAAATAACTTTCGTGAAAAGCTTTTGTCGGATGGGGAATCTAGCCGCCCTACTACGAGATGAAACCAAACTCCCAACCTGCTTAAGACCTTACGCCAGCCAACTACGAAGCATATTTGATCCACAAGAATTTGAGCCGAAAGCCTCCGATCTCTATACTTCTGACACGCTTGATGACGAGACTCTAGATCAGTTGGTTTCTCGGCTGAATGCGACCCGCGCTAATAATTCGAGATGGGTATCTTCTAGTGATTGGTGCCAGATGCCTGCGGAAGAAAGGCTCAAATATTGTCCAGTTTCTTCGCAAGCCCATTTCAAGACAGGAATCAAGTATAACAACGGCTTTCTTCAAACTCACAAGAAGAGTCCAAAGAACAGTGTGATCCACGTTGTTTCTCGGTCAAATGGAGCTGCCTTATTTGGAAAGATCACCAAAATATTCAATCATTCACGATCGCTAGGCAATGAGGAATTGCCAGTGAGTGAAACCTGGCTTTTGGTGCAATACTTTGCGCCCCTTCCCTCGACAATGCCAAATCCATTTTCCCGAGTCGGCGATCCAGACCTCCAAGCTCACCTTCGCCTTGAAATCACTAGTAAACCATACTTGACAAACCTTAGTGAAGTGGTTGCACACTGCGCTTGGATGGTCTACGAAAAGGGTGAGATACACTATCTTCTTGACAAGAAAAGTATTGCCCTTCTCTCACTCCACAGGTAGGCCTTGTGTGAGACAGAAAAAAATTGTATCCCATAGTCTACTCTGAACACTCTCGTCCTTCAATTTCCCAAGTCAAGTGCTCCCCTGCGTCTTTGGATATGTTCATCTAGCTACCAGCAGCTTGGTATTCACATAAAATTTTCTGTTGTGGCAACAAAGAAAATGCCATATCTCATATGGCTACTAGGGGACTGAAGTAAGATTTACCTCCAAGTTCAACTGTATCCTTCAAGCCCAAAAACAAGATTTGTGGAAGATTTTTGTTGTGCAAATTGAAGTTTGGAGTGCAGAAGCAGGGATGTTGGAAAACCCACGTATATGCTTAGCTACTTACTGCCAAAGTGAATGGAGCTGCTTGTTTGAATCTTCACTCCATCTTTCAGACTGATAAAGCCTTTTGTTTCTTTGCCCTTATGCCACAAAAATGTGTTGTTGTGAGCCTCTTTGTTCTGAATAGGAGGCCTCCTATTCAGAAGATATACACTCTTTGGTGAATTGAAAGTTTAGGAAAAATAAACTTTTTGGAGAATTCAAAGCTCATTACAATCATACTATATATACTTTCAAGTATAATATTTGAGGTCCCGTGTTTTTCTGGTATCCGAGGTAGATACCAGCTGTGACTTATATCTGCAAAGACCAATATAACTTCAGGAAGATTCAAGAGATGAAGCTAAATTGGGCGGTCACTGTGGCGCAGAAGAGTCCAAAAAGTTGCAGAATGAGACTTTTGAGGGCAATGAGGGGAGTGCAGAAACCTAGATTTTATCTGTTTCTCCACTCTGAGCCAAACAAACGTGTGTGTTTGAGTATTCTTATAGGCTTGGTAGATATATTTCATTGTGGTGTTCAAAGTTCCTTTCCCCTGCAGATTGTGGTATGCCAAATCTGGCGGGTGATGGAGGAATAGATGGGGTGCATATCCCAGCTTTCTGGTACCTGCTTGGACCCAGATGATTTTGGGGGAATCAAAATTCCCCGCAGGGTTTTATCAAAGATTGCACCTCTGTAGGGGGTTGCTGTGGTGAAAAAAAGACTTCACAAAAATGAAAATGAGCGGCTAGCAGAAAAAAAGGGGAGTGCAGAAACCTGGATTTTGCAGAACTTAGTTGCACCCCCCTCTGTATCACTTTTAATTCCTTCTGAATGAGGTTCTTCCAGACATCTGATTGAGCATCTAGATTGATGCAAGTTCTGTCTCTTTCCAGCCTTCCATATTTGTACTATTCTGAAAGATTTGTCAACTTTGGGTCCATGTCATTTTTGATACCTTATCTTGACATGAGACAACATTTTTAAAGGTCTAGTGTTGACAAATGGAAATTAGAGAACAATGACAGAGAGGAGTGCAGATCCCAGGGATCTGTTAACTGCACAGGCATAATGATCACAAGAGTCAAACATTCCAGAGATCAACTGTAACAAAAAGATAACACAATTCCCCGTCAATGAGAATGAGCTATACATTGTTACTGCAGACCACTGTGCAAATCCCAGGCGGGGCCCAGTCTCCTCGTTCCTGGGTTTCTGGCAGCCAGTCCTCTTTCAAGCTAATTGCCTTGACATGGCCACGCATATCCCAGATATCTGACAACCCAACTCATGTTCTCAACTTGTTATCACCTTGAGTGTGTACAGCAGCTACCAGGTAGCTGGTAATGACACTGACCTTCGAAGGTCTTTTTACTCCAATGGACTCAAATATTGTAGCTGAGATGCAGGATAAGTGCAACCCATATAAAGAACAACTCCATGTGGTCAACCAAAAGCTTGAGACTGCAAGTACCTGCTGCCATAGGCACAAAGATTGGTCTGCAACCCATCCCACACCCATCAGTGGACTAGCATGTAACATTCATAGAATGTGAGACACCCTAAACATTGGAAGAGACTCTAATCTTAATGGTTTTTGAAAGAATTGTATGTGTAGAATTTGATCAGATATTGTGTGATATACAGCTCTGCTGGGAGACATTTGACCATATAATCACACCTGACCCTAGCCCTAATAAACTAAGGAAAAACTCAGGTATCTTGTTCATTTCTTGAAAAGTTACAAATGCCACACAAATCCCACTTGAGGGAAAACACTGCTCTGTTTTTCCAAAAAAAACTGATTTTCCGCACATGGAACCTGTTCAATGTTCACAGTGCCAACGGCCCTTGTAAGAACCACATCCAGTTAGATGTACCAATAGGTCTTCCCTCAAAAATCCTTTGGCTGGTCCTTCTCAGTTTCTTCCAAATTGTTGATCAAGGTAACGCACATTGCGTCCGCCAGAAACATTCTCGATTTCGAGATCGTAATGTACTTATGTGGCCCCTTGGTAGTGAGTGACGTTCTCGACGTCGAGGACGTTTCCGCCGGATGCGGTGGTGGAGTCGACCCCGTATCCGCCATTTCTGCATCCATGTCGTGTCACATCGACATTCCCACAAGAACAAAGCAGATGTTTAACATGAGGTTTGATAGCGATATCGTTAATGTTCGCGGATCAGTGCCACACTCTTGGTTAACGCGTTGAACTCATCACTATGGCTTCTACGGAGCTCTTTTCATTTTTTTGTGAGCTTGCACAATGTTTAGAACCCCCAAAATGGGGTTTGAGCAAAAGTGCTCAAAATTCCTGCATGTCTCAGGCCAAACTCAGAGCCTATGTCATAAGCCCCGCTTCAAGGGCGCGGCAAACACGCTTGTGAGGGGCTTTGTTAAGCTTAAATCGGGCCGCCCGATGTAGAGCCTTGACCCAACCCCGAGTGTGACGGGGCTGCCCGGGGCTTTGCTTGGCCTGGTGTAGACCCAAGGACCTCTGAAAAACAGGCAGAGTCAACCAGGGCACACCTGATCCCTTGGCCTCAAGTGTCCAGGCAGGGCCAGGCTAAAATATACGGGTAAAAAACCCTTGGAAAGGGTGTATTTCAAGATTATTTCTGGCGGAAAAGGGGTCAGCGTCCCGGCCGGGTTGGGCGCCTGAGGCACCTGTGGGGCATTTTGTCACCCTCATCAGTTAGGTACAAATGCCCCAAGGCCAGGACTGTCACCTCTGTGGAAGTTGTTGGGCACAGTTGGCCAGGTCCGGGTCACAGCCCTAGTTTGATGTGATTGTTATGTGACCATGTTGGTGTTACATGAAGAAGCTACAAATATTTCTTGTTGTTCTTGTTAGCTACACCTTTGGGCCTTGGGGGTCGGATAGGGCTATGACCCGGATCCGGACCGGCCCGGCCAATGATGCCTGACAATGTTCTTGGACCCGACAGTACTTGGCCCCAGGGTACCCAAGCCTAACCTGATGAGGGTGCAAACCCTTGCAGGCACCCTGGGTGCCTGACCCTTGTTCAGCCAGAAACAATCCAAAAATGCCCCCTTTCTGGGGGTTTTCTACCCCTATATTTTAGCCTGGCCCTGCCTGGACACTTGGGGCCTAAGGCTCAGGTGTGCCCCGGTTGGCCCTGAATGTTTTTCAGAGGTCCTTGGGTCTACACCAGGCCGGGCAGAGCCCCAGGGCAGCCTTGTTGCACACAGGGCCAGGTCACAGCTCTAGGGTAGGACAAATGTAACTCATTGATCTTGGTATGAATCAAAATGCATCAGATTTGATTGATTATGCACCCGTGGTAAAAATTAATAAGGGCCTTTTTGGCTGGAACCCAAAATCAACTTTTGGCCAAAAGTCCCACCAAAGCCAAAAACAGCTTTTGATTAAAAGCTTTCTGATTTTGAAAATCAGCGTCAAGGCTGTTTTTCAGGTCAAAATCTACTTTAGCTCCTCACCTCAAACAATTACCTGACTCAACATCATTGAGTATTTGGTGATCCAAAAATTGAATTTCAAGCTTTTGATTTTTCACCTTGAAAAAGGGGCAAAATCAAGAAGTGTTTTTGTGTAACACTTTGTGGCTTTTCCAGCTGAATGGGCCCTTACCTTTTTCATTTGATAATCATTATACCAAACATTTCAAGTTTTACAAGGGACAGTGATCTCACTGCCTACTAAATCTTTCCATACATTAGGGGGTTTCAAGTTCAAAACTTCACGTAATTATACGCTGCAGAAACTTGTCTGTTGTTGTGAATTTGTGTATCCCTTTCAAGTGGGAAAACCTTCTCAGGTGTTCCAACGTAAAAATACACTGATTTTACAAGTATACAAATTGGGGGACAACTGATTCACTTTTTTAAAATTTTGTAAAAATATTCCAACTTGAGATCCCTTCATTGTCTTTGCTATGGTAAGCTATCTGACAAACATATATGTACCAAAGAAAGACACATAGATATATCTTAGACACTTTACTTTGATGGAATGATTTATTGCATGTGTCAGCTCAATAGAGCAAAACACTTAGGTCAGGAATCACATTGATCAAGTATAATTCAGAAGAATCTGATCCCGAGAAAATGTCAAGGAAGTATCATGCCAAATCTCACAAGGAAATGTACAGCAACAGAATATTGTCAGTCAGACTTGTGCTAATCCTACAATCAATTCAGCTACTCATCATGAGCCTCAAAATAAGTTCCCTGAGGCTTGTTGGCAGTATGTTTATATTTATTGAAGGAGTTTTGATTCCTTGGATATCTTTAATTTTAAGTCTTCTGCCTGAGGGTGATTGAACTTCACCTCAACAGCTTCAAGTCAATACCCATGGCTTTACAGCAATTCAAGTGTTACATATGTGCTTATGGGTTTAAACTTTACGACCTTTGTGCAGCGGAGGTATGACCTCTCTATAACCGTACAATGCCTTCTGTAATGTGTATGGGGTAGGGCTGTGGCCCAGACCTGTGAATTCAGGGCCGGCCACGCGGCCAGGCCCGGACCTGTGAAAACCCAAGGGCCTCTGGAAATTGCTTGGGTTGACCAGGGCTGGCCCTGAAAGCTTGGCCACAAGGCCAAGGTCAGTTTTAGGGGCAAAATTGTTGATCCTTGGTGTTCCAACTTCGTTTATTCCGACTTTTTTAATCATGTTGAGAGCAAAAAAATGAGAAATGACCCGGCCGGGTCGGCCAGCCGGGACGCCCGCAGGGCTTTTTTCACCTTAGAGCATCCGCAATTGTTGGGTTAAGTGGTGGGAATAGCTAAGTATTTAAGCTAAAGATTTTGGAATTTTAATTAATCTTTAGTTAACTTTTTGCCACAAAATTGCTAGGCTGGGTTAAAGTTAACCCAGCCTAGCGATTTGTTAGCTAACCCTTTCCCCACCAAAAACCCCACACTGCGCCGCCTGTCCACCCATCTCGATTCCCATCACCACTCCTTTCGCATCCATCATTCCTCATCACTGCTTCTACTTCAACAGATGGATGAACCACCAGCTCAACCTGAACAATCCAATCAAGAACCCGACCAAACATCCGCTCCCACCAAGAAGCGTGGGGATAACTTCGTGACAGCTGAAGACAAACAGCTAGCCATCTCGTGGCTTGCTATCAGCCAAGATCTGGTTTTTGCAAATAATCAAACCGGAAATCACTTTTATGAAAAATTAGCTGTGCACTTCAAGAAAGCTTGAACCATATATCCTCGATCAGCCAATTTGCTGACAAACCGGTAAGTGCCTTCTTTTTATTTCCATCATTTACATCAAATTTGTTCACTATAGGTTTTATTATATGACACTGACGTTTTGATATATTACATTCAATCTTAGATGGAAGTCAATCAATACTTCCACCCTCAAGGTTTTGGCTATCTATAGGGGAATTGAGCGCAACCCACCCAGTGGACATGCCCCATCTGGCTACATGGACATTGCCAAGAAGGAGTATATGAAGCAATGCAAAGGGAACGAGTTCAAAGACGAGGTCCCTTGGCAAATACTTCAATACACTCCCAAATGGGCAGGAGCAGGAGCCGCCAAGCAAGCTGCTGCACCTACAACTCCCTTCTCAGCTCGATCAACTGCCCCTCCTGATTCAGCATCTTCGATCGAACAACCTGTTGGTCAAAAAAAACGTCAACAAGAGGATTGTGAAATCAAGATTGAACGCACCAACGAGCTTAAGCGTGCAACGGACATCCAGGAGCGAAAAGCCGTGGTGATGGAGAAAGCACACAAGCTTGCTGAGTGTGCTCTCAAACTGGAGGAAGAGGCTAAGATGAGCAAGGTGTATGCTGAGGATATGAATATGTTGATGGCTTCAGTTGATAAATGTCCAGATGATGAATCAACGGAAATCCTCAAGCTAATGAAAGCAAGGCTCTTGAAGAAGTACAGGGAAGAAATCGCACAGGATGGGAATTAGTTTATTTTTTTTCATCTTTTGGATAGTATCTATATCTTTTCCTTTCAAAGATCTTTTTTAGATTATACACAAGTGAAATATAAACTGGTTTTGTTTTCATTATCTTCGATTTCTTTTTTTTCTTTTTCAGATTATGAAATAATTTCTATCCTTTATATGAGTTGTATAGGATTTTTTCAAATAGCTTATATATACAAAACATGAAATGAAGTGGAAAGACATCTTGTGACATTGCAAACTAAACACCGACCCCACCTCTTTTCATCCACATAGAGATTTTGAGATCTTCTACTAACTGTAAGTGTCAATCTCGGCTTCTCAGTTCAGCCATCGTGTCGTAATATTGAGCAAGAGTGTAGCCAATCCAAGGATCAAGTCAATTTGGAGGTATCGCAACATCATATTGTGATACATAATCAGTGATAATCTGATCCTTTTTGCCTCGATCCTCAACTACCATGTTGTGGATTATGATACAACATAATATTATGTTTGTCATATCAATCAAATGCCAAAGATGACACAGTTGTGCCAATATGTGCCATTGTGCTTGAAGAACACCAAAAGCACGCTCGATGTCCGTTCGGAGGGCCTCCTGAAGCTTGGCAAACAGTTTACTGGCCTCATCACTTGGCCAATGGATGGATTTGATGAGGACTGGCCATGAGGGATACATCCCATTGGCCAGGTAGTATCCTTGAGTGTAGTCGTGTCCGTCAACCTTGAAATGGACCTGGTCTTCGGAACCTAAATGATTCATTCATTCAAATGAAGATCAACAATCAGAACAATAAAAATCGAATTAAATAAAAACAAACAATGCTTACCGTTGACAAAGTTATTGAAAAGTGGGCTGTTGTGTAATACATTGATGTCGTTGAGGGCTCCAGGTGTTCCAAAGAAAGCGTGCCAGATACGTAGGCTCTTTGAAGCAACAGCCTCAAGTACAACTGAGGTGTCCTTTTCTTTGCCTTCAAACTGACCTGCCCACCCTTGAGGACAGTTTTTCTAAAGCCAGTGCATCTCATCAATGCTTCCTTTACATCCTGGAAAGCCTCTCGCCTTATCCTCCTTGAGTATTATCTCAAGTTCATCGGAATTGGGTGGCCATAGGTATTCTTTTCCATATATATCTATTACATCGCGGACAAAAGTCTTCATTGATTGAATAGCAGTGGTTTCACCAATCTTGATGTACTCATCAACTGCATCTCCAGAAACTCCATATGCTAGCTGGCGTAATGCAGCTGTCATCTTTTGAACTGTGGAAAGTCCAAGTTTTTGGCAACAATCCTATGTATGCAGAAAACAAAATAAATGATGATGATCACAATCATCAACAACATGAAAGTAAGAACTCACCTGACGCTGTATCCAATATTTGTTATGGTTCTGTAGGTCAGCAGCCATCTTATCAAAGAGCTCGGGACTCATGCAAAACCTCCTCTCAAAGTAAGCACGAGTATACAGTGGTGAATCTTGGAAGTAGTCGCAGTTTAGACACTGGTCAGCAGCCATACGGTCACGTTCAATGACTGTTTGTGTGTTGATTTTTGTGTTTATTGGTGTTTGAAGGAACATCTGCAAGAGCATCTTGTCATAGTGGTCGTCTTCCTCTTGATGAAACATCCTCAATTGCCCTTGAACTATTTCTATGGCATCCATGTTGGAGATACAAAAAAATTTACTTGCGGACGTGACACAAGAGTTAGAGAAATTTTAGCTCTAGCTTAGCGCCGGCCACTGTGGAACCAGCCTTTGTAGCCTGGGTTAACTGTTAGCTAATACATCTTTAGCTCCAACAGCTGTGGGATTTTGCATTAGATTAGTTATCCCCGGCTAACATTCTGTAACTTCGGGTTAGATAACCCCAGATTTAAAGCAAATGATTGCGGATACTCTTAGCAGGCAGGTTTTGTGGCCCTGGGGCCGGCCCTGAGGAGCTCGAAAACACCCTCGGGCATGTCGGGTCGGGCAGGGCCGAGTCCGGGTCACAGCCCTAGTAGCGGGGTGTCCATCCAACTAGACAGGTTTAACCGTATCAAATGAAACTGAAAACCACTTTCTTAAGAGACCATTCAAAGCGATTTATCAAATATACACATTTCACATTGAAAGAAAACCGAAGATTCATACAAAAGCTTATTATTCATAGCTTATTATGAATTGGGAAAGAGAAAAGGAACGAGAACGAGAACGAGAACGGGACAGAGACAGGGACAGAGAACGGGAGAAAGATAGAGTTAGGGATAGAGATAGAGATAGAGGGAAGGATGTAGATCAGGGCAGAAATAGAAACCGAGATAGAGATGGGGAAAGGGAAAGAGAGAGAGATCGGGTCAGGGATAGGGATAGGGATAGGGATAGAGATAGAGATAGAGATAGAGATAGAGATAGAGATAGAGGTGATAGAAATCGAGATAGGGATAGAAGAGAAGATAGGGATCGAGATAGGGATAGAAGAGAAGATAGAGATCGAGACGATAGAAAAGATAGATATAGGCAAAAGTATAAAGATGAAAGAAGTAAATCTAGATCTAGAAGTAGAAGTCCTTTGAGAGGCAGTAGTAATCGAAATCGAGGTATGCGGCGGTTTAAAACTATCTTCAATGATGAATCTTATAAGTTCGAGACTTACCAATTGTTTTTTTGTTCGATTTTAGGTTATGAATCAAATTCTCCAAGACGTACAAGAGAACCATCACGTCGAAGATCAAGATCAAGATCACCAATTCCACCACCAAGAGACACAGATATGAAAAAAGTAGATGAAGAAGACGAAGAAGAAGATGAAGAAGCAAAGATGGCAAGATTAATGGGATTCTCATCTTTATCTACCACTAAAGGTAAACATGTGAATGGTAATAATGAAGCTGGTACGGTTGATGTTGTCAAAGTCAGAACTTGGAGGCAATATATGAATAGGTAAACAACTTTCTTATAATTTTCATTTCTTTGAAGTTTTACTACTTTTCTCTTTGAGTCTCATGTACTTTTTTGGTCACTTACGTTTTTTTCTGTCTTTTCATTCAGACGAGGTGGATTTAATAGGCCATTAGATAAAGTTTAGAGCTTGGTTTCGTCATTGTGAAGGGCCACCATTCTTTGAAGAAGTGACTTTGTATTTTTGTTTTCCTATCATGCCTATCAATCAATTGGATGAGATGTGTTTTGTTGATATACAACTTTTTCAAAAAAAATATAAATTGGTTTCACATTACATTGAACATGAATGATTTCATATTCAAAATTTATTTTGGCTGAAAGTTTGACAAGATCATGTGGATAAAATTGATAATTCAGAACATTGAGAAAGAATACCATTATCAAACTGATTGGGCAACAGTTGGATGATAAATTTTCATCTTATGTGCTTCAATGTGCCATGAGATACTTAGTATACACAGATAATAAACTCCATTGAGAGCGGTAGCCACCCCCGGAACATTGGCATCAGGTTTTACCCAACAGATTAGGTAAATAGTAAATGCAGCACAAAAATCATTCAGTGTCTGTCATGACTCAAGTTAACTGGTAATGGTATACTAGAAAAATTGTGAGGATAGCTAGTGGATATAATTGAATCAAACCAAGCTCAATGAGTCTCATTTGCCCTGACCTTGGGCCTAGGTGGATCCCAGGAGAGTTAACCAGGCAACAATTAGCGACATGAACTACTAGACTAAGTAGTTTACGTACATATTTTGAACATGATGATGGAAGAGGAATAATTATCAATCAAGGAAGGGGAATCAGGCCAACATTGTTGTGCTACATTTGTATCATTATCATTATATATACATCATTGTTTTTTGTTATCTTGTTTGCTTTTCTCTTCATCAGAATAATTGTTATCTATTACTCTCATTTTGTTTGAATCTCCAATCTTGAGACAAACCGTTTTCTCAAGAAACTTGTTAGAAAACCAAGCCGTAAGCCTCTTCCAAATTGAGAAGCTTAGCTACATCCCGAGTCATCACAATTAGGGGAACTGCTCTTTATCAACTTTTTCCAGCAATGTATTCTTGGCAGGTGAACAGTGCATTAAACTAGTTGGACAATGAGACAGAAGAGTCATGCTTGAGTTATGACTGCAACAGATTGATCAGATCTTGAAGGCCATCATGACCTCCTTTAGCATATGGACATTCTAAATACCATGTCCAATTTAGTCAAATTCAATGGATGGAAAAGGCCAGTTAGTGATGAATGAATATCTTGGGCTTGATATAATTCAACAAATTCTAACACGTAAGGACACTTTAATAATGATGTCCACATGTGCAAGAGTAGGTAATTTGTTGAGTGTGAGTCCCTCATTTTGTCAGTTGCCATTCCAGGATTGCAAGCCACTTTGCTTGATTTGCCGTTGGGTCTAGTATAGTCGTAGGCAGCTGTGAAATGGTCCATCAAACTGGAAAGGTAAGCTGTCTGTCTCCATTTGTGCATCAATTCAAAACCAGAGCTCTTTTACACAGCGTTGTAGACCATCATTCCTACTACAGTAAGAGCAATGACAAGTGTATCTTCCGTGTACCTTACACACTGTGAGCATAAATCATGCAAGTAAGGTGCTCAAAGTGTGTCAGTTCACACTATCCCTGACATTGACACTGCAAACATAATGTATTACTCCATAGTGAAGAATGATTAAAACTAGTAATTGAAATCATGTGCTTTATTGTGGTTCAAAAAATCTGAAAAAATCAGGTAAGGAAAATTGTGCAATTTTCTTCCTTTCAAGAAAACTTTGGCTGGTCTACAAAAAGCCAGACACTCAGTTTGGTGATAATCCAGGTTTTCCTGGAATGCCAGATAACAATGCAGAACTTGTCCACTCAATTTAGCCTCCAATAGTGACAAGAAAAATCTGAAAATAATGTGACAAGTGGAGGATAATACCCTCCTTATTGAATGTTTTTTTTCAGGATTTTTCTGGCTCAGCATGTGAGCCATCACATGTGTCTTGTGAAAGCTAATTACAAGGCGCTGACATATGTACAAGGCTCTGAAACCATCTGGAAAATATTTTGCAGTTAGACAAGGGCTGTTGCATTATCTGGACCTGGTTTTGAGACAATACAGCAAAGTTTGATGCAGTTGTGACTGAAATTGCAATTGCAATTTATTTGGCAAACAGAGAACAACATTTGGTGTTTTACCTTGCATGTATCCACAATAAAGGCACCAAAAAATCTAAAAAAATCACCACACATTATAAAGTGCATTTTTGATCTAATCTGATTTTTCTTGATTTTTTGAACTCCTGTGAGCTTTTGAAAACTAGAAAAAGCTTCAAAAAGTGCTTGCTTAGTTGATTCAGAGTAAAGTGCTTCAAGCAACTCCAAAGAAATGTTCAAGGACAAAGAGCATTGTATCTCTCACCGGATCATTTTTTGAGAATTTCCGGGCCAAAACTGGGGCCTTAATTTCAGAAACAATTTTTGGCGAATCATATTCCAATAAATGAAATCATTCTTCACATTGGTAACATCCATTATGCTTGCAGTGTTAAAAGTGCAGACTGAAAGGAAATTTTTGACCCATGATTTTTCCTGCTAGTGCGCGACAATGGTAGAGCCCAAGTGTCGCTACATTCTATAGTATCTGCCAATATATGTGACCCAAGATTTCCCGCGAGCAGGTAAACCAGCAAAAGGTGAAAAAGATGGGACTTGTCCAGTTCCAAGACATACTTTATCAACCAAACTGTCACCTGGTTCACAGTCGTAAAGCTTTTTGAACATTGATATCTTTGAGTGCATTGAGCAGCGAAGAAAAACGAGTGTTTACGAAGAGTACCCGTATCAACTCTGTCTGATTAGCAAAGCAGCAGCCTTGTATGATATGTACATGAACAGATTCCGTAAATGTTCACTTTGATCAGGCATAGCTTTTTTTTTTTTTTTTTTTTTTTTTTGCATTGCTTTTAGTGTTTTTAGAGCCGCTAGGCTATCAAACACTATGTAATATGTCCAGCACCGGTAAAACCCCTCTGGCTGTGTCAGGGGAAAGGTTGCTGTTGGCTGTTTCATCTATTGTACATGTGTTTATAATTTGTGATAAAAGGCGATGAAGTAGGGGGTAAGGAAAAATGAATCATAAGAGTCTCATTCCAAGGGCTGTTGCCTGTTGCGTGGTCTAGGTTCATCTGTGGCGCTAGCCCAGATCCACCTGTTAGCGAACCTCCATGTGGAGTTGCAATAGGTGGTTATAGCTTTGAAGCTGTTGGGGTTTAAGAGTATCCTCTTATCCATTTTCGTTTCGTGTTCTTGTAAGGCGTTTTCGAGGATGTTGCGGTGTTGTTCGTGAGTTTGACATATGAATAAGAAGTGGTCGACAGTCTCGAGGCCTTCTTGGCATTCACAGACCGGGTCGATTGGCTGTTTGAAGCGATTGAGGTACGTATTGAGTGGCACGTGACCTGAGCGTAGCTGTGTTATCGTGGCAATTTCGTGTTTGAGCAGTGGTGATAGTCCATCGAGGTGTTTCTTGGGCTGAGGTTTTTGTCCCAGTCTTTTGATTTCTTGCTCGGTGAATGTATTTGTTTGTTCAGTTCTCCACTCCTTGATTGCTGAAATGAATCCTGCTGTGTTAGGCGTGTTAGTAAATGTGTGCGGTAAGGGTCGTTTTGCTAACGAATTAGCAATCTTATCTGCTTTTTCATTCCCTGGGATGCCCTTGTGGCCAGGGCACCACCTTATGGTGACACGCATGAGAGGGAAAGCTAGGTGAAGGCATTTGAGGATCTTGAAGGTTGTATGTCGGTTGTCAATGGATGAAATGGAGGATGAATTCGAGGTGAGGTCTTTAACTACTCCTTGATTATCGAGTATGATGGTGGTGCGGTGAGTGGCTTGAGATGCTCTTTCGAGCGCGATCTTCAAACCTAATTGCACTCCTCGGTATTCGGCTTGGTAAATGCCGTGGGAGCGAGCTGGCCCTAAGTGTTCGGATTTGGATGACTTGGTATTAGCGCACCAGGCCGCTGCTGCTGTTGTTTTCGTTGGGATGCGGGACCCATCGGTGAAGATGAGTAAGTGTTGGGGCGACGGCCTCAAGCGTAGTGTGTTCTTTATGGCGGTTTCTGCTTCTTCTTGGAGGACTGTGGAGTAGTTTGATGGCTTGATGAGTGTTGATGACGGGTCGACCGGTAGTTGGACCACAAATTCTTCGAATTGCTTGTGAAGTTGGTGTTGGAAGAACTGATGAAATGGGTTCTTGTGGCTTCGTGGTACTGAAAGTTGTGCCTGTTGGATGAGTTGGAAGAAAGGGTGAGTTTTGGGTTTCGCAAGGGAGCGCGCCATAAAGCTGAGCACTTTGCTCTGCAAGCGGGCTTTGGGAGGGGTCATGTTGAGATCATGGCGAAGGAAAACTGTGGGGGTGGTACTTAGGGCACCTAGTGCCGCTCTCGCGCATGTGTTGTCGATTTGGGCCATTTGTTCGATGAAGAAGGTGGGAGGTTCTGTTGGGAGCCATGCCATTGCGCCGTAGTCCGTGGCAGCGTGGATAGTGGTGGTCATAAGGATCTTGAGGAGTTTTGGGGGGATTCCCCAGCCGGTTTTTGATAAGCCAGCGAGGAAACCCGCCCGTTGGCGACCTTTGGCGAGGACGTCCAGCCTCTGTTGTTTGAAGCTGAGTGCGTGGTCGACTTTGATGCCAAGCCATTTTGCGAATGGCGATGGTTCTATGCGTTTTCGTTCCGCGAAGTCGATAGTTGGAATGAAGTCGGATTGGTGAAGGCTAAAAAGAACCCAAAAGGTCTTTTTCGAGTCGAAGATTGCCCCGTGATCCTTGGCCCACTGTTGTTGGCGGTAGGATAGAGTCTGCATTTGGGACTTGAGCTGGTGTGTGTCGCTTGCCGTCGAGAGGAGCACAACGTCATCTATAAACCCTAGAGCGGAAGCTGTGGGTATGTTGTCAGTGGTGTCGAGGAGAGAGGAGTTATAAAGTAAATAAAGAAGGGGTGACAGCGGTGAGCCCTGAGGTAAGCCGTGGTCAAGGGGGAAGGACTGTGATTCAAAACCGTTGAAGGTGAGAACCGTCGACCTGGATGTAAGGAAGTCGTGAATAATGTTGATTGTCTGGGTATTGATTCCCTTCTTTTCCAGTGTGTCTAATAGTCTGGGGTGGTGGACTGATGGGAATGCTGATTTAACGTCAGCAAATAGAGCACCTACTACTCGCCCTTTCGACCATTCTTTTTTGATCCATGTGACCAGGTGGACTAAAGCCTCTTGGCTTGATCGATCCGGCCTACCGCCGTAGTGCCCGTCATGGATCATTTTGAGACTTTCGGCATATCTTGAGAGATGAACTGTCAGTAGTTTTTCGAATATCTTGCTCAGCGTGATGAGCAAGGCGATCGGTCTGTAAGCAGAGGCCTGTGTATAATCTGGCTTCCCAGGCTTGGGAATCATAACTGTGACAGCTGTTTTCCAAGTGCTCGGGATGAAACCCGTGAGGGCGATACATTGAAACAGGTACGTTACGTGTGTTTTTACCTTGTCCCACACTAGCTTCCATACCCAATTCTGGAGGCCATCTCCACCGGGGGCCTTTTTGGGCGGGCTGTCGTTGATAATAGCTGCTATTGTTTCGACCGTGATGGTTGAGAGGAAAGGTGGGGTTGCTTCCTCCGAAGAGCGATGGGATTTGTTGATGGGGAAGGTCAGGTGGTTTGTGTTGTCGAGGCGGCAAGGAGCTGTGGCAACACAAGTGGCCGCGAACAGCGCAGCTGCCTTTTCCTCGTTGGTTGAGCAGATCGTGCCGTCGCCAGTGATGATTGTGCTGACTAGTGACGATGCTTTCCTGCCTGAGGCTATGCGTTTCGCCTGGAACAGATTAGTGTGATCAACGTTGGAAAGGAACTGTCTCCATGAGTTTTCCTTAGCCTTGTCAATCGCGCGATTGAACGCGTTTCGAGCTTTCTTGTAGGCTTGGCGTGACTCGTCAGTTTGTCTCTTTTTTGCAATGCGTCGGAGCCTGGAAGTTTCCTTTCGGAGGGGATCGAGAATCTCCGGGCGCCACCACACTTTATGCTTGCCGTGTGTTGATTTTTTTGGCGAATTATCGTTGAGCGCAACAACGATTGCGTCCCGTAGAGCTTTGTCGAAGGTGTCGACGTCATTTCGGGTCGGGAGTGGCCGCAGTTTGGGCAGCAGGGCTGGTAAGTTTTGTTTGAGGGAAGCGCTGTCGACTTTGTTCCAGTTTTTCTTCTCAAAAGATTGTGATCTGGATAGAGTCTTGTCGCCGGTTTTTGTGGAGAAAATTGTGACCAGGGCTTGGTGATCAGATTGATGGTTAGTAATGTCATTCTCGTCGATAAAGCAAGTGATCATTGCGTCGTCAAGATCTTCATTGACCCATACTTGATCAATGGAGGTACCTTCAGTCTGAGCTGAGCGAGCTCCAAAGGTTGGAATTCCCTTTGGGGACCGGAGGCTGAGACCCCATTCCGTAAGCATGTCGATTAGCTTGTCTGAGTCCTTGTCGTAGGTTTTGTTGTGGCTCGGATTCCAAAGAGGAGAGTGGAGATTCGAGTCTGTTGTACATAGTGTGGGAAGAAGCTGTGTAGTTAGTGGTGCTTGCTGAAGCAGTTCTGTGAAGGCTTTGAAGCCTTCGAGTGTTGTTTGGGGGTTGTAAACACTAGCTATCAATATAGTGAAGCCGTTGATAGTGAAAGTGCCCGCCGCCAGATTCCTAGAAGGCGAATGAATCGGGTTAACAATTGGATTGAGGTCTCGCCGTACATACAGGCAGGCTCGTGGTCTGTCCTTCTCCGCAAGGGAGCTCGGAGTAGGACAGATGAGCATCCAGTTGTTCATGTTGAGGGGGAGGTTGTCGATGGGATTCACATATGGTTCTTGAATTGAAAGGATGGAAAAAAGGGAAGTGAGATCTGAGTTAAAGAGCGAATGAGTGACATATTTGCTGTGCTTGCAGTTCAATTGGAGAACGCTCGCTGAGTTGTCAATTTTTAGTTTTTCTATCATTGGTTGTTCTAACATTGGGTGTTAGATGAGTTTTCTTGGGCGACCACTTGAATATATGGTGAAGTGCTAGGGTTGTGAGGGGGGAGTTTGCTTGCAATTCTCACCGGGCACGTAGGCGCAAACGGATGGTGAAGGAAGTCAGCATGGTTTTCTTTGAAGAGGAGTGGGAGGTTGGTGTTCGGATCTGCTTTCAACTTGCCACGTGCGCAGGCTATGCATTTCATGGCAGTAGAACCTTTGACAGGACAGTTGTGTGAATGATGTTCACCCGAACAAAAAGGACACATAGCAGCTAATTTACAAGCGGCTGCTGTGTGTCCCACCCCTTGGCAGTTGAAGCACCGAGTAGGCGGGGGCCCACTCAGTTCCGTTCGATGGCGACTTCTCCCTTGCCACACCTTTGTGCGGACTGCTAGGGTGGCTTCGTTGAGGGTTTTGAAACCTATCAACAGAGAGGAATGACGCTTTGCTGTTGTATCAGCCGTATCTTTCTTTAACCACCTCACGAAGAGGGCGTTGTCGAGAAGATCACCGTTACAGATCTTTAGGAGTTCAAGGTCCTCTGGACGCGTGGGGTTGAAAGTTGTTGGGATCCCGTGCACTATGACGGAGTGGACCTCTTGTTTGATCGATAGATGCGGAGAGACTTTTGGCAGCCAGCGTGCCTCTTGTTCGCGCATTGCTTGGACCTGTTTGTGAGATTCCAGGTAAATCACCAGATCATTTGACGGGTGCCGGTGGATGTTGCGGACTACGATTGGAGCCGCATCATCCGGAGTTACTCTAACGTTGTTGTCTTTCAGGGCGGAGTTGAGGATCTTCATGAGTTCAGGGATGGTCTTACCCTCACCTGCGATTATCTTTGGATCTTTTTGGTTGAGCGTTAGTGAGGCTTCTGCCTTCAGACGGGCTCCTTGTTTTGGTGGAGCACGGGGGCTCGATTTGGCTTGTTTAGGGGGTTGAGAGGCACCCGGCGCGTGTTTTGAGGCAGCTAGAGCATATGAGCTCGTTGCCGGGCCTTGTTGCGCGTGTTTTGATTGTTGCTGTTGGTCTGGGATAACGACCGAGACCAGCTTTGCAACTTGGTCAGCGAGTGTGTCAAATTTTTCGGACCACACTGAGCTGCGAAAGTCGAACTGAGCATTCGACGATAGTGAGAAGGGGGTAGGAGCAGGGGCAGTTTGGCGATTCGGGTCAAACACCACACGTCTAGCTTCCATGATGCTAGTTTGTTCGTGGATTAAATCGATCAGCACTAATATGTCGGCTGCCGATTCAACGTCCACGTTGACCGATTTGGTTCTTTTCGTTTTGGGAATCAACGTGGCTTTAGCCGCGTCGAGTAGCTTCTTGGTTAGAATCCCAAGTGGTTTTGCCGTAGCACCTGAACCTCCAGGGAACAAACGAGCGATTCGGGTTGAGCGAGGTGTTCCTGTGAGTTCTTCGGTTTCGTCTAGGGGGCTCGGTGATGGAGCTCTTTGACGATGTCGTTTTCTTGACCCTTCCAGGGAGGCTGGGGTGCTCGATCCCGTACCTGCGAGGGCCTGAGGAGGGAGGGTGACCTTCTCGAGAGGGGTGACCTTGATGGTGGTCTTTGAAGATGGAGGGCGGGACCTTGGGGTGGTCGTCGTCGATTGATCCGTCAGATCTGACGCGACCACCGCGTCCATCGCGTCGTCATAGGTTGACGCGTCGTCCAAGGCCATCGATTCGTCCTGAATATCAGGGTCCGGTGGTCCTTCTACCATCGGAGCACGCGACCGATGAGGAAAGATAGAGAAAAGTGAGGAGAGAATTGGAAAAAGTGAGATCGGATTGAGGGAAAGTTGTTAGGAGAATGAGTTGGATGACTACTTGCGCAGTCACGGAGGTGGTCACGTGACAAATTGTGAAAATTTGGTTCGAGACAGAATCCTCATCAGGCATAGCTTCGAGGGTATATCGTACAAGCTATTGTGGACTTTGAAGTTATTGAACTTTTCATTCTTATTCGAGATCTCGTGGTTGAATAGTTTTTGAGTAGATAAAACTACCTAATTCTGAAGAAGATCACTTAAAGGCTGTTTACCTCCTTGCTGTTGTTTACCTCACTCTTGACTACCAAAGTATATTTTTGACACCAACTTCGTCATCAACATCTCAGCATCTCATTCTCAGAGTCCATAAAATCAGCTCTGATCGTCTAAATATACCATCGATCATCCAACTTGCACAATCTTAGTGTTTCAGAGTAACCAAACATCTGTCCAGATCATCAAGGTGTATTCACATTCTGATCGAACAGGGTTTCAAATAATATTCTTGATCACTGCATATTGGATATAGAATGGTAATGTATGACAATCTTCATTCGAAATTCTAAAAACTGACAGCTCTAGATCATTTTCAAGACATTTGAGGGGAAAGATTGTCAAAGGTGGCACTGATGCATACATGGAAGTCATGTCTTGCATTAACAGTTTCAAGTTGACATTTAAAATTAAAATACACCTCAAATTGTCTCATTTTTGAAATCGAGTTGAGTATCTTGGTTATAAGTTGAGATCGAACAATGATTTGAAAAAGATTTCTGATTCTGATTCTGATCAATTTATCATCGATGGTGAAGATTTATCACTTTCAAAGTTAACGGCGAGTGTGTTACCTATTCTCAATTGATACACCACGAAAACGGAATGTCTATCAAAAAGCAATCTTACCCATCACTGGCATCAATGAGTGATCGAATATCATTCAAGATAAGGTCAAACAAAACAACCCAAGTGTTGATGAGCATCAATGATTTTATGTACGTGATCATGCGTCAGAATTTCGTCATCAGACCCTCTGATCGCGACAACATACATAAGCAGAGAGTAATTTATCAATCTTTTATTACTATCTTCAGCATAAATAGGATCACTCTTCTTTGATAGGATGTTATCAACATTAATTAATCATTGAGTTTGATCTGATGATCCGATTAGTCTTAGAATGTCAGTGAATAGATCATGAGGCAGGGTTTAACTTTGTGGAGAGAGCTGGAGTTACGTATCCCGCCCTTTATTGAAAAAGAAGAACTTCGACATTTGTTTCAAGTGTGAAGTTTAGATTTTATCAACTTTGGAATCAAATCGATCGAACCGAACCAAACCCAACCCATTTGAGTGTGATATCTCAGGTAGGTCATTTGGGTCTCATCTCCTCTTCACTCTCATCACTATAGATATCTGACATTGTCTTTTGACTTTTAGGCAGAACAGTGTCAATTTACAATATTTCAGACGGAGCTCATCATTAACGATCATCATCCAATATGAGCACCTTGACTTTACTTACCACTCTGTCAAGTCAAGATAAGGAATCTGTACTAAGTCTGGTAGCCGATCAAACAGCTGGTCATGTCTTTGGTGGTAGTCAACTTGGCGATATTCACGTTCGTCGTTGATCTGTTCTAACCCGAATACATCAAAAACGCATTCGATCTCATTCACTTTGGTGAATCTATTTAGGTCTGGTCATTACACACGTTCTTTCCTATCACTCGTCTGATAGGTCATCAATCTTCGGTTCTCTCTCTTTCCATCTCAGTCCAACGGTCTCTACTCTTCTCCTCGTCGGGTGACAACACGGTCAGGGTTTGGGATTCAACTCGATTCGGAAACTCACTTTACATCATTAAACCTCCAATCGATAGCTGTGGCGATGTCTTGAGTTTAGCTTGGTGTGATCGACTCAACGTACTCTATCTTGGCTGTCAAGATGCATCTATTCAGGTGGGTTTCATCCCCTTACCATTCAGCATATACATTCAGCAGGCGTCTTACTTCCTTGATACCTCTTCCACTTCAGTGGATCACTTTGCCAGTTACCAAGCCTCATACTTCTGTACTTCAAGAGACCTCAAAGTCATACAGCGAACGACCAACCGAAGTTTCATCGGATAGTCCAATCGGCTCCCCTGACCAATCGATGTGCAATACTTTCTCACAATTACATTTATCACCTCGACTACTTTCAGAAGGAGCCACAAATCGTCCAAACACACCCACTGGGATGGTCAATTCTACTCGATCCGCTCCTCATCATAAATTCTTTGATTCACTTTCTCAAGCCGAATTATTAAAAGCCGCCAGAAGAAGAGATCATAATCATAATCAACAATCAAGTCATCATTCAGATGAGAGTCCTCTCTTCGGCAGATCTCCTCAAATTCGACCTTCTGTTGACCTCTCTTGTAGTCAAGATTCACATTACAAGGAAGATGGGATCGATGCATTATTTATTCGTAATTCAGATTGTGTTACTTATGCTCATTTTGGTTACATTTATTGTCTTCTCCTCGTTGATCTCAATGAGAATACGTATCTTATATCTGGATGTGAGCGTTTTTTCGGAATTTCTGTTATCAAAATTATTCACACTATTAATCTATCCAATAACACTTGTCTCTGAACTTTGATGTCGATTTAGCGGGTGACTCAACAATCAAAGTTTGGTCAATCGATTCTCAAACTGGAAATCTTAAACCCTCAGCCAAAACGCTCACTTCATTCAACTCAGTGACTCCAATCAACGCTCCACAAGTTCCTAACGTTTCGACTAAAAAAACTCTTGCAACTGATTTAGGAGCTGTTTTAACCATGGAAGTACATGGTTCTACTTTATATTCTGGTTATCAAGACGGTTTAATTAAAATTTGGGATCTTGATACCTTCACGTGTATCCGTACTCTTTTTCATCGTGGAATCTCGCAACCTACTCTTAACTCTCTCGATAGATCTTTGGATGATATACTTACGATGACCGTTTTAGATAATGGTGAGATGTTTTCAGGTTGTGCAGGTGGGATGATGGTTGTATGTATCGTTTTCTTTCTGATTGCCCTTGGGATGACTTCTCAAAATCACTGATTTTTGTTTCTTAGAAATGGGACTCGTCATTTGAGCGCGTGATGAAGTGGACATCACATCAAGGTAGTGCCCTAGCTTCTTGCTTCACCTTTCATAACGGCAAAAGACTTTTGCTTACTGGTGGCAGCGATAATTGCATCAAGGTCTGTCATACCAAGAAATAAGTCTCACAAGGTGTATGAACAGTATAACTGATCGTCATCATTGTTGGTTAACATGCAACAGGTTTGGGACGTATATCCAGAGGAGCAAAGTGATCTACAATTGTCATTGAATGAATCAGTTGGTGTTTCAACAGCTCGAATCGCTTTTCAAGGTCAGTGAAAATCATTATTCAACACGAGATATCAATAATGCTCACAATAGTTAAACTTCCAATCAGGTCGGATGTTACGGCATTTAAGTCAATTTGTTTCTTATCGGTCTATCAGTAATGATCTACACCGGGAGGATTGCCGACAGGCTGCACTTTATCTCAAAAAGACACTCGTCCGTTTAGGGTAAGTGATTTTATCGGGAGCCACAGTCGTCTGCTTCTTCAAAAGAGGAGCGCATCGTGAAGTTTGAGGACGAGGGTTAGATTCGAAATCTGACTTCCTCGATCCCTTTTCTCTGGTGTCATTGTATGGATGATTACAGTGCGGATGCCAGACTGGTAAATTTTCACTGTATCTAATAGCTTGAAAACCCAACTCGCTGTAGTTTCAGTATAAAGAACGTACTCATCAGGCCAAAATCTTTTCAACAGCTTCCTGGTGATCCACACCGAAACCCACTGGTCTTAGCAACTTTCGCAGGAAAATCATCAGCACTTTCACCCCCTGATAAACCTAGGAAAAGAGTTTTGTATTATGGACATTATGATGTGGTTCAATCTGGTGATGTAAATGATTGGAGTTCACCACCTTTTGTGATGACCGGTCAGAATGGCTGGTTATATGGTCGAGGTGTATCTGATAATAAAGTAAGTAAAATCTTGATCGTTTCTTCTGATCATTTACTTTAGTAACGTTGATTTTGTAGGGGCCTACATTAGCTGTTGCTTGTGCAGTATCCACTTTAGTAGATCAGAAGTCTTTGGATGTAGATGTGGTGATGTTGATCGAAGGTGAAGAAGAGGCTGGTAGTGCGGGTTTCCAGAAAGCTGTACAAGATAATAAAGTCAGTAAGATCAATATAAATATCTCTTCAGAGAACACATTGATTGAAGTTCAAAACGCAGGATCTCATTGGTAGTATTGACGTCATCTTGGTCAGGTGTGTTACAGCTACCTGGACACCCAACACTTTTGAGCTCGCAGAACGCTGATATGGGAATTTCGTATGATTCAGTAACTCGTATTGGCTTGGTGATGATACACCATGTATGACATTTGGTTTGCGAGGTGTAATCCACGCCACTGCCAGAGTAAGTCCGGTCGTTGGGTCTTCATTAATCTTTGGAAAGCTAAGATCAATGCACTTTATTGGGCAAAAAGGTCACAAGTCTTCAACCGGATTTGCACTCGGGTATGCAAGGTGGAACGGTTCATGAACCAGTACTTGATCTGGTGAGGATCTTAAGCATGTTAGTAGACGATTCGGGGAAGATTCGATTAGATGGATTTTATGAAGGTGTTAGATCAATCAGTAGCGAGGAGGATAAGTTGTATGATGCTATCATCGAGCATTTGAATTGGTGTGTCGTCGTTACTTATAATGAATCGTAGGAAGCGAACCAAAGGATTGATTTACAAGTTTTTTGTCTTTAGTGATGAAAGTGCGAATTTGTTGAAACATTCACATATAACTGAAACTAGAGCACATTTACTGGCAAAGTAAGCAACTTCATTCTGCTCATCTCTGTCACCCAAGACCAGACTGATGTAAATCATCTCTTCTTGGGACCAGATGGAGACAACCAGCCTTGAGTATTCACAAAGTGGATGTCACTGGACCGGCTCATTCCACTGTGATCCCATCTTCAGCTCAAGCAGCTGTTTCGATTCGAATCGTACCAGATCAATCACTTGAAGAGATTTCAAGTTCGTTTGTTAGGTTTTTAGAAACCGCATTTGAGAATCTGAATTCAAGGAACAAACTAGAGGTTAGGATCTTTGATAGGTTTTTATAAAATTTATAACATATTGACCTATTGGGTGAATCGGAAATAGGTGACGATCAATCATACAGCTGGATGGTGGTTAGGAGACTTATCCGGTCCTTATGTTCAAGCGATTGGTGAAAGTATTTTAGCTGAGTGGGGTACTGAACCTTTATGGATTCGTGAAGGTGGATCTATACCTGGAATTCCATTCTTAGAACAAGAATGTAAGTTTTATGTTCTGGTTCACCTTCTCATCTTCTTCAAGAAAGTGTAAAATCATTGAGATCGTTCCTTGGGTTCAACTTAGTTGAAGCAAAGGCGATTCATTTACCTATGGGAGCTGCATCTGATTCAGCACATCTACCTAATGAAAGGATCAAGATGGTCAACTTGGAAGTTTGTTGTGTTTTCAGGTTTTCTCTTTATCTGATTAGGTTCGAACTGATATGATGTGTGTTTTTTTACTTTCCTTTGATCATATAGAAAGGAAAGAATGTAGTTGCTAGATTTTTATTAGCAATTGCTAAGATTAGAGAAAATCAAATCTGATTCGTCTTGAAGATTATGATTCATGAGGAATTTGTTTTAATTCTTTTTGTGAGAATGATTAATTTCTTTTTTGTTTAAAAGGCTGATAGAAAAAGTTAGAATGGAAATCAAAGTCTTGTTTATCTGTATATATATATATATATTTCTTTGATTAATTTTTTCAAGAAAACAAATCATTCTTGGTGAGTCAGTTTGGATTTTATGTTTGTATTTATTTAGTTTGAAAATTTCAATTCGATTTCAAGAAAGGATTTTTGCTTATTTTGAAGTGGATTGAGTATAATGATATTCAGCACTTACTCCTAAAGCCTGAGAAAGGGGGTGGGTGAACTTTGCGCTGATTGATTTACGCCCGATAAGTAGCGTAAAGTGAGAAGAGTGTAAAATTCAACGATTTTACCAGATAGTTGAATTTTATGCCGAATTGTGCAGTGTAAAATTTTGTAGCGTGGAAGATCGAGTGTAAAATTCGACTTTGAGGAGTTCGAATTGTGAATTTTGAGGCCTTGGATTATTACGGCCTTGGTAGTGTGTAAAATAAAGGTCATAAAAATGGACACTGGGTGTAAAGAGTCGAAATTTACGGCTCTCATTACACCCCTGAATGGCACTAATCCTGATGTGGATGGCCTATACAGTGAGAGAAAGGCTGGTTCAGATGAGGCTCGATGTGCTCAGGCAAGAGTAACCCTTGAATGAAGATTTTTTTTCACTTTTGACATTGATAAACTTTGATTGGACATCTTAGGTAAAGAACACCTTATATTTCCAGGAGCCTCTGATCAATGGGGTGCCATCTATCAGCTTCTGATCAAATGATCTGTGTCTTCTCAACTAGGAACAACTGTGAGGTAAGGATCATTTGTTGGATTGAACAACCCTTACAAGGTAAGGATCATTTGTTGGATCACAGTTGTTATCCTTGTTACGTATTTGTTACATAATCATTTCTTTATATAAACTGCCTAGAGTAGCATGAGGAAAGGGGATTCTTCTTCACCCTTTCCTATCTCTATCTTATACGCTCTAGGTAGTTCTATATCTTGAATTTGTCACTTGTTTTTTTGATTTGACGGCTAGAAAACCACGTTCTTTGGCCAACTATGAATCCGAACATTTTATTCGACTGCTATGATGATATAGAGACTGAAGAAATTCTCAAGAACGCAATCAATGAGCAAACTTGTGATTCTGGTTCTCATGCAATCATTGACTCCTACAACAATGAAGACCAACAAGTGACTATCAGCAAACCTATCAATAAGCAAACAGTCAATTCCAAACCCAGCAAGAAGGTCTTCAGCTTGCCGATGGATCAAGCTTCTTTTCAAACTTTCATTGATCATGAGACTATCATTGATGAGGAGGGATATCCATTATTCCCTAATCGACAAACAGTCTTTGTTAAACTCCCTGGTCAAAAGGTAACTAACTGGGGGATGGTGGGATACACGTACTACAAGTCAGGCAGCCGCAAACAGGGTAATTGGGACACCTTCCGCTTCAATTGTCTTGGTGTCATTCAATGTGAAAACCCAGAATGTGATTACCTGGGTTCACCATTAACTAATCGAGACAGACTGGCTAAATGGAAAATCAAGTAAGTCAACTTTTGCCTAAATGGACAATCATTTGATGATTGATAATTGATGAATGCTGTTCTGGGTGTAAACTAATTTGTCAGAATACCAAGATGTGATGTACCACAATGTACCAGCCTCCTTTATCATCAAGAATGTAATGAAACTTCTTGTCGAGTTGATACCTACATAACTGGATGGGCTATCTTAAGGCATGCGGGTGTGCATGGGCATCCTTGGCCTCGAAAAGCAAAAGCTGACAAACTATCTAAGTCAAAGCTTGCTGCAAAGATCACAGAAAACCCACAGAAAGGTCCTTTGCAACTGACTGTGAGTTACATACATGCTTTTGTGGATTCAAGCAGGGTTGAGCATTGGTTGATGTTTCTGTTTACTTATGTATTCTCAGGTTGGGAGAGCTTCAGCAGGACAGAAAGCAATTGAGACTGTGGCATCAATTCATCGATCATTTGGGAATAGGGATTGGGTTTCTTACTTATGTCGAAGGTTTTTGGTTGAAGCAGGGTTGATTCCGGATCAAAGAAATGCTGGACGTTCAGATGAATTTGTCACAGATATGGGGGAGTGGTTGAAGTAAGTGGCTATTTGAAATAAAAGTACAAACAGCTAAGCTTACAGGTGATGCTTATTATCAATCTAGAGGGGCTTGAGAATGATCTCCTGCTCATTCCAAGAAGACGCTCATCTCACTTTTCAGACACAGTGCATGGCGGATCAGTTGTTGATGAGAGATGAAAATGATGGTGTTTATCGAGGTGGACTGCTTTCTGATGTCACCTATAAGTTTTTTGCAACAGGTTACCTCCTTTCCACTTCAATGTATAGTCAGGTTCTCAAACGCTGGACTCCTATTCAACTCACTTGGATCAAAGGCCTCACAACTGCTCATTATCAGTCGCATTTTGAAACTCTATTGAAACAGATTAAAAATGCATCAATGACTCCGGCTGAACGTGATATTGTAGTGCGCCAAGTTGTAGATTTCTCAACAGCACAGAAGAATGGTTTCATTGCGGCGTATATGTCTTTTTTTGAAAAGGATTACAATCATGCACTTTCAAGGCTTTCAGGATGTGAAGAACATTTTTGTGCCTCAATTACCCGTATCAAACGGAATCAAGCCATTGTAAAACTGGGGGATCAGGTTTGTAGAAATATTTTGAAACCTTGTATCTTCAAAGATTTGATACTGATCATTTGCTTTGTAGGAGTCATTCACCAAACTAGCCTTATCTTTACTGAGACCGGAAAAAGTTGGTGGTTTAACGCACAAGCAAAAAATGGACAAGCTTGCAAAAGACTATCCACTTGCTAAGGGGTGGATACAGTGGTGGCAAACTGCAGACATAGAAGCTATGCTTTTTCCTGGACGTAAACCTCAAATTGATGATGACGGATTAGATGATGATGATGATGGTCTTCCTGCCACAACTAATGCTCAAGAGTCTATGCATCGAGTGTACTATATGATATGGCAAGTTCTTCTGCTGCTCTCAATAGTAATTTTTTTGCTTTATAACTTAGTCTTTCTTTTATTTAAAACTATACTTATTGAATGAACAGTGAAGGGAACTGCACTATTCAGGTTGGCTTAGTACAATTGTTTGCTTTGGTCAAGTGTCTTGAACAAAATTACATAGACTTGATGGTTGGAATTCCAGTTGAATATGGTGGTCTCTCTAAGAACTACAAAAATGTGTCACAGGCCTTTGGATGGTCAAAAAATCGAAAGAAACGACATGAACCTAATGATGGCCGACCACCTGACACCACAACTGCTCTCCTTTCTACAAAGAAACTAGGACGGCCAATAGGGTCCACTGGAGTTGATTGCAATCCTGTTACCACTTATCAATCTTATGTTGCTACACAAAAATCACCTCGAGCAAACCGTTGCTGGATGAATTCAATCCTTGAATGTCTTTATGCTCTCATAAACCCACTCTGGTTCCGTGGATCTAATGGAAAGTCTGGTGATATTTACACAAAATTGACACAACATCTCAGTTCGCGTGCTACATGTGAAATGTCAGAAGTAGGAAGCATGGCAAAGATCCTTGTACAAGGACAAAACACTCTCCAGACCACATTGCAAACAAAATTTGAAGGAATGTTTGCAGCCAATCAATTTCACTCTGCAGATCAGTTTTTTGAAAAACTTTTTGATTCAAAAACGAATACAACAACACCAATCAAGACTCTATGGCGGGTGGATTGTGAAATTCAGTACATCTGTTCAAAGGATTTGAATCATACAAAGAAGGAAATTACTCAAACCAACACAATCCATATTTTACCCCAACAATTTCGTACTGCCAGTCTTAATTACTCTGAAGCTGGAAGCTTAATATCTCAATGGTTTTCAACTGGTCTCTGGGGGATTTCAAGTATACATTGTACTTCTTGTCCAAAAGGTGCAACAGGCAGACCAGCCTTTTATGAGCAAAGTGTCATCAAATTAAAACCACCACCACCTCACCTTTACTTTCAACTTGACATATGCTGTCTGCTTAATGAATCAGATAATCATGCAGCAGCCAAAAAAATGCAGGCTGAAGTCAATTTCCCTTATGAACTTGTGTTAGACAATGTAACTTACAAAATGAATGCTTGGGGTTACTGGGGTGGCAATCACTACTGGTGTAAAGTAGTTCGTAATTATAAGGGCCTCAAGGCAGTTTGGATTCATAATGATGCACAAAATGCAGGCAAGGCTCAGATGTTTGCTCAAGACTTGAAATCTATTGGAGGCACATCTGAAAAAACATCATGGGTAATGTATACAAGAGATTACAACTTGGAAGAAGAAAAATATATCAAGGAAAATCCTGTGAAGTTGAAGGACCAGAGTATCTTAATTCCACAACTTAACCCATTTCCAACAGTTTCTCAACATCCATCCCAAGCTGCACCATCACAAGAGCAGTGCGAAGGAAATCATCAAAGTTCAAAAATTCAATTGCTAAAGGATAACAAGATCAGCACACAGAGTTTGAATGAGGGGTTCAAAAACGAAATCAATCTGCTCACTCAGTCAGAGCTTTCAGATCTGTTCAACAACAACACCAAGCCATCGGATCAGCCTGAGGTTTCACATCAAGAACTATCTAATGGCCAAGATCAAAAAGCTCAAGTCAGTGAAGCAAAAAAACCACAGCGATTGGTTTTAAAGGTAGGCAAGAAAAAACAAGTACCTGACCCGACTGCAGTTCCAGCTGAATCCGCAAAAGTGAAAGAGAATGATGACGCTGTGATCCTAGTGGAAGAGATCGAAGCAAAACCATTCATTGGCCAGGCCCGTCCAAAGCAAAAAAGGGCTTAAAATATTGTATTGTGACTTCAGTAAACATTTGAATAGGCCAAAAAGAATTATGTTGAACTGATTGAAGCAAAACCATCTTGCTTGGGGTTGTCCAAAGCAAAGAGGCGCTGTCTGTCTTGAATGCCTCTTTTTGTAAATACACACTTTTGTCTCTGGAAGATGAAACGTAAAATGCAGCTTATCAATTGTAAAATTTGAGTTTTGGTTCCGTTTGTCTCATTTGACGCCGCTTATTTTTACACACCTCATTGAGTGTTAAAAAAAGGGTCGTAAAGTTCGTCATTCGGGGATGCAAAATGGAACTTTATGTCCCTTTTTTTACGCTGTCAATCCTGTGCTCGATCAAACGAGCGTAAAATTACACATTGTGCGTATATAAACGAATTTTACGCTTGACACACTTTCGAAATAATTTGTAGCGTAAAACGTGGGCCGTAAAATTCCAGCGACCCCTGAGAAAGTGTCACATCAATTATATACACCTCAATCACAATTCAACTTCTTTTGAGGTTTAACTTTCAGGAGTGGCTTCAGGAGTATAAAGTTAATATGACTTTTTCTATCCTTGCAAAGCCAATGTTGCCCAAGATGAAGAACTTCAATATTCCAAAAAAGAAATCACAAATCAGATCTGACTTAAAAGATTTAGAAGGGAATCTTGTTTGTTTGATGAGCTTGATGGTTCTTCTAATTGCCTTCAAACTTAAACTTTGGAGGGATCATCATTTAGACATTCTAAGCTTTGGGATTATTAATCAGATTGATGATTGGTATGAATCAGATTGGTGATTAGGATCAATCAAACTGTTAAAATTGACTTTCCGAAATTCACAAAACAAATGTAAAAATGAACACCAAATTTAAAAATAAACAGGATCAAAAAACCTCCAAAAAAAAACTCAAAAAACATTCTCTTCAACACTTGAACTCAAACCCAGTCAAATTTTGAAATCCATTTAAATATTTCAACCAAGTGATCTTTAAGATCTCCCGAGGAATCTCTAATTCGAAATCATTAAGTTGAGTGAAGTCTAATTGAGATTGATTTAAGATCCAATCTCTTAAGAATTGTTTATCAAACCCATTAAACTTTTGACCGAGTTGATAATCTTGGAGAGTAGAGAATCTAGACGAATCTGGAGTTAAACATTCATCTATTAAGATTAATTGAGAGGTCTTTGGATCTAAACCGAATTCGAATTTAGTATCTACTAAGAAGAGAGTGGAGTTGATGGATTTACAATGATCATTAGTTAAGTTGTAAAGATCTATTGAAATCTTTTGGATTTGATTTGATAAATCTTTTGATCCTAATAAACTGGAAACTAGATTAATGTAAAACAAAATCCTGGTTAATTTCTTGAGGTATGATTTGATGATTTGATGTTGGATTGGTAACTTACGTTGGTCTGGATGAATATTTTGATCATGATCTCCTATTTCAGCTTTTGTACTTGGAGTAAAGATTGGTTCTGGAAATCGATAGGATTCTAATAAACCTTTAGGCATTTGAATCCCATGAACAGTTCCACTCTTCAAATATTCTTTCCAAGCCGAACCTAGGGGTAAAGAAGAAAGTCAAAAAAAAAGATTAGTTCAAGAAAAGTTTTTGTGAGATCATCAGTTTTTTTGAATGTAAAGAAATGAATCTGACCGGTTAAATAACCTCGAACGATCGCTTCACAATTTAAAACTTGAGATCTTTTAACTAAGATCGTTCTATCTTTTAATTGAGATTCATATTTCTTGATTAAATTGGATTTGATTGAGATTTGATTCCAATCTGAAGTAATCAGATGGTTTGGTATCAGATGTTCAAATTTTCTAAAAAAGTAAACTGATAATTTAGTTAAAAGTTTTCCTTTATTGGGTATACCCTAATTAGATTAGATTAGATTAGATTAAGAAGAATTCAAGTTTAAAGTCATTTAAATGTTTTTTGGTTTTGTTTTGGGGGGTAAGTGGATGAAGTTTGAGTGAGAATGAAGTAATTGAAATCAAGTATCATGGATTGTTTGAATGAGTTTTCTTACATTTTTCATGATTTTATCAAATGCTGAGATCCGATCTGTTGCCACAAACAATAATTGATCTTCTTCCTCTGGTACTTCATAAATATCTCTCTTTAGAAAAGAAAGTTGAATCAAACCATCAGATTCATCATTTCTTAAAGTTGATTAGAAGTTTGAGGAAAGATGCTTAACTACTTTGCCTCTCTTCACTAATCTTAAATCTGGACAATTCGTTTCTAAGAGTGCATCTTCTAAATCGAATGCTTCAGATTCCATTCTTGAGCTTTCCTAGAGTCTACTTTGACAGTTGAGAAAGGTTGAATGAGTAGGTTGATTAAACTTGAAGTACAACAACTATATACAGAATTTCCTTTAGATCTGACTCACTTTTTTTTTCAGCATCGGATCGGAGAAAATCGATTTGAAGTCAAGAAAATCAAAACCTAACAAGTCGAATAAGTTTCAACTAAAAAAACAAATTGTATCAACCTCAATCAACCTGAACTTGAAACTCATTCCCTGAAGATCATGAAGACTCTTTCAAGTAAAAACAAAAACAGAAATAGACTGACTCAAAGTCAAAAAAAAATCAAAAGATACATCTGTGTCTATAGTAAAATCCTACTCAAAGAATTCAGATCTTATCAAACAAGATGGCCTCAGAAACACAACTTGCATATGGGCAGGATGATTTTCAACTTTATAACATTTGAAGATCAAAGAATGGAAAAAAATTTAATCATATCTTTGTCTAACACTGCGTTCAGGATTGAGGAATCAAACTTGAATCAAACAAAAGATGAAAAAGTCAAGTGAGAAAATGTTTGAAGTAGGAGATTGAGTTCGAATTCCAAACCAATTTAAAACCTCAACCTAATTTCAATTCTCAACCGGAACATCTTATCATTAATAAGAGACTCAATCAAATCATTTCTAGTCTTAATTCTGATCAAAGAAGACAAATCGGAATAATCTTGGCTCACAGTTTTCAAAACTTCGACATTGATCGCTACCCAAGTACATTTTCAATTTAAAATGAATCAGTCACATTTACCCTAGCACTCAGTCCAAGAGGTTTGACTTTGAATATATGTATAAGAATGATCATAATATGGATATTCTATTGATCTTTAATCCATTACCAAAAGGTGAAAGTCATTTTAAACAGGACCTGAGATTGAGATTCTCAGCATTTGCTTCAAGTTTGAGTTTTCAGACTGATCAGAACTTGAAAGATACTCAAGATATAACCTCTTTTAATCAACTTTATATCTGGATCATTAGATTCTAAGAGTGTTTTTCTTATACATAGATTGAATTCGTCAGATCACAAAGATAACCATGGAAAAGGAAAGATGGTAAAGTTATGTAGAGAATTGAATCCAATTTGAATGAAGTTGATTAGAAGCTTCAAGAAGATTCCAATTCTTTGTTTTACAAACTAATTTAAAAATCTTCAATAAGTTTTCATCCATCAAATTCGGTTCTAATTCCCAATCAGTTTCGATTAAAATCTTTTCATTAGGAGTTAATTCGATCAATTCGATCAATCTTTTCAATTCGATTTCAGTTTGATATAATCTAATCGAATAAGAAAAAAATAAAAAATCCGAATGAGTTTTGATTAAGGATTTAAAACTTTCGTTGGAGATGTAAGGTGAATGCCAATTGATCTTGATATGACTTGAAGCTGAGTGTCTTTCTTTTAATCGATTGAAGACTTGAATCATTTCTTCTATAGCTTTGACGCCGTGTAAACTGATCGGCTTTCTTAAGGAGATGGCTAGATCGAGTTGGGCTTCTAATACTTTGATTTGATGTTCGACTTTCACCTTGGATTTGATTAATTTCGTTTGATCCTTTTGATTTTGATTTTGATTTTGATTTGAGTTTTGAATTGGAATTGGGATATGAACTTTAAATGATTTATCTAATCCGACTTCACCTAACATACTATCAGGTATAGAAACAAGTCGATCTTTCAATTCATTTAAAAACTCATTCAACTCAATAGGGTTTGATAAATGAGATTTGATGATAGATTGATCTTGATCCTTTTCTAGGATTAAAGGTAACTGATCTGATTCGTTTTCAGATGGATCAGTTGTAAAACAAATCTGATGTGAAAACCATGGATGTAATCCAAATGCTGGTTTTACTTTTGATGAACAACGTTTATAAATCTCTTCAATGATCAATTGAGATTTGAAATCTGATGACATCACACATATCTATGATTTTAGAAAAAAAAACTTGGTTAATTTCTGAGCATTAGGATTTGATGAAACCCTTTTGAGAAAACCATCAACGTACTTTCTTGACTTTCAATTGATTGATTTCCTCAATCACTTTCTCTGGTTGGTTACCATCATAAGCTAAATTAGGATGACAATGAACATCGATCAAAGATTCGAGGATATCTGTTGGGTTGGTTTCTAAAGTCTTGAAACTCATGTTGTAAGGTTGACTGGAATGTGTTTCTTTAGCAAAAGTGATGGTGAATATTGAGAATGGTTTTTGTTCGAATTCAATTTAACACAACTTTCTCGTTGCTTCTCTCCTTCACCATTCATGGTCTACGGTGATGGTTTGCTGAAAGGTTGAGTTAAACTTTGTTATAGTTCTCTTTGTGCTTCGACCCAAACACTAACACCTAGGACTGTGACCCGAGCCTGATATGACAGCCCGGCCACAGGTCTTTTCCTCACAGATCTTGATAGAAGATTGGAATAATTTTTTCCCAGCAATTGGTAAATCTTCACTTTCATCAGACCAAGTTTTGATGATTTCAAACCCATGTTTCACAGAAAGGAGGGCCACATGCATAAACTGTCATGGTAATGTAACTTTTTCATGTTGAAATATGATCAAAAAAGGATTGAAGCTGCATCAATTCTACGATTTCAATCATTTTGGGCATTGGATCTAGCTATTCTTCACCCTTATAAAACATTACCTTTTCAGCGATAGCATCATGATAAATTCTTGGCTGAAATCTTCATTGAGTCCTCATGACCTTCTAAACCCTGGGGCAGGATCATATGGCACAAGGCTGCTTTGCACCTGTTTTTGATCACTTTTTTAGTAACAATGAATAGTCATATTGTTTGATTGATATATGCTTGATACAAGTCATAATCTGGGTCTCATGTTGGGCATGGGTTTAAAGTTATGGGCACACCCATTGTAGCTACTGGTCACTGACAGATCTGAGAGTACCCAAACTTCAAGAGAATTTAACAGTTTTCAGAATAATTTCAAGAAGATATCAGCTCAATATCATGGTGTGGGCTGTTTGCCCTTTGAACAACCAAAGTCTAGGTGACATCAGGTTCAGATGACATCACTGAGGCCTGATTGGATGTTTGTAGAAAGGCCGTTTGACAGGTCATGGTCTGTATCATGAATTTGCCTGGAAGCTGACAAAACCACAGCTGTATAAACACTGGAGTCCAATACATCCATTTGCACAAATGAGCATAGCAAGGGATTCTGTTGTGGTCGTGTTTGATAAAAGTGATGGAGATAAAGGTGAATGTCAACTCTTATCCTGTAGAGGTTCACATTGAGATCTTGAGAGCCTTCAAATGGATATAATTGTACCTTAATAGACAGAGAAATCCATTGTACTGTACAATGAATTTCTCTGTCCATTCCTTTTTTATAATATTGGGATTTCATTAAGCAGCAAGTCAAGCAAGCATCAATTACAGGATGGATGAGCTGAAAAGATGATATTTTCAAAGCAGGCTCATTGCACTACTATCTCATCAGTCTGCAAAGTCTTATCACTATTAGTGTGAAGTAATCTTTCAGCAGGAAAAGAGATTGCATTTAGAGCAACAAAGGATTGCAGAAGCATTAATTCTGCATTAAATCTGCATTAAATCTGAATTATATCTGCATCATATCTGATTTATATCTGCATTATTCTGCATGAAATTTGTGTTTATCTCCCTGTGTTGCTCTAAATACAACCTCTTGTCCTCCTGTGGAGAAATTACTTTCTGCTATAAATATCTTATACAACTTTGAAAAAAAGTGGTACATCTTGAAGTATATGTAGAATTTCCAAAGATGTCACATCCACAAAAACAGGATTATCTCAATGAAAGACTTTCAAAAGAAAACCAAGATCTTGTAAAATGAATTTGAAGATCAAAGAGAGTATGAATTCAATAGGGCAAAAATCTCACAGTGTTGGAAAAATATGTGGATATAATTGACTTCTACTTCAGGATAGCAACTACTGTAGAGCTTCTTCAGCACCATCAAAGCAAATCCAAGAGCAAACCCTGACGATTGGAATGTAAGTTGTAAGTTATAGAAAAACAGTCAAAGTTCTCTAGACTTCTTCTTTACTGCTGCGTCATAATCAAGCCAACTGGCTTCTTCAAGAGGCCCTTGCCTCATTCTTTATGAAATTCAAGGACTCAATTTTTTTATGCATGACCAAAATGGTTGAACAAATTGTAAAAGCGCATACTCACTTCTTCTGTAGTATGCAGAAAGCAACAAAATGAGATCATTTCCCATATGAACGAGAGTATAAGTGAGTGAGCCAAAAAAGAAATCAGAATAGGCGAAAAAATACTCAAGGTTGGCTCTGGTAAGCATGAAAGTGTGAAAAGTAAAGAAGAACATGAGAAAGAGTGTGAGATTAGGACAAGATGCCCATCGTCTTCCAAGCGTCTAATAAATCTCCAACTACAAAAGGAACCCCTTCTTTAGGAGCGCGTAACTCCTAAGTTAAGTTTGATAAGATTTATTCAGTATCAGTAAGTTATCGCGTTGTGAGGAAAGGGGTGAGGGGAAGAAGAGGCTTACCTTGGGTTCAATCAAGTCGAATTCCCCACCGAATTGCAAAAAGTGGGCAAAGAGAGAATTCAGATGGCCCTCGGATGACAACTATGATTGTGGATAACACGCCAATGACATCATCAGCAACTCAGGTCTCTTGAAGAATCGCCAACACAATCAGAGGTAGAAAATTGAGAAGACCCACGTGTAGAAAGTGATCGAAATGAGCGTGATAGAGGTGAGCAAAGATTCGCAGGAATTGAGTATACAAATGTCGAGCACAAGATGGAAATGTGTTGGAATTGAATTCGCGACCGGCCTTGGTCGGAAAGGTACCCTCGTCTGCCAATAGCTTCTCAGCCCATGTCATCACGTAATCAATCTATCGAAACGATTGGTTAGTGATTGATAATGGGAATAATATAGGAACCGCTTTTACATATTGAGGAGCAGGAACTTTGACTTGTTTTTTCGTACCGCCAGTCGTACTGGTCCAAGTATAATCCATTCTGGAGGTATAATACAATATTGAGAAGGCGAAGATTGATGGCTTCTTGAGTTAGAAACACAACCTACCCTGGACCGGCAGACATAGTGGGGCAAGAAGTTCCAGTGCAACATTCGGGCGTCACGGATAGGAACAAATTGAGTGAGTTGAAGAAGTCGACCAAGTTGACTGCAACCCACTAGATATGAGTTGAGATCATTACAATCAGCCCTCGGATTCCGATTTGAATCTTCAAAAGACCAGGTAGCAAGCAGACTGACCTCATTGACGTCACAATATCTCGGTAAAGAGACGATGGTCCGAAAACTACCTTTCACGAGTGCCGCCTTGACAAATGGGTTGCACAGATAGAGCGCTTTTCCACTAGGACCACAAGAGGTGACAGCTCTCTGGGGAGAGCCATTACCGGTCAAGGAAAGGTTGCTTAAGCTATTTGGAAGTCCACTAGCGTATTGGTTAGGATCGAAAGTTGCAGCAGCTGGCGAAGTAGGAGATCGGTGAGAAGAAACTGAAGAGTTTGGAGGTTGTTGAGAGGCTGTAGAAGAGGTAGGTGGAGCAGTGGTCGAAGGTGGATTAGGCTTATTGGAACTAGATGATTTAGTTGAACCAATGCCAACTCGATTGAGAAAAGACATGTTGATGTGGTGAGGTTGAAGCTATAAGCTGAATTGAACAACTTGTCAGAGATTGTTTCGATGATTTGAAGATCAAGTGTCTGATCTGAGTCTGAAGTAGATATGACTTACCTCTTTGGGTGAGATAATGCTGAGAATGAAATAGAGTTGAGATAGCCAGATTGATCAAGTCAATTGAGTTCAAGTCGATCGAACCTCATATCAACCCATTTAAAGCCATACACACAACCCTGTGATACAATTTACCACAAATTCACTCAACAGATTTGGATAAAGTACCACATAAAAATATGTGGTACAACTTTCTAGAACTCTTCCTTCACCTCAAGCCCCTCAATCTTCCCTGCCCATTATCTCGGCCAGGAATTCAACTTATGTAAGCAGGCATTGACTTTGAAAGACATCCTTAAAGTTGCAATGAAGCACAATTATGTGAGTAACTCATCTAAAAAGAATTTTGAAAAGTTCTACAATTTTAACATATTGACTATAATTTCATCACCAGACTAAAAACAACAGTCACACAATCTACATCATAACACTAAGCTCAACAAAGCCCCTCACAGGTGTATGTGGTACACCCCTCACAAGTCTATTTGGCATGCCCCTCAGAGAGGGACCTGTGACTAAACCCTTGGGTTTGGGCTGAGGCCATCAAGATTTACAAGCACTTTTGCTTGGTCCCCCAATTTGAGGGCTCTGAAAATTGTGGAAAATTCCAACAAATTCAGAAGAGCTTGTTACAAGCCTTTTGGACAAGCTTGGCCACTTTTAAAACCACTTTGCTCCAGTAAAGTGACACAAAAAAGTTGCTGAGTTCTTGAAAAATTGGGTCTTATTCAATAGAGGGCCTACATGCATGCTTGAACCCTTTGAAATCACTTGATCTTGGAATCATATCTCCTCACAATCTACAAGTGGTGACATGCTGAGACCAATACAAGGATAAGATCTTCTGATTTTGTTGTGAGCTTGCACAATGTTTAGAGAGTTTCAAGCAAAAGTGCTTGCAAATCCTGGTGTCCTCAGGCCACACCTGGGCTTTTAGTCATAAGCCACTCTTTAAGGGTGCAGACAATGTGCTAGTGAGGGTCTAAGTAAGCTCAGTGCCACCCAATCATGGATTGCAAAAGGTACTTCCCCAAGATTTATTAGACCTCTTGACAACCTCTCAAATTTTCTGAAATTTAATTGATAGGCTAGCCCAAGTAACCAGCATCACAATTTTGCTTCTCAAGTAAACCTAAACCCATGCCTAAAGTCAAAGGCATAATTCTCTGGCTTTCTCTCTCTTTAAGTTTCTGTACATAAAGTAGTTGCTGTTTTTTTGCTGTTGAAGCAAGTCAAAGATTGGGGAGATTTATCACCAGCTCTATGGCTTGTGACACAGAGTTTCATGTTTTCTGGAGTATGTGATTGTGTGTGATAATCTGTGACAGCCGTACACACACAGGTCCAGACAAAGAGGGATTGCCGTACTTGAATACATCCATATTGTACTCTCATTTTCCTTGCCTCAGGCTGCAATCATCATAGGCTCAAGTTGGGTTGTGGTTGGTCTTGTAGTTTTGGAGGTGTGCCAAGGCACATTTTTTGAACATTTCTTGCGCCTTTCTAAGCACTTCAGGCATGTTCTTAAAAAGAACAAGTTTCTGGAAACCACAGTTTTGTTTTGTCATCAATTTTTATTCTACATTTAGATCACCCAGGAAATGTACCACAGCAGCATGGCCATTTAAAGGCAACCATACACATTAAAAATAGTTGTGATTAATGGTATCAAATTTAAACAACTCCAATTTTGGTGACAGTACATAAGAATCCCGAGATTTGGTCTGATTTTTCAAAATGTGGGCTGAACCTCATTTGTTTTATTTCTCAATCATTTGGCCCGCTAAAGCGTGTTTTTTGCACAGCACCCACAACCTGAGTCTCAAGCCACTTGTTGCAGTCACTTAGAACCAGATGTTCAGCCTCCACCCTAATCCTCCTCATGACTTTGAGAAGCAACCCATCCCTTTGTTTAAACCTTTTTTTGCTTTCCTGATTTTGGGAAATCTTGGGTTGCATATTTTTGCAGGTGCTAATGATATAAAGTGCAACTAGTCTTGGATTTTTCCATTACTATAGAACAACAATTGTGGGATACAAAGTTGAACCCCAGTTGTTTCCCAGTGTCCCAACTCAGACTTTCTGGGTGTGATTGAGAAATTGGGAAGCTGAACCCCGGGTTTTGACTTTGTATCCCATGAATGATATTGTCTGTCAAAAATTTCCCTTCAGCCTGAAGGTATTCAATTTCTTCAAATCCAATCAATCATGTCACATCTTTGGACCAACACAAGACTCTAAACCCCTCCCCAAAATGCTCAAAGTATATCAATCATGGGAAGGAGGTCCAAACTGTTTACACATGGTCTTTCTGATGTCAAAGGAATTATAGACAATCACCCTGTGCAAAAGACCCGGCTTTTTTAGTCAATATGGATATATTGCTACATGTATGATGGATGAATCATTTTATACCTTATGCTGACTACTATGCCCCACACAGGAGACCAATGGACACCATGGAAGCATGACCTGGCAACACCAGAATTGACAACTGTGGCACAGAACTATAGGTGGTTGAATTTGAAACTCTATTTTGGCTATGTGCATTGGCTCCACATCTATTGAATAATCTTCAGGGGAAGAAAGTTTGGAAAATGAAACACATTTGTACTAATTTCTTGAATGGGGTTACTTTCCAAATTTTCAAAACAGATGTTTGTCTGCATTACAACATGCCCTACCAGGTTGAGTATCATTGTAAGAACAAACTTCTGGGCTAGGATAAGTGTAACTCCTAAACTTTTTTGAATTTAAGTATAAGATATTCACTCATTGTGAACTGACTCTTTTCCACAGAACAAAATCAAATGTGTGGGCTATTGAGCCCAGAATGTCCTTAGGACAAGTGTCATAAATTTTTGTATGGCATGAAGTGTGATAAAGTCTGACAGATCATAACTCCCAAAGGAGACTCAAAGTCAGAATTTGATCAAACTGTTACATTCACAAATTTTGACCTCATTAATTACATAGTTCTGTGGGTGTTTACCTTTCCACCTTGGTATGTCTTTGTTAAGGACAGATGTCGGGGCTGGTTCTCTACGAGGTCAGAGGTGGATCAAGGCTGGGTCTGTCTATGATGATAGATTGTCAGATGGAGAACAAAGTACAAGTGGGCGCGGTCTACAAGCTAAAGTACTCTCAGTACGTGACATGTGTGATGATGTAATGTGTCACAGGGTGTTTCACCGGTTCCCTGGGATCATAACATTATCCCCCTTTTAACGCCCAAGCTCCCTCTTGCAAGCTCTGCGTTCCATCCACGGGCAGCATTAAAAAACCCAGTGGGAAAAAGCTTGCCCTCTCACTTTTTTCTCCTGGTCCTCTTGTGTCTTGATGCTGCGTCCGGAAATTTCAATTTAAATTCATTTAATAATGACATACTATTCTTTAAATTCACTTCTGGTTCCCACGAATTATGACTTGAATTGAATCCTTTCCAGCTCACTAAGTATTCAAACTTATTGTAACGTCTTCTGCTGTCTAATATTTCATTTACTTCCCATTCTTGATTGTCTTCAATTTCAATAGGCGCTGGTGTTGGTTGTTTTCGTTGAGCAATTGTATCAGGTGAATGTTTTCTAAGTAGGGATACGTGGAACACTGGATGCACTCCTTTCATGGAGAGTGGTAGCGTCAGTTCATAAGCAGATTTAGAAATTCTTCGAATGATATTGAAAGGTCCAAGCCACTTATGGTCTAATTTCGTGCAAGGACGTGTGGTTGAGATGTTCCTGCTATCAAGCCATACTTGATCACCCACGTCCCATTCGGGTGTAGGTTGGGTTCCCTTGTCAAACTGGTGCTTCATACTTTCCTGCGCAATTTTAAGGCATTCAGTGAGTTCATCTTGCACATGATTTATCAATTTCACCCTTTCGTCTACTGCAGGTATGCATTGATCTGTCGACGGTATCCCTCCAAAGGATGGTTCGAAGCCATAGTTGGCTTTGAAAGGCGACACCCCTGTCGATGCATGGTCTTTATTGTTGTATGAAAATTCGCCTAACGGTAATAAATCCACCCAATTGTCTTGACGATAAGTAACGAAGTGACGTAGATATTGTTCTATCACTTTGTTTACAATTTCAGTTTGACCGTCGGTCCTAGGATGGTATGCCGTAGAGGGGTGTAAGCGTATTCCTAGTCTTTTATCTAGTTCTGTCGTAATTTGTGAGATGAAAATACTCCCCCTGTCCGACGTAATTGTCTTCGGAGTCCCATGCAGTTTCCAAACATGCTGGGTCATCAAATCCGCCAAAATTTCGGCTGACATGGTCTCTTTGCACGGGATAAAGTGCGCCATCTTCGTGAGGCGGTCAACTACCGTGAGTATACTGTCGAAATTATTTGATGGCGGTAATCCTGTGATGAGATCATAGCTGATGTCCGTCCACGGGCCAGCAGGTATGGGCAGTGGTTCTAGTGTACCGAACGGTTTCTTGGTGCTAGTTTTGCTACGTAAACAGGAATCACACGCGTCAACGTAATTATTGACATACGCCTTCTGTGATGGCCAATGAAAACTTCGTCGGACCAAGCTAAGAGTTTTAGCTCGTCCTGGATGTCCAGCTAACAAGCTGTCGTGCCTACTTCTCAGTATCTGAAACTTGATTTAGTCGTCGTCGGGCACTTCAATCCTGCCTTGATTATATACTACGCCGTCCTTTACCTGATATCGAGATACTGCACTTCGCACCCTTGACGATATAGGGTTCTCGGTGATTTGAATGAGCTCGGATAACCTTGGGCTGTTGACGGTTGCTTGACGTATAAGGTTGATAATATCCACGTCACTCAACACGGCGTCGCCGGCGTCTTGATCCTCTGAAGCTCCTAGTACGTCGACCTCAAACCAATGATCTGAATTGTCCAGTGTCACATCTTCGCACATGAAAAAGGAATCCACACTGGCAGTTTCGGGCGAGAAGGTCTCAGGGCCTATGTTTTCCGGGCGTATCAATTGACCAAATGTGAGTTTCTCCTCATTAGTAGGGGCTAAATCTGGTCGGCGTGATAAGGCGTCGGGCTTGGCTGAGTGTTTTCCCGGCCTAAACTTTATTTGAAAGTCAAAACAACCAAACATCTCGGCCCATCGTGCTTGACGTCTTGTCAACTGTTTCGTCGTCATAAAGGTCTCCAAATTTCAGTGATCCGTGTACACGATGACCTCGAGTCTGTTTGGATTACCCTCGAGGTAATGCCTCCACTCTTTAAAGGAAGCTACAATAGCTAATAGCTCCTTATCAAATATTTCGTAGTTGCGTTCTGCCTGAACCAATGACCGTGATAAGTAAGCTACGGGGTGCATTTCGCCATCTTTGTCGCACTTTTGAGATAGGACAGCCCCTAACGCAAAGTCCGAACAATCACATTCCAGTACAAAAGGCTTGTACGGGTCTGCGATTTTCAGGACTGGCGCAGAGGTAAAGCTGGTTTTCAGATGGTTAAAGGCGTCTTCACATCGTTGATCCCATACGAAAGGAGTTTTGTCTTTTGTTAAATCATGCAATGGTCGTGTGGTTTTGGAAAAATGGTCGATGAAACGACGGTAGAAGTTCGCAAAACCGATAAATCGTTGCAGTTCTGAGACGTTGCGTGGAGCCGGCCACTCGGATACAGCCTTGACTTTGGTTGGATCCATTCTGACTTTGTTTTTTGAGATCAGAAGGCCCAAGTACTCTATCTCGGATTTAGAGAACTCACACTTCTCTGGTTTAAGCCAGAGCAGGTGCTTGCTCATGATTTCTAGAATCTCGAGTACAATTGATTCGTGCTTCACACCCTTTTTCGTATAAATCATCATATCGTCAAGAAATGCAGCCGTGTCCTTCCCGATATGGCCTAACAGAATATCTTGAATAAAAAACTGAAAGTACCCAGGGGCTCCGGTTGGGCCAAAAGGCATTGTTAAAGGCGCAAACTGCCCTTCCTTGCAGATAAAGGCTAACTTATCCTCGTCGCCTTCAGCAACTCGGATGTTACCATATGCGTTGCGCATATCCAATTTTGTGAACTCGTCAGCGTCCAGAAGGCTGTCTACCAGGTCCATCGTGAGAGGGAGCGGGTATTTGTTCTTTACCGTCAAAGCATTAAGCTTGCGGTAGTCAAAACAGGGGCGAAGTTTGCCGTCCTTTTTCCCAGTGAATAACACGGGCGCCGCCCATGGAGACGTTGTGCGACGTATCGTACCGTTGGCGAGGCCTGAGTTAACCATCTCCCTGAGTGCTTCACTCTCTGCAGGTGACAGAGGTATGATGCGGCTAGCCTGTGGTTGAGCACCCTCAATCAGATCGACCTTGAAGTCGTACTTCCTTCGTGGGGGTAAGACTTGAGCATGAGACTTTGAGAACATATGAAGATAGCGATGGTACACGGCTGGTACCATCTCTTCCACCGTCTTCTCCGGTGCGTTCTTCTTTTCGTCAGCGGCTAATCGAGCTGAAGTTGACCATGAGGTGCGTGCTGCATCGACCTCGATCTGTGACTTGGAATTCAAGAGGCATAGGGGCTGGCCAGCTGCTTCAATGGAAGATGAGTCCAAAAAATTCTCGAACTCACATTGCGGGGGCTGTAAAGTACCATTAATGATACAAGCCCCCTCGCCAAAGTTCCTAGCGTTCCCCTTTGTCACTACGAATGAGTCCTCCGGGGGGGTTTTCGGCTTTGACGAGACCGCTGAAGCAGTCGCAATAGATTCGGATGTGTTCATTTGAGCCGTTTGAGGTGCTTCGTCGGTTGTAGGAGCATACTCGGTGATCTGTGATGCAAATTCTAGGAGGCAAAATGGCTTGCCAGCTGCTTCAAGTGCGTTATCTAAAGATTGCGAGTCGAACTCACATTGCGGGGGCATGTGCGTAATGCAATCACTACGCGCCCCCTCGTCACAATCCCTAGCTTGCCCTGTTGGTCCCTCCTTCGAGCCTTCAGGGGTGTGGTGCGGGCATGACGAAACTGACGGAACAGTTGCAATGCAAGTTTGGTCCGGGCCGTGCGAGTGAATGTCGGTCGTAGTCGTGTTTGTGGTCAAAGAATCGGTGTCGATAGGGGAGTGTGATACAAAATTGTTGGGGCAAAGAAGCTTGCTAGCTGTTTCGGGAAATAAGGTAAGAGAAGTGGTGTCGAACTCACATTGCGGGGGCTGTGAAGTACCATCACTGGTACAAGCCCCCTCGTCAAAGTTCCTAGCTGGCCCCTTTAGTTCTTCGATTGAGTCTTCAGGGGTGTTTTTCGGCTTTGACGAGACTGATAGAACAGTCGCAGTTGAGTAGGGTTGGAGTCTAGTAGGTGCGGATGCGGGAACAGAGTGTGAGAAATCAATGATGCCAGTCGTCCAATTAATGTATTGGTGGTTATCCCTGATCCAAGGAATTCCGAGAATCCCGTTGTAGGTGTTCTTCATAGGCGTGATGATAAATCTTGAAGGGTGAGTGTCTTCATTAATGATGAGGTCGATTTCGTACGAGGATGTAGTTCTGGATCCATTGAATCCAGTAACATCCCGTGAAGTACAAGCAGCGTGATGAAGGAGACCTGCTCCTGAGGCGTAAGCTTCCCCAAGGACGTTGTGGGTCGCTCCTGAGTCAATCAGGAGTCGCGCAGGTGGTATCTTAAATGGTGTGGCTCGGGGGACATGGGACATAGAAAGAGAAACGCGCAAAAACAGACGGGGGTCGTCATTATTGCAGATTACAACGGCACTGGCTCCTAATTCTAAAGTATCCTGAATGTCCTCCTTACTCAAGCTAGGTACGACCGTCAGGCTTGAGTGCCTCCATTTTTTGACTCGTCGGCACGACTGGTTCCCTCTCCTCTGTCATTCTCCCGCACTCCTAAAGCAGCTAATCTTCCTTCCAACTCAGCGATCTTAGCACCATAGGCGTCCTTCCCCTTATTTGGGCGGTTTGGGCATGCATTGGCACGATGGCCTTGTCTGGAACAACGGAAACAGGAGCCGGTACGTAATCTCTTAGCCTTCTCTTCGTCAGTTAATCGAACAAACGATGATGATGATATGTCCATCGCGTTAGGATCACGAACTGGTGCTGAATGGCTGGTCAATGTATCCGCAGTGCCGTGGATCTTGTTATCCAATTTGATAGCGAGGTTCGAAATTTGTTCAATTGACGTAAACTCCTCTTGATACAACACCATGGCTACCCTAATGTCCTTCTTTAGACCTTGTTCATACTGACTAATGAGGGTTGGGACCTCCCAGCGGGTATTGTGAGAGTGGAGATTGAACTCATGAGTATAAGCTGCTACCGTGGTCTTCTGGCTCAATGATCTAAGCGCTTTCTCGGCCTTTGCCTTTTTCTCAGTATCAAAATACATAGCTTTAAAGTTCCTAACGAATCGGTCAAACGTAACTAAGTGAGCAGTATCGTCGTTAAGAAGTTCCATGGTCAAAGGTTGGGCCCAAGCGCTAGCGGTACCGGTAAGATAAGACAATGCGAACACTACTTTGCTGCGATCATCCTGGAACAAGTAAGGATGGGCTAGCATGTACAGTTGAATCTGACTAGCGAACACTTCAGCCGGACCGCCTCGAGTGCCATTAAACTTGTCTGGGCACGACACCTTGGGACCCTTTGGGGTTGGTGGAGGTGCTGGTTGCGGGGCTGGCACACTAGCAACATGAGGAGGTTGCATGTGAGTGTTGGGCGCATCAGCCGGTGTACTTTGCCGAGCTTCTATCGCGGCAAGGCGTTCCTCGGCCCGCCGACCATTCGCTTCAGCCTGTTCCCGCAATTGGTGTTCAGAGTTTAAGGCGTTCTGAAGCTCAGTAATCTGTCGTTGTATATCTTCCATAGTAGGGAGTGGCGGTGCAGGTTCAATTAGGCGGCTGGGACCAATAAAGTCGGGGACGTCGACGAAGCGATTCTCGGGTTCGCTATCTAGATCGTCGTCGTCGAGAGGGGATCTGTACGAGGGAGACGTGGTCGCTGAGTTCAATAGGTGAGAGAGTGGGGTCTAATTTCTGAGTTTCAATTCTAAAGCCAACAGTATCAAATCCTGAATCCGATTACGTGGTAAGTTCAATTCAATCTAGTCAATATGATTCAGTATCCTTCTTCGATTTCCGATTGAGTTCAAAATGTGATACAAGTAATTCAATCTGAGTTCAAGTCAATTCGGTGATCTTCTAATGTTATCTATCAGTTCTAAGTTCAAGTAATTGAAGTCTAAAATAAAAAATCGATTTTCTTCCTTGATGCCTCGAAGCTCGTCTAGGTTGATCTGACAATATATTAAGGACAGATGTCGGGGCTGGTTCTCTACGAGGTCAGAGGTGGATCAAGGCTGGGTCTGTCTATGATGATAGATTGTCAGATGGAGAACAAAGTACAAGTGGGCGCGGTCTACAAGCTAAAGTACTCTCAGTACGTGACATGTGTGATGATGTAATGTGTCACAGGGTGTTTCACCGGTTCCCTGGGATCATAACAGTCTTGATGAATATGGCTACAGATATTTTGTATAATTCTGGTGTAGTCAAATATTCAGTCTCATCCAGGGTATACAGATATGGTTTCTGTCAAACTTCTGAGAGATTGACAAAATACTACCACAATTTTAGTGGGTTGGGCAGAAATCTGGAACATCAGGCCCAGTCCCGCCTAAAATTCAAGAACAAAATGCAAATTTCAGAAAGATGTGCAAATGAATGGTGTTCCTAAAGCCTGTGACAGTACCTCCACAGTCTATCACAGAGGGGGTTGAGTGTTAGGCACAATGAGAGAAATATAAAGCCACACACACTCATGGCTTTAGAGAGAAATGACCAAAAGGAGAAATTTGGAATTTCCCCCCTCTCTCAGTGACTCAGAACTTTTTTTTCCTACTTCTCTCAGTTAAAAAACCCCACCAGCCTCCCGGGTAAAGAAGCCCCTGCTCTTTGAGTTCATCCTTGCTCCAATAGGATTAATTAATCAGGGTTTACTATCATAACCCCTACCGATTACCCCTGTTGGGGCTACCCATGAGCCATGCCTGAAATCTGTATAGGTGAATGTAAGGTAGAGCTGCAACCTGGCCCTGAGACTTCAGGGCTGGACTTGCAGCCCCGGTTGGCCCTGAGTAGACCCAGGGGATTTCAAAAACTGCTCAGGGTCAACCAAAGTATACTCTGAACTCAATTAATGGTGAACACAGACCAAAAGTCAGATGACTTTGACATTCCATATAAATATGAGTGTAGAAATTTCCTCAACCACAATATATAATCAGCCAACGGTAGCACAGCTAAGCTAAGTTAGGCTTAGCGGTGCATTAGCGTAGCAATTTTTTGTTGCCAAGCTAGCGCTAAATCCTTAGCGCTCATCAGCTAAGCTAATTGGATTTTGATTTGCCCTTTAGCAGGTCTGCGCTGAGCTAACACCAGAGCTTAGCTATTGAAAAACCCATGTTTTAAGTGCAAAAAAGGCCCGCTAAACCACTATCAGTGGTTTAGCGGCCAAGTAATTAGCTTGACAGGTGTCATTTTACGCACCCTAAGCTAATGCCAATTGAGATCAATAATCAAGTGGCTTATTAACTCATCAAGGTGTTTCTCTTTGCGTCATCTTACATTTGTGGTAAAGAAGTGATCATGACGTCATGTTTGATTTCTTTAAAGGTCATTGTGTGTTCTCTACTTTGTTCACCTTTTCTTTATTGAACTCAAACTATTATTATCACAATCTTCTCTTTGTTCAGATTGTGTTATCACTTTTGTTTGATCAGTATCAGCTTAGTTAAAGCTGATTACCTGAATCTCACAGGTGTAAGTTATATTTTATTAGTTATATTGTTGATGTTGGTAATCAAACTCAAACTATTATTATCACAATCTTCTCTTCATTCAGATTGTGTTATCACTTTTGTTCGATCAGTATCAGCTTAGTTAAAGCTGATTACCTGAATCTCACAGGTAAAAGCCATTTTTATTATGCCTTGGTGTTAGCGCAAATACGCTAACATTAGCGTTAGCAGATTTTTCCTTAGCGGCTTCTAGCTAAGCTAAGCCAGGTTGGCAAGAATCCTTAGCTTAGCTTAGCTGACCACTGTTGTATCATTATAAGAAATACTAATGTAAGATCCTACTATCCATATTTTATCTTTATCAAGCAAAAAACAACAAAGAGCACCTGGGTAGACTGGGTTGTCTGGATGCCTGTGGGGATTTTTTACCAGATTCAAGTCTGTCAGGGCACTCTGTCCTCTTCCTGGAAAGCTTTGGGCAGAGTTGCTAAGCAGGGCTGGGGTCTGGTCACAGCCCTAATGTAAGGTATACCCATAGGGTTAGGTGGTAGGACAGGCTGAAGGATTTAGGCTTCTGATACATTCACTTAATGGCACATGAACTTAACACTGGATAATATATCAGCTGCACAGACAAATAATGACCCAAACTCTAGGTAATTGATATCCAGAGTGTCAGAACCCCAGATCCTGCGTTCTGAGAAATTTTCTGTCAATTTATCTGAAAATTGACAGAAACCATATTTGTATACCCTATATGTATATTAATTTTTCTTTCCACTGTTCTCTCATAATCTACCTCTGAATTTGATTAGGTAATTCAATTTCTCAAGAATATTGTGATCTCCTCACTTTCCTCTTTACTATAACCTTTGAAAAATAAGTGACTTCAGAAGCCAAACTCAGATATAGAGAGCAGAGCATCTCAATGAGAAGCCTGCATTGTTTTTGTCAAGAGTCACCCCTTTACTCAGCATTACTTATATGTATCTAACTCAACTAAGTCCCTCTAGTCAGACACTTTTTCCTTGCAACCTTGGCTGTCCAGAGAGGGACTCAGGGCTGATCTGCACGGCCTGGTGAGCACACATAGCTGCAAAAGTTCAAGTTTGATGAGGAGACTTTTTCACCACCTCAAGTTCTCCCACTTCCTCTGAATCAAAACCCCAACCATTATGACTGGAGCTAGCTAAACCAATCTCTATCACTTTTGTCCATGCATGTCTGGGTGGCACTTACAAATATATTCTAACTAACTAATGATTGCTAGAAATTAGTCCTGACGAAGTCCTGATAGATACTTAGGACTTTGAATGCTAGAAATATATCTATTTAAATATATATATAAAGGCCGTTGCTATTTGCCGCCCACAAATGGCCCATGTAGGCGCACGTTTTTTGCGCCTACATGGGTGTTTCTAATGCTTTTACGCCTACATTCCCACGAAATTGGATGTAGGCGCTGAAACATTACGCCTGCATCATTCCTACATCCTGAAAAAAGGAATGTAGGCGTAATTTTCCTGCGCCTACATTCAAATGTGTGGGAGTTGGAATGTAGGCGCTCATATCTCATGCCTACATCACAAAAAATGGATTTGGGAACACTGTTGTGAGTCGCAATGAATATATTGGAGGACAGATAGACTGCTTCAAGTGGCAATGAGTATATTGGAGGAAGGAAAGACTGTTTCAATTGGCAATGAGTATATTGGAGGAAGTAAAGACTGGTTCAAGTGGCAATGAGTATATTGTAGGAAGGAAAGACTGCTTCAAGTTGCAATGAGTATATTGGAGGACACAAAAAGTTCTTTAGGGCTGCGATCCGATATACCCATTGCCACCCAAATTGTGTTTCCGTCCTCCAATATACTCATTGCCACTTGAAACAGTGTTGCTGTCCTCCAATATCAATTTGAAGTTATTCTTTTGGTTTCAATGTTTTAACTTGAAGTTATTATTTTGGTTTTGTTTTGTTTCAATCTGAAGTGATCAATCTTTCAATTTCAGGTAAATAATCTTTGAATCTTAAAATGTAGGTGTCAAGATACAACACCTACATGTCAAATTTGAGATGTAGGTGTAAATAAATTATGCCTACATCTTCAATTAGACATGTAGGCCCAAGGAACCTGCGCCTACATGATAAATTCAAGATGTAGGCGTAAATTGATTACGCCTACATATCAAATTAGACATGTAGGCGTAAAAAACCTACCCCTACATGTCTAATTGAAGATGTAGGTGTAATTGATTCACACCTACATTTGTAGGTGTATTTGCTTGACACCTACATCTGTATTTTCAACTGTAGGCGTAAGGAAATGGCGCTTACATTTGCATTTTAAAGTGTAGGTGTAATAAAACGACACCTACATTCTCAAATGAAAATGTAGGCGCAATCTGGAGAGTTTTGAGCGCCTACATTGCAAATGTAGGCGTAAAAGGGTGAGAAACACCCTTGTAGGCGCTAAAAAGCTACACCTACATGTGTTCTTTGTGGGTGGCAGATAGCAATGGCCTATATAAATATAGATATATCAACCCTCTTTCAGTTCAGTAACCGCGTAAGAGAATTTAAATTGTAGGTTTAATGGAAAGACTTACTGTAGGATTACAGATGATAACCTGGTCAGGTTCCAAGCCTTATTCTCAATTAAAAGAAGAACTTTTAATGAAGTTCCTGAACTACAAGGTTACAGGGATTTGTGACAACTTTGTGTTGCAACTTGACCAGGGAATTGGAGGCCTATTAGGATTCCTAATTCTACTAAATAAAACTTAATTAATAGAACGAATTATCACCAAGATAGTTGGAAAATATATGAGATTCTGGAACTTTGGAGAAGACTATTAATTCTTAAGAACTAATAATTATATATTGAGTGTAACACATGTGGCAGAAAAAATAGGCCAATTTGAACCTAGCTTGACCAAAGCCCCACCAACTGTGCACGTCCCCTGGAGCTTGTGGAGGGGGGACTTGCACTCTATTGGCCAATTTGGCCTGATACCAAATCAAGTTGGCTGGTGTTATCTCCACCTGCCATAGACCTCTCAGAGCAAATAAAGCTTTCAAAAATCCCTTGCCAAACATGTGAAGCCAATTGTTTCCTGAACAAGATGAGAATTCAAAATTTTGACACTGAGAATGCTGCAATTACAGTCACACCCACCACAATCCTCTGATTGCTTCCCCACAACTGGAGACTCATTGCTATCCCCTCAAGTGGAAATTTTCTTATCAATGTGCGTGGAAATTGAGGGATGTTATGTATAAGATTCATCACAAAAGAATAGGCTATTTAGAATTTGTGAATTGCTGATAGGGCATAGTGTGTCAAAGTGTGGAAAATCAAAAAAAGCACATTGGTATCAAGCCAGGGGGTCCAATATGGCATACGTCCTCTCTCTGCAGACTTCACGGGACGCCGGTGAGAGGGAATTATGCCAAGCTAAAAATGTGAGCCATTCTCAGTAATTTTTGGGCACTTGATAGGCTTTCTGAGACTGTGATAGAGTTTCACAGGGATTGAAATAAATTTTAGATGACCATAGACCTTAGGGGGGCTCAAGTCAAAAAGTCTGAGTAGGAATTCTAGAATCTCTTTCACCAAGCACACTTTTTGAGTCTACATAAGCAGTCCACAGAATTTCTTGAATATAAGTTTGGTATGTCAGCAAAAAAACAAACCTCAAGGTAAGGTACAAAAGCTTCAAGAATGTGAAGGATATTTGTTGTTATGAACTCAATTGCAGGGAAAGAGAAAAGAATCAATAATGAAGGAGCCAAAAAGGTCATCTTAGGGAATCCATCCAGAACTTGGGCTTCATAGAAGGGGGATAACAAGAAAGTACATCAAAAATACCAACTAACTAGAGAAACGCGAAAAGATTGAAGTTAAGTTCATGAGGAGAAAGGGAAGCCAACTTAAAGCTAGAGTCTCAATGTATACAGATACCATTACCGCACATTTCCTTGAGGACGCCGGGCACATAAGGCATCTTGATCTGACTATACAAATAGAGAAACCAATAAAATTGAAGATTTGCTCTTCATGTCATTGATAGACTGATTTTACCAAATGGCGCACCCGGTATTGTTGGAATCACCAGCCAAACCGCTCACTGCAAGTTGCAACACATATACAAATGGTACATCAATTTTGGTGTTAGAATTTAAAATGAGATGCCAAACTAACGAGTGAATTGCCATGTCGGTCAATCCTCCTGTAGGTATGCGTCTTGTAGCAGCTTGAACACTATCAACAAGCGGAACCGGGCCACAAACACCTACAGCCAGGCTGGTTGTTTGCGTAGAGGCAGTGCTAAGCAAATCAAAGATGTCTGGCCTATATCCTTGGTGAAATTCAGCCGTTAAACCTATCAAAGGATTCTCTGCCAAGCTCATGGTAGTTTTGGTGAGGTAAAGTCGGATATTAATTACAATTTGAGTCTTTTCTGCCGCAGTATTCACTGCTGTCGCTAATGTTGATTCAAAGCTCGTCACGCAATCTAATGATAGTCGCCAGTCATGAAGCAATCTTTCCAATCAGGAAAAAGATAAAGCTAGTCAAAAGTAGAAGCTACTCACCAATGTCGCGGAACACCCATACGAGCTCAATCGCTTGCGTCGCGATGAATTCGCCTACGAGTGCCCGTCCAATGAGCTAAAACTTTTTACTGTCAACAAAAAATTTGAAGAGAAGCAGAAAACAGCACAACAAAATTTACTCACATCTTCAATTATACCTGAACAATATGTGATACCAATGCCGCCTGCACACTATTGCTTTCATGCAATTTTAGAATTCATTGTGCCAGCCCAGAATATATGGTGCAATGATGAGATAAATGAAATTGCTTACCAGGAAGACAGTTCTGTAATTTCCAAAGTCATCAAAGGAATTACCGTAGGGTCTGAGGGAAAGATACAATGATCAGATGGGATGAATTAAACCGCATGGGATGTGAGACTGGGCTCATCGGGTATCGGAGTCTTACCCCTCAACAAGCACACGACAACTAGTTTGGTCTACAGGATTGTTAGAGTTTTTGAACTTCTCAGCATTGGTATCGCTTGTATCTTGAACCCTTTTGTTGATTCGCTACGGTTCATGATGATACATCATGTCGTGAAAACAGAATAGATTGGGGATCAATTGAGTGTAAGGTTCAAGTAAAGTGTTGTGTGTAACAGAGGCCTGCAAGAGTTAACTGACGCGAGTGAAGTCTCCGGCTGCTTTGGCCACAAGAACAAGCTCTTGGTTTGATCTTGAAAATCCAACAGGGTAGGTTTAGGCCAGATCTGACTTCCTTACTTTCGACACTCTCTCGTCGAACCACCTATTATGCATGATCAAAGAAACTCACGAGGGTATGCAAGAGCGCTGTGGTGCATTCGCGATGGTAAAGGGATGCTACGAAACGAGACCAGACACATGTGTTTTATGTGAGCTATTGGTTCATGTGACCGAAAAGAGTGAACTTCGGCAAAATATCACCTTCTCAATGCCGTTCCGACCGCTGAGGACTCGAATGAAAACGTGTTGACCTACATGGAGGTGTGTGATGGATTGAGAGAGGATAATAGGTCAGAAATTTAGCAAGAAAGGAAGGTCATACGTATCCGAGGATAGGAACACGAGGGAGTGCGAAAGGGTTCTTCGCGAGAATCGCACAACGGGGCAATATCTGACCCAATGTGGAAACCGGATGTACTAACCCGCGCGCCAGCCATCAGTAATTCCACGCAATTCAATGCGGGTCAGTCCACCTGGCATTGTCGAAAGTGATGCATGGGTATAACGAGTCTTGAGGAATTTCAAGGTATGATCCAGGGCGAGGAATGCAATACCAGCGGCGAGGTACTGGAAATGAGAAGACGCGAACATTCCAAATGTGTCAATAAAAGATTGGATGCCCATTTCTTGACAAGGGAAACATTCAGGCGGTATGGAGACTGAACTGGATGTGTTTCGTCATAATGTTTCCAAACGGTGACCAGAATGCCGATATATCTGTGCCAGCGAAGTGCGATGAGCTCTTAGCCGCATGTGATCCGTTAAAGTCAGTCTGTGAACAAGATGGAAAGGCTTACCCCAACACATGAGCCGCTAGAAAAAGCTGGTAAAATCTTTCCCTCACTACACGCCAGCCGGTAATGGCCATCACGAACATTATGACGAGCGCAGCAAAGCCCCAGGATTGAGGAGCACCTTTAAGGTCAATGCCACCCGAAAAGTCGACTTGGATTTTCATGTACAAGGTACCATGAAGCAGAGCTGGCAAGTAAGAGCTCGGTCAACCAACCAAACAAAGTGTGACTTCCCTGGGAAATTTAATGGTATTCGATATGACTTACAAAAGAAAAACATGAGCCGACCTAATGGTGTACATCCCCACAACAGATGACATCGCGAGGGAAGGAAGTCGGATCAACAAGGACGCAAATTTAGGGTTCATTCGAAGACTTGAGACCAGGAATAGAGGCCCACCAGTAAGCCGATGTAAAAATTGAAGCTTTTCATAACCTTCGCCGAGCAGATAACTCAGCGGGGAGTTTTTCATACTCAACGCAAAAGTGATAGGAATTTGAGAAACAGCCAAGAATCCAAAACGTCTATAATTTCGTACGCTGATATCTCCATCTGAATTTTTGTATAACGACAACGCAATTGAGACCCCAACGTACAGCTGAATTATAATGCAGAGAAAGTGAAGGAACGCATCAGCAGCGAAAATCTTCTGTAAATATAGAACAATGCAAATCAGTTGGTTATTGGTTGAGAAAGTTACCAATATGATCAGGAGTTTTCCGATACTCAATCCACTTGTCAATGGGATTCGAATCATGAGAGTCTTTCGGATGTACCACCAAGCACTTTTTATTGTACTATTGCCCATAACTGTACCCGTTTTCTGCTGGCATGGTCCGGCTGTCAAGCTACTATTTTGCTTTGGTGACAGAAACATGTAGCCATATCTGCCATTGCGGTGCACATGCTTAGCAAAGCTTGGGAGTTGAAACAGAATTGCAACCTATCATTACCACATTGATGTTTGGGGAAGATCATAAGATGACAAGAGAAGTCTTATGTCAGTTGCCTCAACTCTTACACTGGAAAGGTTAGTGCTTTGTGTCTCCAAGCGCCCACACTTTCTCGCTTTTTAGGCCGGTGGAAAGAAAAACAATAGAAATGGCTTACACCTAAGCTCGCAAAACCAATATAAGCGAAGAAGATACCGATGTGTCTGTTGAGTTCAAAGTCGGGACGAGGTGGTGCTCCGGCCATGATGAGAAGATTGTGACTGATTCAAGCGTGGGTCTGATCTAGGAAGCTACAACAGATGAATGAATGTTTGTTGCCTTGGGATTATAAAGAATCAATGTCAAAAGAGTTTTGCGGATGTACGAGGTAAAGCCATTGATATGTTCATGATCTTTTGCTTTTTTTAAAGCATATAGCACGCGTTGAACAACGTGCGACATTTTCGATGGTCGCCACACAATATTATTGTCTATTCCACAGCCTTGTCACTCCCCCCGCCAAGCAAAGTTGCCGGGAATGAGTTCAGTTGACTCCTCAGACACGTCACACAAAATAGTTTCGCCGAATGTCGATGCCAAATTGGAGGAACTCGCCCTCAATCTCCCGCGCAATTTGAGCAAGCTGTTGAGGTCCGAGGAAAGCCTTAAAGCCTTTGGCAATACGTATATACATAGATGCAAAGCCTTGCTGCTTTTTTGCATAGCTCAGTATCTCACTGCCTATCGACAGCGTAAATGTTTTGTCAGATCCTGAGTCTACTCTTGTGCCACCATCAAAGAGCTTGAACATAACCGTCTTTCATGCAGGATCACATTTTGCAAATCGGTGTTCTTGCCATTGCACACGTTGAGATATCAAGTCTTGACAATCGAATGAAATGAAAGGACTGAAGACTAACTGAAATATGTCACTGACATTTTTGCAATGTATCTAGAGTCAAACCAAAATATTGATACATTTACTATCTAAGTTCTGTGTGTGTTCAAGTTGTGGCGAATTTGTTTTTTCCTCAGCTTTTGATCATCACAAATTAATGTGAAAAGATCCTGATCTTCAATGATTGATGTAAAAGACCTGAAGGAAAAGAATTGGAACTTTTTATTTAAAAACTTTTTTGAAATGATACCAACAAAAGAACTATTCTTGTCTTCCAAAAGCCTCAAATACAGTATCCAGGAGCCTATTATTGTTCAAACGCTTGAAAAAGCCCCAAAAACTGTTTTTGTGTCAGGCAGCTATATTGGAGATATTCCAAGGGTCTCATGTGACGACCTCTCAAAATTGGTAGCTCAAAGTAAATTGATAAGCAAGACATTGATATCATCCTACATCTGAATCAAAAACAAGCCCTGTCTAAAGTTCAAATCAAAATGCTCTGCATACATATCGCACGAGCTTGAAACACCAACATTGCTTGTTGGAATATATTCACTGCATAAAAGGTCTCTTTTGTTGGAGAAAACCTGTGGATTCATTATTCGAGTACGCTTTATGACTAAGTGATTTTTCTTCTCTGTTAGATTGAGTGAAAGGCTTTGAAATTCATATGACTTAAATTGATATCTTATCATGTAAAGTATGTCTTGGAACCAAATGAGCACCTTCTTAAATCTTTTGCTCGTGTGCCTGCTCAAGAAAGATCCTGGGTTGCATATGTCCGGAGATGCTGGTGCTGTTGAATGAGACGCTGCGTGGGCTTTAACGTTACTGGCAAACTAAATATGACAAATATGTCTGGATTGACATCAAGAACGCCCTGTTTGATAAAAGATCATCATCTATGGTAACTGAACATTATTTGAATATCACTGGTTGGTCATTTTTATGTAAACTTTTGATCAAAATGAAGTCTATTCTTCTCTCAAAATGTTAAGGAATTAATCCCATTTATGTAGACGAACTGATCGGTTTTTTTTGGAGGGGATAAACTCAGATTTCACTCAAGAATTGAAATCTCAAACTTCAAAATTTTCTTGATCAGTTCAAAACTCTTCACTTAATTTCTCAATTTGACAAAAACTCTAGAAAAAAAGATTAAAAGAAAAATTAAATTAGATAAATATTTACAACTTCTTACAATTCTTCACATGATTTTTTTTAATTTTTAATATCAAATCAAATAAATAAAAAAATAAAGTCACTTATCAATTTTTTTCTTCTTCTTTCTTAGAATCCAACAACCCCGCTTCCCCCCGGCGGAGGTGGTGGTCCGGGAGGAGCAGGCGGACCAGTCGGGGTTGGTGAACCATCAACATCAGTAGGAATCGGTTCTCCAGGGTGTAGAGTTTTAACATGTCGAGTCAAATCACCTTTCCAATTTAATTTCTTACCACAATATGGACATTTGTATTTCTTACAATGATGCTTACCTTCAATATGACGCGGCATGTTTTTCTTAGAGAGAATCGCATTACAACCTGGCCAAGTACACGGTGTCTTTTCAAGTTTGGGATTATTTGAATCTCTTTGTGGCTGATTTCGAGCTTTCTTCGGTTGTGGTCCATCTTGAGATGCCGAAGCTTTGCGACTACGCTTACGAGTTGTGGGATCAGTAGGAAGACTAGAGGTAGAGGCAATGGGCACTTCAGCTTGGTGACTTGAGCCTGGAGTGGGATTGATATAGTTGCTACTTTGTTGATGAGTGGGGAGATAAAGAGACCTATTTGAGGAACCAGCCCCATTTGGATCCAACAATAGATGAGCGGGATTGATGAATTCTTGTTGGTAGTGTTCGAGAGGTGGTACAGGGATGTCGTTGCTTGATCCGGCTACAGGGTTAACAGAGTTGCTTTGATTTTGAGTAGTAGGAGCTTGATGAAACCAGGTTAAGGAACCAGCCCCAGTTGGATTTGATGATAGGAGAGCGGGGTCAACGAATTGCTGCTGTTCTTGTTGGGTGTGCAAAGGTACGGGAATGTCATGGGTTGTGTTTGGTAAGATAGCATCGGCTTCAAGGATTGTTGGGTTTTGATGTGATGAATAACTGTGATAATAACTAGAGGCAGGTACAGGTATGTCGGGTTGAGTGCTATAATCGGTTGTTGTGTTTTGTTCGTTTAAAAAGTTTGGAAAACAAGAAGGAGAATTCAGAAAACTAGGACTAAATCCTTGGAGGAGGTCAAGTGGCGGAATCCAATCAGATTGTAGTCTGTCAGGAGTAGATTGTGAGTATGAAGGATTAGGAAGGATGGGATCAGGACTGGCCTGTACAGGTGTCGGAACGGTGGCTCTGGTGGGAAGGGGTACAACATTTCGACCAGGTAAAGCCAGAGGAGGAGCAGAACGTGAGGGTAAAGCCAGAGGAGGAGCAGAGCGTGAGGGTAAAGCCAGAGGAGGTGCAGAGCGTGAGGGTAAGGCCAAAGGAGCTGGCTGGGGGATAGAAGCCGTGTGATTTTCTTGATTTTTTCCCTCACTCCCTTCTCCATCCTCAGAACCCCACAATCCGCCCTCACCTGTACCACTAGATGATTCAGAACCGTTTTCAACACCCTGAAGATTTGACAATCTTTCTTGTTCATTCTGACTAGAATCTGGACCGGAACCTGCCGTATGCATGATGGAAAGCTTTGTGATTTAGAGCGTAAAAAGGTTTATGAATTGATTTTTCGTTGAGGCTTACGAGGGTTGAAAAAGCGTGATGAACGTTGAAGATTGTGAACGTGAAGGAAATTGCTGGGACAAGACTTGTCTGACGAACCCATCTCACTTCTCACCTTCTCGTCTTTATATACCTAAACCTCAAGACCAAGCTGATCTCAATAATTTGCGTAAGATGACTATTGAAGAAATCAAAAAGCAACTTCAAGATGAGCTATTGCTTAAACTAACGGTTTTTTTTTCCACGCCGAGGTCTTCAGCTTCATTTTAAGAAGCCTTTGTAAAATCGATTCATCATTCTTTTCAAATATGCTACACTGAAATGAGATAAAATAAATCTCATTATACCTTGAAAAACTTAAACATTTTGATATGACGTTAGAAAAAGGAGTAATAAGCTATTAATCATTTTCAATTCAATTAGTTATAAATATATGTTGACATTATTCATAAGTCTATATATCACATTTTTATGCGACATTGGACAATTACGCTATATGAGCTTGGTCACAAGTATGTCGAAAGGTGAATTTTTTTCAAAACAAATACGAAAAAGTATTGTTAATGATCATCATGAATTATCTTTTGCTTTTGCTTTTGATTCGATTCCATTGCTTTTCTATTATTATTATTTTTATGATAGCTCTACTTTGCTTTTCTCATGATTAATAAAAATTGATAAGTGATAATAAGAATCCGATAGATATGAGTGACTATTAGATAATGTGTAAGGAAGAAATGAAGAACTCAAAGGAAAAAGTGTACATTGTTCAAGTGATCTCGTTGCTCGAATGAGACTATACCACTTCCTGCTTAAAATTACTTCAAACGGTTTGATTTCCAGAAATCAACCATTCCATTCATTTTTCATTTTTTAACTTTCATAATTTCTAGAATGATATCATAATAATATATCAACATCAATTGGAAACCTGACCGATAAATGTAAACAAACGTTTATAAAGCTTTTCTTTTCTCACAGATATATATATATATTATATGTACTAAGTGATTCTATATATAAAAAAAAGTCAACAAAAAAAATACAATGATACTTATACATTCAAATATATTTATGAATAAATCAATTTGAGTTCAATCAAAATTAAGACATCAAAATCCATGAAAAACACAACAAGAACAATAAATGAAAACAAAAACCGTTTACAAACTCCATCAATTTCAAAAGTCATCAACCTTATTCATTATCACTCATAGATGCATCCGAACTTTGATCATGACCCCAAACTGCAAAGGTTTTAATCTTAGATGAAGTACAATTCAAATTCGAATTTGAAGAAGCACTCAATGCATTCTTCAAATCCCGTTTCTTTTCCTTCACCTTCACATCACTCAATCTTCTAATCAATCCTTGCTGATTCTGAATAGCTTTGGTTAATTCTTTAGTCCCTTTACTTTGTAACATGAATTCGGCTTTAGATGATGAAGATGAAGATGAAGTGTGTTTTGTTGGATGATGAAATTGTTGATTAGGTTGTGGTGATGATGCAGTTGATGATGTATTTGATGCAATTTTACATGAAGTCTCAATCTCTGAATTGAGATCATCAATATCATACTCTTCTTCTTCTTCTTCTTCCTCCTCCTCCTCCTCATCTTCTTCTTCCTCGTCATCCTTGCCCTTTTCTTCAATCACCACTTTTTTATCATTCCCAACCCTTTCCAACACTTTCTTTCCTTTGCCCATCTTACTTTTATCAGCTTTGTCTTCTCCATCTTCTTCAACTACCACAAATGATTTTTGTCTTTCTCTTTCATTCCATTTGAGTGTTCTTGAAATCGCATGAAACCAATCAGTAGATTGATTATCAGCACAAACGGTTGGAAAGGGGTAAGCTGATGCAGTCACTTTGATATGATCACCCTCTGAAAAATCCAAAGGACAAACGACCATTAGGTTAATTGGAACAAATCAAGGAGAAATCCATACATAAACTTACGTCTTAATTCGATTCGACCTCTACCATCAAAAGACGCCCAAGCAGTTGATCTGGAACTATAAGGTACACAGATTCTTAAATCTATACTTTCAGGTAACAACATGGGTCTAAAACTCAATGTATGGGGGCAGATAGGTGTGATCAATAGTGCTGGAACTTCCGGATGTACCAATGATCCACCCGCCGATAACTGAATGAAGCACTCATCAGTGATCTAATATAAAGATCAAAAGGGAGAGAGAGAGAGAGAGACGAGAACTGAACTGAGTAAGCCGTAGAGCCAGTGGGTGTTGAGACCGTCAAGCCATCTGCCTGGACAGTTGTCATATGATGATCATCACCTAGCGAACCAAAGCCACAGACACAGAAAAATTCAATTGAACGTTATCAAAAACATTTGACAATGGATTGAAAAACTAACCAAATAATTCCAATAAACTAACATAAGGACTAGGTCCACGATCCACCACCAGTTCATTAAGTACTTCAAAACTTTCTTCAGGTCTAGTACTAAAACACATAATCGGTTTATCCTTTTTCTTCTTCTCTTTCTCATTACAATTTCCATTCGCCACAGTCGAAATCCCTTTCTGACATCTTTCCATCCTCTCCTCTCCATTTTCTAATGCTTCCCATCCATCTCTACCAATCTTTTCCATCATGATCTGTCCTGTCTTACCACTTTTGATCGCTCTACGATTTTGATCATTCGCTCTATAAACTGTACAATTGAATCTCATCCTCAAATTCACTCTTACTCCGTGTCTCATTGCTTGGGTTAAAACTGTAGGATAATGCGAGTAATCAAAATTGGTTAAGAATCCCAATGATCCTAATGCAAATGGAACAATAGGTGGTACCACTTTTTGAAATAGCCATGACGCAAATAATACAGTACCATCCCCGCCAAGCTAATGATAGGAAAAAAAATCGATGATCAGTTCATGAACTCGAAAAGATCAATTTGATCCAAACTCACAGTAATGACAAAATCAAACAATTCAGGTGATTTGTTACACATCTCAGCTGTCCAATACCTCAACTGACCCCCATCCTCTTCTGCAGTCAGATTCACATCTTCAGAAGACGAAGTAGTTGAATTAGAAGAGACTGAGTTAGCTCTAGAAAACCTTCTACGAAACGGATGGCGTGATCTTAAGGGATTGAAGAATTGAGGATATTCAGTTTTGATCGAATTTAAATCAAATCGTTTAGATCTTTTTAATTGTGAATCTACGTAGACCACTAATGGTTTTCTTTCAAGTTGGGTGTCTTCAGGATTAGGTGCTGATAAAGATGTGAATGGTTTGGAATCCATTAACCAGATCGCCAATTCTCGTGTAAGTCTGTTTGATCACACACGCACGCATACACACTAGATATAAGTCTATGCTGTGAGGAATTGAAGAATAGGAGAAAAGCGACTAAACTTGATCAAATGATTATCCCTGGCTTTAGTAATGATCAAGATCGATTGGACATTTCCTTTGATTCTAGCGCGAGCAAGAGTCTTACTCATCTCTCTTACACTGGTGGCAGTTTGAGCAAGTTGGCGAGTCAAGCTTTCATGTTCTTCTCCTTCAGTCAATTCCCCATCGTCGTCGTCATCTTCGTCGTCATCATCATCATCGTGATCATGGTCGTCTGTATGGTTGCTCAACTCAAGATGATTGGGTGCGCGTGGAGTGTTGGGGGATATCAAAGAATGAGGGCATGGGGATGGTAGTGGATGGTCTGATGGAATTGGTTCATCAAATCTGATAGAGGGTACTGATCCTGAAGTAGCGTTTGAAGACGAAGAGACTGGTTTACTGAATCGTGAATCTTTTCTATGTGGTGAACGTGACTGATGATTGGGAAGGGCTGTTGAAGTTCACAGTATATTCACTTCAGAATCATATCTATTGATGACAGATGATAAAAAAAAGAGACTTACATAGGTTTGAATCTAAATGAGAATGAACAAAGCAAGGACTAGGAAGACCAGCTTTATCAGTGAAAGGTGACATTCTTCTATTAGATCGATTGATGGTAGTAGGTAAAGTAGAAGTAGATGAATTAGTTGAAGTATTGGATGAGATTGAGTTTGATCGATGATTACGTTTGATCCTACTTTGATGTAGATTAGAGGTAGTCAGACGATGAGGAATAGCTGTAGTACTAGAGGGAGTGCTACTGATACTATGATGTCTAGTTTGACGATAATTGTTAGTTTGATGATTGAAATGTGAATGAAGTTGAGCAGATGAAGATGTGGGGGTTTGTAATGAGTTTGAATTTGATGAGCTTGTTGGGTCCGGTAGATTGAGTTCATTAACATTGGACATTGATCTTCGACGGTTGGTTTCAGGACCATTGTCGGGTTTAGAAGTGTTTGGGCTTAAATCCATGGTATATGCCAATGATGATTGATCGTAGGAATCTCGATTGAAAGATGGCGAGAGTCTGATTGAAGATGGATTGGAATGGATTGATGATGATGATAGTCTTAGATTGGATTGATGAATGATATTAAAATCAAGTTTAGCTGGTAATTTGTTTCTGATTAACCTACGATTGGATTGTTCATATTTCTTTTGATTTGATCGATTCTCATCCTGAGGTGGATTGTATCTTGTGAGAATCCAATCTGGATGATGTGAATGACGGTCGGCTTTAAAGCTCAAAACTTCAAACTGGGAATGAGAACGGTGATAAATCAAATTGGATGAGTAACAAATCAATGAAAGAACATAAAGTGGAGTTAATCAACTTCAAACTAACCTCTTGACCTTTGACTTCTACTTCTGCTTTACCTCTCTTCTCTTCCTCAGCATTCTCCTTATCATCTTCCATCATGCAAATCAAAATCAAAATCAAAATCAAAATCAAATCACAGAAAGATAAAGATCATCATCAGATCGAATTCTCACTATTTACAAACACATTTCAATCAAACTGAATACAAAAATCCAAAATGACTCTCACTTGACTACAGATGAACTTCATTCTTACTTTGACTTTGAGCTCGTGAAATTATGTGCATTGAGTCTCATCATCAGAATCGAGTAAGAGAAAGAAGTCTCAAAAACGGCTAAGAATTGGAATGTTTACCAGATCAAACATCCTGAGGAAGGTGATCACTCCAAAGACTAAAACGTTTAAACAAAGTTCTTCACTCACCTCACAAGGCTTTGAGTGATGGTGATCGAGTGAGATGATGAATGGGTTATGTTTAGGCAAAACTTCAGTTGGACAATGTAATCAGAAGTGATCAGGTTTGATAAAAGTTGATGATGATGATGATGATGATGATAAATGAGATTAAACAAAACAAATCAGATCCAAACTTGAATTGAGCTCCAATCGAATGTGATGGATTGAGGAATGGTGATGATTTGGAAATCAAGGGAAAGAAGGAAGAGCGCATACATTTCAATCGGGTGAAGTGAAGAGAAATAGGATTTCGATTGGTTCATCATCTGAGAATTGAACTTCAGCTACTCAATGGTTTAGGTTTCAAGGTGGTTTTAATTAAAACACTCTATTCACTTTTTGAAAAATTCCTTTCTCACTGGAAAATGTGACCAATGCTCAGAAAATTCGAAGGGAGGAGAAATCACGGGCAGCCCATTTCCCGTGGGCTGACAGTGACAGATCCGTCATGTGAAATTTACACTTTCCATGGTCCTTCATATTGACAGGGGTTGATCATTCCCTTCGTGAGACCGTTGACCTAATCGGGAGCTGCGTTACCTCGCGTTGGTAAATGCATGACAACCATACGTTCCGCCGATTATCCTGTTTGGGAGCCCTCGCTGCGCCCCAAGCAATGATAGCTGCGCCTCCAGCATCAGTGTGTACATGCCGTCCCTCGAAGCTCGGCCACAGACCCCGGTAGCTGAGCATCAAGAGGGTACGTATAAGCTCGGCAGCTCGGCATAATTTTCCAGGAATCGGAACATTTGCCCGCGTTTTGCCACCCTTCGGGAGATTGGGGAGTAAACATCAGACATAAAACTAGCCTTGCGTCAGTAAATGCTCGGCGTCATCGCAGACTGGGCAACATGGCCTCCCATCTCATGAGTTCCTCGCAGTCGGCCGGTGAGCATGAAGAGGTTTGGTATGCACATTTTGCCACCCTTTGGGAGTACATATTGCTCGGCGTTAGCCCTCGCTCTCATGGAGTCACCGCTTGGAGTCACCGCTCGCCTTCACCATTCCAGAGGCTAGTAATAAAGAAACATGGCCCTTCCCTCTATGGGCCGCCATTTGTAAGCAACGTGGCCTGTGAGTGGGAGTAACATCTCGTATTCATTGCAGAAGGCATATCCCTTGATGTCAAAGCTGGAGTAAATGTAAACTTGCTCCAGACAGACAGAGCGGGGAGCTCACTTTTTACTATTTAACAGAATGTAAGACTATCAGAATACTTCCCTATCCTTTATCACACCTTTATTAGCCGTTAGCTAGCCATCATCATCCTTATATTTCCCGTCGGAACTAGTCGTCCCTTCGTTTTGTTTACTACTGCCCTAAACATATACACCCTTCATTAGCCTCTTATCGTCATGCTCTTCAAAGACTTGATCGAACAACTTGCACTCCAATTTCCCAACACGTACAACTCCATTACTGTAGAGCAGCTTGTGTCGTTTGCCAACCTTGCTGCCGACTTCTTGAAGCGCACTGAAGGTGCTTTTGGCACGTCACGACTTCAAGCACCCATTGAGTTTCTCACCCACTGTCTTGACCCTGCTCAAAACGCTACGACCTGGGCTCAATTGTGGTATTTGATGTACGACGACCTTCCGAGATGCTTGTACAATACCAACGAATCCAACATGTTCCGGGATCATGGCATCCCAACTGGTGCTCGCGGGTCAGCATTGATCATACCGGAACGCACGTTCCATCCACCTACTTTGAATTGTCTTACCTGCCCAGCCACGAGAGGTCAACGACTTGCTCTCGAGTTCCGACGACAAGTGTACGGTTACCTCTTTGATATAGCGGGTATTGAGTCAGTTCAATACTTTTCCGGTTATTGTCGTAGTGAGTCTTCCATATTCTTTACTATCCAAGACTCTCAACTCACCGCGTGCATATAACCAGACTGCAGACACACCTACACACCTTGTTTTCTCCGTGAAGATGAGGAACGTGAATACTACACTGTGGCCGAAGGCCAGCCACAAGAGTATTTCCAAGTGACCCAGCACTATTTTATGACTCACCGTCTTGCTGATCAATTCAACCATCTGCAGATGCTCGGAGTGTAAGTTAAATAGTGCAAAGACTCCTCCAATTACTTCCATCCTTCTCATCGACATCTTTCCGGAATGTAGGGTGTCAATCTATAACTTGGTCAATTGTTACAACCAAGCTCATGCCTCCTTGACCCATAATGTTCCCAACGACTTTCATAATGATCGATACACTCGTCGCATGAGTGAGAACGTCTGCTCGCTTGGACTTGACATCCATCGTCTCATGAGGTGTACCAACGAACGAGGTCTCCGCTTGAAGAGTGACGCAGCCGGTTCGGATGATCGGAGGTTCTTTTCAGCCATGGAGCAACACCTTGCCTGGCTACAAGTTGAGGGATCTCAATTTGTGAACCATGTTTGCTCTTCGTGTACAGAAGTGACCCCCATCTTGGATACAAATGATGCGAAAGGTGAGACCGTCAAATAACACACAAAACAAACCATCATAATGCTCACCACATCGACTAACAATGAAACTGCTGCAGTGTTCCGAGCAATGGTCACAGACGGTGTCACACTGGGCCACTGGTGTTGTAGTATTTCAGAGTATCAACTCAAATCCCTTAACCCAAATACAACCGCTAAGTACTGTGAGGAACCCCTTGATCGTGTCACCCATCGTTATTGCCCTCAACACACCATCCTTCTCCAAGATATATGCCAAGCTCAACCGTGTATTCAACCGGTCAGACCTGGACATAAGACCTGCAACAACCCCGCCCACATAGAAGCATATGCAACCTTCAAAGATCGCAATTCCTCACTATTTGGTTTGCCCCGCCGTTTCAATAGGCCCAATACTCATATTCATATCGATCCAAGTGTCATGCTGACCACAGAAACCGCTGAATTGGCGCTAAATGACGAGGAGATGTTGTTCTCCGAGGTGGAAGAACGTCAACACGAAGGAGCGCGCGATGGAGGTGAAAGCCTCAAAACGGACAAAGTCATGTTATCACGACAACGAACCCACAACGAGCAGCTGATGGTTTGTTGCTGTGGTGTTATCATAGCTCGCAAGACTTTTTTCAAGTCTGAATCCGTTACGAAAGTGAAAGTAAGTCATAACCACTACTCACTCTCAAAAGGCCTATCCGTAATTCACAAGATATATATTCGTACAGGAATTCATCACGGAGGTTTTTCCGGAGGAGCTGCCACAGGTCATTTTCTATGATAATGCCTGTGGACTCTATTCTCACATTCGGACAGACCCTGAAGATGCAAGACGTTTCAGGCATACGCTTTTACCAGTCGACGCTTTTCACATCAAGTCCCATAAAGAATCTCACCAAACCTGCCGTATCAACAACGATCCACAATTGTTTCCCGAATTGAAAAAACCAGACGGCACTTGGAAATTCAACTCATCCGCTGCTGAGATGGTCAACGCATGGTTTGGCAGGTTTGATGCCATGTGCCGCAACATGCATCGCACCAAGTACAATTTCTTCTTAGAGGAAATGATTCGTCTTCATAACGTTCGGCTCTGCGAAAAGATCAGTCGACGCCCAACTGTTCAGTTCCTGGGCAATGTTCCTTACACCACTACAGATTTATGAGACTCAGATTTATGAGACTATCACGGGTTAACCCTATAGTATTGTTCTCTGCGCTTCTTCTTATTTTTTGTCTACTCTACCACATTTTTGCTCTAAATAGGGTAGCGTGATTGTGTATAATTTGTGAAACAGCCGCCACACAAACCTTCCTTGATGCAATTATCTTCTCACATAACCACAAGTCACCACCGATCGGTGGTGATTGGTGGTGATCGGTGGTGATCGGTGGTGATCGGTGGTGATCGGTGGTGATCGGTGGTGATCGGCAGTGATCACAGACCGATTGAAGTCCCATACTGGCAGCAGGCAACAACAACAGTTGTTTGTAGTGTGTAGTGGCCGCTCGCTTGCCTTGCTTGGAAATGGCTTTTAACGCCGTGGTTATTAATGGGTGAAGTTAGTTGGGTCACTCGTTACTATTTTAATGTTCTATCGAACCCGTGTTAAGCTGTATCAAGTATGTCTTGTCATGACATGCTCATGCCAGCCCAGCAACCCCGCGGAGATGTGATAATGATGTCAATTCCTAATTCGAATTTTTGGAGTAATGAGTAAAGTTGTAGTCTAACTTTTATGCACTACTGTCGAGGCGACTCTCTTATCTCTTATTTTGCCATCCTATTACTCACTCTTAGATTTTTGGTTTTTCGAATATCGCCATTTCCAATGGCTTCCGTACCAATGCCCTTCAGTGATCAAATGGACGTCACTATGTCCAACTTCATTGATCTCACCAGTCCCGACACATCTACAGAAATAACTCATATCAAGTCATCAACTGCTAATGGCACCACTGGCATTGGTGAGCGTAAAGATGATGATGATGATCTCATTCTGAATGATATGCAGAACAATAACTTGAGAATTGATGCAGAACCAGGTAATTATTAATATATATATATAGTGCTTATGTTTATCTACTCTAACTTGAACCTAAATGCTTTCAATTAGTGATCGACGCGCTGAAAGAAGGAAATTTGGTTGTGAAAGATAACGTTCCATGGTATGAGTCATTACCAAACCTAGGTCGTAAAGAGGAAGGGTGTCTGTATCGAATGTTGCCAAAGCCTTTTCGACAAAATGAATTGTTCTACAGTCAATACGACGATGTGACTGTTTTGGAAGACCACATAGTATACAAGGTGTTCAACAACATAACTAACGATGACGAATGGAGTGTTCGCAAAATTTTCCTCAACCACCGAGAGGCTAGAGGGTGGTATTTCCTCAAGTTTGGCCGGGCTTGGAAGACTTTGGTTTCTCAAGGTCGCAGGCATTGTTTTGACCGAGCTCAAAGCAGTCGTTATGCTTCAATGGTGCTGAAGTCTTTCCAAGATGCTCTTTTCACGAAAATGAGAAACAATTTCGGAGTCATTAACCTAGTACACCAACAGTGGTTTTCCAATTCCGTATCAATGAAGGTGAGCGCTCTCTTTCATGTTGATGCGTTTGACAAACATCGCTTTTACATGTTTGATATCTAGATTCAGCCTATTGGAATACTTCAGTCGGCGGGGACTCTTTACATTGACGAGCCTCGCTGGATGATATGCGAGGGCATGAATGATGAGAGAAGCCACCGCTTTGTCAGTGAATCAAGGTTCATCAATGAACCTTTTGAACCTTACATTTGGACCGACTTGATATACGCTTTTGTACACTATGCTTACGACTTAAGCAACGGGCGTTCTTTGATCTACAATTTGGATTGTGATGAACATGGAAGCATTACCAACGTGCAATGCTTCACCAAAGAGTGAGTGAGATTTATGTTCATATTGTCTCATTTAAAATGACACTGACATTAGTTGAGCTGACGGCATATCATAGCGATCCCCCTTATCACATCCGCAATGATCCGGGGGCGGCGGAGAAGATTAATAGTGCTTTTGTCAACTTCACAGAGCAACATAGATGCAATTTGATATGCCAACATCTTGGTAATATATCACCTTAGCAAGTTTTCATTATAATTTGTACTTTACTTCATCGTTGAATAATCATGATTGAGCTGAATTACAATTACTAGAACGCCATTATATATATATATTTGTACAAATAAAGAAATGATAAAGATTACTTTCTACATAGAGACAAGATTGAACAACAAGAAAGTGAACAAGATAATTGGTAAAGTGAACAAGATAATAGGTACAAAAACTGGAGCCAGCAGATGGTCAATGAAATATGGGAACAAGTAAAAGGAAAGAAAGCGTTCAAGATTCAAAACTTTGTTCTTTTAGTGGCGCGCGGTGTGACTAATCGTCTATCCTGGGGTCTCCATTCATCATTGAAGTCAGACTTTTGTGCGTCATGGGCAAGAACGTCTCCATATTGCTCAACAAAAGAATTGAGTCTGGCAGGAGTAATAGCCTTGAGCCATGCGCGCCATCGTGATACTGTCGAAGATTTGTACGCTTCTGGGGGGCCAAATAATTGGTTCCACGCTGCCTCATATGTCGGTAGGTGTAGCGTATACTCGTAGAAAGTGGCCATTGTCCGCATATCAACTCCAGCTGGCCATGAGTTGGTAATGGCTGGGTCATCGTCGTTGTGCTTGCGTTTTTTGCGAGTAAGAGCCGGGGGACAAGGCGTGCCTTCCATTGATTGGGGGGGCTCGGAGTTGTTAGCTGGTGGCTGTGAGGTTGGTGTTTGCATAGCATGCTTACTACGCGGAGGAGTGTTCAACGCATTCTGCACGTGCTTGTGAATGTCCATTGCTGCTTTGTTTGGGCCTTTGGAAACCAGGGATAAGTGTAAATCTATTTCATGGCACTCGGTGGGGTTGACATTAGGTAGCACAACCAGCAGGCGTCGACAGTCGGGATTGTATAGCTCAATGCATGTTAACGGGACAAGATGCTGTGAAACCGGCATTTAAGTAAGTGCCTCTAGTGATGGATGTAGTATCACACACTTACCCAAAGGTGATCGGCCTCGTTCCACACCTTCATACCACCCTGGTTGCAATTTACGCCTACCTCTCTGGTCACCAGAGCCACGAGATCTTCAGAGAGGCTCAAAGAAAACAGTGGCCAACGAGGCGCATGTACATGCATCGGGGTTGGTGGGGTGTTATTCTGAACAGCTTAAATATACGGTTAATACGAGATGAGAAGGACATAGCCAGAGAGCCAGAGAGAATACGACGTACGGATGAGGTGTGCCATACAATCAAAGTAACCATTTTACTCGCGATAATTGCCTCTGCCACCTGAGTTCTTTCTTCGGCTTGCTTGCGGATGCATACGTTTCTAAAATTGCCAAGTTGATCGGGGGCTTTGCGGCTGAACATGTCAATTTTGCCTTGTAGAGGCAGCACAATTGGACTATCATTATTATTCGGAAGACCGCCAGTCGGAGTGAACTGATCTTGGTCAGGTTGAGAAGGGTTGATGAAGATGTCAATGCTTCCACTTCCTGGACCTGGTGCATGGCGATGGGTGGCGTTGATGTTATCATGGGTTTTCAGCTTAGTCTTAGCCATGGAGCTATGTACACGGCATGTACCGATGTTCAGTTCCTTGCAACACTGGAATGCAACCAATATCAGTATGACACGCACACACACAATGGGTGTTGACTGACATTGGAACACGCATCAACGGTGCACCCAGTGTTCTTTCGCAGAGAGTGCCGATCGGCGAAACGGCCATTAACGCCCGCGCATGGGGCAGGGCGTCGTTTCGTGGAAGTTTCGGTTGGTTGTTGGGTTGCAGGTGGTGTGGGAGGTTGGGCCTGAAGTTCCATGGCAAGTAGGTGGTCTTGAGCTATTTGGACGTCTGGTGCCGTGGCGATCCTGGTGAATTGACAGTTGTATTTCAGTATGTCTGCAGTATAACGATCGAAATTATACGTGCGGCGATGATTCTTGTCGAATGGACACTGTAAAACCGATCATCTATCGTCAGCATCCGTGGCGTTTGTTTTTGATTTGGCCTCATACCTACCTTGATACCTATAAGCTTCGAGTGGGGTTGATTGACGGGTATATAATAGATGGTAGAGTGGGTGGGAACTGCCTTTTTCGCGCACTTGCCAGAAGTGCAGAATTGGGCAGTAGGGTAGGTAATTTGGTTGCAGGGAGGTGGTGGGAGGGCTTGGAACAAGTTGATGGGGTGCAGGGTGTAGCGTTTGTCTGACATGGATGGATGCGGTGCTCTCCGACATCTTTGGTTGGACAAGGGTACTTATACTCGCCATAAATCAAAGCTGACGCGGCAAAGTTTATGTTTGTGCGTGTGGAATGTTGCATGTGGGGTCACTGCCTGGCTAAGGATGTGTCCGCTTTACCGCTTTAGTGTGTCTAAGATCAACGACACCGGTTTGGTCAGGATATGCCGAGGTCTGGGTGTCAATTGTAAGGCGGTAATGGGCGCGTTTGTGGGGTTATGTGAGGTCCCTTCCGGCTAAGGATTTATGCTCTCTGTTTGTTGTGAGTCTATGATATCAACGACTCCCCTTTTCGAGGGGTGCCGAGGTCCGGGTGAGGGAGCTTCCGCTCCCTTTCGTCGGTGCGACCACCGTGCCCAGACTCTCCCGGGACTCTAAGCTAATGATCGCCGTACGATATGCTCTTTGGTCATGATTCGCACTCGTGGGAAGATGGCGTGTGATATTGTCATGTACTCAAATTATCGGATTAGATAAACGTATTCTAGGAGTGGAAGGCTGCGGCTGCGCGCTGAGCTCGCAACCCGCGGGATGTGGGATTCCCGGGATTCCTCAGAAGAGACTTACATAGGTTTGAATCTAAATGAGAATGAACAAAGCAAGGACTAGGAAGACCAGCTTTATCAGTGAAAGGTGACATTCTTCTATTAGATCGATTGATGGTAGTAGGTAAAGTAGAAGTAGATGAATTAGTTGAAGTATTGGATGAGATTGAGTTTGATCGATGATTACGTTTGATCCTACTTTGATGTAGATTAGAGGTAGTCAGACGATGAGGAATAGCTGCAGTACTAGAGGGAGTGCTACTGATACTATGATGTCTAGTTTGACGATAATTGTTAGTTTGATGATTGAAATGTGAATGAAGTTGAGCAGATGAAGATGTGGGGGTTTGTAATGAGTTTGGATTTGATGAGCTTGTTGGGTCCGGTAGATTGAGTTCATTAACATTGGACATTGATCTTCGACGGTTGGTTTCAGGACCATTGTCGGGTTTAGAAGTGTTTGGGCTTAAATCCATGGTATATGCCAATGATGATTGATCGTAGGAATCTCGATTGAAAGATGGATTGGATTGGATTGATGATGATGATGATGATGATAGTCTTAGATTGGATTGATGGATGATATTAAAATCAAGTTTGGCTGGTAATTTGTTTCTGATTAACCTACGATTGGATTGTTCATATTTCTTTTGATTTGATCGATTCTCATCCTGAGGTGGATTGTATCTTGTGAGAATCCAATCTGGATGATGTGAATGACGGTCGGCTTTAGAGCTCACAACTTCAAACTGGGAATGAGAACGGTTATAAATCAAATTGCATGAGTAACAAATCAATGAAAGAACATAAAGTGGAGTTAATCAACTTCAAACTAACCTCTTGACCTTGGACTTCTACTTCTCCTTTACCTCTCTTCTCTTCCTCAGCATTCTCCTTATCATCTTCCATCATTCAAATCAAAATCAAAATCAAAATCAAAATCAAATCACAGAAAGATAAAGATAATCATCAAATCAAATTCTCACTATTCACAAACACATTTCAATCAAACTGAATACAAAAATCCAAAGTGACTCTCACTTGACTACAGATGAACCTCATTTTTACTGTGACTTTAAGCTCGTGAAATTATGTGCATTGAGTCTCATCATCAGAATCGAGTGAGAGAAAGAAGTCTCAAAAACGGCTAAGAATTGGAATGTTTACCAGATCAAACATCCTGAGGAAGGTGATCACCCCAAAGACTAAAACGTTTAAACAAAGTTCTTCACTCACCTCACAAGGCTTTGAGTGATGGTGATCGAGTGAGATGATGAATGGGTTATGTTTAGCCAAAACTCCAGTTGGACAATGTAATCAGTAGTGATCAGGTTGAATAAAAGTTGATGATGATGATGATGATAAATGAGATTAAACAAAACAAATCCAAATCAGATCCAAACTTGAATTGAGCTCAAATCGAATGTGATGGATTGAGGAATGGTGATGATTTGGAATATCAAGGGAAAGAAGGAAGAGCGCATACATTTCGAACGGGTGAAGTGAAGAGAAATAGGATTTCGATTGGTTCATCATCTGAGAATTGAACTTCAGCTACTCAATGGTTTAGGTTTCAAAATGGTTTTAATTAAAACACTCTATTCACTTTTTCAAAAATTCCTTTCTCACTGAAAAATGTGACCAATGCTACAGACCATTCATAACAAACTCACTTGAAACACAGAAAAACAAAGAAACTATTCAAAAGAAAACATCATTCATCAAACTCTTTTTTGATTTGCTAAAGAACTTTTAATCATTATAAACTCATTCTGTTTTAAGAAAATGCAATTCTATCCTGTCTGTGATAATCTATACAATTCAAATTTTAAACTTGGCACTTTTTTTTTCTTAACTAGTTTGAAAATCAAAACAAAATCCAAATCACAAAAAGAAAAAAAGTTCATCATCTTTTAAAAGAGGGCTGATTTTTGTTTTACTTATCATGAAATGTAGAATGGGGGAGAAAAAAAGATTATAATTCAATTAAAATCAAACAACACACATTCTTAGCCTCTTTGATCTTTTTCCATCTACCTAACCTATGTTCTTGTCCAATCCCAACCCCAATCCCTATGATCCCATTCTCATCCGATTCATTTGATCTTTTGTGCAAAATCATATCTATACTATTAATCATTCCAATCCCAATCCCAATCTCTTTAATTAATTCAAACTTTCTAATCTCATACTTTCCTTTACCTTTAATCAATTTCCAAACTTTTAGATTTCCATCCCATGAACCTGAACAAAATAGATCACTAAATCCTAAACTTGAGATCGAGGTAATCCATCTAGGTTTGATAATCGTCTCTTGAGTTTCTTCATTAATGATTTCTTTTTCAGTTCCATGAGCTAAGGTTTGAGTAAAGATAGCTTTCTTTTTATGTGTACTCCAGAGTGATATCGAACTAAAGAAAAAAAAAGATTCACAAGATGTTTTATTTGATCAATGTTGATCTTTGATTTAATGGACAATCCGTTTTGAAAACGATGACTTACCCACTATCACCACCACTCAGAAACATATGATCATCAATCATACAAACACAATCGATCGATCCTTCCACAAACCTCCTAGTACTCTCCTCCACTTTCTTTTTCCTCAATTCCACTTTCTCTACATCCTCTTCCTCATCTTCATCCAATCCAGCTCCATCAATCAAATCTCTTAATTTACTATTCCCACCCCCACGAAAGACTAATTGAGATTCATCCAAGATTTTCCAATACCTACAAGTTCGATCCCGACCACCAGCTGAAACTAAGGTTTCTTTGTTCAAAGCTGAGATACATTGGATTTGATCTTGATGTCCGAAGAGAGTTTCAGAATACGTTAAACTATCTAGATTATAAACTTTAATCATTCGATCATATGAAGCAGTATAAAGTGTTGAAGTTCCTGATCTAAATGAAACTGACTAAAAATCGAATTCGATCATTAATCATCTCTCATCAAAATGTAATCGATTGAGAGAGAAAAAAGAAAAACTGACCGAAATGAGATCCTTATGACCTCTGATCCCAGCTTTCCATTTCTTGATCTCAAAGTTTCCATCTTTTTCCTGATTAGTTAAATCCCAAACACCTAATAATTTATCTTTACCACCACTAGCCAATAAGGTTCCATCATCTGAAATATCAATCGTCAACACTTCACCTAAATGTCCAAATTGATCTCCTACTTCAATCTTCGATAATGTTTTATGATTCTTAGAGCTTTGTTTTTTCTTAAATTTTTCAATCTCCGTTTGTTTTTTCGGTATATGATTCTTCATGATACAAATCTTCTTAATCAATCCTTTTGTTCTTTGATTTTGATCTTGAGCTTCATTTGAATTTGTTTTCCAAATTGATGAGGTATCGTATTGAATGATTTGTCCTTGTTTATCTGCTACAAATAATCCATTTCCATCTTTACTTAATTTGATACATGTGATGGGTAATCGATGATGGTTTCTACCTGTTTTGAAAATTTGATATGATGGATTTGTTGTTTTTGTTGATGATGATTCAGTGATTGGATTCAACTTGTTTGATAGCTTTTCTCCTAGATACGTATGGATCCTACCACTTGATTCTAACTAATTCATCAAGATCTCATAGGACGAGTAAGTTTCGAGTTGGAGTCTTTGTGGTGAAGATAGTATTAGAAAGCTCACTTACAACATCCTGTTGAAGTCTAGAAGATATGATTTCCTGATCTATCTCAGCAGCATCAAATGTTCCATCTTCACCTGTTTAAGAAAAACAAGCCCAAAAGTTTAGATTAACAAATTGATCAAGATGTAAAGTGATGAAAATGATTCTTACGAAGTTGAGATTGTTTGAGATCATTCAAATAATCTTGAGCCAACCTTAACCTTTTCTGTGCGGGAGTCTCATTAAAATCTTCTTCTTCTTCTTCTTCCTCCAATCCATCATCTTCATCATTGTTCCGATTAAAATCTGATTCGTTTCCATCTGATTCAGATTCGATCACATCATCTTCTAAAACTTTCTTAGGTTTTTGTTTTTGTTTTTCTGAATTGAAAGGTTGAGATTGATTTGATTTGGATTTGGATTTGGATGAAAGTTTTGAATTGGTTGAAGTATGATTCCTTCTAGGTCTTTTTCGTTTGTTTGGATCTGGATCTGATTGAAAGAATGGATCACCCATAATAAGATTTCAAAAGTTAAGTTGAATCGAATTAATTGTCTTGTTGATGTTGTGGTGGTGGTTGAATAAGCTTGTTCGTTAGATTATAAATTTTAGTCAAGGCTGCCTTGTGGGTTTTAACTTTTTAAATCCAGCTTACACACAAAACAAATTTCAGGAAGGTTGTGTGTAAAAGGCGGAATCTTATGTAAACCCATACATTTCATGCCGCTCTTTCCTTCGACCACTTGCAATGCCAATCAGGTTGAATTCAAAAGATTACAATATCAGATTTAAGTAAAATTATGATAGCTACAATACAAATGAACCTGATGATGAGGTGCCAGGTTGAAAGAAACAAAAAATGAAAAATATGATGATGATGGTGATGTTCCATTGATCAAGAGTCACAGAGATTGATTTATGAACATGAGCATGGTTGGATATGAGACAAGCTTCTTATAGAATAGTAGCATGATCTTCAACTCAGGAGGCGTGCCATACAACAAAAGAGGAAAGATGCTCAATAAGAGGTCAATATTCACACTTATTCTACAGAAGCTTTGAGCTGAGTACATTCTCAACTTTGATCACATTCTCTGTAGGAAAATTGGGTATGCCTAATTCAAAATGATACCAGAACAAGACCCCCGGATGACAACAAGACAGATTCATTGACAAGGGGATAAAGATGATTGAGAAAGTAAACAAGAAAAAAAGCCTGCATGTACTATACTCTATTGTAGAGAAAGGTCACACAGTCCTGCAACAAATGTGATTGTAAAATCCAGCAGGTCTAGCTATTTATAGAGTAGATAAATGTACCCGGTGTGAACATGAGTCATATCCATTCTACTCTTAAGCATATCCATTACTTTTTAGCCTTTCACCACATCTCCGATATATATTCTAACCCTCTAGTTGATTCTTTTTTCAATTGCTCATTATCTGAATTTTCTGCTACAAATTCTAGGAAGCTGACTATGACATTTCCATATCCTTTTGAAGGTGGTGGATTATTCATGAATTGTTGCATGATAGACTCCAATTGATCTCCCTTGATTTTGTAAATTAATTTCGTCATTATAAATTGATACTTGCGAGTATCATTACTTGAGATCATTTGAAGATAAAACGGCATGTCTGATTTTGGTAGTTTTTGGTATCAAAAAATTTAAATCAGGTATTTGATACACTCAAAAATCTAAAAGATTACTTACATTTTACCCAGAAGATTATAGCATCCAATTCAAAAATGAATGCCCATTCATACTTTAAATCAAAAATACCATAAGGATTTGATCTTTGGCAATAACAAAGTTGCTCAGCTGAATCAACACTGAAAAGTAAGAATTTTCAATTAGCCTCAAAGGCTGATGTAGTCTGAAATTTTGGAAGAGAATTTGATTCAAGACACACTCATTGTCTAATGACTTGAGGGATTTGACTAATTCATATGTGAGATTTTGGTAATCTTCTTTCAATGAATTCTCCACCATTACCTGCATCTCATTCCAGGCATTAAATGTACCTTTAGTTAACCAGATGATTTGAATTGCTTGGTACTCAAGAATTTCTTTCACAATCCCTTGTACAGACATGTACAACCTCATGTCTTACATTCAGATGTTGTGAATCTTCAGTTTCATCATTGTGGATAACAAGAAGAAAGATAACTTACGTGAACCCCATGCTTTATACAGCTCTACCTGATCATTTGGGGACCATTTTGCCTCCAGTTGGATTCCATATTCACCCAATCTTTCCTGATCATCTTTTTTAAAGATATCAATGATGCACTTAGGCTTACTAGAAGAATGAGTGAAAACAAAGCACAATCATGAATCTATTAAAAATAAGTAGTCTAGACTCTAAGCTCAACATACTTTTCATGTTCAAGTAATTCAATATGCTCCCTCATTTTGTCTTCATATCTGATGACTACATCTGGGAATGCTTTGTACCATGTCTCTACATTCAATCTTTGTAACCTTTTTTCCTCCTTTTGTACTATGAAAATAGTTTTTTGAAGAACTGGTGTTGTCATAAAATCTGAAAGTTCATATATAAATCCCCAGAAATGCTTTATGGTCACTGATGGTTCTGTCTTGAATATCTCCTGAATATATTCAGGCCAATCTTCTACCTTTGATTTTAACATACTGTTCATTAGCTTCAGGGATTCTAGCCCATGTGTGCCTATGTTTGGTGCTGGTCAGTTGTTGTCAGTTTGGGTTTTTCTAGGGAATTATGACATACCAGTAGGAAGCTCAGAGGGATGGGGACATTGGAAAAAGGGAGAAGAATTCTTCCTGTCCTCTAAAGTCCTATCTAAATACTTCATAAGGTGATCCTTTGAGCTTGGTTCAGTTGAGCCAGGAGGGATATACCAATCTTTATGATACGCTTTGTGTATGAAAAGAATTTTCCAAGTAATTAGCACCCAGAGTCTCTCATTAGTGCCAGTAAAACTAATCTTGAGTAGGTAACCACTCACCTACACCACACAAACCTGGATCTTCTCCCAGGTCAAATGGGTTAAAAGCAGAGGCTGGAATGGCAAAGTACCAACATTGCAGCATGATATGAGTGCAATTCAAAATTATGGAATTCAATCCTCTCATAGTTGGGTCTAAATGTTGAAAGCTATTCTTGGTCAATTGGGGGTAAGTGTCAAAAAATTTTCATGATCAGATGTGACAAATGGAATCAATGCCACAGAGATAGAGATATGGCACACTATTTGTAGTCCTCAGGGAAGCTGAGGCTGTGAGTCAAAGACTGACACCTGCAGAAAATGTTGGGTTGGGGTTACAACTTTTGAAGTCAAAGATTTCACACAAGCCCAAAGTTTCAGCCTGTGGGGTTTTGACTGTGTTCTGGCCTGCTGACACAATTTTTGGCTTGAAATCTTGTAGTGTTATGTAATGTAATTAAAAGAATGCATGGCTTATAGTGTTATGTAATGTAATTAAAAGAATGCATGGCTTATGATACATCTGAACATCAAAGGCATTCAAAGCTATACACAAGCTGGCACACAAGCGTACATACAAGTTGAAACAGATGTAACAATCTTACCTCAGGCACCCCAGTGTTTTGGGGTGTAAGTGTTTTTGCAAAAGAGAGATTAAATTTCAAATCAAGAACCTCAGTGGTTAATTTGGTGAAATTATCTTTGATTGAAGGCAGATTACAATCTTAAATCAGTCACCTCAGCAGTTAATGTGGTGGAGTTATTTTTTATGAAACACAGATTACAACCTCAAATCAAGCACCTCAATGGTTGATGTGATGTAAGTAATTGGATGAAAGGGATATTAGCGCATCCACAGCTGTGCCGTAGATTTGTATCATACAAAGGGTTGCACAAATTGATTAGGGAAGTGTTTGAGGCATTTCATGGCTAGTGCTCAGAGTTCTTAGTAACAGAAGTGAGAGTCTGGAGTGTACACAGTCTATAATGAGATTGTTGGATAAAAGAAAGCAATCAGTACTAGTATTGTAAGTAAAAGATGACTCTCAGTCTGTGATAAGTGAGTTACGCCTTTCACAGCAGTGGACTTTTAACAATTCTCAACACAATCTCAATCAGCAATCTACTTCTCTTTGATTTTACCTCAACCAAATCTCACAACAATTCAGACACTTTCAGAGGTGAAGAAGTCATCAAACACCCACCAATGATGACCAAAGCAACTCCAACCAGGAACAAATCAAACAAGAAATCAACAGAGTCTTGGGAGCAGTTTTGATGGACTGTATGAAATCTTTTCTGGCTTGAAGAACAAGCTTGAGAAGAGTGATTTTTCTGAATGAGGTTGAAGATCTTGTGGAGATCAAGTTGGATGAATCAGGCATGATTGGAGGTAGTTGTTTGTACCACCACCCAGGAGCATCTGTGCTTCTTGTCCTCAAATGGTTTTCAATTCAGACACTTTTCAGCTGCTTTGGTAGTGATCTCTTCCTACCAAAAGGTCAAAATAGGGATTTTGCTTTAAAAACAGACTTTTATATGTGTATGAAGGTGGTTGGATATAATCCAATTTATAGGAAACCACACCTAATGAATACACTCTAAAGATGTCATACATGAAAAGAGGAAAGATGCTCATTAGAGGGTCAATATTCCCACATACATTCTACAGAACCTCTGAGCTGAGTACATTCTCAACTTTGATCACATTCTCTGTAGGAAATTTGGCTATCCCCAACTCAGGATAACACCAAAACAAGCCCTCCAGGTGAGAACAAGAGGAAATTCAAAACAGGAAAAGGAAGATGGTTAAGGAAGTAAAAAATGAATAATCTGGCTTTTACAACTACAATTTAATGTAGAGAAAGACCACACAGTCTTTTCAGAGATGTGATTATAGGTTCTAGTATGTTTAGCTCTATATAGATAAGATAACGTACCCTGTGTAACCATGAACCAGTTCTATAGATCTATTCTTCATCTTACCTCTTATCTTTTAGGCTTCTGATGCACAACCCATATAAACCGCTCCCTCATCATGTGTTTTTATATAGAACCACACAAAACTTTGGTTTTTGAAAATGTTTTGTAAACGAATCAAATGTGAAAAGGTTGAGTAAATCTTACTTGTAATGATCTCAATAGCATCTATTTTCATTTGATCAACAAGATCATTGATTCAATCAAGTTCAATGACCATGATTTCCATCTCATTCATCAATCTCAACTTAGATCCTATCCAGATCAGTTTACACTTGTAACCCTTAGTTTTTTAAACTAGGAAAGGCATGTTGGAATCTCAAATTAGATTTTTTTTATAAACATTTCAAAACCTTTCAAACACAATCAACAAATTTGAAATCAAAAAGTTGAAGTCTGAGAGAAATTGAAAAGAAGATTGACTGAATGATCAAAAGAAAAAAATCAATTAAATTAGAGGTTAAGGTTTTTCTTATGAATCAAGAATGATATTAATCAAATAAAGAAAAAGATGGGTGAAGTAGAGAATAAAGAGATAGCGATCATGGGTTGAGAAGAGAGATAGAGAAGTGACAGTCACATTAACTTGAACATATTTTTTTTAAAAAAAAATGAGCATGATCTTTTACAAACATATGTGAACAAATCTCTATGCACCTTTTGTCATATAGTTGTTTATACCAAAATTGATGTTCTATGGGTCAAGAACCCAACTCAAACTCAGTTTGTCTTTTTTGGTGATGTTCAATTGGTTGAATATATCACCCATAAGTAAGCAAAAAGGAGTGTACCATAATCCTTTATTCAATTTTGATTTTCTCTTCTTTCTTCTTTGAAAGTGTCTTCAAGAATTCTATAAAACTTAAGATCACATTCTCTCGATCCTTTGAAGGTGGTAAATGATGATTTATGAAATCTTGAATGATAAAAACCAAGAGATCTTCTTCACTATCTTCAATCAATCTTGTCATGATTTATTGATATTTTTGAGTTTCTTTCTGTGAGATCATTTCAAGATAAAATGGCATATCTGATTTTGATATTTTTTTGGAGGGGGATCAAAAAAAAGTGAAATTAGGTTTTCAATTTACCAAAGGGTCTAATACAAGATCACTTACTTTGTACCCAAAATATCATTTTATCAAGTTCATCAAAAATTGCTTCTTCCTCCTCTGGGTCTGGATCAAAAATCCCATAAGGCATTTTTCTTTGGCATTGGCAAAGTTGCTCAGCTGAATCAATACTACAAACCAAGAAGTTTGGATTAGCCTTAAAGCCTGATGAAGCCTAAACTTTTGGAGGAGATTTTGATTCAAGACACACTTTCTTTCTAATGACTTTATGGATTTGACCAATTCATGTGTAAGATCTTGATACTCTTTTTTCAATGAATTCTTCACCATCACTTGCATCTCATCTCAGGCATTAAATCTATCTTTGTTTAACCAAATGACTTGGATTGCTTGAGACTCAAGAATTCCCTTAACAGTACCATTCACAGAAATGTATAACCTCATGTCTTTTATTGAGATCTTATGAATTTCAGCATGGTTAAATTTTTAAGAATGAGAAGGATGATGACTCACATGAACCCCATGCTTCATAAAGCTCCATCCCATCATTCGGAGACCATTTTTTTTCAAGTTGGATTCCATATCCTCCTAACTTTTCTTGTTCATCTTTTGTGAAGATATCAATCACCTCTTTAGGCTTACTTTAAACAATAAGTGAAAATTAGACAAGATCAGAGCTTTACTTAAGATAATCAGTCTGGATTCTAGGCTTAACATACTCTTCATGTTCAAGTAATTGAATATGCTCTCTCATTTTAACTTCATATCTGACCATTACCTCTGATAATACGTTTGAAAATCCATTGGTGTTTGGTTCTGATAAACTTTCTTTCTCTTTTTTCAAGATGAAAAAAGTGTTTTGAAGAACTGGTGTAGTCATACAATCTGAAAGTTCAAATATAAATCCCCAGAAATTCTTGATCGTAAACGAAGGTTCTGTCTTCAAGATCTCCTCAATCTATCCAGGCCAATCTTCTATTTTTGATCGTAACATACTGTTCATTAAATCTAGAGATTCTAGGACATGTGTGTCTGTGTTTGATCTGTTTTGATCTATTTTCTGTTTTTTTTTCTTCCTGTAAGTATGAAGTCTCAGCAGGAGGATTGGTGGGAGGGAGGGTATTGGAAAAAAGGAGCCGAATTCTTCCGTTCCTCCAAAGTCTTATCTAAATATTTTGTAAGGTGATCCTTTGAGCTTGGTTCAGTTGATCCAGGAGGGATATACCAATCTTTATGATACGCTTTGTGTATGAAAAGAATTTCCCAATTGATTAGGACCAAGAGTCTCTCATTGGTGCTATTGATACTAATTCTGAGCGGGTAACTACTCACCTACACCACGCAAACCTGGATCTTCTCCCAGGTCAAATGGGTTGAAAGCAGAGGCTGGAATGGCAAAGTACCAACATTGCAGGATGATATGAGTGCAAGTCAAGATCATTGTATTCATAGTTGGTTCTCAATATTGAAAGCTATTCTAAAAATTGGTCGTAAGTGTCAAAAAGATTTCATGATCAGATGTGACAAATGGAATCAATGCCACAGAGATAGAGATATGCGACACTACTTGTAATCTTCGGGGAAGCTGAGGCTGCGAGTCAAAGACTTCCCAGACACCTGCAAAGAATGTAGTCAAGATTGCACGTTGCACCAAACTCTGCGTCTGCGGGGATTTGATTGTGTTCCATCCCGGTGATTCAAGTTTTGGCATTATCCTGTAGGTTTTTCTCTCAGGTAGGTGATTCAGGAAATGATCCATGTGGGTGAAGATCTCACTTGAACTCTTTAGCGGTGTAGAAAGTGATCTGGTACATAATCAGTTTGAATCGAATCACATTTGTCAAAACCATCATCAAGCAAAAGGATTAAAGAATGTATGACGTTTGAAGATGATGAGGTTGTTTGTCTAGTCCGAGCATTTACCTGATCATGACGTTTAGATTTGAATGAAAGATAGGAAGTGGCTTATTCGGAAATCTTGGTGCATTGCAAGTTTGATGGATCATTCGCACTGGCTTTTCAGTACTGATCGACCAAAGGAAGCTTGACTGATTTGGTTTTTGATCCAAACAAGTTGATCAATCCTTAACCATCATGTGATTGGGTGTGAATGATCGAGATAAGGTACAGTTCAGTTAACTTTGAAGGTCAATGCGATCGGTTCATCTCTCTTCACTTCCATCCTACTCCAACCTTGACCCTTCCCTGACCAACTTCGGATTCCCTCTCAGTTTACAAGTCTACAATCTTTCCCTGATCGTCCTCAATGCCCTGATGACCATTCTCACTCTATCCATTCAAACTCAACCACATTCATAAATACCTCACTCACTCTTCTCTTCTATCACTTCATCCATCCTTTACTTTTCAACTTTCTCTTTCATCCCTTATCAACCCAATCCACTTTGATTCATCAAACTTTCTTGTATTCCGAATAAGAAAACCAAAAAAAAAATGATTCATAAACTCTACCTGATCGTCTTATTACAAGCTGTCACACTCTTCAAATCTTCTCAACAAGCACTCACTGTTTCAATTGTGGATAAGAATAATTTCTGTCTAGTCCTTCCCAAGGACGCTCACACTAATATTGTTAGTTTTTCAGATCCATTATGAAGATTCAAGTTCTTTTTTTACTCAAGAATTGATTTGCATCTCTCTCTTTCTATATATAATATATAGGGAGATTCTGAATATCCAGGTGGAGAGACAGTTTGGTGTCAAGGTCAAGGTCAAGGTGGTAGTGGAACTTTTAATGGACCTTTTTGGTCACAAGTCGAAGTTGCTAGACCCAAGCAAGGTGTGATACAGGTAAGGATCAAAGCAGACAGACAAAAATTATAAGTGTACAACTTGGAGTCAATAAGCTAAGTAGTGATTATTTTTTCTTTTTCAACATCTTAGATGACAGGATGTATCAACGTTAATAGTTCAGATAGGTAAGCACCATGAACTCAGACTGATGAGTGACCAAAACTCTCATGTGATCAAGACCTTATACTGAACCTCAAAACCTTGTCTCATCAAACATAGGCTTAATGCCAATGATGGAGGAGGACAATACGACTCCAACGGTGGTGATGGTGGAAGGGGAAACCCTGCTGGCAGTATCTGCAAACAGTGCGCTGATGAATTTGAGACTAATCTTTTTCATTTCTCTTTGACTGACTTTGACTGAAATTCGAAATCATGATAGATATCCGGTTTATGTAGAACTTATCGAACCGGCTGCTAATCGGGCGTGTATCAGGTGTTGTCAAAACGCGTAAGTGTTCTTTTACTCCACTTTATACTCCTACTTGGAATCATCTTAATCGATCTTTTTCTGTTCAGTGCGGACTGCAACGTCTCACAAGACACCTCTGGTTGTCCAACCGTCATACCTGGTCAGTCAATTTTTTTTAAACAGAATATGAATCAAAACTAAATCATAATTTAAAAACTTACTGACCATCGTCTACCGACCGCACTCAGGAAACTATTTTGGATGCGCATAAATTTTTCATTCGATGTTTTCCTTTCTTGATTAATCTGTAAATCATTTATCAATCAACGAACGATTCTCTTTTCAACTTCTTTGGACATTCTTCCCGTGTTTTTGAATATAATTTGATTCATTTAATTTAGTTTTTGATTCTTGACTTCGAAATTGTAGGCTTGATGATTAGACCTTATGAAGATGACTTTAATCAGAATTGATAATTTATTTCTTTCAATGCGGAAGATCACTGGAGAACTTTATGAGCTGATCTCCAAGATCTGTGTTCCACATCAATTGAAAGTCTGATTTACTCGAGGTATAAGATTTCGAAACGAATTCACTCCTCACTTTCACGTTTTCTGGTATAAATCTTCCAGCATCGTCCACTGAATCGAATGTAGCACATGATGGAGCACCTATCATGTAAGAAGTAATTTGGTGGTCATTTTTCTTGAATTTGGTCCATTGATCTGAGCTCTTGAAAAGGAAGCCTTTTGATAGGTGGGGTTCGTTAGACTTGAATGAAACCTGCTGATCGATCGTGGCGGATTTGCTGTGTGATTTTGATTTACACTCCGGATTTTTATATCTGATGCCCACTCCCTGCCGAAGCAATTCCCTGCCGACCTAATCCACACTGCCCACGTCGTTATAAGTACTCTTCCAGCAAAGAAAAATGTAGGTGGGTTTAGCTATGATCCTCACATCTAGCACTCATTCGATGGTCACTTGATCGTCTTTGGTTCATCAACCTGATTCGCACTGCCTTTCTCTAATCGCTCAAAAGGCCAAGATTCGAACGTAACATGCGTCCCGTAACAGCTCTTGTTGCACAGCTTGATCAATGATAAAAAAAGTGAAGGTCACATCAAGTATTTTGATGTATAGCAAAGCCACATTCACGTTCAGTTCAACATTCCGTATCCGAATGCGCACCAGGTAAGTACAACAAAAATCCATGCACGTGTACCGGATGGGTGGATGATCAGTTATTCCTCACAGTACAACACATGAGTTGATTGCCAATTTTTTTCTCTTCGATTTTTTCTCCCGTGGATTTTTCTTTCATCTTTCTTTGTAGTACATACATACATTACCCATGTGGCCTTGTTGAGTTTGAAGTTTTGAACGAAGAATTTCAGAGATCATCTTATCCTGGCAAGAGCAATCGATGTATGTTGTATGTACACCGTTGAAGTCCTTGGCGTTCGTCACACCTATAAATATTTAGCCTTTTTAGGGCTTGTGGAGTATCCCCTCGTCCCCTTACTGTTCATCTACATAGCTCGTCCTATCTCATTGTTCTTCTCCTATTCATTTCTGCTTTATAATCAATCATCATCATTTCCTTACCTTTAACTCTCACCTATACCTTTTATTCATTTCAATCCCTCTTCTATCAAAGATTTTTGTTACTATTCATCATCAAACAATGCTTCACCACATACTCGCCCTCCTTCTCTTGATTTCAACTCTGGCTCCTATTCAGGCCAAGGACCTGACTGTTTCAATAGTCGATCGGTATAGCTTTTGCCTCATTGTTCCCAAGGACCCTCACACTAACATTGTGAGTGGTTAAGATTCAAATCTCAGTATCAATCTCTTCTGAGTGGTTAAGTAAACTTGATGTTCTTAGGGAGATTCTGAATATGATGGTGGGATGTCACTCTGGTGTCAAGGTATAAATCGTGGACAAGGAAGATTCAATAATTTCTGGAATCAAGTTGAGGTTTCAAGACCCAAGGATGGTGTTCTACAAGTGAGTCTTGATGAAACAATCAAAGATGATGACTCAATTCAAATCCAATTAAATCAAGTTATGATCTTATTTTCTTTTAGATGACCGGATGCTTCAATCTCGGAAGCTCAGATAGGTAAGCATCGATTTTTTATCAAGAGTCTTCAAATTTAACAATTCTATAGAAGATTGAATATTCATCTTCATTCTCTTATCAAAAAGGTTCAATGCCAATGATGATGGCGGACAATACGACTCCAATGGTGGTGATGGTGGAAGAGGAAACCCAGTTGGAAGTTTCTGTAAACAGTAGGCTAATAATTTCAAGACATGCGTTCATCATTGGAGCTTACTGACATATGATATGGTAGATACCCGGCTTATGTGCAACTCATCGAGCCATCTGCTAAGAGAGCTTGTCTCAGGTGTTGTAGAAACAAGTGAGTCTTTTGGAACTATGGGCCTCCACCATCTCAATGGGACCGATATTAACCCTTCATTTTCTCTTCAGGGAGGATTGTAATGTCTCACAAGACACCTCTGGATGCCCAAGTGTGATTCCTGGTGAGTCAAGCCCTCTACAAACCTCCAAACGCGACTGAATCATAGATTGAGTCAAGACTGATCGTATTTGACCTTCATCACTCAGGAAATTACTTTTGGTGCGGAAACTGAAAAACAGATGGACATATGCTTTCATTTTCTCGGTCTTGCTTTATCTGTATTATTATAATTCTATAAATGGACAAAATTTCTTGTTTTAAGATGATTCGGGGGTGGGGTGGGTTTTTTATTCTTGCGTTTGTGTTGAAGACGAACACCAGATTCGGTCTTGATAGTTGATGTTGAAGAATTCATCTCTTCCAATGAGATAAAATTCACCGGAATCATTCATAAGTTCCTTGAGCATCTTAGTGTACCGTGAGAATAAGTTTATGAGCTACATGCTGAAGGGTCTGAAGGTCTGGTTCACTTGGTCCAAAAAATTTTCAAATGATTTGGAGTTCGAGGAACATAAAGTTTGTTGTCTTTTCAAAATCTTTGATCAACCAAGTGAGCTGTAGTATATTGATCCTGATTATGACAAACAGTGTGAACAAATGATTTGTGGAACATGTATGCGGGAATGGTGAATTCATTTGAATTTCAAAGTAGAATTAGAGTATCATTTCCTTTTGTAAGCTACCCACATATTTGCTTTGTAAACTACAAGGAGTCAGAGAGCAATTGATAATAAAATGTCAGTTGATGAGAGTACTTGGAAATGAGAAAAGTAAGGCGGTACCTGGTTTCAGATTACTGAAAGGATTTGCTGAATATGTGGTCTGTATTGTGTGGTCCTAGCATATTCAAACATAAGAGAATATTGATCAACTTTTTGAGATTGCAGCACAATTTGGCAGATGTTATCGAATTCTCACATAGTTGGGATCGAATTCAAATCCCATCTGTTGACAAAGTGATTTTATTTCATTCACATCTAATTCGATTGAGGTGTCCATGGGATTGGATGATCCTTCGTAGTGCCATAGCGTAGGTCCAAGGTTTACCCACATCCCTCCAGGCTTTAAAAGATGATGAATCGTTCGTAAATATTCGACAATGTTTTTAGCAGTATCAATGAAAAAACAAGTGAGGATCACATTCCAGTTATCTGTGGTTTGGAAAGAGAATGATCCTATGAATCAGTTTAAAACAATCATGTACTTGAACCATTTCCTAAAACTCTGAGACCTTTTTCTTCGGGCTTTGTAAAGATCTCAGTGAAGTCTCCCATGGAAATTCCAAAGTCTTCAGCATTGAATTTGATTGAAGACATCTTATCTGGGAATTTGACTTCTGATAGCAGGTCCTCCTGACAGGTTTGATTTGAAAGCGAGTGAATGAAAGGATAAATTGACCATTGATCGATGCAAGTAGCGCTTAAAAAGGTTTGAGCGAGATGAAATTGAAGTATAAACAAAAAAACATCAATGGATGTGGACTAGGGGTGTGCAGCACGTTGCAATGCATGAGATTCAGGAGTCAAATCAGTGATGAAACATCTCAACTCAACTTGTTCAGGACTAAGTTTGATGCCATGATCATATGGTAAGATGACTCATTGCCTTGCGATAGATATCCTGATAAGATGAATGGTAGGACAGTCATGATTAGCGTTCAATGCCTTACACGATAGTGCCATATGGATTAGGTTGAAATAACTTGCCTCGATCAGCTACCTCCCAAGCAAGTCGACCCAGTCCACAGCCTGGGACAAGAACGCGAATCTGTCTACGATCTATGCCTTCGGGCAATAACTGTTCCGCATAGCTATCTAGGGCGATGAGCATTGGTTCGTAGCAAGCGTCACGCTCTGGTGCCCCCTGACGCGAGTTTTTCGAGACGACCCAATGTCAATTTCAGCACACATGCCGCACGTTTTGAGATGGGTGCCACATCAAACGAGATGGAAGGATGGTCATACCGGACAAACAGGCAAACAAATTGACGCGTCTAAAGCTCACCAAAACACTCCAATCACGTACAAATTGCCGCAAAGTGCTCTTGACTTTATCCGCTTCGAAAGAAGTGACCTTTTCCGCTGAATTGCCTAGTAAAGATCATTTACGTCTAGCACATGTCAGGGATGAGCGAGAGTTGAGAGGATTGTAAACTTTGCTTATGAAAACCTGACCTAACTCGAGCTTTTGACCCACAAGGCCTGAAGGTGAAGAAGGAGTGGGATTGTATGGACCGATCCCAGCTTCCTCGGCCTTGAAGATAATCTCATCTAACACATCCGCATTACGTCTGATCCGATCGTCTACTTCGTTCAACTTTTTGATGTAATTCGGTAATAAATGTTGATCAGCTAGGGGAATTCGATAAAAGTCTTTCTTTCGTCGAGTATTTGCCGTCAATGACCATCTCCTATACTCATCAAATGATTTGACTATCTTCCGGTAGTATGCGCTTTCGGAATTCAAATCCGAACTGGAACTTCCGCCAGCTGGGGTCCTAGGAACGTCTTCGAGCATCTTTTCCGCATCGTTCGTCTCGAGGACATTCTGAGCTAATCCTCGTCAAGTAATCATCAAAAACCAAATGAACAAAGGTCCTTCCGTCGACCAAAGATCGATTTCTCTAACACACGCACCTGTCATTGACGATGTCCAACTTAGACTTTGAGTCGAGGATTCATAAATACCACAAGACCGGCAGTCTGCAGGTCAACTCAGTGGAGGAAGAGTGACATCTGTGTTCATCAAGAATCCAAGATGTGAAGTTATGGGTTAATACATACGAATCGTGTGGCGGCTGACACCCCGCCTTCTTAACCTATTGGCTCAGATATGGGTTATGGCAACCTGTGCTCACATCCATTTCAATCTGAACAACACACGCCGTTTCCTCAGGATGAAGATTTATATGAATTCATAGATGCGGCATGCTTAAGGATAATTTAGACAGATTCCAGCTATGCACTAAAATCACAGCTCACAAGCAGTCATCGATTTTTTCAGGGTGTTTTAGAAGAAACAAGCTGATTGGAAGGAAATTGATGATCCTGGATCCTGAAAGGCTTTAATAATGATCTCGAATGTTATTTATTGATAGAGCTTTTAGTTTAGTTGATCACAATGTCTATTGAGAGTAAACTGATCCTTTATGTGACCTGTTAGGGGTCCTGTCCACCAAATTGTACCACTAAAGAAAACCGATTGCTGTGATGGATGGTCTACATATCAAACTCAAGCCCCACACGCTTTCCTGAGACTGAGTCATATAAAATGGGCGCAGCAAGGTCGATTGAGTAAGCAGCGAATCGGAAGCTCCTGTCCTTGGTGTTTTGAGGGTCTTATTGTAAATATTGCCGGTTGATCTCTTCACAGCCACCTTTCAGTGGACAGATTCATCTCTGCTTAGATGGGCGGTCTTGATCCGAAAGGTTTCATGCCATTTTTTCGATTGAAATTTTTCCGCGACCGGAAAGGTGTTTCACTGCGACCTGTTTTACTTATTCTTTACGTCAGTTCATTTCATGTTCGTATGTTTGAATCACCTTCAAAGGGTTAAAATTTCGTTAGCTATTCGTCTAGATAAGATGTTCAGGATAGATGGGAATAGCTTTTATTCCTCATTCTCAAAGGGCTTTCACCTCTTGAACGTAGTTTTTCATCTCGATCGCGCTTCTTTGAGTTCTTCTTTCAAATTTTTGAAAGCTCAAAGCATTATACCACGCATATTCTTTGAATACTCAACCTCTTCATCACATTCGAGATGGAACAACTGCCTATGAAGAGATTCAATAAAACTACTGAAGAATTGGGTCAAATCAGCACCGAAAATGGAACCTGTCCACCTTATGAGGAAAGAGAAGAAGGAAACCTCCTTCCATCATATGATGGGGGATTTCAAGCTTGGCGATTTTTATTCATCGCATTTATGATCGAAGGTGCCGTATTTGGTACGTGAATGTGAATGTGATGAACTCTTGAAGAAAGATTCAATTCTTTCTGACATCTGAATTGGATTTGAAAGGTCCACCGATCTCTTTTGGTGTTTTTCTGGACTACCCACCTTATTCGGATATGAACAAATCTCTGGCTGCCTTCATAGGTTTGTTGTGTCATGCAAATCAATAACAACATCCATTCTATCTCTTCTAAGATTTACTCATGTCCATCTTGAAATGACTGACTTCATCCGTATCTGTCATCCAGGGACCTTGTGTAGTGGTATCCTTTATTGCTTTGGAGCGGTCTTAACACCGTTGATGGACAAGCACCCATGGATCACTAAATGGGGACCGGCAATAGGGACAATCATTTGTTCAGCGTCTTGTTTGGCTTCAGGCTACTCCAGCAAGGTAAGAAAAATTGCATGATTTGATAATCTCGATAAGATCTTTGGCTGATTGCGCCAAACACAACATATCCATTGTTTTGGCCTCTAACAGCCCTGGCAGCTCATATTATCACAAGGCTTGTTGTACGGATTTGGAGGCTGTGAGTTCATAACCTATCAAATATGATAGACAGTCACTTTTATCGAAAAACAGGACTGAAAGAATTGTTGACTTCTCTGGCTGTTTCTATCCCATGTCATTTTCAGCGTTTCTGTAGTAAGAAACGATATGCTACTCCAAACCAAGTAGACGTTTTACTTACTCGATTAATTTTTTAGCTATCCAGGTTTTGTTTTTTTAGCGGAATGGTGGGTTGAAAGACGAGGGTTTGCAGGAAGCGTGATGTTTTCAGGTTGACTACATAACATCCAACCTATTTTCAAGAATAAACATATGATACTGATATGAAACCATATTGAACTGATTAACATTTCACAGGAGCTTCAGCATTTGGACTTGTCTACCCACCAGTATTGGAATGGTCTTTACAGAAATACGGAAGCGCTATCACATATCGAGCATTTGCAGTATTTTGGCTTGTTGTGATTCTACCAATGATCCCATTCTTTCAGTAAGATAAAAATCCCCCACATTGTGTTTATAAGATCATTTACATCATTCAGAATCGCTGAACCTTTGTTTGATTAGCGGTAGATTACCCGTGTCTCACAGGAGAAATCCTCAAAACTTATTCATGTCCCGATATCTCAGAAGACCGCTTTTTTGGGCTTTCATGTTGGTAACCCTTATTCAAAGCCTGTGAGTACCAGTTTTGCCTTTCTGTCTTTAGAATTCGATTTGAGGAAACTAAGGATTCTTTCCTTTTGATATATGGACAGGGCGTTTTTTGTGCCATCATTATACATGCCAGCATACGCCACCATCAAAGGCCTTCCAGGAGGAATGGTTCTAGCTCTCTACTCAGGCGCAAGCATATTTGGGCAGCTGCTAGTTGGCACAATTAGTGACCACTTTGATAGCAGCTGGCTGATTGGGATCACTTCGATGTGCAGTGGCATAAGTATACTTGGCTTATGGGGTCACTGTAACGGGTTTCCAATGCTGGCTAGCTTTGCTGTCATCTGTTAGTTTTTTTCTTTCCTGTGTATTTCTTTTACAAAATTCATACAGTCTGAACTAAATCGTCTCGTTCTCTGGGTTTCAAAAAAATCAGATGGTCTCAGTGCTGGAGGATTCTCGTGTCTGTGGCAGCGCTTTGCAATGCTTGTAGCCCCCTCAGAACCAAAGGCTGGTAACCTGATTTCATTCTTTGCAACTTCGCGTGGAATTGCAAACGTCTTGACCGGTCCTATTGCTGGAGCCTTGGTACAAAGTAGCTCCTCTGCGGTTCAAGGTTATCAAACCTTGGTATATTATAGTGGGACTTTGATGTTGTTATCCTCAATTGGAGTCGGTATTCGAGTACTATACACCACTAAGGAAACTTTGTAGTCACTCATTGGTCTGTGTTTTTCAGACGCAAAAAATTACATTGATCATTGGTTTGTATTTTGGGTTATTGTTTGTTTGGATAAAATCAAATAGAGAAATATTTATGGGATACAAAGTAAAAATCGGTTTTTGTTTTCCAAGTTTCCGAGTTTCCTAGTTTAAAAAACCTCAAGCACCCCGGGTTTTTTGAGTTCATGCACCGGACAGGTGAGACCAAAGCAAAGTGAAATGAAGCAAAGATGGAAAAGAAGGGAATCCAAAGTTGAGAAAAATTGGGAATTTTCTATCATAAATCAACTGTTAAGAACATGAGGATGCTCAACATATTTTGCTCAACAAAGGCCAGTACTGGCCTTCATGAACACAAGATTAGCAATGAACAAGTGAAGACCACAGCAGAAGGGCAACTTCTTCTGCAAGGAGAAGTTCATGCCAACATCAATGGTGCCCACATAGAAGACTGTGATGAAGCTGAAGGCTTCCATCCTCCATCTTTCTATCAATTAATATCTCAGTTCATCACTAACATTGCACATATATTCTTTAACTTTAATTGCCCAATGCCCAAGTCCAAGAGTGTACCCAACTACAACCTTACACCAATCAACCCATTTTGGCGCATCCCGTATCCCTCAAAGCCTGTTACTGGAGAGACTAGTTTGGTTTGTAAATCCAAGTTTTGCAGGAGAATACCCACCCACTCAACTGTGTACTTTCAATCATCATACAAACATCTCATTGGCGTGAAGGCAATACTTGATTACCTTAGTCTTGCCTTAATCAAGACACAGCCACAGTCAAACTAATAGACGGATGCTGCTTCCAACATTTTAGTGCCCCATTGACAAAGAATACACCAGGACCTACAATTTTGAAAATTTCCGAACACAACTACGCCAGATCAACAGTAAGGTGATTGGAATTCCCGTGACAAATATCAGAAACCACCCCTCCAAAGTCATGGATCTCACTTGTATGCTGAACGGGCCCCCCACGCTGCCTGCCACCCAGCCAATAAGAAGCAATGTACAGCACAAAGAGCATGAGTGCATTGGCATTGATGGCCAGATAGCTATTGGACAAGATGTGCAAAATAACGCTCCATGCCTCGGCAAAGCTAGCAAAGCAGTGAGTTTAAAATGCTGTAAAGTTATCTCAATCAGTTTTACTTACAAAAACACCTCCAATGTTTGATAGTGCTGTCTCCAATTCTACAAAGGTGACTACCCATGTAGAAAGCATAAATCCATGGCCAGACATAAAGCAAAAAAATTACACAATCATGGCACGGTTACAATTGTACCTTTGAAACTAAACAACAACAATCATTGACCCGGTGTCCTTGGCTGTTGGGGAGTCCAGTGACCAGCCTACCCAAACCACTCAGGGTGGACGCAGCATGGGTGTTGCAAAGTATAAAGGGTGATTGCAAGCCAACTTCTTGAACAAGTTCAGAGTTTTGACATTACAGAAAGAAGCAGCAGAGAGAAAATGTCACAAAACTGTTGAGAATGCAAGCCGGACTATAGCATTGGTTGTATGGCATAGGGCCCAGGTGAGATTGGCCATTGTTTTCCACATTTTGATTTTTGGTTATCACTTGTGGAATGTATATTATTGTTTTGTTTCTTATGTGTCTTTATTTCTTTGTTTGTTCACAATAGGTATTAAAGATCACTTGTGGAATCTATATTATTGTTTTGTTTCTTATGCATCTTTATTTCTTTTTTGTTCACAATAGAAGGCACCTGCAAGCAAAATGCATTATATGGATTCCTTTGGCGAGCAGAAAACACAGTTTGAACTTAATGACCTGTACTTACTTTATGGGCAGGTAGATTTTTCCGAACAACCATTTCCGAGCATTAATGTGCGCAAATGGTGACGTCTGTAAAATTACACATTCCTCGGTGAATTATGTAATTTTACAATCAATCCACATTTTCGAAAGGCCGGAAATGTTACAGTCGCAGAAAATCATATGTAAAATTATGTACATGTACCCCCAATGTTGAAATTTACATACAAATAATACAGTACAATAATTGTCGGACACATTTTCAATCCGAAAATTACAAAAAATGTCCTCATCCTTCAGTTTTACATCACAAGTGTCCCAGACATCAACAATCGACGCAATGGCATCCATCGGCAAAGTCAACAACTTTGCCGTAATATTCAAATTTCAGATGAGATGTTTCCAATTGAACACGATTGATGTCGTTTCTTCTCATACTATTGAATTATTTCCCTTCCAAAGGATGTTTCGATGACCGCTTCATCACATTGGATCTTTTCGAATCCAATGAAAGAAACCTCCTTTCAAATCTCAAGGATTTGAAATGAGATCATCGCCAAGAATCTTCAAGGATCTTGGAATCAAACGTCACACAAAGCAAACATTGTTGAATAGCATTAAGGTCAAATAGAAACTCAAGGAAATCAAAAGATTTTTTCGTAATTCCTCATTCCATCCTACTTTGAACCATTGGGTTTATTCTTTCTATCACATTCTTTCAATCATATCATCTATCACATCATTTCAATTATCACATCTATCACAATGAGTGATTGCTTGGACTCCGACTCTGCAGCATATGACTATGAGGAAGACAATTCTAACGCAGAGGAAGAAGAAGATCTTCCTTATGAATCTTCAGAATTTCTTGAAGACGAACAACCAACAAAGTCCTCCAAACCAAGAGCGTCATCTACTAAAGATGCTAAAGCAGCACAGCAATTGTCTCATTCAGGATCATCTCAATCAAAGCTGGCGAAATCATCTCAATCCTCCACTGTCAAGTCCAACAAAGGGAAGAAAACTTTCCGCATTCCACTGGACCGTTCATCATTTGAAACTTTCATTGATGACAAAAATGTCCTTGACAGCGAAGGTTATCCTTTGCTTCCGAATGGAAACACCGTGTATGTCAGGCATCCAGACACCAAGCAACCTGCCAACTGGAGCACGTTTGGCTTTGCATATACAACTTCTGGTGGCAGCATCAGCAAGGCTGGATGGCGCACTGTGAGATTCACCTGCTTGGGGGTTATAGTCTGCAACAACTTACAGTGCAACTATCTTGGCTCTCCATTCACGTCTGCGGACAGGAGAAGAAATTGGGAGAGCAAGTATGTTTTGTCTCCTTTTACCTTCTCGATTTTAATTACTCTTTTCTTTTTGGTTTCATAAATTTCCTATGTCTTTCTTTTTTTCAATCTCCCTTTGCAGACCTCAAAAGTGTCAAGCTGCACGATGCCCGGAATATCTCTTACGTATCAAATGCAAAGGCACCATTTGTCAAATGGACGAGCACATTCCCAGTGGTTGGGGAATTATAAGACATAGCGGCGTCCACCAACATTGCTGGCCTCGGCGATCCAAGCCAGACAAACTGTCCCTTCGTTATTTTGGTAAAAGGGTGGTTGACAATCCGAATATAGGTCCATTACGTCATAAGGTCAAGTCTCCATATATCTCAGATGATCATGATTTCCATGAATCTCACGATATCCATGATTCAGGTAGGAAGAGCTCCAGCAGGCCAACAGGAGATTGTAACTGCAACCACAATCCATCCGGCCTTTGGAAATTTGCATCGTACCGGGTACTATCGCAGGAAGCTTCTTGTAGAAGCAGGTGTCATTCCGGAAAAGAAAATTCCTGGGGCAGCTGATAGCTTCTTGATAGACATGCACAGCTGGGGCGAGTAAGTACCTCTCCACGCAATCAATACATTCCATATCCTCATCTTCATTCATCTCTTATTCCTTATTTATTTCATTTTCGTCATTCTCTTTTTACTTATTCATTCCTTTTTTCTCATTCTCTTTCATTTCATTATTTCCTTTGTTTCAAACTTCCTTTCAAATTCCTTCTCAGCTGTGGTTTGATGGTCCCATCTGACTCAATGGCGTGCCACAACATGCATATCACCATCCAAACACGCTGGATGCAAGAGCAGCTCTTAGCTCGCGACACAGATGGCAGGGTTTACGCCGGTGGACTCCTTTCAGATGTTACTTATAAATTCTTTGCCAATGGGTACTTGCTCTCAACATCCATGTACCACGAAGACCTCCGGCGGTGGATACCAATCCAACTCACTTGGATGTATGGACTCACCAAAGATCATTACGCCGCCCACTTCACAACTCTAATGAAACAAATGCGCGAGGCAGACTTGACAGATGAAGACCACAATACCTTGGTTCGTCAAGTGGTTGATTATTTGGCAGCTCAGAAGAATGGGTTTATCATGGCCTACATGAAGGTATTTCAAGAGTCTGATCGTGCGGTAGCACTATCAAAGCTGCAAGGATGTCATGAGCATTTTTGAGCTCAGGTGACCAGCGTCAAGAGGAATTGTGCAATCATAGATGATGAGGTATAATTCCATCTTTATAATTCCATATTTCTTTATATCATCATTTGTCATATCACTGATGATATTCCAAGCACAGAAGTCTTTTGAAAAGCAAGCTTTGAGCCTTTTAGAGGCTGACCGCCCTGGTGGTATGACCTTTGAAGAGAAGGTGAAGAAATTGTGTATCTGTTTTCCTAGGGCACGAAGATGGCTTGAGTGGTGGCAAGCTACCAACATTAAGTCCATGCTATTCAAATCCAGACCCAAAGCCATTGACGACGATGGTCTCTGTGACGACATCATGCCAGCAACCACGAATGCTCAGGAATCTTTGCATCGCGTGTACTACATGATTTCGTAAGTCATCATTCTCTGGATTTCTTCTTTGAATTTCTCTGAAATTTACTTTTAATCCAGAGAAAGCAACTGTACCGTTCAAGTCGGTCTGGTACAATTGTATGCGTTGGTTATGAGCCTCGAAAGGGATCACAAAGACCGCCTCAAAGGAATTTCAATTGAGTACGGTGGTGATTCGAAGAATTACAAGAAGGTGGCTCAGGCGTTAGGTTAGTCGAAGAAGAATCGAACGTGTCGACGCGCAGAAAAGAGCGATGGAAGGCCACCTGACACCACCGATGCATTGCTAGCTCCGCCCAAAATGAGTAAGAAGAAGGGTGGACGGCCTGTAGGATCACTCAACATTGATTGAAACCCGGTGACAACGTATCAAGGCTTTGTGGCGTCTAATTCTCAATACCGCCAAAACCGTTGCTGGCTGAATGCAATGACTGAGTGTTTGTATGCTTGTCATACTGCACTTTGGTACACTCGGTCTCGAGGCAAATCAGCTCACTTATTCGTGAAATTGATGGCTTTCTTTTCGTCACGGTCTACCTGGGAGATGAGTCAACAAGGGACAATCAAGACCATTTTGACCTCTGGTCAAAAATCGTTGCATACTGCTATCCAGCTGCGATGTCCCAGAAGTTTCACACTTGACGAACCAGCCTCAGCTGATCTATATTTTGATGGCATCTTTGATCGGGAAACTCGATTGGACGAGCCTCAGTCACCTGCAATTACTCAAGTTTTGTTTTGTATCAACCTCAAGCGGAAGAACATATGCTCTGAAGACAAAAAGCATGTCACTCGTGAGAACAAGCATCTCAACAAGCTTGTCATATCTCACGAGCACTTCACCAGTAGGTACGCTATAGGTCCTAATTTTATTCAATTTCATTACTCTCAAACTGCGCAGATCCTGGATCAATGGACTTCTAGTGAAGGCCTTCAACGGGTATCAGCACGTCACTGTCAACTTTGCAAGGCACCCTATCTAGAAAGATCTCGCATTGTTTTGGATCCACCCCCACCGCACCTCCATGTTCACCTCGAGGTTGGTTTCTATCTGGGATCGCGAACTGAAGAGGCGTTCCAGATGATGGCCGAAAGCGACCTGCCCCACAAGTTACTTTTGGACGGTGTCACTTACACCATGTGTGCGCGTGGGTTTTGGAATGGGTCTCATTATTGGTGTAAAGTGGTGCGAACTTTACACGGTGTGAAAGGCATTTGGCATCACAATGATCAGGTTAATGCAGGTATTGCTACTTTGGTGTCTACTGATATCAGCGCTATTGGAGGACAGTCACCTTACACTACATGGGCAATGTATTCTCGACCACCTACCAAAAAAGAAACAAAATTACTCAAGACTGCCGACGCCAAGATCAAGAGGTCTATTGGTAGCAAGGTGGTCATCAATCATCCCTTTCAAAAGCCAAAGGAAGAGTCAGTGGACGATGAAAGCGACCCAGATCAAGACGTAGAATTAGTTCAAGACTCAGGTGAACGCGCAATGGACTTACCAACATTTGAAGAGCTGTTGGAGGTTGAGGAAGAGTTGGGTGACAAGGATATATTTGCCTCAGACTCAGAGGGAGAAGACGAGACCCCTCTGGCACTACTACAACCAGGTGAGTGATGTTGTGAAGTCACCATGACATCTTTGAACACTTCAGCTGACATTATACACTTCCAGATGACTTAGTTTCCTCCAATGTTGACAAGAAAGAAGCGGCTGTCCATCATGAACATATGATGCACGAGCAAGAAATTGCCTGGTTGAGGGAACGTGATGTGCTGGAAGAGCAAGGTTAACTGTCTCTTTATCTTGTAATACAGTGCTCTCAACTTATGGATGATTTCTTGCAATTTTGTAGCTTCAAAAAAAATCAAGCTCAGCGACGAGCAGGTGGTTCCATTGATGCCATCAAGTAAAAGTGATATTGAAGATGATATCGGCCACATTGAAAAAGGCAAAGGTGTGGCGCTTAAAGGAAAAACAAAAGGAAAAAAGGCAAAGGGGAAGAAAATCAAGCTCAGCGGCGAGAAGGCGGTTCAATTGATGTCATCAAGTAAAGATGATGTTAAAGATGATATTGGCGACATTAAAAAAAGCAAAGTTAAAGGTAGGAGGAAAAAAGAAAAAACAGCACAGGGGTGGAAAGGGTGGGTAATTGAGGAGATTGAGGATGCTGTGAAAGAGGATGCTGTGAATGAATTGAATGAGGGAAAGGAGGACGACGGCCAGGGTATGCGAAGGTCACTGCGTATGAAACGCAAGAGGGAGTAAGGATGGGTATTGTTTTATTTATACTTTTATTTCCAGTCACTTGTTTGCCTTTTTCATTGCGTTGGTTCTTTCTTATCATCTCTTTGTTTGTCAATCTTCTTTCAACATATCTCTTGACTTGTTTTTGATTCAATGTCATTATTGCAATGTCTGTTGGGCTTGTTTTTTTTAAAAATATCAATCGTGAAATGATGGTTGGAAAATTCCACATTGTCGACGGACAAGTTGAATTTTCCGATGATATTTTTTGCGCGCTTGCCTTGGCCTTTATACTCCGGAAAAGAAAGGTCGTAAAAGTCAAGTATATCCCGAAAAAATTCAATTTTGCGGTCATTTTCGATGACGGTGATTAATGGTCGTAAAACATGCATTGTAATCAATTATGGGACATTGGTGGCATACTTTTCCGATGTATCTTTTACATACAAATCATTTCCGACCTTCCGAAAAAAACAAATGCACGCAAAAATATATAATTTGGGGAGAATAATGTAAATTTACAGACGACACCATTTCCAACCGAAAATGACCGGAAATAAATCATCGGAAAAATCGCACGCCCCTTACTTTATGTTGCGAGTCAAAAGCTTTTCAGATGCGCAGCGTTTGAAGCACATGTAGACCAGTGTGGCCCCGAGGTTGGCCCCAAACCTCTTTTTTGACATCATCTCACAACCAATAGATTATGAAGATCCGAGAGCGGCAACATTTTCGGCGAGAGTCTGCGGACCCTTTTGATTATCAGCTCTCAGAGAGTTGATAAGGCCGATTTGTGTGCAATGAGGATTAGAGATTTTGAGGAAATTCCCTGAAGCATCTCACGCTTAAATTGCGCGTTTACGAGTAAGTCCCTCGCCGGAGACTCAGTGCTTGATAGGCTAACGGCTCAAAAAGCACTTGAAGCAATGCAAAAAAATGGTGGTTGGGTCCAGCTTGGGACTTAGTTGAGTTTGAAAAAAATCTGACTTGAGCCCCCTTATTGCCTGAGCTTTGTGATGTAAAATCTGACCTCCAAAGACGTAAACCATGAGGTCATACTCAAAAATCCAGATTCAGACGTCCCACATCGCCAACCTCTTCTTCCAAGGACCTCAAACCCGTCGTCTTTCGTCACATCCATTTTGTCACAAAGGCAAATTCCGACCGTGTTCATCACGAAGATGTACAAAATTGCAAAATGCGACGCCGCATTATCAATTCCCATCCTTTTACATCACAGACCTATACAGGGGCATTCCACTAGGAGGAAAGTCATGTCGGAGTGTGGTTACTCCGATCAACCCCAGTCGAGCGCCGTGAACCGCACCGTGCGGAAATCGGAGGCAAGATTATACACCACCAATGCACCAGATTTTTACGTAGCTATGTTTTCATCCCAATAGGTCACATATGTTCTCCGTTTTGGCACATTTCATAAATCCATCTGGACCTCGTTTTCATCATGATTTCAATCAATAAAATCAAATCCTGCATCACTCATGCACTTCGATAAAACAACAAAGCCATAAAATTCGTGTCTCAATATGCTTGCAAACCATATTGTAGGGACCACCGCTGTCAATCATGCATTTTCAAGCGCTCGCTTGACTGTCCATGCGACCAATCTGTCCGGCACGAATTCGAAGCACGGCTGAGGACGGCAAGTCACATCCTACACACGGAGCCGCAGTCACCGCGAACACTTGTGCAGCGGCAAGCCTCAGACTGATTTTGCGTCACACATGCCGCAGTACTACTCAAGTGAAAGAGTCTTCCTCCCCCAGTCTTACTGGCTCCCGATCCAAGTGAGAAACCAAACACAAGATTGGTCAATTTTTGAGGGTGTGTCTTTGGCTTGACGGGTTCAGTGTGTTGATGGCTGTCTATCATGGGTGTTTCTTGTGCTACCATTGCTTTACCCTATAAAAACCCCATCACTGTCTGCCTCCAGAGTCTTTTTTTTGCTCCATCCAGTAAAAAGATTCTAAAGGTAAGGTCTCAATCTCTCTTAGCTTTAAAAATCAAAAATCAAAACTGAAAGATCTTTGATTGTCTTGTGTTCTGGAATGATTTCTTTCTCTATTTTTATCTTTTCTCTCATCCGTTTTTAGTGTCTCTTCAACACTTGACTTTTTTTTGTTCAGCTTTTATAAAGTTTTTTTTTATTTGTCAAACTCTTCCAAAACCCGTTCACATTCTTTCAAATTCTTTTCATAATCTTCATTATAACCTTAAAATGATGGAACAAATCCCTACAAAGCACGAATTGGATAATCCTAGTATTGAAAAAATCACCTGTGAATCTTATGAATCAGGAGAAGAAATCATCCTTCCACCCTATGACAAAGGATTCCGAGCTTGGCGATTTTTATTCATCGCATTTATGATCGATGGTATCGTATTTGGTATGTCATCACTCTTCTTTTTTTTTTCAAAAAAAATAAAATCTCTCTTTATTTGAAGAAATCCAAAAATCAAGTTTCTAAAAATCACTTTTCTTTTAAAAGGTCCACCCATGGCTTTTGGTGTCTTTTTAGACTACTCCCCTTATTCAGAAATGCACAAAGCCCTTTCTGCTCTCATAGGTTTGTCGCGTCTTGAAAACTGATAAAACAAATCCTCATTCCAGCTCCTCTGCTCTTCACTCATGTGCAAGTCTGTCGTACAAATGACTGAATTCATTGGTATTGATCATATAGCAACTTTGTGTAGCGGGATCCTTTACTGCTTAGGGGCAGTTATATCCCCATTAATGGAAAAGTACCCATGGATCACTAAATGGGGTCCAGCGCTAGGCACACTGATTTGCTCAGCGTCTTGTTTAGCTTCAGGCTACTCTAGCAAGGTATGACAAACAAATTGAATAATCTAATCACCTAAAAAATCTTTCTGGCTAACCCAGTCAAAAACAAAACACTTCTTCTTTACACATTCAACAGCCTTGGCACTTGATTATATCACAAGGATTGTGCTACGGAATCGGAGGATGTAAGTTCATATGCTATCAAACATGATACTCATTCAGTCTGATCCAAAACAGAAAACTCACACATTCATTCTTTCTTTCTCTTTGGGATAATCACATCTCCTTTTAGCATTAATTTAGTAAGAAACCAAATGTGATCTTAAATCATAGAATTTTTCACTGATTTGATTGGGTGTTCAGCTATCCAGGTTTTATTTTTTTAGGTGAATGGTGGGTCGAAAGGAGAGGGTTCGGAGGAAGCGTAATGTTTTCAGGTATGTTTCTTATAATATGAAGAAGTCCATTTTTCCATAAGTAAAAGATAGATCACTGATAAGATATCAAAAAAAAATCAAATTCACACTTCATTCACAGGCGCTTCGGTATGTGGAATCGTTTACCCACTAGTATTAGAATGGTCTTTAAAAAAGTTCGGTACCGCTATCACACATCGAGCCTTTGCAGTCTTTTGGCTTGTTGCAGTCTTACCAATGCTCCCATTCTATCAGTAAGATGATCACTCCTTGAAGTTACCTTACCTCCCCCCCAAAGGGATCATTCTTCTGAACCAATCCATCTTTTGAATGATCAGTGGTAGATTACCCATCTCTTATAGGAAGAATTCTCAAAATTCATCCATGTCATCATACCTCAAAACACCTATCTTTTGGACATTTATGTTCATCAACCTGATCCAAAGCATGTGAGTGAATCGATTCAAATTCCCATCTTCCAAGCTCGTTTCAAGAAACTCAGATCATTCTTCTTTTTTGGATTTGATTCGGTAGGGCTTTCTTTGTACCTTCCTTATATATGCCAACTTATGCAACCCTCAAAGGTTATTCAGGTGGAATGATCTTAGCTATCTTCTCAGGCGCATGTATCTTGGGTCAATTACTAGTCGGAACACTTAGTGATTACTTTGACTGTAGTTGGTTGATCGCCATCACCTCTGTCTTCAGTGGGATCAGTATCTTCGGTTTATGGGGTCACTCTAACGGCTTGGCAATGCTCGTTAGCTTTGCAGTGATCTGTGAGGAATTTTTTGTTTCCCCATTCTTTAACATCTAAAGTGATCTTCAATCAAAAGAAAGAATCCATGAAGTTGAATCTAATTTGACTTTTTCTTTCTTTCTTCTTCTTTGGTTTGATCAAATTCAGATGGTCTAAGTGCTGGAGGGTTTTCATGTCTTTGGCAACGATTTGCAATGCGTATAGCACCAAATGAATCCAAATCAGGTAATCTGTGTTCATTCTTTGCAACTTCACGTGGGATTGCAAATATGGTGACCGGACCGATCGCAGGTGCATTCTTACATCATAGTTCAACTGATTTAAATGGTTATCAAAACTTAGCATATTATAGTGGTAGCTTAATGATCTTCTCTTCACTTGGAGTTGCAGTTCGATTACTTTACACTCACAAACAAACTTTCTAATCATTTCATCTTGATTGTTTTTTTCTTCGCTTCAGATCCTTTTCAAGATCATCTTCGTTGTTTCTTTATACTTTGAAAGTATTGTTTATTTTGAAGTTTTTTGTTATTATTATCCTTAATAGAATTTGGTATCTGAGATACATCACCAAAAAAATCAAACATTCCACTCATTTGTTTTCATTCCTTAAAATTGATCAAATCACTTGAATCATTCATTTATGTTTAGAATCCTCGTTTTATTTAATAAAAATCAAATATAGACATCTTACTTTGGAATAAAAACCTTAGGGAATCAATTCATTTAAATATCTTCTTTGAAGATTAAAAAGATTCAATAGAAAACCATTTGGAGTTTTTTCAAACAAATACGTTCTCACATCTTGTTATGTACCAAAGAAAAAAAAATAACAAATCATGTGAAGAACTACTTCTTCTTTAGCCAGAGGAAGCGTTTTATTTTTTTAAATTCTCTTCCAAGATTCATTCTACATAATCAAATTTCTATGTAGACTTGTGTTTTTTTAAAAAAATTATATTCTTCATTTCAAATCCCATTCTTTCTTTTCATACATCCAATCCAATCCAATCTTTCTTTTGTTTTTCTTATGTACATACATCCAATGTTGATTTTTCTGAAATTGATTAATATTGACTAAGAAAAGTTTATCTAGTTTCAAAACTTATTTTTTTCCCATCATCATGATTGAATTTTTTTCAGAAAAAATAAATCCATCAAGTTTTGACTTCTTCTTGGGTTTAAAGGTTAAATTTCTTGATTGAAATACATAGTTCGATCACTAAGATTCATCACCAATTCTTGTGAATTGAAGTTCAAGCTTTTTTTGATGATCGAAGTTTTTTGACATGATCTCTTGTGAGATTTTTTGACTTTTTTCATTTACTTTTTGATCAATCATTCAGATTAATTCTAATACATCTTCTATGGGATTCAAGTGATTCAATGAATAGATCAAGTTGATTGATTCAAGAAAGATCAAGAAAAGAAAGAAAGATTGATTTAAAATATGTAGTTCATTCATTGTCAAACTAAAGCCATGGTAGAAATCACAAGTGAGGAATTCTGACTTCGTACAGCTTTTTTCTTAGATCACGTGACCCGAAATTTCAGCTTCGCCAACCCATTCTCCTAACTTTTTCGACCCCCCTCACCGTCCTTCCAACGCCGGTAGCTCGCGTCAGATGCCACATGACGCGACCGACACGGGCCAGATGGTCGAAGACGACCCCTTCAATCATCCGGCCAGAGGAACGATAGATCCGAACGCGACCGTTGGACTTATCGACGCGAACGACGTTCCCCAAGGCAGTTCGGACGAGACCCTTCCCCAGACCGAGATCCTATCAGACAAGATCAACGTCGCTCCCAAACGCAACCCGGTTCCCCTGCTCGCCCAGTTCTCGAAGAAGAAAGCTCGATCCGCTACTCCGAGCACAGACGCTGCTGAGAACCCCAGGGTAGCCCCCGACACGCCTCGATCTGAGAGGATCGCCCGTATGATCCCAGGCAACGACGACGACAGGTCTCTCAATGCCCTGTTGACCAAGCTGGTATCGGTAGCGAACTCGGCGATCCAACTCCCAGCCAGAGGCAGACTCCCGACCAAGATCCAAGTTGACGTCGAATCGTGCGCGGACATCTTGGTTCTGATTAACGCAGCATACGACCGGCATCAGGTCGACCAAACAAAGAAGGCTCTCTTCAATAAGCCGACGTCCAGCCCCGAATGCCCCACCAGGGCGGCTGCGTCGTTAACACCACCAACGCTAGGCTCTAGCGATGCGCATGATTCCCAAATTAGCTCTCTTGCAGAGAAATTTGATGTTCTGAGCGAACAAGTTTCTTTTCTCGTTTCCTCTCTCCCATCTCTTTCTCAACCTAGCGCCCCGAAGCAGGCCCCCGCTCAAACCCCAGGCTCCTACGCTGCTAAAGCGGCAAAGGCTCCTCCTGCTGGCACAGGGCCAACGGCGAGGTCGAGGCCCACCCCCACAGCTCCAGTCAAGAAAAGGCTGGCAAACACCGTGACCTTGGTCCAAGTGGACAAGGCACAGGTGGCTCTGACGGAGCTTTCAATCATCCAGCTCATCCAAGGCTTCAACAACGCCTTTGGCCTCAACAACCTGAAGGTGTGTGAGTCCGATGGGACCACCATTAAGGTCAAAACAGTCCAGCGACACCCGTCCAACGACTTAATCCTGCACTTCGAGAGTGCTGCCCACGCCAAAAAAATCCGTCAGTCGGAACAAATCTGGCTTCCCCCTATCACCAAGGCCTTGAAAGTGAAACCAACTCACTACACGGTACTTGTACACGGCATCCCGACCTCCTTCAACCCTGAGGTTACCCACCACACCGAGGAGCTTATCGCTTCCAACCCGGATCTGTTGCAGGAGGCGGCTTTCATTAGATGGCTAAACCCTAGATCACTAGAGGACCCGGCAAAGCGGTACTCAACGCTGCTGATAGGCTTCAACGCCGAGCACCAGGCTGACAAATGTGTCAGAGACAAGGTCTGGTACGGTCGAGGTCTACACAGGACCGTGGCTGGCAGGGAACCGCCAAAACGGTGCTATAACTGCCGGAAGACGGGTCACACAACCTTCTCGTGCCCCGCTAAGGCTATGTGCCCCCATTGTGGAGGGGAACATCACGCCTTTGGGTGCCCCCAAAAAGGCTCAGCCCCCCTGAAATGCACAGCGTGTATCCGATCCTTGATCGCGCTGGACCCTACCACTTCAGTCAAACGCCTGTTTGAGACCAACAACAACGATCTCCTCCATTCCCCATTCCACCCGCAATGCGCCACTCGCATTGCCGAGGGACTACCACCGTTCAACCCTAGCGTGTCGCCCAAGTTGGTCATCACCGCCCAAGAAACAGTTGTCTCTAACTCTCAATGTTAGAACAACTACGCCAGCGCATTATCTTACCTGACACTACGTCGATACTTCAATTGAACTGTCGCCACTCACCTGACGTTTCAAACTCTCTATTTAATTCTGATCTCACTTCTCTGTTTTCCATTCTGTCTCTACAAGAACCTAATGTCAACAACGTTGACTACTTGCCACAGGAGAACTCCAACTGGACGCTTATTAGTCCTACTCCTGTGGAAAGAACCTCAAGTGCTCAACCTAGAGCGTGTATATACATCCGAAAGGACTTGAACGCCCAAATCAACCCCCTCCAGTCACCCTCTCGGGACATAGCAGCTTGTACAATTACTTTCACATCCGGCTACACGCTGCTTGTAATCAGCGTCTACAATGACCCCGAAATTTTTTCAGGTTTTGTGGCATATGAGACCCTGATGAAGAACGTCCCCCTAGACATCCAACTTTTACCTACCATACTGAACACCGACTGTAATCTTCACTCCTCTCTCTGGAACCCACCTCATATCTCCACACAGGATAAGGACGCGGACCGGCTTGTGGACCTTATGTCACGCTGGGACATGCGTCTCCGGTCCCCCGGTGGGATCGCAACCTTTGGTGTTGGCTCTCGCACCACCCTAGGCACCTCAATCGACCAAACGTGGGTCAACGAACTGCTGGATGACGTCATCCAACAATGCATCATCGACACGGACAACCTCACGAGCCACTTCTCCGACCATCAAGCCCTCATCACGACTTTTCTCACACGTAATGACTCACTTACGCCAAGCACCAACATTGCACGACCCCAGAAGAACTGGAAGAAGGCCGAGAGGATTGCCCTGAAGGTCAAAGTCCAGGAAAATCTTCCGGCCATTCGACCACTAACGACACGTGCGATGATTGAAAACTTCGACCAGGCCCTGACCGACGTAATCACGAACGCCCTCAACAACAATTCGCCACGGAGGCCTCCGGCGGGTAAGCACAAGAAGTGGTGGGACCCTAAAGTCCTCGAACCACTTCGCAAGGAAGCCGCAAAGGCCGAACGAGTCATGAAGAAGACTCGTTCCGACGAGGACCGCGCCAAGTTCAAGAAGGCACGCAATGCTTTCAAGAGAGCAGTCGACGCGGCCAAGGAGAACAGCTGGCGAACCTACCTCTCCACTCTGGCCCACGACACCTTATTCCAAGCGAAGAAGTTCGCTTCAGGACGACAACCTTCCCCAGTGATCAACACTCTGATCACGCCAGAGGGATCAACGTGTACGTCGAACAACGCCAAAGCTGAAGCTCTTTTTAAAGCTACGTGCGTAGCAACCGCGCCCTGCAACCTCGACGACACCACGCCACACTCGTACCCACTAACTGAGGAGACCAAAGACACCGTATCGGCGATGCCACGTCTTCTCTCTTCCCTCAACCACGACTCGCTTAAATCCATCGTCAACGCGAGCCCACCTCTCAAGGCCCCCGGTAAGGACGGCATCCAGAATTGGGTTTGGCAGGCGCTCTGGCCGGTGGTCAAGAACCACGTCCTAGCACTTTTCCAGTGCATTACAACCACGGGGTGTTTTCCGACGCGCTAGAAGGAGGCACGCACCGTTATGATACCTAAACCGGGGAAGTCAGATTACACCTCCCCGTCCTCTTTTCGCCCTATAGCTCTCCTCAACACTATCAGCAAATTGTACGAAAAGCTGATCACTATACATCTCTCGCAACAGGTCGAGACCCTACAGCTACTCAACAACGGCCACTATGGTGGCCGCCCCAACCGGTCGAGCCAGGAGGCACTAGTGCACCTCGTTTCCTACATACGGAGCGAATGGGCCAGAGGCAATATCGTTGGCGCAATGTTTGCAGACGTCAAGTCGGCATTCCCGTCGGTCCACCATCCCCGCCTGATGGACACCCTCATAAAGAAGGGTCTCCATTCCGAAACCCTCAACATCATCAGCAATTTCCTCACAGCTCGCTCAACCCGGCTGGCCTTCAATGGCTTCGAGTTGGCCCCCTTCGACCTCACCCATGGGCTGCCTCAGGGCTCGCCCCTTTCACCTTTGCTATATCTGCTCTACAACTCTTCTCTCTTAGATATTGCTAACTTTATTCCGTGGGCCGAAGCATTAGGATTCGTCGACGACGTGATCCTTCTAGCCTTGGCTTCCGACCCCCACCAACTCCAATCGAAGATGAAGACCCTAACCTTCCGCCAAACAAAGTGGGCGGAACACCATGGGGCCATCTTCGACACGAAGAAAAGCCATTGGATGATATTCGACATGCGGAAACGTGACAGGAATGACAAGAACACGCCCACCATCGACTTCGGCTCAAGAAAGAACCTGGTCCCCCACGAGACCGCCAAGTGGCTCGGTGTCACTTTTGACTGCCAGCTCACTTTTAACCAGCACCGACAGGACGTCACGACGAAAGGAAAGCAAAGGTCAGGTTTCATTGCTTCCCTCACAAAACATGAGTGGGGCATCCCTCCACACCTGATGAGGACGCTCCTCACCACCACAGTCCACACAGCCACCGACTACGGGGTAGCGGCGTGGCTACCTTTTGACCCCCCGAAATATTTCATGGAACACCTGGCGACCGTGGACAACACATGCTCCCGGGCTGCCTTGGGTGCCCTCCATACCACCCCAACCCAGTTTTTAAGACACGACTTGAACCTCCTTCGACCTGAAACACGACTCAAAGCTAAGGTCATGTCTTTCATTGCCAAGGCGCTTACAAAACCCAATCACCACCCGCTCTTCTCCATCATCCAACAGGCCCAAACCTCGAAGCCCCAAACCCATCGAAACGTCTTCCATCAATTCTTCCAACACGAGTTGGGAAGGGAATTCGACGAATTCACCACGCAATTGCCGGTGGACCCTTCTGCCATCCTACTACGACCTACCAACTTCTCCACGGTCATTCAGGAGAATGAGGATGTGGCAATCTCCGGTACGAAGAACCTCAGGCACTCTGCCGGACACCTCATCATATACACCGACGGCTCACGGATTCCGACTAAGAACACGTCAGCGGCCGCCTGGTGCCAAAACAACTCCAAGTCACTCGCCCGACACCTCGGCAAGGCCCGCCTACACGGGATCTATCAGGCCGAGTACAACGGCGTCCAACTTGGCCTCACGCTAGCTTTACGAGCGGCTACACCTCGCACTCGACGCATCTCAATCATCCTTGACAACCAGTCGGTCATCAAGGACTTGAGCAACTGCCCTCCGACCATTGCCTCCCTCCTGGATAGGAAGGAGACCTTCAAGATCCTTTCGTACCTTGCTGTGTCCTTCGCCCACGCGAGGGTCACAATCCGTTGGTGTCCGGGCCACAAGGGGGTGAGAGGAAACGAAATTGTAGACAAAATTGCTAACACCCTTGCCAATCGTGACCTACCCAGCACGTTTACGTCGACTCCCACTCTCGCAGGGTTCACCTCAGCGATCAAGGAGTGGGCCAAAGACGACAAGAACAATTTCTCCGCGGACGACCTCAAGAGACTCGGACAAGCGCCCTCAGCCAAACGGCACCTCAAGGCACTAAGCTGCCTGCGAAAGCACGAATGTGCGACCATTACTCAGCTACGTTCCAACCACGTTCACTTGAACTCTTACTTATTTAAATTCAAACAACGCTTTGACCCAGTGTGTGATTGTCAGGAGGGGGTTGAGTCTATCGACCACTTCCTCTTTGTCTGCCACAGATACAACCGCCAAAGGGAGAAGTTCTCTGCGGCGCTACACGAGCTCCAAATCACCGAGTCGACTGACATCCTCAAAGACCCGCGAGCTTTCAGTTGCATCGCGGAGTTTTGCACCTCAACCTGGCGACTTAAACAACGCTGGGTTTGGGCCTCAATCATAGGGGAGGAGACCCCTAGACTTGTCTCTGCCCCCACCGTCTGATACAAAACACATATTACCTTTAGCGCGGGTTTTTACCGGAGCGGAGCACAAGTAGTTACAGTGCCTGATAGCCTACGGCTCAGGAGGCACTCTAAGCAATGAAAAAAAAAAAAAAAAAAGAAATCACAAGTAAGAAATTCAATACTCGATCGACCCGGATCTCAGACCGATCGACCATTAAATCAATTCAATCCAAACTTTAATCCAATCAATCCACTTCACCAACTCCCACGCTAATGCCTCCCTCGCGAACCCCAGCTTAGTACTCGCGAGAGATCCTTTAGCTCGGAACAGGTCCTCAAACTATTGATCTGGTATATATATAATACCTTTCATTCCCCGATGATTCATTCTGAACGGATCACAAACACAATTACCCAATCAGCTCTCAGAGAATGTAACGAATTTGATTCCAAACAAGTTGATTTCTTTCTTAAGATGATCTACACCTTCAAGATTTCTCTTTTCCCAATATCCGGCCAAGATCCCAAATCTCACTTTTTCTCTCTCTCGATCCCTATAGCTGAGTCATTTGAACCCAATCAATTCAGGGGATATCTTTTCTTCATATTTGGAATGAATTTCTTTCCAAAAGAAAAAGAAAGGGTTTGAAGTGTGGGTCAGAGCACTGTGTTGGATGTCTGTGATTTAGTCTGGAAGGAGAATGAAAGAAAGAAAGAATGAGTGAGTTGAGAGTAAGGAGAAAAGTGAATGAGATTGAGAAGAAGATTAAAGAATTTCGAATTGAGTATTTTAGATTGACAAATTTGATTTGATTTGAATTTAAGTCATCTTTTCTTTTCTTTCTTTTCTTGATTAGATTAGATCAGATTAGATTAGATTAGATTCTTGATATGTGCTAATGTTTGATTAACTCACCTCGGAGAGTTTTCATCACCAGCTAAATTGTCTCATCCAAAATACACTGTAGTTCTCTGTTGGTTTAGTGATTGGTCGGATTTACATTCCTTGATTCAGTCAGTCAATTTTCGATTGGAATGAGTTGAAATATCAAATTGAAGAATTTCAAAAGAATTTAGTTAGTCAGATAAGAGTTTCTCAATCGATCGATCGATCGACACTTTAAACCATCGAATTCAAACTTCATTCAAGTTTCTTACTTACTTACTTACCTTTTATCAAATTCAATCCAAGTTAAAGAAAAAAGTAAGAAATCAAAGTGTGAGAATGAAATCAATGATGAGTTGAGTTGATGAATGCTTTCTTTCTTTCTTGCTTTCTTTCTTGATGTCGAATCAGAGTTCAATCGAAAGGAAGTGAAATTTAAAAAAAAAGAAAAGAAAAGAAAATGAGTTTAGTTGAACAGTTTTATTATCATCCACTTCGATCATCACCACCCACCCATCAAGATCAACAACAAGAACAACAACAACAAGAACAAGAACAACAACCAATCAAACTCCATTCAAATCAACTCGATCCATTTCAATCTCATTCACCTTTATCTTCTTCTCAATACTCTATCAATCTATCATCAAATCAAACTTCATCTCAATCTAACACTTCAACTCCAACCGATCTATCCTATCATCATCATCATCATCATCATTCAAATCCTATCATCCCATCATCTGATGCAATCTGGATTCAATTCTCTCCTCAAACCTCATTCTATCAATCTTCTCCTACCCGATTCCAATCCGATTCACCTACTTCAATCAATCTGAATCACTCCATCCAATCACATCATCACCACCACCATCAGAACCCTCACCATCCTCATTCAACATCCATTGACTCTCACCCTCAACCTACTCTCAACACTGATCCCAATCAATCCAGCTTTGATCTCTTATCCAACTCAACCTTGGAGACCATCAAAGACCACAAACCAAATTCAATCTCAAACTCAACTCATTCGATCATCCACAATCCAATTTCAGAATCAACTCATTCGATCAACCACAATCCAATTTCAGAATCAACTCATTCGATCATCCACAATCCAATCTCAAACTCAACTCATTCGATCATCCACAATCCAATTTCACACTCAACTCATTCAATCAACCACAATCCAATTCCAAACTCAACTCATTCGATCATCCACAATCCAATTTCAGAATCAACTCATTCGATCATCCACAATCCTTCTTGGAATCAACTTGAACCGATCCAATCAACAGAGCCATCTAAACCTTTATCTAATCATCTCATCTCCACTTCACCACCCTCAATCTCAAATGAAGTTCAACCTTCCAACTCATCATGTATGTTGAATCTCATCGAATCTCATTCTTCATTCTCAAAATCTGATGATCTTGATCGGTTTCAGTTGACTTCCAAACTCAACCTCAATCTAAATCAATAGATCAATCTTTCAATCCAAATGCTCATCATCATCATCCGATCGAACCTTTACCCATCTCATCCTCTCCTCCATTCCAACTTCAACCTCATCTGGTTCATCTAGCTGACCCTTCAAATCGACTGTCCCAACCCATCTCAACCGGTTTGAATCAATCTATCCTTGAAGAATCCGGTCACAGTTTGTCCTTCGCTTCTCACTCTTGGATCTTCACTTCTTCACATCTCATCCTTCATCCTCTTTCTTTCTTAACAGATGCCGTCGAAAAACGATATCGTAACAATATCAATTCTCATATTGCTGCATTAGCTGATTTGGTACCTGCCTTACAACATCTTAGAGCATTACCATCTGCTGCTACTTCAAGACGTCATTCGAGTCAATTCATCGTTTCAACAAGTGCGATTGGGAAAATCCCGAGCGGACTAGTAGATGGGGTGAAAGCGGCTACTAAGTTGAGTAAAGGTAACATCCTTAGTAAGGCAAGTCATTTCATCCTTTTTTCTTTACTCTTGACCATCTACTGAGCTGACCTTTCTTTTTATATACGTTTATATATCCCTCTAGAGTGTTGATTATGTGAAACATTTGCTTCGTACAAGAGTTGAGATGGAAGAAGATTTAAATGAATTAAAAGAGATGATCCGTTTGAGAGTAGAGGGAGGTGAACTTTTGATACTCGAATGGGAAGAGAAGATGAATTTAAAGATCAACGAAAGAGAAAAGAAAAGGATGATGGAACAAAACCAATTGGAAGATGAAGTAGATGATGAGATTGAAGTTAGTAGGAATGAAAGTTCGATTAAGAAACGTAAAGTTTTAAATCCAATCGATTCAGTTCAAGTCACTAAACCTAAACCAAATCATCCTAAATCGAATAAATCAAATCAAAAGAAGATCACCAATCCTTCAGTACCTTTCACATTATCTCTTGATTCTAATTCTAATCAAACTCATCATCTCATCAGTCCACCAATACGTTCAGATGGATCCAATCCAAACCATCATTCCACTCTTTCATTTGATCAATCTAATCAACTCGAAGAATTGAATATATACAAACAACCTGAACCGATCCCCAGACATTCTAAATTCAATTCAACTTATCAACCTACTCATGATTTCTTACATCAAACCTTTATCAACCCATTCCAATCGACTCTTTCAGACTTACCTCCTTCTAACCTCTTAGCGATCTCCATGGGTTTCTCATTCGCCATGGGATCAGTTTATCATTATTATCAAACGAAATCGTTGATCACTCCTCTATCCGATTCGTCTAATCCTAGTGAACCTACTCCTCATCTCAGGACTTATCCCAACAGTTGTTTTGATGATCAAATCCGATTTGGAACACTTGAACTCGATCATCTTGGATTGATGAAAGCCGGAATCCAAACAGTCTCGATCGCTTCCATGATCTTTGTTTTATTGATCCTCTTTAAACCTGAATTCTTATTGAATTTTATCCAAACTAGTTATCCTATCAAACCATCATCATCATTTAAAAAGACCCAAAATTTTAAAACAAAGGATTTGATGGAAGAAGAAAAAGATCAAGATCAGAGTTTGAAGAGAAAAGTGAAGTTACCAATCGGAGTTTTGGGATTTGGAATTGAATGTTTTAAAGTGTCAAGTCAATTACCTATCTTACTTGGTCTTCCTCAATGGTTTAATTGTTCAAGTTGGGTTGATGATCAAGAAGATCAAACTGATCAAGTGAAAAGATGGTCAAAGATTGCAGAAACCGAAATTTTGAATCGTATGTGTTTTGTACTTTATGCTTTATAGTCTCTCAATTTCCAATTCACTCATCAAGTTGATGATCATCTTTTGTTTTTGTTTTGAGTAGAACCTAGTGAGATGAATTTTTTGAATCGATTATATATTGCTTTAAAGTTATATAATTTAATAGATTGGAAGATCATCAATTCAAGACGAGAGATTCAACAGATTGAAGATTTGATTAAATCCATCATCATCCTTTCAATTTATCTACGTGATTTATTAGGTCAACAGAATTTGATCAGTCAAACCTTATGGAATTTAGCAAAGGAGAGTTTAACTTTGATTCAACCATCTGAATCATCAAGAATGATCTACAAAGACGAAATTCAAATGAATCCTAATCTCAATCTTAAGAAACATCAAATCAAATTTGAGATTCAAGAAATCTTGAAATTCAGTTTTGAAGAGATTCATGAATTATTAGAAACTTCCAAAAGTGATTCATCCTATCGATTGATGTCCATCAACTATGAAGCTCATCAAGCGGATTGTAATTTGATTCAAAAGATCTTGGAAATCAAATTTGAAATCGATTTGATCGAAATCTGGTCCCGAATCTTTGTTTCCACCATCAAGAAGACCACCCCGATCCAAAGTAGGACGAGTGAATTACCACAATCTTTTGAACTTCATTCGATCAATCAATTGCCTACTAGATTAGAAGAAGCCGGAGATCATTATGCATTACAAGTGTCGAATGGACGAATGAAGGTTCGAGAATCGATGGAACGGATGAGTGAATTCTTAGCCAGTCTGGAAGCTGATTCGAAGACGGAAGGATTGAATCAGATGGTGAACTTAACCAAAGGTGTTTGGAGTTTAGCCTTTGATGACGAACGGGTTTCGGAGTTAGTGGGAGAAGGGTTGAGGAAGGAGCTTGAAGGAGAAGAAGAAGAAGACGGATTAGAATCGGTGGAGAGTTATGTGGAATTGATGATGATGAAGAAGAAGATGAAGAAGAAGGATGGAAGGGAAAGGGATGGAAAGAAGAAGAAGAAGGCAAAGGGAAGGAGATCAGGAAGTACGTTGGATGGATTAGCGAGTTTGACCATTCAATGGTTAATGATCCGAGAGATGTATTTGATTCGAATCGTTTTACCACACCAAAGATGGAGTTTAACCCGACCTGAATTGATTGAGTTTGATCAAAGATTAGAGATTAGAGAGAGAGGAATGGGATTGAGAGAGAGAAGAAGGGAGTTTGAAAGACAGATGAATTTGAATTTGATTGAGATCTCGACGAAACAATCAACTGAATCGATCCAGAATGGGGAAAGTGAAGAGTATGATTTGAGGATGAGTTTGATGGATTTAGAAGAATCGATTGAGAAGTTGATGGAGGAATGTATGAATTTATGAATTTATGAAGGGAAGATTGAGGAGATTGAGGAGGTTTGGGATGAAGGTGAGGAAAAGTGAGGGGAAATTTTTGAAATGGGATGGCTGATTCGGGTTTAGATCAAGTTTGATTGGTTTGATTGTTTTGGTTGTTTTTGTGTGGGATTAGTTGGTGGGGTTTAGGTTTATTTAAAGAATGCGGATTTTTTTTACATTGAAAGTTTGAACATTGGATATCAAAGAGGAAAGAAATCATTACAAGATTTAAAGAAGAAGAAGAAGGAGAAGGAGAAGAGAATCAGAAGAAGAAAAGAATCAGAAGAAGAAAAGAATTAGAAGAAAAGAAAAAAAGAAACAAAAAAAGAAAAAGAAAAGAAAAGAAAAGAAAGAAAGGAAGAAGAAGAAAAAGAAGAAAAGGAAGAAAAGAAAAGAAGAAGAAGAAGAAGAAAAGAATTGGGTTTGTTTGATTTTTACCATGATTTCTTTTTCTTTCTTTTATCCATTACTTTATTTATAAAGCTATCAAAAAAATATATAGAGATATATTTATGTAGGTGAATGAGTGTATGAGTGTGTGTCAAGTTTTTTTTTGTAAACTTTAATGAGTTTTTTCAAGATGATGAATGATGAATGATAAAGAGGAGATGAGATGAGATGAGATGAGAATTGAAAAAATTGAAAAAAGGTGGTGAGTGATGAGTGGTGATGAACTGGGAAAGGGTTTGAAAGTCAAGAACAAGAAAAGAAATGATGATTATATAAGATAAGATGAAGTGATGGTGATGATGAAGATGATGATGATGAAGATCAAAGTAGTGATCAAGAAGAAGTCTTCTATTTCTTAGAATCTTACTCTTTGTAGAAGAGTTTATCTACTTAAAAGATATAGTTTGATTGAGTTTTGTTAAAGGGTTTGAGGAATTGGATTGATTGGTTATTTGGTGGATGGAATGATTTCATATCATACCATACCATACCAAGAAAGAAAGAAAGAAAGAAAGAAATTGATTCTGGTGGGATTTGTAAACTTGAAGTTTGAATTGAATCATTTTTAAGTTTGGTTACATTTATGAATCTGATGATTAAAAAGTTAATGATCAAAAGAAGTTTTTTTTGAAATTGAATTGAATTGATTGATGAATAAATTAAATATGTAAGTTAAAATGACTTGCGTGCATGGAAGGAGGAAGGGGGAAGGGGGAAGGGGGGTATTTGGATTCCAAAGTTTCAGGTTTTGTTTAATTTGTTTTTTGAACTTCATTAAGAAGAAGGTTTTTTTGGATTAAAAAAATTTGAGAGGGTTTGAAAGAGAAATGTAGATGATCTGAAGAAGAGTAAAGTAAAGTAAAGTAAGTATAAGAAATTTCAATTAATCTCTCATTGAGAAAGTTTCTTTATAAATCAATCTTTTTTTCTGATTTTCTAATGAATGTTGTCTTTACTTACCTTCAGATTCACCAAAATTTGAACATTCAAAGATTTTTTAAATATAAATCTAAAATTTAAAAAAACCCTTTTAAACTCTTTTCCTGATTGTCTTCTAGAATACAAAGCTTCAGAATCAATCAATCTTCATCTATCTCTTTCCCATTCCATTTATTTCACTTTAAATGTTTCTTTCTTTAACCACAATAGTGGGTTTTTTTCCAACTCAAAGTCCGATTATCAATCTTTGAAATAAACTAGAATTCTTTTTATCATTCAAAGTTTTTCAAGTCAAGATTGATCTTCATCCTTTTTTTGTCTTAATCATGAGTGAAAAAGATCTAAGAAAAAAAGTAAGTCAATGAAGGAGATCAATTGGTACTTGGTTAGGTAATTTTTTTTGATCAGCTTACTTACACTTCTCTCCTTGATTTACTTCGTCATTTCACTGAATAATGAATAGGTTTTTTCCAATTGAAAGGCTTTGAATCTCTCCTATGAAATCTCTCCTTTAAGAACATGTCTACAAATGGAATCAGAGTTCCACTTATTTTGAAAAAAAGATATTGATTTTACTGGCACTACAAACATTAAACAACTTCCCTTGAATTGAGGAGGGGGAAATGATTGGAAATATAATTGGCCATCAAGTATTGATCACTGCACACTGGAGCCATAGCACCCACACTACCTATGTGCACCAGGATGGGTAAGTCAGGAGCTATCATGTACATACAGCGCTGCTCAGCTAACAGCTCATCTGAATGAGTGAATCATATGTAATACCACCTGTATTTTTTTACAATACTTACACATCATTCAAAAAAACTGACTACATACACTGATGTGTAAGTTTGGTGTAATGCCATCAACTGAACTTCATGTAACACATTTTCTGTTACTGTTGGATTGCTTCTAGAGTATTACCTCAAGAGCTTTGGAGTTATATCTAGTCAATCTTGGTGAGGATTTTGTCAAACTGGAAAAAGTTACACAATGTATCACATATGATTTACTCATTCAGATGAGCCAGGGACTGAGCAGACCTGTATGTACATGATAGCTATCAAATTACTTAGCTTGTTGCATATATGTAATGTTGGTCTTATGGATCAGGTGTACAAGTAGCATCAGAAAGTTTACGTCACCCCCTGGCCCCAACTAGTTTACTAATCAAAGAAGTGTATGTACTGTGTAGTGTGAAATTTGACTTTTGAAGACACCATGTAGTCTGGATTTGAGTCAATAGTTCTCAATTCATTCTTATCAAATGGTTGACCTCTCTGAGGTCTCAGAATTGCAATGAAGATCAGTAGAAAACAGGCTATAATCATCAACATAAAACAAGAAAAAGTTAGATAATTGTCAATTTTGATACGCTGGATCTCAGTCAGGTGAGTGCCAAATGGGTGACAGCAAACAAAGATGAAGGAATATGAGATTATGGTAATCTATGCTAACAAGCCAATAAGAACTAAATATAGGATGTGTTGAGAATCAAAAAGGACCTCAGTGTATATTGGATGGGTAAGAATACATATAACATGAAAAAGTTGGATAAGGGAAATTCTAGTACGCTTGATCTCAGTTGATTGAGCAAGAGGTCATGATAAAACTAAGCTAGCAAGACATCAAGCACTAAACCTCCTATGTGTTACAAATCAAAAAGCACCTAGATAGATATTGGAAGTGTAAGTATGAGGTGAAGAATGATTGGTTTGAATTGAAAATACATACATGTTCAGTCTTTCACCATCAAGTGTGACCACCATCTGCCTGAAGCACAGCCTGGATGTGTTCAGGCATTGATTCAACAAGAGAGATAAGAATGTCATCTCCCATGTTTTCCCACTCTTATTGTAAAGCTATACACATCTCTGCTGCTGATTTGACATTATGATTTTTTGAGATTGAATTCTTCATGTGACACCAGACATTCTCAATCAGATTCATATCAGGACTGTTTGCTGGCCATTTGATCTTTGAGACGCCTTGATTTTTGCACCACTCTTTTGCAACTCTGCATCCATGGACTGGTGCACCATCTTCCATCAAGGTCATGTCATCTGAGTTCATACCCAAGGTGAGAAAAGGTTGGATGTTGCCTTCATAAACTTGTGCCACAAAGTCTGGTCCACTTTGTTTGCCCGGCTCCATAAAGAAAAGATTGAGCTTGGTGGTGTTTACAGAAGCCCCCCAGATCATCACAGAGGTACGTCCACTGTTGAAACTTGGAATTAAGCATTCATTGCAAACTTTTTCTGTGGGCTTGTGCCAGACTCAAACTTTCTCAGAGAGTTTGCCAACCTCAAACAAGGATTTGTCTGACTAGATGATTTTCTTCCAATTGGCCACAGTCCAATGTTGATGGAGGCATGAAAATTCAAGCCGTTTCTGAATGTGATCTTCTTTGAGGTAAGGTTTACAAGCTGGGACCCTTGGTAGCCAAGTTTTTTGCATAGTGAACAGATGAGAGTTGGACTAGCATTGAAATCCAATCTAGAGGATATACTGGCAGCAGATGCCTGTTGATCATGTTTGATTTCTTCCTCTACACACTGAATGTCTTGAACTGAAAGCTTTGGTGGCCTTCCCAAAGATTTGACTGGTATAAGATTGTGAGTCCTTTTATACCTCTGGATGACCATTGATATTGCACTTTTTGGATGCCCCAAATATATAGCTATCTTATTTCCACTCATACCCCCCTTGTGGAGACCAGCTATACGGCCCAGCTCATCAGGTCTGAGATCACAAGTCTTCATGTGTGTAATGAAATAAACTCAATGGTCAAAGTTGGTGTTGGAGTGGTTTTGGTGAATCTTGTAACTTCAAATCTGAGCAGGTCAAGTCACTGACTATACATACAGATGCACTCCCTTTACACCGGTCAGTAAGCTAGTTGGGGCCAGGGGGTGACGTAAACTTTCTGATGCTACTTGTACATTGATTAACCCTTTATGACCAATTACACTTCCAATCATTTTCCCCTGCTCAATTCAAGGGAAGTTGTTTAATGTTTGCATACTCTGATCTGATTCATACTACTTCTTAGCTCACAATCTTAATAAAATCCCTCAGAGGTGGTAAGCCCAAAGCCTGCATAGGGACCTACACCAATTGTGGCCTTTCTGACATACATTGTGGTGGGATTTTAGTAGGTGAACAATGAAACCCAAAGAAAAACATTCATCACAAGAAAGGCTTTCAAATTCACCCTTGAAGGATTGGGATCAAAGTCTTGGTTTGTCCGGACAGGATGATCTTTGAATTTTACATTGATGATTTTTTTTTGAAGAAAAAAGAAGACTGAAGTGAATCAAACTTGGTTTCTTAGTATTCCAAACCTTCAATCACCTTCATTTCTGTGATAATTTATTTTATTAAAATGATCAGTTGATACATCATTTTGAAGATTGGTTTTTGAGCCTATGATAAGAGCAAAGAAAATAACTTGAGCTTCTAAATCAATTTCAATAAAATCTTCATATTGAATTCTTAGAACAAGGAAAGATCTGGGTGCGTCTAACTTGTAATGGGGTTGATTCATTAGCTTGGTGATTTCCACCACCTGAAGACTTTAGATGCAAATTACCTTGAGGCTGAGTCTTGAGATGCTTCCTGACATGTTACATCAATTCAAATCTCACAACCTGTCTACTATCCTTTCACAGTTTGTGATACTCCAAATCCAATTCGATAATCGTCGATGACCATTCAGAAGGATCTATTCCTTTCTTCAGTCTACTCATTCTCCTTTTAACAGATCTCTTCACCATTCAAACATTCAACAATCACTTCGGTCTTCCAATCTTAAAACTCTTGTGATCATCTTCAATCAGACTCAAGGGCTCAACAGCCTCAAGAAAACCCTCATCATGAATATCATCGTTTGCGACCTTTTCTTCATCTTCAATCACTTCAACTCACCATGATCTGATCTATCATTCTCCTCACTGATACTCATTCGATCTTCTATTTTCTCTTTCAATCAAACTCGAAAGGAATCAGTCTTCGGCCGTTACAAAACTCCGGCCGAACGAATGCGTGAACATCAACGTTCATTACAAAAAGCTCAACGAGAATTAGATCGAGAGAGGTCAAAATTAGAAGCTCAAGAAAAGAAGTTGATCATTGATATTAAGGCGAATGCAAAAAAGGGACAAATGGTTAGTCTTTCCTACTGTCTTGATATCCCATCTGATGATTTTGATCTGAGTGATCTCTTACATCTCTTTGCTTTCTTGAATCAAAAACTCCCTTAGAATTCTTGTAAGGTGATGGCCAGAGATCTAGTTCGAACACGTCGCTATATATCAAAATTCTATGCTATGAGAACTCAGTTGCAAGCTGTTGGCTTACGACTTCAAACGATGAGGAGCAATCAACAAATGGCTGAAGCTATGAAAGGCGCAACTCGGGTGAGAGCTATCACTGCTTTAGCTAATGCATGATGAGAAAAAGCTATTGAGACACTTTTTTTTTCTCAGGCAATGGGGATGATGAGTCGAACAATGAACCTACCACAAATTCAAAAAATCTTGATGGATTTTGAAAAGGAAAGTAGTATGATGGATATGAAAGAGGAAATGATGAATGACGCGGTAGAGTAAGCTTCACCTTACAATGAACTTTGGGGGATCGATGACCGATTTAAACCACTTTTTCCTGTAGTGATGCGATGGAAGATAATGAGGACGAAACAGAAGAGGAAGAGGGACAGAAGATCTTGCAAGAAGTCTTAGATGATATTGGGATCAATCTGAGCCAAAAGGTACACGAGCTCATCTCTTTCTTTCTTTCTTGATCCATCTCCAAGACTGACATTTCGATTTTGGATAGCTGGGAAATGCTCCGACCGGCTTGGAGACTACTCATGCAATACCCGAGACTCGACAACCAGTAGCCATTGGGGAGTCCTCAGGCTCTGGGCCTCCCCTCACGAGTAAGGCTCCGGCGTCAGAAATGGATGAATTCTCAGCAAGGCTAGCGTCTTTGCGGAAGGACTAGCGGTATATTCTCCAGCTCTGTGCACCATACATCTTTTGCTCCTTTTTTCATCAACCTTCATCGTTCATTTCCTTAAGCTTTGCTCGCAACACCCCTCTGTACTCCATAGTCCTATGAATTGAAGCCTTAACATCATGTATATGACTCATGCGACATGTGTCTTTTCAAATCTTCCTATGTATATAACTTTAGAAAATGGCCAAACTTATGATAAGATAGGTCCCGGAATCATTTGTTATTGAAACCCAATTTATGAAATTCTGGAAAGGGGAATTCAACTCAAAAATCTTGTGATACAAGCAAACCATCACTGAGCAAAAAATTTACTAAATTATCACGCCTCTTAACCGGGGAAGTAGTGACTCAAGCACTAGTACTGTAGAGATGTGAGATTGGTGATTTTTTGGGGGTGGGTTTGTATCCTCTCGCTTGAGGTATAGTCAGATCACAAGTTTTGATTTTTGAAGTCCTCATGAAGAGCTCCTCAATAATCTAGGCACAAGTTCAAATCGCACTAAATCCTGTTGATGCGAGGGATTTAAAGATCTATATACACAATTCTTCAATGAAGATAAGAACCAAAGATTGATCACCGTTCTATCACAAATGATACATACCGATGAGACAGACGAAATCGTTCATGACGGATTTGTATACAAAAGAATTTGTACGACTATGAGATTTGGAAGAGATACAGAGAGAGAGATGAAGAAATGAAGCTTAAACGTCTGTGGTAGTGAGTTTCAGATTTGGTAATCGAGACTTGATTCCATCACAAATATCACTATAGATCTGATCCACTGTTCCAGATGAATCCACCTAGAATTGAGAAATTGTTTAGTGATCTTCCTTTGCACTATTCGAGTCACATTTGAAGTTTAGAAATTCAATTCATAGAGAACTTTGGCTCACCTCTACAACCTTTTCCTTTTCTCTGTAATAGTTAACGACTGGCATAGATGTTTCAACAAAGGTACCTGTGCAATGTAAAGAATAAAGATGAACAGATTTGTTAGGATCCAGACAAGGGTATAGTTTACGATGTCATTGAAGAAAGTCAAGTGACTCACGGAAACGTTTCTTGATAGATTCTTCGTTATCGTCTTCCCTTCCACTAGTTTTGCCTCGCTCAATCAACCGAGGCAAGAGTTTCTCTTCTGGACAAGTCAAGAAGAGCACAAAGGAAGACTCGCAAACCTAGAAAATTCAATCAAGGTTTTGTGACAGGTTAAGGAGGTCATCAGTATTGAAGTTCTACAAAAGACGAAGATAGAAAACAGATGAAGATAGATGAAAGCGTTCATACGTCTGAATCAAATTTGATAGCTTGATCCATTTGACGAGGAAAACCATCAATAAGGAAAAGTTTAGATTTCTTTTCTGATTCGATCGCATTTCTAATCGCATTCTCCATTAATTTCACAGTGATGGTCATTGGAACAATCTTTCCTTCTTGAATATGATTTTGAATCAAGATACCAAATTCAGAACCTTCTCTTTTTTGTTCAGCTCTTAAAAGATCACCAGCTGAAAGATGAATAAATCCATAATCGGATACAAGTTTAGCACATTGAGTTCCTTTTCCTGTTAATTTGATTTGATAGGAATAGTATACATCAGTCTTGATTTTTTTTGGCTCAAACTCGAATCAGTTAACAAATGATAATCGAAATTCTAACCTGCTCCTGGACCTCCGAGAACAAAAACTATGACGATTTCGTTTGAATCAAAACTCGGCTTTGATAAAGCTGGAGGGCTATGACTATGGTTCATTCCCCTATCTCTGGTGGGTCTGGCTGTCATCTTGTACACAAATTTTGATTCACAGATTTGATTGGAAATAGAGATATGCGGATTCTGAGTCTGGTACTGGTTGAGGAGGTAACAGGTTATACGAAGAAGTACCAGAGTTTAAAGAGGTGAGAGTTGAATGGGGGCAGCCAGACGGATCTTTTTAACAACAGTTTGAAAAAGCTGATCTGTTTATTGCGCTGGTCACGCCAAGAAGAGCGGTTAGGAGCGGTTTGGAGAATTATATGTTGGTGAGGGTAAAGGATAATCTGATTTGAAGAGGATCGGTTTTGTACGAAAGAAGGGATGTGCTCGATGGCGAGCTATTGAGCGTGAATGCTCGGGCCTTATATACACTTTCCCTCTCCCTTGTATCTTGAATTGCTTTCAGACGGTGCACGAGGAACACTGAGTCACATAATTATATCAGACTGATCATAAGTTTTTGTTCCGCTGAGTGGATGAAGCACGCATGGCGATGAGTCAAGCACGCATGGCGATGAGTCATGTATGTATGTACAATAAAATTACAGTCACGACTCGGGCACAAGTTTCAGTAAGTCTTATTAGATCTCATCCCTTCAGCCTCCACGAGAGCTAGTCTCAGCCAAGTGCTCTGCTTATATATACACAAAAATCTAGTAAAAGATCGCAAAGCACATGTATGTGGGAAAGCTCGCCAAGCTGTGAGCTGTGAATCAGAAGGGGGCGCGGAGCAAGTCAGGTCGCGTCGGGATGGTGCCATCTGCATTTATGCCCCAAACTTGTGTGAGAGGAACTCCACATTGATGAAGAGTCAGGTTGCTAACTCAACACAAGTCCAATCTCTCGCAGGGCTTTCTTACCTTCGCGAGCTCGGTGTCCTGGAGAGGCGAGCTCGCGAGGAAAAAGTGTCTGGCTACAGAGGGACTTAGTTAAGTTAGGTCAGGTTGCATGTAGTGGTCAAATGATGGCTTTCAATCTCGTGATGAGCCATCATGATGAACCTATCTGACCAAGAAGCAGCTCCCATGTCTTGACTTGGCTCATTGATACACTATGCAGATAGCCTGTAGATCCAGAGGGCACAACTCCGAAGAAGCCCAAGCTGCCTCCCCTTAGATTTAAGTGCTTTCATACCGTCATTAAATACTTCATTCGAGGATATCAGCTGAAACATAAAATCGGGACATGGATGTTGTTAATTTTTTTGTGAAAATGACTTGCAAAGAGACAAGATCTAATGTATGTTAGCATGATCTTGAACTCGGTGAAATCTGAGAGTCTACTACTTGACATCATCTCACATAGTGTCTCTTGGAATCCTGATGGCAACATAGATTCTTAAAACTTATAAATCTACAGTGCAACTTGAATTCAATGTGTGATTATCAACTATATAGAAGAATATTTTGAGCAGTTAGAAACTTTATACCAGGTTGAACAAAACACTAGAAGTCAATACGTGTATTGACAGATGGGTTGTTGGTTCCTCTCGGACAAGATCATCATTCTCATCTTATACATTTGAGAAATATAATCCCATAACAGAGTGGATGTATAGAATGATGTCCTAATTCCTTTTCCCCCAATATCAATTATCCAAATTATCAACAAACTACAAAATATTTTATTCATCCTTTTTCATTATCCTGAAAAACAATCCAGAAAGCAAGAAGTGTTTTCTTGACCCTCATTCCATTCCAAACAGGTCAGATTGTTCACCTGGTGCTTTCTGAGGTCCTTGTTTAGTGTGAACCATGATCCAACAAGTATCCAGACCCACATTGACCATTTGGGAAAAATGGGTTTTCGGAAGCACCTGCTTCCTCTGAATCTTTCAATCTATTCACTTTCTTTCTTCCTGCTGATGTTGTTTTTCCTGACACTGAAAGCTTGGAAATAAAAAAATTGAAGGGAAAACAATGGGTAAAGTCCAGCTGTACGTGACCAAATGTCAAAATCTGGTCTGGTTTGCACAATTCATCAACTCTGGAGTCATAAGGAAAAAGTTACATTTAAAAGAAAAATAAAAGATTAAATTGAGAGAAAGATTAAGAAGAAGTAGATGCTTCAGGAAACCCATTTTTTTACCAAATGGTCAATGAAAAAAAGTGGGGTTAAAGTAGATCCCAGTTTTTCTTCACCAAAATTCTCAACCTGCCACCCAAAATGTTTGGGGTAAGGAGTACATTGCTTGTGCTGTGGGCATGACTTGTTAGGTTTAAACCAAGGCGCAAATGGATTTAGTCAAGTTTGAGAATTGTGGGGGTGTTGAGTTCAATGCAGATTGTCTTGAAAAGTATTGTGGGGATTGATCTTGAAACCAGGTTCACAATGATAAATTGATTCAATTATTCTTACCAAGGTGCTTCAGCAATTGAATAGGGACAGTAGATAACCCCTAATTGTGAGTATTGCGCCTTATGTGAAGTCTAGAGATTCCTCATTTCAATAAATACCTTACCAAGATTTCACCTATCCAAAACCCCATCACCCATTTGTATCCATCATAAGACCTTGATTGGAATATCTCAACTTTAATCAAATTCATCCTTACACCAGCCAAATTTGATAATCTTACTTCAATATATGATGATTCCAACCCAAAAGTTTATCATCATTATTTTCTCTATTCTCATTTTCAAAATGCACCAGGACCTTTCATTGGAATTTGTTGACAGAGGCCCCAATACCAAGCTACTTCATGAAGACTCACAATCAGCATATATGAATCTGAACCTTGAATACAGAGACACTTCTTACAATATGTTGAACTCTGTGGCACAAGAGGTTCAATATCCAAATGCAAAAGCAAACCCTCTAAGATCATTTCATACCATTTCCCCTCAAGTGGATGAAACAAAAACACTATTGACACAACATGTAGCTCACAAGGAAAACTCAGGTGAAGGTTTCATGTATTTTGAAATTGAATTATGATTTTCCCAAGCTTTGTTGAAATTTACCCTAATCTGTTTGGATTTGTAAAATAGGTAAACAAGGGGATTCAGTGCATCAGAAGCCTCATGAGAAATTCTTTGATGGACTTCAGGATTCAGATGAATTTGGATCAAAGCCTAAGAGTGAGTCCAAATTTCCACTCAAACTTCCAAATGTCAAGGAAATCAAATGGGATTTGGGGCTGTAGGTGAAGATTACAAAAACGATTCTAACCAAATGTTGATTCATCTCTGTTGAAAATCATATCAGATAGACTTGATCTCATATTTGATCAATCAAGTTCCTTAAATAAAAAGCTCAGTGTGTCTGCAAAGCCCTTCAAACCAAGAAAATTAGTAAGATTTGAGCCAGTACCAGATCTTACAAAGGCAGAAAGCAATGTTTTCCAAGAATACAAAAATGGGAATTCCCAGAAGCTTTCCCAGGTAATGGAGTCTGACCAAAAGCAAAAGCAACCTACATTCATTGACAAGAAGACATCAAAAAATGAAAGGCCTTCTTTATCAAATATCAAGATTCCAAAAGTCAAAGGCACTCAACAACACTCAAAATTTGTTCCACATTCACCAATATCAGATAGCCAGGGTATAACAATGATTGACACATCTCAATTTGAATGGGAATATGAAAAACTTTTAGAGTATGAGAAAATGGTCTCACAACTTATAAGTGAAAAAGCTTCAACTTCAACTTCAAATTAAATCATATGATGAGATTCTTTAGTTAATATGCTCATAATCATTGCAAAGAAAGATGTTTTTGAACTGTCAAACATGTTGATTTATGAGAGAAATTTTAAGGATTGCCTGTGATTGAATGAAATTCTTGTCCACCACTAATTAAGTTTTGAGTTATTCTTGATGTTCAAAACTACTCAAAAATAATCCATGCTGTTTGGATTGTTCTGATCTTGTCAAAAAAATTCACCCTGTTTCTGATTCATAATATTTCATGATATATGTATAATTCTACCATTGATCTCTTGATTCATAATTGATATTGATCTGACTCAATAATGTTGCAAATGATCTGTAACGTTCTGTTCTATCTATGGTACATTTCAAGCATATTTATCATCTTTCTGAAATGATGTTCATCTTACTTAATCATCCATAAACACTCACTTTTCATCACTCAGAGCATCCCAAGTGGTCCCCAATTGTGAGAGCTCTGAAACAGACCCCCAATCCTGATTTCTCCATGTAGGGGGTCAAAGAACAAAATCTCACAACAGTTCAACTAGGATTGGGGGGCAAGACTCAATTGAGTAATATGGCCATAAAACAATTCAAAGCTCAATTTTCTGATGCAAGTAAAGTTGGATGCATGTGGTCTGTATTGCTTGCGTAAGAGCAGTGGCACATGATGTTGAGAGCCCCCATAGACCTCGCAGATGTGGAGGGCCCAGATGTAAATCTGAAGGCCCTCAATGTCTCACCCCCAATTATGTAAGGTCTTTTGGAGTGTTTTTTTTTCTTTTTGACCCCCTACATCCTCAAGAGCCTGCATACCAGGGGGACTACTGTGGATGCTCTCATACACCTATACCTAGGTCTTTGCTTATGAATTCAACTGATGACTATTTTTTGCAGCCATTTCATAATTGCTTGTTGATACATTTCAAAAATAGATGATTAAGTTCATCTGAAACCCAGGTTTTTACCTGATCCAACTTGATTTTGACTGGATAGTTCTGGAGTTTTTGCAGAAAGGCAATCTACACAACAGAGCACAAAACGCCTGGACAGACAGGTTTATCTCTGTGAAATCTGATTGAACTCAAAAGAGATGAAAAAGAAATTGATAGTGGAGAAAAACAATGCCTTACCTGCATCAGAGCAGGGATAGTGAAAAATGAAGAAATTATAACACACAAACAGTAGGTACTGTCCAGGAGTGAAATAAGTAAAAACAGAGATGAAATTTTATTGTTGAGAATCCAAGTTCCAAATGGATGAGGGAGGAACTTGGAGCTTGAGAGAGACACAGTATATATGAGACCACAACACATGAAAAAAAGCAAGGGGTGATTGAGCCCTGACTCTGGCAGAGGCAGGGGCCCTCCAGTGCACTGGACTGCTGGTACGGTTGTTGGGCAAGGACTGTATAATCCCCAACGCTAAGCCAGCTCCGCCAGTTTGGAAGCCAGGCTCAGGAATCAAGATACCTGATTTTTCTTGGGAAACCAAGCGCTGCAGGCAAAATATAAACATAGAAGCTTTATTAAAGTAAGGTCAGAGAAGATGGATACAATAAGTAAACACATGAACTGTATTTCAAGAGTCAGTAGAGGAATTGAGACCAACAAAAAAAGAAGTGATCAATTGGTGATGAGTGGTGATGACCAAATATAGCCAATTTTTGACCCAGAAATGCCTCAGCCAAATTGGAAACTCACAGGGATTCAGTGAAAAACTGGACAATCAGTGACACAGCAATTTTTTGGTGGTGGGGGTTGGGTTAGGAGTCTTGGTATAAATCCTTGGCGGAGAAGAGTTGGCTATTTTTTTCCAAAGAGAAATTTCTATCTTTTGAATGTGTAAGATCAGAATTTATATCATAGATCTATGTATGTGATCAGAAGTTCAAAACTTTCAGCACATTTACAGTTCACAATCCAAGATGAAGAAGTTGTTAAAGGAATAATAATTCTCTTATCTTATCTTCACTTGACAAGTTTATTTACATTTCACATGATAAACATTTCTATTGAATTATCTTTCTCACATTTCACATGTCTGTTTGATAATAATGTTTTTCATTATACTGTTTGTAACTGATTCAAACCTAATCTCAAACCTATGTACTGTTTGTGGTGTTTTTTATATTTATACTACTGACAGAGCAGCCAAGAGTATTCTCTCTTCATCCAAGACTTTCTATTCAATCTTGGGTGAAGGTGAGTACTCAAAGCTCAGGGATCTGTGGATTGATTCAAGGTTTTTAGTCTGAATCATCGTCATCCCTGCTCTGACAGGTATGTCTAAAGTTTCTCACATTATTGTGTCTCACATTTTTAAATTCTCATGTTTTATTGTGATGGAATAAAATCTGATCCAAGACTTTCTATTCAATCTTGGGTGAAGGTGAGTACTCAAAGCTCAGGGATCTGTGGAGTGATTCAAGGTTTTTAGTCTAAATCATCTTCATCCCTGCTCTGACAGGTGATTCACAAGATTGTAACAGAAGTAAGTCAAAATCAATCAAAAACAAGTTTTACACCACAAATACCCTTTTGAGCACAAGGGTATCTGGATTTTCCAACATCCAATGATCTGACTGACACCCCAGAGTAGGATGTGGTGTTCACATCCAAGGGCATTTTACATCCACACAGAAATTAGTAGATGTGGTGATGGTATCCTACCAGGTCCTACCTTGCTGGTATGTCCAAGCTTGGAGCCCTGAGCTAATGTTTGGCTATAGTTGCCCTGCCAAAATTCTTGGACATCCCTGTGATGTCCAAGTATACTTGTAGTATACATGCCATTCTACCTACAGCCATTGTAAAATTTAATGGCAGTTCTTTGCCAACATGCATTGTTGCCAGGTTTTACTTTGAATTCAAAAAGTCAAAAAGATATCTATTTAAGTTTGAACTTTATTTCACTGTATCTCAAGATTTAACAGGTAAGCTATCCATTTCCGCTCTCTGCATAAACCCTTTGGTGGGGAACTTCAATCACCAAAGGTGAAAAATCAGATGGTTATGGTATAAATCAAGGCTTTATTGATTGAGAAAATGGAAAATACAGTTGAACCCATGCAATCACATAATCTGTGTGGAAAGCTTTTTGTATGCATTAAGACTGGTTATGCATTTCACTTGTCAAGTTTGGCAGTGAAACATAACAAGATCCTGGATTTTTTGTATGCATTATCACGGGTCATGCGCCTGCACGGGTTTGACTGTATGTCATATCATAAGCAATTGTTGCCATAACTTGTTGGAGAAGGCTATTCCTGCCTATTTATGCTTTGTAACATGAATAGCTGAAAGTGGAGGAAGGGGAAAAGAGGTTATGAAGAGAAAATGGAGAACTTTTGTGTGAGTTACTAGCTTCTTTAAGGCTAGTAATTCACTAAAAAAAGGAAAAACCTTGTAGAGATTTTGATTTACAAAGTTCTGGATCGGAAAAACAAGGTTTGAAGACTACACTTGTAAAAAACAAGTATAGACTGCAGTTAGGGGACCTTTTAATAAAGGCTTTTCAAGAGATTTGAACTTCAAAATTTCAATCATGATTAGTAGGAATTTTGCACTAAATCTTCAGTGACTATTTAAGTCCAAATCATTGCAATTTCAACATATTTTTAGACCCATAGAGCATTTCAGGTTGGCCCTGGTTGGCCCTGTGTGATTTTTGAAAGCCCTTGGGTCTAGTCAAATCTGGCTCGCAGCGCTAACACGAGGGAAAACCACAACGTAGCGGAGATTGGGACCCGCCAAGCACAGTAGCTTTAGCGGTAACTCAGAGTTTGCGTTGGGCCCAAGCAGTAGTTTCAAGCGTAATTTTTTGTAGCAGCGCCTCACAGCGTTACAGGCCAAAAGAAAAGGGTTTTGATTTCAGCAAAAAAATGAAAAAAAACTGTACAAAAGTAATTTAGTGACATAACGAGCGTAGAGAAACATTAACAAAGGGCTTTTAAGGAATGTTGAGAAAAAGAAAGAGGTGATTAAGATGAGATAAGGTAAAAGAAAACAAAAAAGGTAAATCTTGAGGTGTAAGGACTGTAGAGAAACATTGAAAAGCATGAGAAAACAAAGAAAATTAAAAAAATATAACTAGTTCAGCAACGAGATACTCTGATTTTTTTTTGGATTGCCTTCTTTGCATAATCAAGTACTTTTCCAACTTCAGCAAAGTCCCCATTGAGGGGCACACCTTCACCCATCCACAGCTCACTACTGACGAGCATTTCAACCATTTGAGGATGTAAACCACCTCGTTTATCTGTACAAACTCTTCCAGCAATCAAAAACGATTGTTCGGGAGCGGAAGAGGCTGCTGGAGTTGCTAGGTAATTTCGAGCCAAGGTTGACAATACTGGGTATTTACCTTCATGAGTCTGCTCAAAGTTGATGATCAGTATGGTAAAAACAATCTACATATTGTGAATAAAATGAAAACCACACACCCTCCACCAATCTAATGCGTGTTGAGGGTTTTTGACATTGGGAGATACCATTGGATCTATACCTTGGAGATATTGTTCCAACTTGTTAAGGTTGCTTGCTGGTGTTACCTTATCGTGTAAGTGTAGGAAGTCAAAACCGTTGCCAGTAGACTTGGTCGGCGAGGTTGCCATTGGGGCTGGTTGATCCCGACATTCCGCTGCCTCACGTTCTGATGAAAAGACATCCTCGAGTAAAGTTTTGGCTCACTTGTGGATAGAGGAGCCCTCTTCGAAGGCATGGGAAAAAAAGCGGACTCTTAGACTGGGGTGGAAGACTGCCGCTAGAACCAAAGTATTGCAATTGAGAGCCTCGACCAAATACGATTCAATTTTACCCAGCATAACATCCACCATGGGGTAAAGGGGATCGTTGAGATGCATCTTGTCCAACCGACCTTTCATTGATGACTTAAGCTGCACATTGTTTACCAATATCATACAGCCAGTAGGTATATTACCTTCCATCTTGCGAGTCAAAATCTTGTAGGGCTGTATGCAGGAAGATTCAAGAGTGGGATGTGAGTTAGGATTATCCTATATGTTTAGAACCAACATATAGGATAACAAACAACTTACTGTGAGTATATCCAACATATCTCTCATTGCTTGCCAATCTGCAACTGAGAATATGATCTCTTCAAAATACCCATATTTCTTCCCATTGGTTCTTGGACATCTCTTCTTGGAATGAACCTCCGCTAAGTCTTCTTTCATCACATTATCAATCAACTGAAAAAAAAGTCAAATAATTAGCACTTTATTTGACAAATGAAAGGGATGATTTATTAATTACTTATGTCGCGTGCTGCCCACATTTGCTCCCATACTTTGGCACAAATCCCCCAACAAATGCCGTGCCCGGACAAGAGAGCCTTGAGCTGAGGCAATTCATGCTTCTTGAGTGAGGCATTAGCTCTTTCCCGGCATTGATTAAATTCGACATGATGACCACTTGAGCGAGTGAGCTTCTTATTGACCGTTGTAGTATCTATAACCCAACAAGGGTTATACAACACGTGAAGAGGATAATCTACTAATTGTAATAGTAGAAGCTGTCTAAGACTGCTCTTCTAAAACCAATCAATAAGAATTTATTGATGGAGTACTGATAAGTAAATAAAGAAATATTATTATTAATTATAAGAGAAAAGTGCCTTGATTGATTTATTAAACTCAATACTTTATTAGTATTATTCCCAATGACTTTTGAGTCTTACAATACAATTATTTCAAAGTAAATTTCTCTTTATAACTTTGATAAAGGGTGTATTTAAGTGATCTGATAATCCTAAAATAAGTTTATAATGATAAACAAAATAATAGCCATGTAGAAGATAAGGAAAAGAGGAAAGAAAAACCCTTTAAAATCCAACCACAGCTATATATAACCTTTTCCTTGAAAGAAATACATGGTAAACAGCCTCATTACCTCTTCTTTACCACTTCAATATACCTTTAACCACGTCATAGCCTCTTCTTATGATCAAGCTTGTAATTTTCTTATCTTTATAATATTATAATTACTCATAGTAAGCCTTCATGATTATTAATTTGATCTTCTTTTGATTCTAAATAAGCCAAAACTGATCTTTAAAATTACTAACTTCTTTGAATCTTGTCCAATTTTTGATTACTAAAGTGCATTGAATAGAGCTCTCTTTACCAACTAAGACCATACGCCACAATCCCACTTTCTGATGAGTAATGATGAAGTTATTGAGTTGTAAATATTGAGAAAACCTTAATTTGTAAGTTATTACACGTTGAAAACCCATATTACATATGAATACAGAAGCCAAAACCCATGATACAGCCAGTTTACCATTATTACATATGCGCTGATTTTCATTCTTGAATTTCATATTTTCAATAGTTACTCCTTATAAAAGTTTTTTATTAATCATGATATAGTTAAAGTGAGGTTTGTACATTATTAACCTTTAGATTCTGCGTCGATTGAGCCATTTTTCGGCCAATTCGGTTGAGATTTGATATGTATTACTAATGAAAAACTACTATTTTGACCAAGTCGCACATCATTGAGATTTGGTCCACGTTTGAAATGTTCAAAATCCTCCTTTTCCATTCTTATTTCTTGAATTACACTACTTCTCTCTAAGGTAAGCCACTCTTTTCTCTTATCAAACCCCATCTAAAATCATCCACAGAATCCATTTCCGTCATCACCACCTTCATAAAGATTTTTATTGACTCTGAAAAACCTAAATTTCAATCATTTTACCACTTTTGACGTCATTTCTCTTCAATCATCCCTCTTTAATTGATCCAACTCTTCTATTCTTTTCTTCTTATGATCAACTTAATTTATTCTTAAGATCTTCTTTTTAAATCCCTCATTTTAGTAATCAATTGAATTCTTAAAATTTCTTCTTTCTTGATTTGCAAAGTATTATGTAAATTAAAATTAAAATTAATATGCTTGTTTACCACTTGACCACGGTGAATTTAAAGATGATATTATATTGATTTATTAATATTAATATAAAGAAACTTTTTAAATAAATTTATAAAGCACTAAAAAATTTAAATTTTCTTCCTAATCATGCCTATAAAGTAATCACCACACTGTGTCCATCTGAAGGTATAAGATAAGAGGACAAAAAAGCAAGAATGAAATATTATAAGAAAACAAAAAAAATTGAAACTCACATCTTTAGCTAGCTGTTTCATGTAGGTATCACCAAGAAGGTAAGCAGAATGACGATGTTGGTAGGAAGCAGGTTTGTCTTCTTGTTCGGGATCATCTTCTTCTTGGTCAGAGTAACCATCAGAATCGGTGCTGTGATGACTATCAATATCATCATCCTGTTGAGTATCTTCATCTTCATTTAATTCATCTAATTCATCTTCTTCCACTCCATCGGTCACCTCTTCATCTTCATTGATTACCGCCATCACTTCCATCAAAGGAAATCGACCCAAGGCACTATGTCGAATGCGCCTGGGCTTCATTCCAAGTGCATCGAGTCCGGCTTTTACAATCAAGCCCATCTTGTGACAGAAACACCTAACTGACTCCGTTTTTGGATTCCAAGAAAAAAGGTGCCCTGATTTAAAGCCCTCGTCACGCAGTTGATGTTGCATTTTGCGTCCCAAAGTTAAATTGTTGCTTCCTGAGTCTGAAACCCCTGCAAGCATGTGCTAACATAAAGAGTCATGTTAGTACTACAATTCCTCAAAGATAAAGAAAGAAATCAGACATTGAACATTTGAAAAGTTAACATCAGAATACTCATCTTTTGATAGAGGTCATTCTTTTTCAAAATGGTCACCATAGGCTCAGCAAGGAGGTGGCCCTTGTGATGCCACACAACAAGCTTCAAGCTCAAGTGCTGGACTACGTATGTCCAATCCTCCTTGATGTACAAGACTGAGGCCCCAATGAAGGCATGCAAATTACCTTTAACGGTCCAAACATCTTGAAGCTAGCAAAATTTGCTTGATAATTGCTGAAAAAAAGGGCATTGTAATCAGCAAGTGATGGAGGGAAAATAAAAAGAGGGAAAATATGAAACATTACATACTCTAAGCTCCTTTTCAATGACCAAATAACAAAGTGAAAGATATAATCTTTTAGCTTCTTCAGCCAACCATTTACGACCAAAAACACGCGCATCAGGGCATGGCCAATAGATGATAGACTTGAGAAGGGGGTCCTCAAATCTCTTGAACGGCAACACTTGAGATACTTGCCAAACAGACAGACACTGGTTCAATGTCTTGTTGGAGAAGGTGGGCGCCACGTTTACAAATGAGGCATTGGTTCTCTTGCCTCAGCCGTATACTTTGCAGTTCAGATACGGTTGGAGGCAGTTTAGCACCAGCCTGGATTGCCTGCTTTCGACGTGGACAACCTGCACCGGACTTTCCAGCTTGCTTGGACCCGTCTCGATGTCCCTTGAGGTTGGAGCGTCAAGAGCTGGCACTAGCTCAAACTACCTTACCACACATGCGGCAGGCGTACAATGGGTCTGGCTTGTTAGGTGGCTATAGAGGTTTCTATGTCAGTTACACAACGTTAGATGAAAAACATGAAGAGGAAAAGTGAGAAAGTTGAAACCTGAACTTACATCATTTTCTCCATGTTTTGGGTTGCAAAAGTATAAGAACGGGCAGTCAAATTCATCAGCAGGTTGGTTGCGTTTCTTTTTTCTGATGCAATTGTTATCTTCGTTCAAATCTTGTGCTAAGTCAACCACAGGAGGACCCGGTACCTATGGATCAATAAGTTAGATGATGTACAATCAATCAGTGTCTAAACCCAAATAAACAAACTGTCACTTACCTCCTCAACCAGGGCAGGGTTACTTACAGGTTTGTCTGGCTCAGCATCCAATACAGACGGAGATTGGTCTGTAGAGTTATGTGCAACTGTGTTCAATCAACCACGGGCTGTGCCATGAGGTGGTTGATTGCCTGAAGCACGTTGCTCACATTGACGGTGTACGTGAGCGACTCCCAAGTCGCAACCTCTGTCGAAAAGACCTCGGCAAGAGTCGGATGATGGGATTATCATCCCTGGGATTTTTTTAGTGGGTGTGACCATACAAGACAAACGTCGTGGGGCAGGTCGACCGTTGTCAGTCTCATAACCAGAAGATGTAATCAAGCTGGAGGTAGGCTGAGAGTGAGTGTTAGGCATGTTGGAATGTGGGTTTTTGGATTGACGAGGTATCAAATAAAACACAATAAGCAAAAGTCAATGAATATCACTTGTGATTGCTAATGGGAAGAAGAAGAAAAACTCACCTTTAAAGGAAACCAAACAAGAGCTGGGAGGACTTGGACCACCCGTGTGCTATCGATCCAAGCACCTGTGTCCATGCAAGCGAGATGATGTAGGAGAAGCGTAGCAATGGGAGGTGGGGGATCTAGAAGCAAATAGTGTAATGCCAAAGATTAAATGGCAAAAGTAGTAGTGGAAGGTGTAGGGCGCAGAAAACGTGGGCCCCGGCTAACTAAGCGGCAGCACCCCGCCCTGCGCTCCACACTACTGTCTGCGCTGAGAGCCAGCTTTGGTCTAGTGGAGGCCGGACCTTGCCCCATTGCCGGCCCTGACCCTTCAGACTTGGGTCAGAGTCCTATACTACAGTGATATCATTCTTAGTTATAAACACTTTTGCTATGTTATATCCCTGTTACATATGTGAAATGTATGTAATTTTGGGTATCTAAAAGCTGAGTACATACACAGTTGCTTTTAGATTAGTTTTACATATATTACATATGGTGATTCATATATAATGAGACTCTTGAAACTGAGCCTGAGTTGTAAATATTATTTTTAGGGTTTCATTTAATTATTCTTTGTCACCAATTGGTTTTATTGTTTAGTACTTAGGACTGAAAATTGGGTGTCTATTCCAAAATGAATACAAGAAAGTTCACTCCTTAAAATGGAACTTTCTATGGGTTATTGACTTTAAAGAAAACCCCATCAACACCACAATTTGTGAAGAAAAAAAACCTACCATCAAATTTTACAAATGGGTTTTAATGTATAGTAAAATTGATGATGAAATGGATTAAAAGGAAGATAAACCATGAAATGAATTGAGTGTTTTTGTTTCCTTTTTCAAATCTCCCATTCATATTTAAATTAAATCTCACCTTTTTTGATTTTTTCCTACACAAATCAAAATCTAGAACACTTCAGGAAGATTTCCAAAACCTTTCTCAGAACCAACCAAACCTTTCTCTTTCTTCTCTCCATTGATTCATACTTCAACTTTTGATTTGTTTGAAACCTGATTGAAGAATAGTGGTGGTGTTCAACTCTGAAACTTCCTTCAATCATGGATTTAGCTTCACATTTGGTTCACAGGCTACCCTTGAGTGTCCCTTTCAAAGTCTTAGGGCCCGTTTGGTACGGATTATGAAAGTTTGTACCTTTTGAAAGGTACAAACTTTCCGGGCTGGGAAAGTTGATTTGCATTTTAAGTTGACTTTTGATGAAAAGTCAACTTAAAATTACATATAAGTTGAATTTTGTTTGGCGGTCAACAGCGTGTAAGGTCTTTGATGACCTTCACTGATGGGGTCCGGAATCTCTCCGGCACGACTACTCTCGAGAGCGCTACTTAGAACTCCTATATATATTACTAGCTAGCTCCAGATAGTCCCAATAAGGCTCTCGAAAGAGTAAGCCAACATACTACAAGAAATAGTGAGAATTGAAGAAATAGTGAGAAAACGCTCACCTAGCTCCAGATAGTCCCAATAAGGCTCTCGAAAGAGTAAGGAACTTCTGGAGCCGGGCGTGAGGGTGAAGATACAATGCGTGCTCTCTAAACCCATAATACAGCTCCATGCCTAACGTGTAACCCCTTACACAGCGGAAAAGCTTGTTGACCGTTCAAATTTCCACTTATTTTTTTTATTTTTTCATCTTCTCATCATCATCACACATCTTGGCATTGAGATGATGATATGAAAGAATCAATCTATAGGACTTGATTCAAATTATCATCACTGGCTTTCCTTGGGTCAAAGGAGATTATTTAATGGTAACTTTGCCAGTAGTACATCAGATATTGACTTTTTCAAACCTTCTTGATTCAAAAAGAAAGGTGGTCTGAATCAAAGTGTGAGCTGAAGAAAGAAAAGAGAGAGGGTATGTGAGTCTGAAGGATGGATTGAGTGAATGAGTTAGGTAGAGTTATATTACCTCTTTTGAAGTAATGTTTGTGTGATGATTATTATTGGTGGATTTGACTCAACCCATGGTAGAGCAAGAATAGGATTGTATCAGATCGGAGGTGGTGTGTGCTGATCTGAGACGATGAAAAGTAGAGTGAGAGAAATCGAACGTGGTTTTTAATGACGAAGTTCCGGTGGTTTGAAGACAGGAGGGGGGGTATCAGAAATGGGACTTGTAGATTTTCAGAAAAAAAGTATATTTTGGGTCAAATAAGTAGCTTATTTGAAAAATAAGGAGCTCTTGAGCTCTTTATTTTAAGTAGCAAAATAAGCTACTTATGGTACCCATAAGTAGCTTTCAAAAGTACCGAAAATTCTTTACCAAACGGACTTTTCAAAATTCGACTTTTGAAAGTTGAATTTCACAAAAAGTAGCTTGAATTAAGCTGTGCCAAACAAGCCCTTAGCTTTCAATGATCTCATTCATATCTCTAGCACCATCTTCACTAGTAGATGATGCAGAACAGTTTCATTAAACCAATTCCAACCAGTTAAGTGGTGGATCTATGTGTCATCTTATGTATATTTAAAGCTCATGAGTAACCTGAGAATCTATTTTGTGAACAAAATTTCATGATCGATTGAAGTTCTAAACTCAAACACCATCATGTAAGATTTCCAAAGGAGGAACAACGGAGGTGGACTGTGTCCACGATTTCATGTAATGCAGTATGAAGTGTATTGCATAATGATCCACTTAAAATGCCTTGCCCAGAAAGAAGTATTTGCATTAAGACCAACCTTCTGGATTTCCACCTAGTCTGGTCGAAAATGCAACATTCCTAGATTGAGAGTCCTGAGCTGGCCAGCGATGAGCCGGCCAGTAGTGAGCGCCCTTTTGAGCACTTAAGTGGATTATATAATATCAAAGAGAGATGAAAGATGAAAGTGGTTTTTCTCGTCCACTTTCTATCTTCCATCCATTCATCCAATTTATCAAGAAATTATCTTATCAAAGTTTTTTATTTAAATAAAAATCACTATATAATCATAATATAATTTCTTAATTCATCTATCTCCATTTTTAAAATCCTCAATCACTCAGAGAAGAATGACAGCCAACTTATTATCAGACATGACAGCAGCTCTGAGCGCCATAACTCCTGCGGCACCAGGAGGAAACGTCAACATTCGAGATTCAGAGGAAAACCGAGGACCAAGAAAGGATTCAGGTGGAGCCTTCGGCAGATACAATAAGCAAATGTTAATTTCAAACTACCTCAACAGAGGGAAAGGTGAGCAACGTTTTGCTTCTACCACTATCCAGAAAAAGACTTGTGTTTCGTTATTCACATAGTCAATGGAAGGCTTTCTTAGCTAATGTGTACATTCACTTACCAACTCCACTCTAGAAGTGAAAAAGACTGTTTCTCAAATCCCATCGAACGACAAAACGGGAAACGATCAGGCAACTGACTCAAGAGAAAAAGGCCAAGAACCAGATAGTCTTTCGAACAAGAAACAAGGAGCAAAGGGAGACGGCTCCAAAAAGACTTTAGAAGCCGAGTTTTGTAACATGTTTGGTACATCACAAAAACTGCCAAAAATCCAAAAAGTAACTCCTACTAATTTCTCGGACTTACCAGATTTAGATGATTTTTCCTTCGATAAAGCGGTATCACTGCTAAACAAAATCAATTTAAAGAGACATCAAGACCAGTCAAATAAGTCTGGAAACTCACCTAGAATGGAAGGAGATGGAACCCCCCTCATCAGCAAAACGCATAGCTTCACTAAGTCCTTCAAATTGCAAGAGTCAACCTTCTCTGAAGGAGGTTTAGCATTTGATTTTAGCATAACTCCAGACGCGAAAGCGCAATCACTTCCGCTTTTCTTCCACAGGAACATGCAGTCTCTCCAAGGTCAACTACCCTTGACGATATTTAATAGGGCATGGCAACAATCAGCAAGTGATAATCACGTTGAGTATAAAAATATAGACAAAGACGTAGAAAAATATAAAGGTCATCCTTTCCCAGGAGAATGGACACAGTCAAGATTCGAGTGGGGAGAGAATATGGACAACTTTATCTCAATGTTAAGGGATGATTACAAATTCCCAGGATTTGCAGATGCGATGGAAGCTCACAAAAGAAATGTTATAAGAATCTTCAAGGAGCAACGCTCATGGGTTATCGCTTTCAAGTATGATCTAACCATTAGGAAGTCTGTTTTTGCGGTAAGAAACCCGGATCAAAAAGTTCCGAATCCAGCTTTGGAACCAGTAGGTCTGGTCAACGAAATTTTCTACAACGCCAGAGCTCAAGATGACTTGAACTCTCACGACAACCCCTACATGAAAGGCGGCGAAAAATTTGGCAGAAACCCATATTCGGATTTAATAACTGATCAGTCGAACCACATATCTCATCCATACCACTCAAGAACGAATTCAGGAGCGTCGAGAAGCTCCTTCAATAAGAGAGACAGATCATTTAAAACCACAGGCCCTTACGGTAATTACAAGGGGAGGAACTACATTCCAAATTACAAAAAGAATACAGATCCTAAAGGAAAGAATGGAGGAAAGCCTGACATGTAGGTTGATTCTATCGGAGTATCCTCATTGCAATCCGCAATCCTTTTTCTTTCACATAAGAGTTTTGATTTGTATATCCTTTTATGGAAACTTTTCTATGTCTGGATCCCATGTATTCCTATTGTAACATCCGGACAATTCCTTTTTCTGAAATTTGCAATTAATCAATTGTGTGCTTTGTTTATAAATAGACCCACAGATCCTATCCTCATGTTGCCTACGGCCGCGGCGCTTACATCTCCTCCAGCATGTGATCTTGTATGGCCTGGTGAGGTGTCATGCAAAATGAATATTCCCATGTGGAAGTCGGCGTTGAGAAAGGCGGGTATTCTAGAAAAATATAATGACATTCTGATAGGTTTTAAGGAAGGCTTTGACCAAGGAATACCCCACCACTTCCTGATAGACAGCAAATGGTATACGCCATCAAATCACGCTTCCTCAGATTTGGCTAAGGAGAAGATAAAATCAAATATGCAAAAAGAGAAAGAGGCAGGAAGAATATTCGGACCTTACACCCATGAAGATGTTTACCGAAGAGTCGGATTTTTTAGGACAAACCCTTTGGGTGCAGTCGTCAATGGAGATGGGTCTGTGAGACCCATCAACGACCTCTCCTACCCGCGGAATGATCCGGATATTCCTTCTGTAAACTCATTTGTCAATGCTGATGATTTTAAAACCACATGGGATGATTTTGCGATAGTTTCATCCTTTTTCCGAAATTCCGATGATCCCCTCCTTTTAGCGATCTTCGACTGGGAGAAAGCATATCGTCAAATCCCGACGATGACAACTCAGCAACCCTACACGATGATTATGGATGCTGACGGAATGATCTGGTGGGACACCTGAATCGGATTTGGCGGCGTGGCAGGTTGTGGCTCATTCGGGAGAGCCGCGGATGCATGGAAGGAGATTATGATCCACGAATTCGATGTGGTAAACATTTTTAGATGGGTCGACGACGCTTTATTCATAAAGTCCCACAGCTCAACTCTGAATATGAAAGATGTAGTGACGAGAAGTCTTGAATTAGGTGTTATCACGAATGAAGAGAAGATGTCCAACTTCAAGGATGAACAGAAATTCATTGGTTTCATCTGGAATGGGAGGACCAAGACAGTCCGCCTTCCGGAGACAAAGCGCAACAAAAGGAAGGCACAGATTTCACACGCCCTCATGCCCAACAAAAGATTTTCCTTTAATGAGGTCAAAGTTCTGACTGGACGCTTGGTCCACGTAACATTGATACTTCCTCAATTGAAGTGCTATTTAACCGCTCTTTATAGGTGGAAAAAGAGTTGGGTTTACAAGCATGCAAAGCAACTCCTCCCCCAAGATGTGAAGATGGATTTACTCCACTGGGGCCTGATGCTTTCAGATTTTGAACATACAAGGCTGATTAGATTTAGCAACCCAATCGACATTGGATGGCTAGGTGATGCTTCTACGAGCTTTGGTGTAGGCGTCTTAATTGGGAAGGAATGGTTTCAGCTAAAGCTGAAAGCGGGATGGCAAGATTCAGGGTCTTCCAAACGCGGGATAGCTTGGTTAGAGACAGTGGCAATTAGATTGGGATTATGGCATATAATTTCCGGTAATAATTATGATGGGAAGTCAGTGATTGTATGGACTGACAATACTACAACTCAAAATGTGATAATAAACCGGAGGTCGAATGACCTAGAGGTAAATTTAGAATGGAGAAAGATCCAGCAGTTACTAATATCATGTCACATGGATTTAGTGGCGAAAAGAGTTTGCTCTAAAGAGAACAAAGCAGACGGGATATCGCGTGGTATCCTACATGGTAATGATGAAGCGGACAGGGTGTGGGCTTCATTTCACCGGATTTGTTACATGTCTTCTCACAGGAATATGTTTTGGGTGGTAACTGTCCAGCTTTGAAACATCAGTTTCCAGGGTTAGTTCCTTAGGACGAATAATCGTCCTTACCCAGCTGATATTAGACAATATCAGCAATATTCCACCACATACCGACTGACACCATGGTTTCACTTTAACCAAATGGGTTATTTTTCCATTTCATGCTCCGTAATGCATTATGATTGTGAAACCAAAGAATTTTTTGTCTGATCCATGTAGCTATAATTGTGTATGAACGTTGTGATGAAATTCAGTCTTCAAAATATAGAATTTGCCTCTTGTCCTACGACCTCCCTCACACAAACTCTACCTAAATATTTTTTGTTCCTTTTCAAAACTAGCAAATTACGTTATGCCGTTTACGGAACAAGAACTAAAACCTGTACGGCAATTCATCAGCAGAGGAGATGACAAAATTTACTACAATCCATTGCAACAACACATCCTAGACGGATGGAAATGGAATACGTTGCTGAGTTACAATGGGGCGGTTTGAAAATTTTTGAAATTCCGGAAGACTGAATTGTCAACCCCTTTCGACTTACCGGCGACAGAGGACAACATCTACGGTTTCTGCGTATGGGCCGGGAGGACAAATAGCGGTCCCTCTAAAGAAGATATACTCTCTCAAACCCTAGAGAAATACCTGTACGGGTTGAAGGCGTGGCATTTATATCATAGAGAAGACTTCCCACGGGTCAACGATGCTACAATCAAGCTGATGCTATTAGCATCAAAAAAGATAGATGTCTCGATCCCGAAAAATAATGAGAAGAAAGCCGTTCATTTGGAACATTTGTTATGTCTTGCATCAGCTCTAATCACAGCCGGTCCGAAAGAGTTAGCCATCCTAGATGCAGTGCTGTGTGCTTTCTGGGGTCTGGCAAGGTTGGGAGAAATCACGAATGATAGGAAAGACACTTCTAATTTGATTTTGGTATCAGACGTAGAGATAAAAGTAGAGGATGGGAAAGAAGAGGGTTTTATATCGTTGAAGGGTGCGAAAACTGCAAAACCGGGCGAGATTCAAATCTTACAACTTAAAGGACTGAATCAAATCCTTTGCCCGGTCGCGGCGTTGAAAAGGAGAATAGCAAGTGCTAGGAAAAAGGATGATGTGCTTTTTAGCTATGAAGAAAACGGTGTAAGAATACCCTTATCAAAACAGATGATTATGTCGACATGTCAAAAGATTTGGGAAGAAGGTGGCTACAAGGGGATCACAGGGCACTCTTTCAGAGTTGGAGGAGCGTCTTTAAGGTACGCTTTAGGCATACCAATCAAAGATATATGTGAAATTGGTAGATGGAAATCTAACGCCTGGAGGTTATACATAAAACCTTATTCAGAAAAAGAATTGCAAGATACAAAAGATTTATGGTTCGTATTAGGTAGACATAAGTTGCAATGAAAAGTCTGAAATAAGGATGGTCTTTAGAACACGTGCGGGTCTGAAAGGTCGGGGTTTCGTTTAAGAGGCTCAGGCTTTCAGCTCCGAGTAGGGGGATATTAAACTTCATCGTATGCCTTGATTCATGGCTTGAATGCTTGAATCAAGAGCTAGTTTGACCCTCTAGAGTGTTCTTAGAACCAGTGAGTTGTCATCACAGTTAAATAATTATAAGGTGAGAATACAAATATTCTATATTATTAGTATTTGATCCCTTATTCTGATCAAAGATCTCATCAGCTTTTGAAGCTGGAATGTTTTGATTCAAGATAAGGTATTAGTCCTTATAATACATCGAGATATTGGAATATACGTCGATATCTCGGTAAGTTTTGATGACACCTCTCCCAAGTACTCATTTCCAAAATTAAAAATTGGAAAGCAGTACTTGGGGGGTTTTAAGTAAAACCCGGGCACTGGTAGTCCGGGACGTAACAGTCGGGACTACCTAGAGATAGTTACTGGGCTTCACAAAACCCTTTAGCTATCTTGAACGTGTACACCCTAGATGTAATTACAAGGATAAAGTGGACTTTCCTCAACCAGCATTCAAATTCAATGCTACTCCTTTGGATCATGAGTGAAGTGAGTTTTGTTGGATTTTTCAGTCTGAAATTGATCAAGGATGTTCACCAAAGCAGAGAAAATCAAGGTCTTCATTCATCTCATCATTCTCTTTTTCTTCTTCTTCTTCTTCTTTTTCTTTTTCTGCTTCTAAATTCACACTTTTACCATTTAAATTCAATCATCAAACTAATCAAACCCAAACCCTCTCCAACCCAACTTCATTCTTAATCTCTTCAATCAATCAATCCAAAAAATCAATAATAATGATCAAAAAAACATTCACTTTAGATCTTACCTTTTTTAAGTTTGATCAAAAATAAAATACTTAATCACTTTGGATTTTCAATTTTCGATTTCCAATTTTCAAATTTAATTTATACGTACAACTTACTTAGAATCTTAAACCTCTTGCAAAATCTTAAATCCCAAATTAGATTTGAAATATATCTAAAGTGAGAGAGAGATAAAAAAATATTCACACACACACACATTGCCCAAATGAAGATATTGAAAACAAAGAATCAATCCCATGAAGCCTTAATCCTCATCATTCTTTGTAATAAGAAAAACCCCCAATGGGAAAAATGGAAGAAAATGGCTTCAATTTCCAAATACTCTTCCATGATAATTAAATGAAACCCAATCAACTTCTTATAAGAGATTTCAAAAAAAAAAGAGTTTAAAATCAAAATTGGGATGAGGAAATCTAAAAAAAAAAAATGTAAAAAAAACCTTTGATGATTTCATCTGTTCTACAATTTCAATTTTCTTCTTCAAAAAAACAGTGGTTTCTAATCTTTCAATAAAAAAAACAAACAAAAAAAACCCCTATGATATATATATTTGTTAGTTTAATAGAATCCAATAAATCCCAAATAGATCTAAACCACAAAACAAAATTGATAACTTTAAACAAACACACACACCCACTCACTCCCACTCCCACTCCCACTCCCACTGACACACACACACATAATATCTTCATCAAAGGAAACTAAAAAACCAAGAATTAAAAACAACTTATGAACAAAAATGATGAAAACCAATCCCTAAAAGTTCATACCACCCCCCTAAAATCTAAACTTTCTTTCATTCATCACTAAACTCAACATGATGATCATCATCAAAACAAAAAAGAAAAGATAAAGTAGATAATCTTAATGATACCGAATTCACAAAACCAAAAAGAAAAGGAAAAGGAAGATGGATGTATAAAGAAATGCTAAGAGATCAAGACTTTTTCCTAAACTCTTGTCTCTCTCTCTCTCTCTCTTTAAATTCAACTCATCAAAGATTGAGAAAAGATGAATCTGAGAAAGAGTTTAATAAATCAAGTAAAGGATTCAAGTCATCGAGCTAAAGCCTGTGACCCGAATGAGTGATGAGAATCCAAGGTTTAATCACTTCCTTCGCTTCTAACAAATTGACCTTGATCTTCTCCAGCTGAAGAGGATCAAAAACATCATCAGATTAGTACAAGAGAAGGTCATAGCGGATGAATAGAGTGAAGAAGGTGATGAAAGGAAGATAAGAAACGATAACTCAACAAAGTTCTTCTAATGTCTTTCCTTTCGTTTCAGGTACCAAGAAAGACGTAAGTAAACCGGTAAACATGAACGCAGCAAAAATCTCAAAGATACTATCAATCAAACCAAGTTTTCATTCATCAGTTCAGATCAAGAAGGGATCCAAATAAATCACTCTAAATCAAATCATTCAAACCAACTGGTCTATAAATTGATCTTTGCCTCCAATATCTTTCAATCTAGCAAACCCAACTTGAGCCACAATAGCTCCTAATTTTCCAGATGCAGCTGAGATTCCATGAGAGGTAGATCGATAACGTGTAGGGAAACATTCTCCCGGAATCACAAAGGTCGTCCTACGAGAGAAGAGGCTCATGTTAGGGATCATAGTCAAAGATATGATCTATGAAAACATGCTAACGTGTTTGGTCCAAAGTTTTGGAAAAAGTTGGCAAAGCAATAAAGGACGATGAAAACTGGAAGAGCATTTGCGATGAGGGCGTGATAAGCTACTCCCTGCGAGGTTTGATACATGAGCAGTAAGGAGCATTAGAGATCCAACAACAGATTCGAATAGAATGATGAGTGACATACCATCACGATGAATAAGATAGTAAGGGCAGAGAACCCCATGATTTGAATTGGTTTACGACCCCATTTATCAATGAACGCGACTACATGGAAGAAGAAAATACTTCAATTCAAGCAGAGACTGATAGTTGTATAGGAGATGGAGAGGACATACATGTAGCCCAATAACCAGGGATGAGGCCAGCAAGTGATAAGATGATGTTTCCAACCGAAACATTGACAAGGGTACTATAAATTTTCTCATTTGCTGAACCTGTGCTGACGCTTCCAAAACCAATGGCGGTCAATACAATCGAAGAGTTTAGACCAAGTCCCTATGGAATCAAAGTCGAATGTCAGGATCAAATCGGAAAGAAGGGTGGAAGAGGCAAGAACTTACATAAAAGGCTACATCAAGTGCGAACCACGACCAAGCACAACCAAAAAGGACTTTGAAATTTTTCCATTGAGAGTAGTGATGAAGAAAGTCTCTTGAGGAAGCCGTTGGAACATCAGCCTGTTCTTCCTTTCTGTTTTCATAATCCTGTGTGAAATCATGAGGATGAAGATGAGAAGTTTAAATCAAGGGTGAGACGCTTGCTTGGATGAAGAATCTGGAGAAAAAAAGTAAAAACGCACATGAGCATAACCACCGGTCGATAAGAACGCGTCAACATCGCCAGCAGCACCCTTCACATCTTTTTCGATATCCATTGTGAATCGAGGTGTTTCAGGAATAGTAAGACGGAAATATAAGGCAATCGCACCCGGAACAGCTCCGAGACCAATGAGTAATCTCCAACATCCATCAACAGAGGTACCGGGAGCAGCATCGTTCAAGATGGCTGATTGATAAGCTTTGACGACTACAAGTGAAACCAGTGAAGCGGTGAGTTGACCGAATCCTAAGAAAAGCCAGAAGTGAGACATGTCAGAGTTAAGCAAGAGGTGAGTCTGATTTCAAATCAACTCTCTTACCCTGAGACGCAAACACCGCAGTCATCATTCGACCACGAATTCGAACAGCAGCAAATTCAGATGTGATACAAGCCGACAAAGGGTAATCACCCCCAATACCTAATCCCATGAAAAATCTAATGAAACACGACGCGTGTGGGGAAAGAGAGAAAGATAAATAAGGATAATGAAATGGATGAGATGAGATGAAGGAAACTTTGATTGATTTACCTCCACATGACTATTACACCAATCAAGCTAATTGCGTGTCCAGAACCAGCAACAGCTTGACCGAGTGTAGAGATAATGATAATCATCAATTCTAGAGACAAGACGAACAAAAAAAAAGGACCGATTAGATTCATCAAAAGTTTGAACCGAGTTTTTCCAAAAAAAAAAGCTTGATGATTGAAGAAGACCAACTTACCGATCCCATACATTCTTTTTCTACCATAAACATCAGCAAGCCAACCAAAGAGAAGTTGACCACAAAACGTTCCAATCGGAGTAGCCACCTTGATACCTAAATCTTGATTTGCAGTCAGTCGACCACCATCATGTAAAACGTATCCCAACATAGTACTAGCCAGATTAATGGCAAATCTATTAAATCCAAAAAAAACAAAGCATTCATCAGTTTAAGAGATCGTTGAAGATCGCGTTGAATAAAGATAAGTATTAAAACTTTTTTGGTGAAAAATCAAAAAAACACACTCACATATCATAAGCATCTGTAAAGAAACCCACACCTGAGACTAAGACCGCTCGAACATGAAACCAACCGAATTGAGCATTATCAATTTCAGCCAGTGCAGCTCTACGTCTTTCACCTAAATCGACTTGACGATCTTGAGGTAATTCTGATTTACTCGTAGGATGATCGAAATCTGATATTGTCTTGGGTGGAGGGGTGACAGTGATAGGTTCCATGATTGGAAAATGAATGAGTTTTTTTGGGGGGTTCGTTTATTGTAATTGAAATCTGATCTGTGTATGATGTAGGTTCGTTTTTTCAAATCTTCTTTAAAGAAAGTGAGATATGGAAAAAAAGGCCGTTGGGAATCGGATAAGTGGTCCAAAGGAGGAGAAAAGATTAGAAGAAGAGAGAAGATGGGTGGAGTGAATCTAGACTAGGACGGTTTCAAAGTGTGACTAGTTTTTTTTTGAAAAAAAAAGAAAGTTGAGGTATAAGTTAAATGTAAACCTTTTGCAGATGAATTGAAGAAAAAGTTCAAATTGAAAATGAATTGGAATTGAGAAATGAACAGTTGAGACTGAGTCTGAAGGATGACAACCGTTTTTAAACAAGCAGGGGTTCTCCTTGAGAAAGTTGGATTTGATGTGTTTTTTTTTCCCTGTCTGTCACTCTGATTCTTTACATAAGTATCAGAAGCTAAGCACAGGATTGGAAGGTGAGTTTTTTTTAACTTTACATAAAAGGTAAAGTGAAGATTGGAGGATGATGATGATCAGTGAATTTGAAAATGAAATGAAATGAAAAAAAAGAAAAAACCGAAAGAGAAGAAGAGAGATCAGGTTTACTAAAATTAATTTTCCAATTGATGATGATGTGAGATATGATGCACTTTAAACTAGTTTAAAACTCACTGTGAAGCGCATACATAAATCAAATTGAGGAAAGAGGATCGAAGAGAAAGAGGATGTAAGACATAAAAAGAACCCATTCAATTCAATTCAAAATAGCATCCAATCAGATATATTTTGATATTTTTAGATTCAATCCGATCAAGTTCAATTCAACCCAAGATCAAAGGAAAGTGATCAGAAAAAGGATCCAAGTTTCAATTCGAAATCAAATCCATCCACCTCAAAATCAGAATGAAGTCTCATATCTACATAGACTCTTTTGAAGTGGGTTAATGAAAAAGAAATAAAAGCCCAAGAAAATGATAAAAGTGAAAATAAGTTGTATGTATAGATCCCACTCACGATTTTTGATGAAGACTTATAATGTTGAAAGTTGTAGAGTTCTAGTACAATAACATCTCAAAGGTTTTTCGAAAGGGAAAGAGAAAAGTGAATTGGGAATTTAAGAAGAAAAAAGTGAATGAAAGTGAATGAATTGAAACCACCATTGGTTTTGAGTGCAAGATCATCTTTGGAGAAAGAACGTTCTTTTGAAAGAGAGTAGGATCGAGAAGATGACCACGTTCTTCAGTTGTTTGAGTTGATTTTCCAATATCTTGATGAACTCTTTAGAGTGAGTTTGTTAAACCCAAGATTGAATTCATTTTACTTTTCATCAATTTAAGTTTTATCAATCCAATCCAATCCATCCATCTCTCTTCATCATCATCTCATTTGTTCATTTCTGATGTCATCGATGATTATGTAAACAGATTCATCATCCATGCTTAATGGATTGATTCGGATGATGAGTCTCTTTGATTGAGTTCGAATTCCATGGTGATCTCTTACAGCCGAGTCTTCTCGGTTGACTTTATCTCAAAACTGTCAAAATCAAATCTCAACAATCATCATCTCCATATCATCCTTCATTGCTCTTTACCTCCAAACAACAGATCCTCTTCACTCTCTTTCGTCAATCTCTCTCTCCGTCTACTCTTTTTTGTTTGAAAACGTGTTCATTGAAATCCACAGAGTTTCTTTCCATTCGGGCTTTTCTCATTCACTTTTTGAATCAATTTCTTAAATATCTTGATCAATTCAAACCCCCCAAAAAGGGAGCAAGGGCCAATACAAACCTTCTTCAATGTTTGAATTTTCAAACAAAAATCAAAAATCAAAAGGGCAAATTTATGTAGTAACTTCCTGATCATTGATTCCACCGTCTTTATATCCTTGTCAATCATCCATCTGTACACAATCACAATCACACACAAAGGGACCCTACTCTCAGAAGCTCAAAAGACTTATGGAATCATCAATTCTACACCAACTTATATAAGTCCTACTCGCGTGGCCACGGAGTAGAAGGACCAGGTACAAAAAATTTGATTTTGATTTTGATGTTGACTATTTGTGATCGTTATAATTCACAAGTTACAAATTACAAAAAAAAACCAGTAACAAAAAAAATTAAATACAAAATCATATCATAAGCATACAAAACCATTCTTTCTTATTATGATTAATTATTTTCAATCATCAATTTAACATACAAGTTATTGGGTTTGATAAATCATGAAATTTCAAAAACCTCATCATTGAAAGGAAAAAAATACCCTACCGCGAAAAAAAATCTTTTATACCAAACTTGATCATCTAAACTTACTCAACATTCAACCCCATTCATTCCTTTCAATTCTCTCTATATATATATATCACAAACAACTTTCATCTCCACCATTCAACTTAAACAATCCTAGAAAAAAAACCCATCCCAAAAAAAAATAATTCTTAGTTCAACTCATCTTACAATCCTCAAACCAATTCTCAATAGGAAAAAAAAAATACGAAACTTATTCAAAGTAGTCAAAGCTAATTCAACACCTAAGAAAGTAGCCGCATTAGCCGGGATCGCTCTCACCATCGCAGGTCCAAATCCTTTAAACAAAGCTTTCAGTCCATCTTGTTGAATGGTGAGTTGAATACAATCTAAAAATCCTTTATAAGTCCCGCTGGGTGCTGCTTGTAATCTTGATTTGATCACCTATACATCACCAAGAAAGGGGGGGGTTTGGTCGAAAAGAAGATTAAGTGACATTCATCAATTCACTCTTCAGAATTGGGAAATGAAGTATGGGTTTTTTCTTTTGAAGAGAAAGATATTCACATCTGGTGGAATCGCAATTGACCACATTGCAATCCCCGCAAAACCTAAAACAGATCAAATCAATTCTAAGCAAATCAAAAGATCATCGTTTTTTTTGCTGCTTTTTTTTGAGAAAAGCTGAATGGGTGAGAGAGAAAAAGAAAAGAGAGGTTGAAATCGGCGGGGTTTTGGTGATTTACCTCCGGATGCACAAATTGTAGTCAAGTTAAGTTGATTTGGATCTGATCCTTTAGGAGTTAATGCTCTTTTAGCTGATTCATATGCTACAAAATATCTATCGTTTCAGAATCCGACATCAAGATTAGAAATTGGTTTGAGAAAAACACCAGAAGAACGGCAGATCGGTGAAGGATTTGATTAGACTTACGCTGCACTACCAGGTGCATCTCTAGCTACAGTTGCCATACTTTGATCCAAAAGAAGGATCATCAAGAAAATTCATTCAAAGATTGATCATGATTTTCTTTATACAAGTTTGAGAAGACTTACGATCCACGAAAAAGACTCTTTAAACCACCTTCTTTATAAACTTGTTTTATACAATCCATAGGTCCAGAATACTTTTGTAAAGTACTTTGACCATCTACCTAAAAGAAATTCATCAATCAATCAATCAATCAAAAAAAGAAAATGACCGATTTCCAAACTGAATTCACTTGTTTCTTTTTTTAGTGAAACCCAAAATTCGATAAGAAACCCCAAGACTCACTTGAAGTAAAACTTTAATTCGTTCCATTGGAGCTGCCACAAGTGTAGTAGGCAGTGCACTAAATCCACCCGCGATTGCATATTCACTATAACTTAAATCAGTTGAAGTTCTTTGAGGTGTGAAAGAATAAACTAATTTCTTTCCCATTGCATAACCCTAAGGAAACATTTAACAAAAGAGAGAAAGAGAGAGAGGGAGATTAGAGGGATTGATTTGAGATTTAAGAAAGGTGAAGTTTGGGATGAGATTCTTACCCAGAAGGAAACTGCAAACATTGGAGTGACACCGATCAATGGACTACTCATTCCACGATAAAATCTAAATCCATCCATAAATCCATCAAATTCATCCAATCGTTCATTTGATTTTCCCGATTTCATAAAGTCGGCTTTCAACAACGGGATTTGTTTATGATGAGATTTCGAGATCGATGCCTTACCCTAGAAATCCATCACGTGCAATCGTCTTTCTAACTACATCCATGGCTCCAGTATATTGACCAGGTGGAGCGGTTTGTAATCTTGTTTTGGTCAAATCAAAAGGTTGACCTAATCAAACTCTTCATTTTGATTAGTATAGGTTTGATTTGGAAAGAAGAAAGAAAAGGAAGTGAAGTGATGTACCAACTAAAACAGAACAAACTCCACCAAATCCACCTAAGCAAATCAAAAACAAAAGAAGACTTTAGACCGTTTTGATCTTTTTTTGATGATGATGATGATGATGATGATCTAGATAAAGTTAGATTGAGAGATTGAGTTTACCTGAGATGAAACTTTTGGTAGAACTGGTTTTTTTTAAAGTTTCATCATTTTTCGATTTGATTGGATTAGATGATGATGAAGATGATGAAGAAGAAGAAGAAGAAGAGATTGATTGGATGGATGATGGGTTTGGGTTGTTTGAGATCTATTGAGATAAAAAATCAAATGAAGAGGTTAAGTTAATGAAGAGTTGTATTGAGGATGAGAATGAGGATGAGATGGGTTGACTGACCATGATGATGTGATGTGATGTGATGAATTGAAAGTGACAATCTCAACTAGAATTGAGTGGTGAACTTGAAATCAATCTTCAATTACATCATTCTCAATTTACTCTATACACACACCCTCTCAACTCAATTCACTTCACTTCACTTCACTACTATCTCACTTTCTAGAAATCAGAAAGACTATAGATCTCATTCACTTCCACTGAGCTCATTCACAAGAACATCATCAATGGCTTGCTGTTCACCTATAGAAAAAAATCAAACCAAATCTGTTTTCAAATCTAAAAAAACTCTCTTCTTTTTTTTAATATGTATATATAAAATTAAATATTTATTTATTTATATATACTATTTATAAATCAGATAAGAAAAAAAGAAAGAGAGGAATAGATTTCAAAGAAAAAATTATATTTTGCAAACAAAACCAACCAACCAACATTTTGAGAAAATAAGTAGAAGAGAGAGAAAGAAAAAACCTAAAAAACCCAATGGAAAAAAAAATCAAAACCAAATTGAAAAAAAACCAAAAACCAAAAAACCAAAAACCAAAAAAAGAAAACAAAAGAAGGGAAAGATTGAGAAGAAAAGAAAAGAAACATATATGATATAGATTCAACTCAATTCAATTCAAAAAAAAATCAAGTCAAGTCAAGAGGGGAAAGAGGAAGAGGAAGAGAAGAAAAGAAAGAAAGAGATTGATTAATTAGAAGTCCAATTGATTGAATCTAAATCATCTAAACTGATTCGATCTTGAGATTCTTCCATTTCAAATTGATTTAAATTTTCAATCGAATGAGATCTTAAAGAACAAGAACTACTACTACTACTACTATTACCAGTAGTAGTAGTAGTAGGAGTAGTAGCAGTAGTAGTTTTAAGACTTGATCTTTTCAAACTTGATTTCTTGGTAGAGTTCAAGGAGAATCGAAGAGGACTGATCGAGTTAAGATTCAATTCATGATGTTTGTTGATCGAATGAAACTTATTGTTAGTCATCGGAGTTTGACTTTCGATCAATTCATTCTCTTTTAAAAGTTCGATGGATGAGTTTTTATTAAAGGTGATCGGACTGAAGAAGTTTGAATTCGTCCAATTCCAATTCTCTGAACTTGACTGTTGTGATGCTGATGCTGCTGCTGCTTGAGGTTGTGGTTCATGATTAAAGAGATTTGGAAATAAACTTAAGAAGCTTTTACTCATCCTTCGATTGCTACTACTGATACTCTTGAATCGGTTAGGTGTTTCTAATGATCCATGACTCGATTTAGTAGCTGGTGTTCCAAAGATTTGATTCGAGTTTGAAAAGAAGGATTGATTGGGTGAGACTTGATGATGTGGTAGGAGAAAGGAGTGTAAATCTTGGTTTAGCTTGAGTTGGAAATGATTGAATGAATCGGTTGGATTGGAGGGTGAAGAGGGTTGAGATGATGATCTAGAATGTTGTGGGGTTGATGAATCTGATTTAGATCGAGTTAAGGCTAAGTCTAATAAAGTGGGTTTAGGAGTAGATTGAATTGGATTTGGATTTGATTTTGTAATAGATTGATGAAGTTGATTGAGATTAGATGATGGATTGGAATTGAGAGTTGGAGGTGAAGAAGTTGAAGAAGTTGAAGAAGTTGAGCTTTGATGATGATGATGATGATGATGATGAAGTTGAGTTGAATAATAGAGTGATTCGACTTGATTGAAAGTATGAGTATGCCAACCATGTGAAACTTTGAGTTTAGCATAATTCAATCTCAATTGTAAGTTATTGATGAGCTATGGATGAGAATGAGAATGAGTGAAGTTAAGTTAGTCAGATGAGAATGAGAATGAGAAATTGGAATGATAGATCATTCTTCAACTTACAATCTTTAATCTAGCTTGATCAGTGTGTCTCGTTCTTTTTGAGATTTGATTAGGATGTTTGATCGATGAATGATGTTGATGATTAGACATGATGATGATGAGTCTTCGATGATGATATTCAACTTATCCTTAACGATCAAGAGTGATAAGTTTTTAAGAAAGTTGACTTGGATTGGATTTCACTTGACTCAGCTGACTTTCGATGGAAATGAATGCAGAATGAAAAGTGATTTTGAATAAGTCAAGAACTCTCAAGACTCTATCACAACTTTCAAACAACTTTTCAAAACTTTAACTTTGAATAGACACAATCGAGCGGAGCCTTTCAAATCAATCTCTTTCTTTAACTAATCCCTTTCTTTTCAATTCAAATTTGAATTAAACCATGCATTTTAACTTACATAATTTCAAATTATTAACTTTAATCTTCTACATTCATCCATTCATTCTCCTTCCGATGATTCCATCTTGATCACTTTCTCTCACTTTTTCAAAATACTATCTAGATCCCATTTTAGGACAACTCTTCTCAAGCTTTTCCACAATGAAAATTTAAAGATCAACTTCTCTTTTGAAAGTTTTTTAATTACAAATCTTCCGGATCAAGTACACATTAAAAAAAAGATGAATCTTGTAAAAGATGATTTATTGATTGATTTATTTTAGATTTTAAATTTTCCATTTCATTCAATTCTTCCGTAAAAGAAAATGAAGTGTTTTCTTTTTCTTAAAAAAATGTATTAATTAATTTGTATATAAACTGTTTATAAAATTTGTACGAACAAAAAAAGAAAAAATATAAGGTTTTAAAACTTAAAAAGATATATAAAGAAGAAGAAGAAGAAGAAAAAAAAATTACATTAGATTTTTTGAATCTTATAGATTAGATAGACTATTAATGAATATTTTTTTTTCTTAAAAACCCTATGGAACCCAATCAAATTTTTTCATAAAAAATTAAATTAAATCATCAGTTTAAATAAGAAATTCACATAAAAGTTAAATGAAAAATTCTTAAGATGATGTATGTATGTACCTTATCAGCACTTCCACAACTTCCCATAGGTGTAAAATAACTTTGATGATCTAATGGATTAGTCCCATTCCCAAGACAAGTTGCGTTTTCCTATATATACATAAGTAAAGGGAAGAAAAAAAATTTCATTCATTGAAAAAGATCTGAAATGGTACATTTTTCTTTTTTTGAGATTCTCACATTATTCCCATAACAATTCATAAGCCATTGTTGTTTTGGTCCTTGTAGATGTACTTTTGATCCTAGATGATAAAATGTACCCATCGGAATAGTCTGAAACAAAACCAACATCAATTTTTTTTATCATCATCTTTCAAAATTCATTCGAATGATCAAATGGTCTGATGAAGTTTTTTTGTTTGAATGACTTACATGTACCATAAAATCATTTTGATTAACTAAACTTTGACCGGATAAAACTTGAAATAAATTATCATATCTGACTACAGCTTCATAATTAAATGATCTTGGCATGCCTTGATTATGTGAATAATGTCTTTACCGATTCCAGAGTGAAAGATTAAGTCGAGTGAAATGGTTTCAGAAATGTCGAAGGAGGTTAGATCTGATAGGAATTTTTGACTTACACTAAATTTCTTGCTCCTAAATCTAAAGCTGCTAAAGCTGCTACTGATCCACCCACTCCATGACCGGTGACTGAAAAAAGTAAACCCTAGTGAAATTGCAAAAGAAAAATGATAAGTCTATTTGAGCATGTTTGATTTCTTTTGATATCTATATATATATATGTAAGAAGATGAATGGAAAGATGTAATAAAATCAAACTTACTGTTCTGTTAACTGCTTCTCTTGCAATCTTGAAATCATCTGTAGCTTCTTTGGCAGAAACGTAAAGATTTCGAACTCCACTTGCAGCCATACAACCTGTACAATTTGAAACGAGATCCTCAACTTTGAAAAAAAGAGAGATAAAAAAAAGATTGATTAATTAAAAAAAGGTGAGTAGAATTAAATTTTGAATTTTGAAATCTTAAGATCGAATCAAATCACTTACTTGAAACTGGACTCCAATCTCTTTTTTTTCAAAATCGATTCGAGAATTATTCATAATTTGAAAAAACAAAACGTTCGAAGAGTGATATATATATATATTTATATAAATCGTTTGATGAAAAAACTTACAATTCACTATAATCTCTGTGAAGAAAAAGTGAAGAAGAAAAGTTCAAATCAATAAGTTTCGGTGAATGGTTTTGAATTAAATCGAATTATGGAAAAAAAAGAGTGTTAACCTAAACCCAGTGAAAACAATCACAATCTTTCTCTATATATTCAAAAAATCCAAAATCAAACATTAAATTAACCCCCAAAAAAAAGCGAAGAAATTTCAAAAAAGGAATGATATAAAAGAAAGAATGAAGGAAAATTGATGATGTTTCGAAAAGAAAAAACGAAACAATACCATTTCAGGTACCCAAGCTGTATAACCTAATTGAGAAAAGGCAGTAGAAAACTCTTCTAGAACTGAAAAACCTTTTGTAAAGGTTAATGGACAAGTTTGTTTGTAATCTCCATAGGTTGACATAGATAAATATGCATGTAATCTAGCGTGATCTTGTTGAGTGGGTTCGAATTCATACCATGGGATTCCATTTATAAATGACCTTTTTGTTGACCCACCCCCCGCCAAAAAAAAAAATTAACCAAAAGTGAGATCATTGAGCTTCGTTAGTAATTAATCGTTTTTTTTTAGGGGAGAGGTTGACTCACCATTCTGGATGATCTGGTACGTTTATAACAGCTTTTGTTCGCGGGTTTCGAGATTTAGGTCTTCTGATCTTGAACTTTTGGGGATTCGATTTTGATAATTGACAATTTGAACTACAGGTGATATTAGACATCACTAATCCTATCACCAAGAACACAATAATAGAAAAAGTCTGGGTGTACATCTTATATATATTGAATTTGACACCAAAGAAGTTTCAAAGGTGTTTAGATTATCAAGAAAAAAAATCGAAATGATGAGAGGTGAATGGTTTCCGTTGAGGTCAGAAGCAGTACGATTCTAATGATGGATGCGGACTAGTTGATCAAGTTTTAGATGGATCAGGATCAAAATGCAAAAGGACAAATGAAGAATGAAGGAAAATTGAATGAAGTAGAGAATTTCTTTTAATCTCAAAGGCTGAGGATGTAAGATGTGAAAGAAGTTGAAAAGTAAGCTATTTATACGAATTTTATTCTTCATATATCAATCTCCTTCAAACTCATCTAATCCCCAACAAAGGTATGAACAAATTTACTCTGAACCGATAAATTCATGGAAGAAGAATTCATCGGATTCGAACTTCTGGTTTATGATTTTGGATTAACTGAGTTATGATTAAAGATGAAGATCGTATTTCGAAACTTGATTCCTTGCCTGATTGATGAGCATATCAAGCTGTAAATACGTTTTATTAGCTCAGCCTACTGAGTTTTATCAGAAGGAGTTCTTTAATCGGAAATCGGATCTTATCCTAGAACCCCATCGAGCTATCAAATCAAATCACTTGTTTTCATACTTATTACCCACATCCTGAACTGCCGAGTTTGCAGACCGAATCCCCAGAGAAAGATGTGTAGATTTACAAATTATTATATGCGAAGATGATCATCAAATGATAAACCCAGATGGTTTCATGTATGTACCCTTTTTTTCATTTCTTCATTGATATATATGAACATCATTCAGCGATGAGCGAGTGATTTGATACTTCAGTTTACATACATACATAGAATTCCTTATGAACTTTTTCCACTGAACCCCAATTCGATACGCACCCAACCGAAATAACTCATCACTTTTTGTGATTTGTGTTTGATTTAATCAAATTTCATCAGTCATCAAAACCTTCATTGTATCAAGATTGTATGATCAAACGTTCAAAAGAATGATATACGAATTATAATCACTACACAAGCATATGGTCAAATATGTTGATCGGATCGAAGAACGCGTCGATGAATGATAGGGTTTTGAGAAAACTATGTATCACGTTCACCTCCTGCAAGTCCCATGCCACTACTAGACCGGCACGCTTCGAGTCACGCTGCTTCAAGCACGCTTCGAAGTTTGAGTCACGCTGCTTCAAGCACACTTCGAAGTTCAAGAGCAGCGTGGAATATTGATAGACTTTAATATGCTGACAAACTTCCGTATTATTTGAGTATGCTCTCCAAATCAATCCAATAGAACCTAAGAGGATTATGATGATACCTGTAGCGTATTGTTTTGTAATCTGTGGTTGTGTGTTTTATAAATTTTTGAAAGTTTGATGTACTTGATGAATCCACTATTTATCTTTGTAACTGCATTGAGTATGTTACACGTTCGAGATTCTTACTTATAGCCGTATATACAGACTTAAATAAGTAACTCTAGGTAGTCCCGGCCTCCCGGGCCCAAGACTACCAGTGTTCGGGTCATGCATTATCCCCTCTCGTCTTAAGATTCTGTACCAGAATTCAAGATTCGAGAAATTCAATCTATCCTAGTTCATCTAAATAAACTAATACCTCATCAAGATACCTCATTAAATTCTTAATGAGGTAGCTAATAAATTCTATACCAGTTCATAGGAACTGAAGAGGATATTAATAAATAATTATTCCAGTCTAACCTGGCTGAAGAGCCTTATAGGCTATTTTTCGATCTGGAAATAATTACCTCAAGATGAGGACACTAGGAGTGATTGGGGGTTATCAAGAACATACTCGAGAGGCCCTCAGGGATTTTGATTTAAATAAAATCATAAATTCCCCGGGTTAAGGTTTTAATATACCTTAATATATAATAATAAACCTTGACCTCTTTGCACGATTTTATACATCGTTTATCTTTCTTTTGTAGGGTGGGAGGGATGGACTTTTAAAATTCGATAAAAACTTTATAAAATTTTCACAAGCAAGTAATTGTATATCAGAAAATTTAAAGGCTTTCAATAAAGTTTTTATCTTTTAATTCAGCAATTCAGTAACACAAAGATTGAGATGGATGAAAACGGACGAGGGAAAAATATCCATCTCGTCCGTGGCCTCTTCTTAAGGAAACTCCTCTTGGAGTGTATGACAGACTGGAGCAGTCTAAACTTCGTCTCTCTATAAACCACAGACCCTGCCTAGATAAATCTAGGCAGTTCATGACAAAACTACTAGATGAATCCGGACTTCTCAAATCCTTTGATTCAGGGTCTTGTCTATATTACTACATCAGATAGTCCGACAAGAGGAGTTCCCGCCGAGGCACGTGGTATGCGCTACTCGTAAGCGTGGACACCGCCTACCTCTGTCGTGCCTCCTCCGGAAAACTACCATCCACTATTTATCTTTGTAACTGCATTGAGTATGTTACACGTTCGAGATTCTTACTTATAGCCGTATATACAGACTTAAATAAGTAACTCTAGGTAGTCCCGGCCTCCCGGGCCCAAGACTACCAGTGTTCGGGTCATGCATTATCCCCTCTCGTCTTAAGATTCTGTACCAGAATTCAAGATTCGAGAAATTCAATCTATCCTAGTTCATCTAAATAAACTAATACCTCATCAAGATACCTCATTAAATTCTTAATGAGGTAGCTAATAAATTCTATACCAGTTCATAGGAACTGAAGAGGATATTAATAAATAATTATTCCAGTCTAACCTGGCTGAAGAGCCTTATAGGCTATTTTTCGATCTGGAAATAATTACCTCAAGATGAGGACACTAGGAGTGATTGGGGGTTATCAAGAACATACTCAAGAGGCCCTCAGGGATTTTGATTTAAATAAAATCATAAATTCCCCGGGTTAAGGTTTTAATATACCACACTCTCAAGACTGAAAGCCTGAGCCTTTGAAACCGAAACCCCAAACCTTTTAGGCTTGTTCTTTATATTGCAAATACCCGTTCTCTTTCTCATAATAAATTGTGTTTGTTCAACTCTTTCAGAATCTCTTTCGTGCATTGGAGCTCCTTTGTAGAGTATGGTTTAATGTACAACTTGTAAGCTTTAGACTTCCATCTTCCAATTTCGCATATGTCTTGTATTGGTACACCCAACGCGTGTCTTAAAGAAGCTCCTCCAACTCTGAATGAATGTCCAGTCAGCCCTTCATAACCTCCTGAGCTTAAAATCTTCTGGCAGGTCGTGTTGATTACTAATTTTGATAAAGTCACTCGTCTACCTTCCTCTGAATAGCTAAAAAGTGGATCTTCATCCCGCTCGGTTTGCCTTAACCTTCTGTTTAATGCTGCCACTGGGCATAAGATGTGGTTAAGTTTCTTCAGTTGTAGCACTTGGACTTCTCCAACCTTCGCCGTTTTTGCCCCTTTCAAATAAATAAAACCTTCCTCTGAGGCTCCGGTGTTCACTATCTTCACATCTTGTCTCCTTATGATTTCTGATACGTCCCTTTTATCTCCTGCCATTTCACCTAGCCTCGCTAAACTCCAGAAAGTACACAATATTGTATCTAAAACCGCTATATCTTTTGGTCCTCCCTTGGATAATTCGGTAGCTAGGTGTAGCAAATGAATTAAATGTATAGGTTTCTTCCCTGCTGATTTTGGTAATGCGAAATCTATCCTTTTAGATGCTGTAATCAATATTTTAACCATTGCCTCATCTACGTCTGGGAATCTTTCACTATGGTACAGGTGCCAAGCTTTCAAGCCGTAAATGTACTTCTGTAGAGTATCGGCCTGAACATCTTCCTGCGTCGGGCCGTCCTGGTGCCTTCCTGCCCAAGTGCAGAAGTCATAGATGTCATTGATCGAGCATGGTAGGTCGAAAGGCCTCTTTCCTTCTTCATTGATGAACTTGAGAAACTTTCGCACAGCTCCGTTATAGCTGAGGAGGGTATTCCACTTCCAACCTATTAGGATATGTCTTTGTCTCTTGTCGTAATGTATTTGAGCGTCGCCTCTGCTAACAAAAGATTTCACTTTGGATAAGTCTACTTCTTTCAATTCCATTTGTCTTGGTTGAGTTCGTTGTATACTTTCTCTTTTAAAGGTTTTTTATTCACAGTTTTTGTTAACTAGAGCAAAAAAGGGGGACTCTATGCAAAGACAGATTGGAATTAGCTGTTGAAAGCGATCTTTGGACCCTGTCTTGACAGGGTGAAAACTCTTACTTGTTTCAAACAATTATTACGAATAAGTGTTCCACATTGCATTGTATATAGACATTCAGGGAAAAATGGGGTTGAAATTACATCATGAAGGGAATACAATTTGTTAGGCAGTGAACTGTTCCTTTCTTTAATCACACACTAGCCCCGGAAATTGAAAACTCAAATCGTCAAATTCCTCTCCTATTTTCTCATTCTGTGAGAATATGTCTACAAGATCTAGGGGAATGGATGTCACGACTCTATCTTTTTCATTTCTGTCGTGCCCATTTCCCTCCATCCTTGAAATGCCATCTGCTAAGTTTCTCTTGGAAACTACTCTTCTTGCAACCAGGTCCATTTGGCAGTCGATTAGGATTTTCTGTATCTTCTTCCATTCCGTGTTGACTTCTATATCGTTCGATTTCCTGTTTTTGACCGCATTTTCGCTGGTCGTATTGTCTGTCCAGACAATAAGTGTCTTACCGTCACAGTTTCTGGTGGAGATGATGTGCCAAAGGCCTATTCTTATGGCTACTGTTTCCAACCAGGCAATGCCTCTCAGTGTTTCGCCTGATTTCTGCCATCCTGGTTTTAACTTGAGTTGCAACCACTCTTTCCCAACTATCACTCCCACTCCATAGCTAGGAGAGGCGTCACCTACCCATCCCATGTCTATGGGTTCGGAGAAAGTAATCAATCTTGTGTTTTCAAAGATTGAGAGGATCCACTTCCACGCCTCGAGGTCCTTCCTCGCGTCTACAGGGAGAGAACGTGATGCGAATTTATGGACCCAACTTTTCATCCATCTATAGAGTGATGTCAAATTACATCTCATTTGCGGTAGAATTAAGGCTACGTGATTGAGTCTGCCGGTCAAGATTTCTACGTCATTGTATGAAAACTTTCTACCTTCTTCTAGCGCTTCTTCTATCTGTTCCTTGCGTTGTTGTAATTTTAAAGGAGGGAGCCTAACGGTTTTAGTGATTCCATTCCAGATAAACCCAATGAATTTTTGTTCTGGCTTGAATTCTGAGATCTTTTCTTCATTAGTGATTACGCCTAGCTGAAGGCTTCTTGAAACAACCTCATCCATTTTCACCTTTGAATCCATCTCTTTGATGAAAAGGGCGTCGTCTACCCACCTGAATATTTCAATAAGGTCAAATTCATTTTTCATAATCAGCTTCCAACCGTCTGCTGGTCTTCCAAACGAGCCACAGCCTCCTACCCCGCCAAAACCAACTCGACTGTCATACCAGATTCCACCTTCTGGGTCTAGGATCATCATGTATTGTCTTTGGCATAGCATTGTTGGTATTTGACGGTAGGCCTTTTCCCAGTCGAAAATGGCCATTAAGAAAGGGACTTTGGTCTTCCTGAAAAATTGTGAGACAGTTGCGAAATCATCCCATGTGGTTTTGAAGTCCGCCGCGTCAGCGAAAGAGTTGAGTGACGGTATATCTGGATTGTTTCTTGGGTATGAGAGGTCATTGATGGGTCTAAAGGATCCGTCTCCGTTGATCACAGCACCCATAGGATTGGTGCGAAAGAAACCACACCTTTTGTAAACTTCTTCATGTGTGAAAGGGCCAAAAATTCGGCCTAACTGCTTTTCTTTTTGCATATTCTTCAAGATTTTCTCTTCCGCTAGTGTTGCTGAAGCGTGGTTTGGAGGTGTGTACCACTTACAGTTGACAAAGAAGTGATAAGGAATTCCTTGATCAAAGCCGTGTTTAAACCCGTAAATTACATCTTTATATTCTTCTAAGATACCGGCTGCTTCCAAAGCAACCTCCCATTCTGGAATATTCATTTCGCATGTCACCTTCGTTGGCCATAAGTCTTCACTTAACCACCTAACTTCACTCACAATCTTATCTTCAATTTCGAAATCGCGTGATTCTTCACTAGATGAGTCTGAGCTATCTGATTTTCCAAAACTGGATCATTCAAATGACAAACGAGTGTAATATTTCAGAAAAAGTATAGAGAAATTTTTAAAGTAGAGTATATACAAATCTACTAGAAGGATGGAATAGGAGACTTCCATTTGAAAAGAACCTACATTTTCTTGTCTCTTGGTTTTCCTTTAAAAATCTCTCCTTTATTCCCTTCTGACCTTTTGTAGTTCGGATTGAAATTTCTTCCTCTATAATTTCCGTAGCCTGCTTGTGTCTTGGTATGATTCCTTTCCCCACTGAATGTTCTAGAGGGTCCAGCCATCGAGTTGGTTTGAAGGCAATCAAAAGATCCTTGTTCTGTAGTGATGTCTGAATAAGGATTTCGACCGAACTTTGGTCCTCCAATCCTATAGGGGTTTTCATCGATGTTCAGGTCATTTTGAGCCCTAGCACAGTAATAAATTTCTGTGACTAGACCGCTCGGTTCTAAAGAGGGGTTTGGAATCTTCTCATCTGGATTCCTAATTGCAAACGTTGCTTTCCTAATAGTCAAATCGTACCGGAATGCTATTACCCAAGAACGTTGCTCCTTGAAAATTCTAATGACGTTCTTCTTGTGGAGTTCAAGGGCGTCTGCAAAGGCTAGGTATTTATAAGACTTACGACATGTTTCAATAAAACTATCGAAATTTTCATTCCAGTCAAATCTTGATTGGGACCATTCTCCAGGATAAGGATGGCCCCTATATTTATCTACTTCTTTGTCAGTTGTCTTGTAGTTTACGTGATTATCTGAGGCTGCTTGCTGCCAGGTCTTATTGAATATGGTAAGAGGTAAGACACCTTGTAAGCACTGCATATTCTTATGAAAAAACAACGGAAGGCCAAGAGAGTTGGCGTCTGGTGCTTTACTGAAATCAAATACTAAACCTCCTTCCGAGAAAGCGAAGTTTGGAAGAGGGTTGGAAGGTACTGATGAGTTATCTATGGGTAAGTCTCCTTCTGATGTTAAATCAATTAATTCTTGGGATTGTTTTTCTAACTCTTTGATCTCTTCTAGTTTCTTCTGGATCTCTTTCAACTTCTTTTTCCTCATCTCTTCACCGGCATTGTACTTTTTGATTTTTGGAAGGACTGTTGTTGCGCCAAAAAATTCGCAGAGTTGTTTTTCATTTCTGATTAAACTGTCTTCAACATCATTTCTACCGGATGGGTCTCTTTCTTTTTCATTCAGTCTTTGACTGTTTATGCTTCTTTGATCATTTTCACTTTGGCTTATCGGTTGGCCTGTGTAATAGGAAAGATAGGGGAATATGCAATTTTGAAAAAGGTTTTGTTAGGAATTTTTAAAAATGACAATTGTTGGCAAGTTTCCACGCTTGCTTACTGTTGTTTTGTTGCTTATTGGGGCCTTCTAGAGGTCCTATTTGGCGTGGTGCTGCAGTTTCTTTCCCTCTTCCAAGGTAGCTTGATATCAAAGCCTGCTTGTTGTACGTAGGTCCTGTTGGTCCCTTCTCAATCATGGGGTTTGCACGGTTGGATGTGTTGCTACTGGGGTTGTTTGAGCTGACTTCAGTGGTTGCGCCTTTGTTTACGGTGGATTCTAACGCGTTCAGGCGAGCAGCAGTGCTTTCTATGTTACTGACTGACATTTTTATAACTTTTGTAGGGGATTATATTGAGGATTTTTACTTTTAAAATTCGATAAAAACTTTATAAAATTTTCACAAGCAAGTAATTGTATATCAGAAAATTTAAAGGCTTTCAATAAAGTTTTTATCTTTTAATTCAGCAATTCAGTAACACAAAGATTGAGATGGATGAAAACGGACGAGGGAAAAATATCCATCTCGTCCGTGGCCTCTTCTTAAGGAAACTCCTCTTGGAGTGTATGACAGACTGGAGCAGTCTAAACTTCGTCTCTCTATAAACCACAGACCCTGCCTAGATAAATCTAGGCAGTTCATGACAAAACTACTAGATGAATCCGGACTTCTCAAATCCTTTGATTCAGGGTCTTGTCTATATTACTACATCAGATAGTCCGACAAGAGGAGTTCCCGCCGAGGCACGTGGTATGCGCTACTCGTAAGCGTGGACACCGCCTACCTCTGTCGTGCCTCCTCCGGAAAACTACCAGGATGATACATAAAAATGAATGATACCCTTTTGAAGACTTTTGAACGATTTCAAGATGCTTCTAATCATAACCTGAAAGATCATGTTGAAGTTGTTTCGGGGCTGAGTTTCGGTTACGATCGATGAGTTTCAGTCACCGGGAATCGGAAATTTGAATAAAAGAGATCAAAATTTGGTACATAAGACCTTCAAACTGAAAATTTCTCTAGCTACAAAGTCTGACGACCTTCCTTTCCTGGATTCTTACATCAATTCGAACAATTCATCTCATCGTGGACACTTGAAGAGGCGCGCGACTGAAGACAGTCTACAGAGACTACCTCTTTAAAAATGCCTTACACACTTTGTGTTCTAGGTCAGGTTCAATTAACTTGATCTCCTGAAATCGAAATCAAACTGACTGAGATTTGATGAATTGTGATGATCAATTCATATTCAGGATGTGGAACCATGGGTATTGCCATCGTCTCTGGTGTACTTGAATCACTTCAACAAGTCGATTCTAGAATCAAATCGACCAACTCATCAGGCCATTCAACTCCTATTACGTCTGAAGATCCCGATACCAAACCTCATAGATTCATCACTTGTGTATCACGTCCTGAATCAGCTAAGAAACTTAAAAAACAATGGCAAAGTTTAGGTTATGATGATGTAGAAGTGAGGATGAATGAGAATGTGAAAAGTATTCAAGAAGCTGATGTGGTCTTACTCTCGTGAGTGGTTTTCGATTCGTAAGAGATGTACAAAGAAAGTGATGATCGAATGATTTGAAGAAACTGATCAAAATTATTCGCAGACAGATGTAAACCTCAAGTCGCACAAGATATATTAGCAGCCGAGGGTATGCTAGAAGCATGTGCCAATAAACTCTTTATCTCCATTCTCGCCGGTACTACGATCTCAATGCTAAAATCATGGCTTCCTGAAAGCGCAAGCGTAGTTCGGGCCATGCCAAACACGCCATGTCAGGTATGTATGATTGTCCATCAGGAGTTGTGATTCCGAGTCTCATCATGAACTCATAGTCAAATCATTAACCCATCCAATTCACGATTCCTTGTGATACAGATTCGAGAAGGGATGACAGTCTTATCGTCTCTTCCTCCTGATGATCTTCAAACACCTCGAACTCGTCAAATTCTTTTATCCCTTTTCACTCCAATCGGTCGATGTAGATTTCTCGATGAGAAACATTTCGATGCTTGTACCGCTGTCTCTGGTTCCGGGCCTGCCTTTTCCCTGGTCATTCTTGAAGCTATTGCTGATGGCGGAGTGATGATGGGTTTACCTAGATCCGAGGCACTTGAACTCGCAGCTCAAAGTAAGTTTCAATGACATTCCTCTCGTAATGTAGAAGGATGATTCAAATTGACTTTTCGAACACCATTTTTAGCTATGCAAGGCGCAGCTCGAATGGTACTCCAAACAGGGCGGCATCCGGCCGCACTCAAAGATAGTGTCACTACTCCTGCTGGTTGCACCATAGCCGGACTCTTAGCCCTTGAAGATGGAAAGGTCAGGAGTACAATCGCACGTGCTATACAGACAGCTACTTTACACGCTAGTGGCTTAGGAAAATCTGCACCAAAGCCCACAGCTGATTAAAAATTGATTCACATATCACATCACAAGGCACTTTAACACTCCTATAGATTTTTAGTCCTTTCACTTGTCTCTCCGTTGTTGGCTTGATTTTTATAGCAATTGCAATACTCAGATCCACACGAGAATCCCCAAGTCACCTTTACAGCTTGCGAAAACATACGGGCTTTATGGAGTGTAATTTATGGAGTGAAGTGGAAAGTAAAGTATGTTCGACAAGACCCATCAATATGGATTGTTTAAACTCACAAGCAAATGTTGCACGATAATCTGGTCATGTAATACCAAGAAGACATTGCTGAAAGACAACAGTGACCTGTAAATCAGGGTGGTTAATTTGGGCTGGTCTCAATGTCCCTGAATGTTGTTCAAAGGGAAGAATAATAATTCTCTGTGGCCCTCATAAACATACTGCTCATGATTGACACTGTATAAAAACACAAGAGATGCCTTTGGATGACAATACTGAGTTAAGAACAAGCCTAAGAAAGTGAATCAAGGGATTGTGATAGGCCAAAATCAAGTTTGGAACAATTGCTTGAGAATTTTGCTGTTAGTGCTACAATACAGTTGCCTCTGCTGAAACCAATAGCTGTCAAAAGCAATAACCTTGGAAAACCAATACATTTTGGCCAAAGGTTTTTCTTATTTGCAGTGAGATTTCCCTTGACAAAACCAATACTCAGCAAAAACCAATAGTTTTTGACCCAAATTTTTGGGAATCCGTTTTAACAGAGTTGACTGTACTGGGCATTGACAAGATGTGATGATTGGCCAATTTGTTTGGCTTCATCATTACAATTCCCACACAGATCATTTAACAGGCTGGATGTATTTCTATCAAGCCTAGCCAAGCAATTGAGCAATGTACACTATCCATGAGAAATCTCATCACCCCTTGAGCTCTAGCCCTATTTAATAAACAGGTTAAGAGGGTATCAGTAAAGCTTCTTGGTATCTGCCATGGAATCCTGAGTAAATCAAATTGGTCATCCCAAACAATCAGAAACCTAACTCATTCCTGTAAGGGCACACAAACCCCTATTTTTGATTGTTAACACCAACCAGCTGGTTTTGTCCATTGAATTTTTTGATGTCAAGGTGGGTTTGGTCAATCAGCCAGTATGTGTAAAATGGAAGTTCAAATTTAAATGTTTTATGTGAGGCACTAATTCCCAAAAAAGTGCCCTTACAACGGGACTTCTTTTTTTGTTTGAAAAAACAATAACATTTTGAACTGAAACAGACTTTGCATGTCTTTTGTACAGCACATCATGATTTTTGAAATTGCGATCCAAACATATAAAGATGCTTGGAACTTGATAAACAGATTAATCTCAGTGCTTCAGGTTGGTATTATGACTTCAATGAGGGATATGAGCAAGAGTTAGTAGTTGCTTAGTTAATGGATTGCAACGTGAAGAATAAAAGCTACAACAGCATTCAGAGCTCAAGATCATAATGAGCGTAGAGTTTACAATAATAGCATATGCTTGTATATAGCTCATTACATCATCCCCCCTTTATACCTCAACCCCTTCTTGACTGATTAGATATCTTTCCACGGGTTAGCATTAAAAAACCACTTGGGAAAAAGCTTTAACCCTCTCTCATCTTCTCCGTGTCCTAAAATATTTCTTTTCAGCTTGAGGATATTTTGTGTTAAATGAGTTAACTAATTCTTGAGCATTCTTTAAGTTTGTCTCCGGTTCCCACGAGTCATGATTTGATTCATAGCCTTTCCAACTAACTAGGTACTCCACCTTCCCTCTCAATTTTCGTTCATTTAATATTTCATTTACTTCATATTCTTCTTGCCCTTGAATTATTACTGGAGGTTGTTGATTGGTCGCTTGTCCCTTGATTTCACTCTCCTCAAACGTTCTTAACAGATTGACATGAAAAACAGGATGAATATCCTTCATTTCCCTAGGCAAAGAGATTTTATACGCATTAGTTGAAACTCTTTCAATTATCTTATACGGGCCTAGCCATCTATGAGACAACTTAGCCGTTGGTCTTGTCGTTGAAATATGCTTGCTGTTCAGCCATACTAAATCATTCTTTATCCAATCCGGGCTTTTTAATACTTTCTTATTAAACCGATGTTTCATTTCTTCTTGAGCTTCATTCATAGCTGTTTTCAATTCATCTTGCGTTTCATTGATTTGCTTGATGGATTCTTCAACAGCTGGAAGACATTGGTCTGCTGAGGGCATTCCTGTAAAGCTTACGTCAAATCCGTAATTTGCTTTGAAAGGAGACATTCCTATTGAGATATGAAGGTTATTATTGTACGAAAACTCAGCTAGAGGTAATAAATCCACCCAATTATCTTGTTTGTACAACGCGAAATGTCGAATATATTGTTCCACCGCCTTGTTTGTGATCTCAGACTGGCCATCTGTTTGGGGGTGGTACGCCGTGGACGATTGTGTTTTGATGCCTAATAATTTATTCATCCCCATAGTGACTCTAGAAATAAAAACATTACCCCGGTCAGAAGTGATAGTCTTTGGGGTACCATGAAGTCGCCATATGTTTTGTATCATCAGTTTTGCTAAGTTATCCGACGTCATTGTCTTATTACAAGGCACGAAATGAGCCATTTTGCTAAAGCGGTCAACAACAGTCAGTATTGAGTCACAGCCATTGGAAACAGGTAGATCTGTGATCATTTCATAACAAATATCCGTCCAAGGGCCCGTCGGGATTGGAAGAGGCTGTAACGTCCCAAAAGGTTTTGTAGTCCTCGGCTTGACTCGTTGACAAGATTGGCATCCCTCGACATAGCTGTTGATGTATTTCTTCATCCCAGGCCAGTGAAAGCATCTCTTAACTAGCATTAGCGTCCTCATCCTGCCTGGATGACCCGCCAGTAAGCTGTTGTGACGTGATCTCAGGATTTGAAGTCGTATACGTTCAATCTTTGGAACTACTACCTTGTCCCGGTAGTATAGTATTCGATCATTGAATACGTAGTCAGAGATTAGTTTTGAATTTGGCATATGCTGGCATAGTTCTGCTATGTGTTTCACATTGGGGTCATCCATTGATCTCTTCCTGATCTCTTCCATAATTTGTTCATCTGACCATACCACATTTAATTCTTCACTTTCTTCATTATCAACACACTCATCCACATTATTAATTTCTATCTCCTCCTCAAAGTCCTTCATTATCCACGATTCAAACACATCCAATGAATCAATTTTGAACGTGTCAGCTGGTAAATTTTCAGGTTTCAGAAGTCTTCCAAAGGTTAATTTGTCTCCGTCCTCAGGTTTCAAGTCAGGACGTCAAGAAAGGGCATCTGGCTTGGTAGATTGTTTACCAGGGCGGAACCGAATTTCAAAATCAAAGCTTCCCAAAATTTCAGCCCATCGTGCTTGCCTTCGTGTGAGTTCTTTTGTCATCATCAAAGATTCTAGATTCTTATGATCCGTATAAACAATTACGTTAAGTCTATTAGGATTTCCTTCGAGGTAGTGCCTCCACTCCTTGAAGGCTGCTACCACTGCCAACAGTTCTTTATCAAACACTTCGTAGTTTCGTTCAGCTTTGATTAACAATCGTGAAAGAAAGGCAACCGGATGTAAAGCATTGTCGTCATCAGATACTTGTGATAATACCGCTCCTAACGCAAAATCCGAGCAGTCACACTCTAATACAAAAGGCTTGTATGGGTCCGCTATAGTTAGAACTGGCGCCGTAGTGAATGCATTTTTGAGACTTTCAAATGCATCACTACGATCCTTTGTCCATTCAGACTTGACGTTGTCTTGAGACAATTCATGAAGAGGGCGCGCTATCTTAGAAAAGTGATGTATGAACCTGCGATAGAAGTTCGAAAATCCCAGAAATGTTTGTACTTCAGATAAATTCTTAGGAGCAGGCCAATCTCGAACTGCCTTGACTTTTGTTTCATCCATTTTAATCTGATTCCGAGAGATAATTAGACCAAGATATGATATTTCTTTTCTTGAAAACTTACATTTCTCAGGTTTTAACCACACGTTTTGCGCTTTTAATATTTCTAAAACCTCCTTCACAGCTTTTTCATGATCTTGACCAGGGTTTAGTATAAATTAATATATCATCCTGATATGCCGCTACGTCACGGCCTATCCGGGAACGTAGTATATCTTGAATAAAGAACTGAAAAAATCCAGGAGCTCCAGTGGGACCAAAAGGCATTGTGAGAGGTTCAAATTGGCCCAATTTACAAATGAAAGCCAATTTAGCTTCATCACCTTCTCTAACACAAAGGTTATTATACCCATTTCGCATATCTAAGCTGGTAAACCGGTCAGCATCCAATAAGCTATCAACTAGTTCCATTGTGAGTGGTAGTGGATATTTAACCTTGACTGTTAAGGCGTTGAGTTTGCGGTAGTCAAAGCACGGCCTGAGATTTCCATCTTTCTTTCCCGCAAACAATACTGGAGCCGCCCACGGCGATGTAGTTCTCCTCAAAGTCCCATTCGCTAGTCCTTTTTCAAGCATATCATTTAAGACCTCATTTTCCTTCGGAGATAGGGGAATAATCCTGCCTGCTTGAGGAGTTGCATGAGGTACTAGATCTACCCTAAAGTCGTAAGGCCTATGCGGTGGTAATACGTTCGAATTTGATTTTTCAAACATAGGGAGATACTCATGATAGCACTCAGGCACTAGCTCCTTAGCAGTTTTCTCTGTATTTCCCTTTGAAGCTTCTACAGCTAATCTGGTTGAAACATTCCAAGAGGTTTAGGCCGCAGCAATCATAGCTTTTGTGGGTTGTTGTATTGATTCGTTTCGAAAACCTCGTTTCAACGTTGATCCTGTTAGCACATGTTGTGTTCGAAAAGGGATATGCTTGCCAATTGTTCTCTTATTCAATGAAGATAAGTAAGTGAGGGACTCACTCGGCGGGGGTATTATAGAGTCATTCTCAGACTCAACCCCCTTCTCAAAGTTCCTAGCGTGCCTTGTTGACCTCATATCATGGCTTCCCAAGGTTGTTTTGGATACTCGAGAATTGCCTCTTCTTCGTCACTGTTATTCAAAAACTTCAAAGGACATTCTTGATTGCCAGCTGAATCTTTTTTTTCAAAACCAGGAACATGAACACACTCACATTGCGGGGGTGATAATGAGCCAATCAAGTCTCTCACCCCCTCGTCACTAGACCTAGCTTTCCCTCCATGCCTCAATTCGTGGTCTGGTAGGGTGGTTGGCGGTACGGACGAAACTGCATTAGCAGTTGCAATTTCAGGTTGATAGTTACGTCGTAGCCTCGAGTTTTCCCAGTCAATAAACTCATGATTTTGTTTAATCCAGGGCATTCCCAATATGATGTCGTATTTATCTCGTAACTCAGTAATGATGAAAGTTGTTGTACGTTCGTTATTATTGATACAGTAATCACCAGTATGTGTTACCGCTGATTCATGACCACTGAATCCAGTGACCATCCTCCTCTGCGGGAGCTCAGATTTCCCAAATAAGGATCGTGATATAAACCTCTCACTCACAGCTTTGTGGGTAGCTCCACTGTCGATGAGGGCGCGGGCAGGCTTTGTTGTGGCAGTTTTAGGATCAAAAAGTTGAACAATATCAATTATACGAGAATCATGCATTTCTAAACTGTCTATGATATTTTCTTCAATTCCTAAATCTATCGAGCTCGGGGAAGGCACAACTTTCATTCCCGAGCTTCTCCATTTTTTGATTGATCTGCTCTACCCTCAATACCTTTCCCTTTATCATTCAAAGCTAATTGATTATCTAACTCTTCTAATTTAGCAGATAATTGACTTTCTAATTCATTAATTCTTGAAAAACCTGAATTTCCAGCATAACCTCCTCTACCACCATTATTATAATTTCCTCCATTATCATAATATCCTCTGCCAGTTCCTCTACCACAACTTCTGAATACTCCTCTTCCTCCTCTTCGTCTAACAGGACAATTTGCAATTAAATGATCATTCTTCCCACACCCAAAACAAGCTCCCTCAATTCCTCTCCTAGTGTATTCATCTGATGAAATATTTAATCTGTATGCCGAGCAATCCATGGCATCAGGATCCACCAATGAAGTTGACGGTGTTTGGAAAGAATTAACAACAGTCGGCCCATCATTAACACGCTTATGAACCTTATTATCAATTTTAATTGCTATCTTAGCAAGATCCTCAACTGACTCAAACTCGTCCCTAACCATATGAACTGATATTTCCGACTTCAGGCCTTGTTCGAATTGAGAGATCAAAACATTTTCAGGCCATTTGACAATGAGAGACAACTCTGAAAAACGAATCCAATAGTCCTGTACCGTCTTTACTTGCTTCAGGGCTCTCATCTCCTTTTCCGCCTTTGAAACCCGTTCACTATCAAAAAATGTGGATTTGAAAGATTCTATAAACTTAGCCCACGTTATGGAGTGAGCCCTGTCACCATCTAATAATTGATCGGTGATGCTTTGACCCCAGATATTTGCCTTCCCACTCGTATAGGTTAAGGCAAACGCCACTTTGGCTTGATCGTGTGGAAAGGAAGCCGAATTTAACTGCATATATAAGCCTAATTGATTCAAGAAGATTTCGGCTTTTGGCCCTTTAGTGCCGTCGAATCTATCTGGAGTAGCTACTTTAGGAGCACGTGGAGTAGGCTGAGCCACATGTTGAGTCGGAACAGCTGGATGGGTATTTTGGAACGAGGCCATATTGGCACCATGAGATTGGGCTTCTTGACGCTCCTGTCTCAACTGGTTAAGTTCGTTTTGAACGCTCTGGCGGAGGGCAGTCTCATCCTCGAGTCTTTTGTTCAGGTCGGCTAGCTGTCGCATAACCTCTTCCATACTGATCATCAATATGGTCTCGTTTCTTTCAGTAGAACTGTCGATATTGTTAATTTCAAGTTGGGCTTCACCCTTGTCTGAGGGAGGGCCTTGGGGAATTGTAAAGTTTGGCGTGGTGGCTATTGATGAAGGATTAAACAGTTTCTGACAACCGTGAGAGCGTGATCTCGATTCGGATTGTGGCGTGGATTAAGTTAAGTTTGAATCTTCTCTTTTCTTCACTTGAACTATGTAAATTGAATTGAGTGAATTACTATAGACTTCCTCGAACTTCAACGTTTGAACCTTACTAAACTATACTTTAGAATTGAACTGTCTGAAACCAAATAAAAAAATTTTTTTTTGACTTCTATTTTTGAGCTAACTGTAATCTTCTTTCTTCTTTTCTTGATTAAATTCTTTTCTTCCCTTTTTCAAAACTTTCTTACTAATAATCTTGCTGGTATCCAAATAAGACGTTGCAATATATTATGACTTCAATGAGGGATATGAGCAAGAGTTAGTAGTTGCTTAGTTAATGGATTGCAACGTGAAGATTAAAAGCTACAACAGCATTCAGAGCTCAAGATCATAATGAGCGTAGAGTTTACAATAATAGCATATGCTTGTATATAGCTCATTACAGTTGGTAAGACTTGCTGGCATTTATCTAGAGTTAGTGTCAGACTGTGTTTGGTGATGAATTACCCAGATGGATCTGATGACCAATGACTCAGACTGATCTGCCATTTTCTACAAGATATACTTGGCTGATGTGGATGTACCTAGATGTGAATGGGAATGCATTTGGATGACCAGTAAGAAAAAACATTTTTTGTACTGGTGTACTCTTCTAGAGGCTGCCTTATGATCATCCTGAGTGAATGCACAGAGGGAAGATATGTGAAGGGATTTCAACTTGTGATAAAAAGTATCAGAAGATGTATCTGTAGGATCTGGAAGGATCTGAGAAGGGTTTTGAAGAGTGTATTTGTAAGTTTTGTTTTGAGATCCTACAGCTTCAATTGAGAATACTGCTGCAACACAGGTGGAGCTATCTGTCATACTGAGTCAAGCTTTGAACCTTGGGGAGCCTCTCAACATTATCTTACTAAAAATTTCTATCTTTTATAGAATCTGATGGATTTTAGATATCTTCCCTTTCATGTATGAGCTGAACCACCTATTCAATTTTATGGTTAAATAAACTTGCTGGGAAAAGCATCAAAGACATTGGAATATTTGAACAGTTGGACCAAATCTCAATCAAATGATCTCCCTCAGTACTCATCCTCTTGAGAATCCAAGACCAGTTGTGGAATGCTTGCAATGGCAGAACTCCAAACATTTTTTTACAATCCAAGAGGTTCACCAGAAATAAATACAACAAGTGATCAGAATTGGAAACACAAAATATTGGTTGATTACAGAATTCCTAACCTGGTTTCAGATCCTCATGAAATGGGTGACAAATTGGATTATGCCAATGGATATCAGCCAACTTTCCACAGTTTCTGCAATATGGAAGATGTTGGGGTCAATAAGTGGGAATTTTTCAATGTCCAGTCAAATGTGTGATTTGATCAGCTGGTCTGGAATTCCAGTATACTTTTCATGGAAATGGAACAGGTCACAGGAGGAAACAAGACCCAAAAATGCACAGGCAATGGTGCACAGCTGACTGGCCTGGTGCTTCACCGCAGCAGACTCCCTGCACCACATATGTCATCACACAGTCAAGACCTTGTATTGTTTGATTTCCAGAAAGTGGTGTTTATGAAACATTCAATACACTGTGACTTGAACTTCAGGTTTCAAAACACATTAATGGATTATGTAACTGGTGTTTCATTCATTCAGTCAACATGTAGTCCTCTGATTTGACCATATAAATATCTATCTGAAGTCTTTCCCCCCCACAATTATGTGAAGTGATAAAAACATTCATAAATCTCAATATGATCTGGCTATCTTACAAAAAAACTTACCTATATATTTTTGTCCATCAGGTTATTCAATCACAAATCAACTTGAGTGGTGTTCAGACAGAATTATTGTCTGTAAATAAAGGAATTTTATCCAATGACCAGATCTCAGAAAGGGAAAGTTTATCAGGATCCTTGATGCAAGGTCAATCAACTATCTTCACTTGTATAGATCATTTATATTTGATGAACTGACCTATCCTCATGATTTAGTTGAAATGGGTGATGGTAGCTCCACTCCTGATTTTCAAGATCACATGGAAGTTGAAAATCCAGCTGAGATGAAAATAATGCCAGAAGACAGAACAGGAAACTCCTGGAAGACGAGTGAGTTCCACTTGTGATTCAATCTTTATTCTTTTCATGATACTGTGACCAGCTTCCAGAAAGAGAAAGTTTATTGGGATCTTGCAAGAGATTTCATTTAACCATCTTCACTTGTATACAATCCATGTCTTCTGAACCAAACTCTTCTGTTGATTTACTTGAGCTAGCTCATGGAAACTTCAATACTGATGTTCAAAATCATATCAAAGTGGAAAATCTAGCTGGAATCCACATATCACAAGAAGATAAAATAAAAAACTTCTTCAAGGAGAGTAAGTGGTGATTGACCTTAAATATCTTTGATTTCATATAACTCTTTGGCACTGATCAATCAATTCCTGAATATCCATCATACATGATAGGCCAAGTAGAAGATGCAACCCAGTTTAACTATGGTGAAACAATTGAAAAAATCAAGACAATGTTAATCAGTGAGCCAAAGACCTGGAGGGAGCAACTTACAGAAATATTCAAAATGATCCAACTAGGTAGTTTTGATAAAGACAGAGATGATCATAAGAACATAATGATGGTGAAAGTTATGAATCAACTCATGTGGTCCTATGAGCTGCCATTTGATGTAGTTCAAGTGACATGGGCTCAGTTGCTCAAAATGGAAGCATCAGAAGCTTCTAGAAAGCATGCTGTTACTGACCCAGCATTACAGGATGTGTTGAATATTGGATTGAAATCCTACAAAGAAAAGATGATTGAACATATTGAGTCTCTCAATAATGAAGAGTGGGTTAGAAAATTGGTAATCTTCATAGTCATTTACTTCATTTTCTGACTTGATCTTCCCTGGAATTTTTTTTGATGATATAGAGACTTGAGCAATTTCAAATCCCTTCAAAAATCAATTGGTCTTTATGGTATGTCAATAGCTGGAGATTGGGCTCCTGCAGACCAGAAAGCACTATTCATTGCCTGGACTTCAAGTATGTCATCACTCATTCCTGCTCAAGATTGCAGAAATACTGATTTCATGTTCCTACCCAGACGCACACCTCTATTCAGACATCAAGTTTGACACAGATCTACACAAAGTTGTGGAGACTCAATTTGTTCTCCAAAACCACATTGAATCAATCCATATGATGAGACACAGCAAGATTGGAAAAGACTATGGAGATTGGACCCAAGCCAAATTACGCCCTCATTTAGATATGATCTTGAACTATATTGAATCCTTGGAAGATGATTGGTATATTGAAGGGTATGTCCAGTCTAAAAATTTTTTTTTGAAAAAAAACACTCTTTTTGTTGATTCAAGATTCATTTGCAGAATCGGGCTTCTTGACTTCAAATTACGGTTCTACCAATATGAGATGAGAATCAAGCCCTACGGCTTAGAGCTAGATCCCTGTCCAAATTCGACTGAGGCAATAAACATTATTCGATTTTGGACAAGGCGTTAGTAATTTGTCACCTAATCATCAAGTTCTCACAAGTTACATCTAGACTGACATGAATTTTGACTTGTTGAAGATTTATATGTCTTCTCGAAAATGAAGAGATTTGGAGAGACTGTTGAATTACAAAAAGCTGTAGATGTATTAGTGAAGAGAGACTTTGAGGAGACTAGTAGTCTCATGAGGGATTTTCTTGGAAAAATAGATGGTACTGCTTTCACCAATGATAGACCTGTCCTCTATGGATTTTTGAAATACTACAACTTCAGGACTAAGAGTAACGTGATGGATGGATACATCCGGAATGTTCTTGAACAATTTGACAGAAAATTCGAACGTTAGAGTATCCAAGCTGCTCACACGTCTTATCAGATTTTGGGATCGAAATAATCAAAACGTATGATGTTGGTGGTATGGAGTGATTGATGTGTAACTTGATGTGGTCAAACCTCCAAGGTCAGGAAGCACAGTCAGATCGGCCCGCACGCTAGGCACGGACCTCCCTAAACCAAGTGACGGTGCATGCATAGAGAATGTGGTCTCTGGTTAGCTCTGGTTCTTTTTGTTTTGTTTATCTTGATTCCTGTCTTCCTCTCAATTATATTTGCTCTTTTCTTTTCAAAAAACTAAACTTCAAAAAATAGATGCAATGTCCGCCAAGATTCGTAGTAGTCACAGATCGTTAATTTCTCTTGTTTCAACTCTGTCATTTTTTTGATCTCACTCTTGTTTGTTGACTTTGTCAAGCAAGATGAAATGCACCATGGCTTCGCAACTCATCAGTGATCCACTGTGACTGGAGGACCACTTCATGAACCATCTCTGATCACTACCGATATATATCACGGAGTGATTTTCTGATTCCAACTTGGTTGCGACTGACTGTCGTCTGTATCAGATTAGATCGCTTGAGGAACTAAGCTTTCCGGGAAGAAGGAAACAAGTGTACTACAACATGGGACATACCTTTCGCCTTTGGTCTCCACAAATCTCCAGAACTGTACGTCTTGCGCTAACAAAGATATCCTCATCACCACATTCCCTTATCTTCTCCTTTTGTTAAGTTCAGTTGAAGAAGGCTTGGTGCGTGGGCTTGACAATGCGCCCTTTCTCTGCTACGGTTACTCTCCGCATTGTGTTGTGAACTTTACCGATCTTGCATTTGTATACGTATATATCCACTTCCTTTTTCGGTCTCAACAAACATTTTGCCTTAGTAATTCTGATCCTTAGTCCTGGCTCGATCCTTTCGGTCAAGTTCCCTATCAAGCTTGAGCTGGACTCATTACAACCTTACCATTCATATCGATATCAACACTGGAGACTGACCATCGCAAAACCGTACGACCAAGTCTGTAGATGATCGATGGGTGTCTTAGGTGGATTATCACGGATACTGAGTCGACCAAAGATCACTTTTCAGATTTTTTGGGTCCTCCTTCATCTTGCGATCTTCGCCTACGGATGGTGGTTACAAGCTGTAGATGATCGATTGGCGATTCTCAACTTGTTAAAATATTCAGTTTGGTCATCTCGTGGAGCTGGACTCTGTCTAGGTCTTGATGGATTTTTGCTCTTCTTACCAGGTGAGCTCATCTCTTCTTTCTAATCGAACTTTCATATCACTCCCTATCTTGATCCTGCTCCAATTTGCCTCTATGATTCTGATGAAGAAGAAAAATATTAAACTTGTCTTGCATTCGGCTTGTCGTGCCATAGTGTGTCGAAATTGGATTACATATTTGCGACCTCAATTAAGATGGCTCATTTCTTTTGACGAGTATGTAGATCATGAATTTCAGAATCAACGACTCATTTTGATTGTCCTATTAATCCATATTCTTCTTTGATTTCCTCAGTAATATTTGGTTCCATCGTCAAGTCGCATACACGACATTGTTCTTTACAGTGTGACTCTTCTTTTAAATCCTTACAGGTTCAAGTCTCTTCAAGATTTGTTGACTCATGATAACTTGTTGCATACTTTCGTCATTCGGTAATGTAGCATCCACACTACTGCTCATTATGTCAATATGTATGGGGTAGAGACAACCCAGGTGCGGCCGAACACAGCGATCGGGATCATGTACACACAACCAGGTGGATTGACCGGACACTTGATGTTGTTGATCATGGTCCTTATGTATACGACCGCGGTATGTCCAGTGATGAAGGAATCATCAACCTAAACGTCCAAGTGAAACTCATCCGTCTGCGTCCCTTGATCATTCTGTACAATCTTGGGGTCATCATAATAGCATCATAAAATTCGGACTCAGTGTTTTGAGGCATTCTGGTACACTCATCACTTGGCATTTTTCTGGGCGGTAAGGATCTTTCAGTTAGAGTGGTCTTAAGACTAAAGACTCATGATGTATCCTATTTCGCAGCTTGGACTTTATCTTCATGCTACTGGTTGCTTCGTACGAGGCGCTTCACCAGGAAAGAAAGTGGAATGCATTCAATACAATTCTGTCTATCTTACGGTTTGGAGTGGAATTGCCTACTTTTGTGATCGACTGTGGCGTGAATTGAGAGGTCGAAAACCAGCTGAGATCATTGCAGTCTTAGTTCACTCTTCTGGAGCCATAGAGATCCGATTACGGAAGCCTGGATTAAAATACGTATCTGGCCAATGGCTCTTTCTTCAAGTTCCAGACATCTCAAATTTTCAATGGCATCCATTCACGATCTCTAGTGCGCCAGACGATCCATTCATATCCATTCACGTTCGACAAGTTGGAGACTTTACTCGAGCTCTAGGAGAACGGCTTGGTGTAACCCAGGCGCTTACCGCTAACCTAAGTGGAAAAGGTCGCGCAGAATTTGTAGATATCACGGGAGTAGGAGACTCAGCTGGCTTGCCACACGTTCGGATAGATGGTCCTTATGGTGCACCAGCTCAAGACGTGTTCTCGTGTGATGTGGCTATACTTATAGGTGCTGGTATCGGAGTGACTCCCTTTTCGAGCATCTTGAAAAACATCTAGTTCGTCGAATCTTCATTACCGCATGTTCATTGAACCAGGTCGTTCAATTTGATCAAAGTGTTGATTATTTTTTGTTTCTCAGCTACATGCAGCAACAAGGTAAACTGGGATCATTGAGAAGAGTACGATTTATCTGGTTGAACAAGGTGGGCTCAACAGCTTCATTTTTCAAGGACATCTTGAGTATGATCTAAATGTTGATTTTAAACTGGGTGTGTAATCAATACCCATAGGACGTGGCTGCCTTCGGCTGGTTTCAAGCGCTTTTGAGACGACTCGAGGAGATACAAACCGATGGAACTTTCTTATCAATGTCAATGTACTTGACCGGAAGTGTAGATGTAGACCTGATTACGAATGTTTCTATCAACGATCCAATTGCTCCTGTTGATCCACTCACTGGACTAAAGACTCGAACACATTTTGGTCGACCTAAGTGGGGTCAAGAGGTCTTTGAACCGGTTCGTAGGTATGTTCAGTCTGATGCTTGGTATGGGGCCGAAGCATCTTTGAAGACGAAAATTGGAGTCTTTTATTGTAAGTTGAAACATCTCTATCTGACCGCACGTTGTTGGATTATGTATCTCTTGCATCTCTCATACTGGTTTTCGTTTTTCATCATCCGCTCAGGTGGGCCAAGTCCATTGGCAAAAACGTTGAGACAAGAATGCCTGAATCATACCACGAAAGATGTACATTTCGAATTCTATAAAGAAAACTGTTAGTTAATTTCATCCATCTCAATTTCTCTACTTATGTGCCTGAACATTACAAATTTGGGAAAGTGTTGGGTATAAGCTGAGGAATGCGTATCAAGATCTCCATGGGTTGATTGGTGATAGGGCTGACTGGGGTTTGCTTTTTGATGGTGTGAATTCAACAGTTTAGTCAAACGTAATACAGCCACGAGAAGGACTGTAACCGGTTGTCAATTGGGCTAATGTTGTGACTGAACCATTATTATGCTTTGTTTCGATCCCTGACATCATGGAACTAATGTGTCTAAAAGAATGCAATTCACCTCAGACAAAATTAGAGATGCTCATATTGGTGTTTGTGACCCAAGATTGATATCTTATAGGGACAAATACAATCAGTTTGTATGTCAGTTTTCTTGTCTCTTGCTCCTATGGAGCCCATAGACTCTTTTCATTGCTCGTGCCTGTATGGACAAATTGTAACCCTTTGAAAAAGTAACAGAAGATTGGAATATAATTCCCTTGGTTCTTCTTTGATATAAAGATCTGATGAACATCAATCGTATAAGGTGAAGTGATTTTGGTATATTTCAAAATGTGTTTTGTGTATCACAAAAAAAGGATTGAGCATTAGCGTACTCTGAGGTCGATGAAGTGTGATATGGGACTGCATACACAACTAATATACATCACGCATGCCTCAACAGAATCCCTCACCTTCTGAGGGCTCGAGAGAGGTTCCAAGAGGAATCTATCCCTAATCACTCAAGTTTACCATCAAATTGATCACATGAGCTGTTCATTATGTTCTTTTTATACCAAACAAGATTGGTTTTCAATACCATTTTTGTATTTTGCTGCATACTAGAAAGAGATGATAATTGGCAAGAGGATGGTTTGAATAAACCCAGATAGCTGTCATATTGATCCCATTTCGATGGTTTCAATCATCTATCCTGTTCACTGTATTTATCTTTTTACAAACAAGAAAACTTAGACCAGCAGGTATTTAGAGGGAATGATTACAATCATTTCATTTCAGCAAGAGCTTCAAGAAATTTGCAAATCGTGATCAATAAACGGTCTCATCAATCCAAAGCCTTATCCAGTCTTTGTGCCAGACCTCTCAAGAATTCTTTCTCGTATGATGATTACAATCAAACGACTTCAGATCTTTATCTTAATGCACATCCCATCTTTCTTCCGAGCCAAAAAAACGATGCCAGAGTAAACTCTCTCAGGCTCAACTAAGAGGAGATTGAGGTGATCAAATGTCAAAAAAATCGATAAGGCTTGAATTCAATTTGTGATCACCATTAACGGAATGTTTGACCCTTTTTTGATCTCAAACATGAGTGAGAGTTGTGAATGATCACCTATCTATTTGGTTTATTAACCTTTTCTCCAATCTCTTGAGTTTCCTCTCTTTTCATATCTGATCATGATACCATTCATCCAACCTCTAAAATTTCCTCGTCAGGCTTAAAGCAGTTCGCCGAAGGATTTCGCTGAAGGAACTTTCCATCTTAATTCATGGTTTTGGTTGATTACTTACATTTCTTTTTACAGAATTGTAAAAACGGTTTTTCTTGTTGCATTGTCATTCACAAGTTTTGATCAAGAGTTGTTTGAATTTTAATTCTTGAACTCTACCCTCCCCCAAACAAAATTTCTTTAACTTTTATGAACCGAGATCTTCATAAACCATCCATCGATTAATTTCATCTAATCTTCTTGTTCTTCAATTCTATTCATCTTTAAATCGTACTATGTAGTCAACTATCAAACTGACACTTCTATTCGACTAATCTCAACATTTCCTTGTTTTTCTCTCTCTATGCGCCTTACCCCAAGCCAGTAAACTCGGGTCGATGGTAAATCTGTACAAGTAATGTCAGAGAGCTTCAACTAGGTGTATATATGTATGCACCAAAGCCGTTCTTTTGACCATTTCTATCGCGATTAAATGTTTAAACGACAATCTTGAATTCTATTTACACAGCAGTTCATCTTGTCCACATAAATGACTGATTTAAAAATTCAAGAAAAAAAAATCAAAATGCCCATTGCTTTCTACTTCTCAATTGTTTTTTATATAATCTCTGCGTAGTTAAACCCTGAAAGCTCAAATAATTGGATATCCTAAATTCATCAAGTCTCCATATATTCTTCTCTTACCAAACCAATCTAAACCTTCTTACTCATGGTTCATCATTCATACAGAGCCTGATGACGATACATAACAGAAATCTTTCAATTTAGAATCATCATCATCATGCATTAGAATATGTCATTTCACTCAACTTGGATGACCAAAAGAATTTCGCTCCTAGATGAGATGAGCGTGATGAGTGGGTTGAGGCGGGTTGCCAGGGTGGCATTCGAATATGCGTAAGTTGAAGGATGTTCGAAATCTTAGCGTGATGAGAAAAGTGTGTCGGTTGTGGGCATGAGAAGAAACAACGGAATTGCACAGTGGGGAAAGAAAGTCTAAGGATGGGAAGTTGGAGTATGTTCACCTCGAACTGAGATTGATTTTACAACTAAAAACCAACAACCCACCGACCCATCCGCAATGCACCGATTTGTATGCGAGCCAAACCCCAATCGAATGTTTTCTTTGACTCGCTTAGTCACATCACATTCACCTTCTTGAAGCTATGCTATCCATAAAATCAAAAAAAAAAACTCGCCGTTCCATTCTTGTTCTGTCCGATGAAGATTCTCTAGGGTTGATCATGAAAAGGTGACTGAAATTGATCAGTATAAGCTTCATCGAAACAAATCGGAGCGTAGAACCAAAAACCAACAAGTTGATCAATCAAATCCCACTTTTCTTTCTCACCAGCGAGTTTCTAAATTTATAAGTACAACTTGATATATGTTGTCTCTCACTCCTTGAGAATTCCTGATTCGAATCCCCTTCGTTTTCCCTTCTTCAGGTTTTACATACCCAAAATTATCTTTCTTTCCCCATTTGATTAATTATTTGATAATAATTCTTAGAATACCATATATATTCAAAACTTATCTATCTTGAGTTGATAATCATTGTATTGGAGTTACACTTCTTAAGGGTTTATATCTACACAATTTCCTCCGTATCACCCACCGTTTTTCAAATCTCAAACGGAATAATTGTAGTAGCTTGACTTTGTCTGGTCATTTTACTTCACACCCTTTTGACACTTTCCTCCATTTCTTATCTCGGTCTGGTACTGTTCTCTCTTCAAACAATACTTACGGTTTCTGCTCTCTCTCTCTTGGCGATCTTAACATCCTCAAGACCTCGTGCTTTTCTCATCGACTTACTCAATTCTTCATCCTTCGTCTCATTTAACATGTCATCATCAAACATGACTGATTTAAACTCTTTTGGTCTAGTGACAAGTCAACAACAACCTAAGGTATGCAATTTTGTTTTAATTTTTGTTTTCAATTTCCTTCTTTTCCCCATCTTCAAATTTGCTTCTGTTTTTCTCCTCTATATTCTCCTTTCCCGATTCTCATTGACTTCATCTTTGTAAGGTATTTTCAACTTATCTATGGTTATGATCTTTTTTCCCCTCTTGCTCTTTACCTTTCACCAATCGTGAATCAGCTTCGACGTCCAGCTAGTCATGCCTTTCTCAGTGAAGGTTTTCGAAAGCTGAGAGGGAAACCTAGCCAAGACTCTCCTCTCTGTCATAGCTCCACATCTTCTCAGTCTAGTTGTTCGCTCTCTATGAACATAGATCCCGACCCTACCGAATCATCTTTAATTCTCTTATCCAGACCTGAATCAATTCAAGTTCCTGACTCTGGTCCTTTACCTACTTATCTGGCTCAGCTAAGCGGTATTCACTACGTGCGAGATCCTAATCAGGACCCCGATTTGGACGCCGATAGTATGATGTCCGACTCCCGATCTATTGCCGAATCCGACATATCTATGGCTTCACCTTCCGAGGATCATACCACCAGTATCTTACCCACATTGGATGGTGGGCTTGGTGAATCAAATGGCCCAAGCGAAAGCGAGTGCTCCTCTCATTTTAGTCCGCCTCCAGCTCCACATGAGCTCTTGGACATTTCTCCCGAAAACCTCATGAGTCAAACGCAACTTTCACCCCGAACTTGTAAAGCTGCACTTCCTCCGATTGACCTTGAATCGCCCTATGCACCCTATGCCCCTACACCACCTCTTTCACCACCTTCGATACCTAATTTCCAGGAAAGTTGTCATAAGTCTAGATTTATACCTAAGACCCTTCGAAGACTACCATCAACTGCTTCAATCTTTCGAAAGGATGGAATGGGACATCAAACTCAAGGTTCACTTCAAAGCATAGAATCCTTCAAACCTCGCTCACAAGGATCATCTATTGATGCTGAGGGTAAACGGTTTGATTTTCAAGCTACTTCTCAATTCAATTCAACACGCCTTCGAACTGAATCACGTTGTAGCACAACCTCTGGTTATTCTTATGCCTCAACCAATAGTCTTAATGGATTCAAACGTCACTTTGGATTTGGTTCACAACAACATTGTCCACAACCTCAAACGCCAATCACCACCACAAACTTGGAAGACCAAAAAACGCCAAATGCAAATCGAACGATCAATTCCAAATCAAAAGGTTTCAACACAATCTTAGCACCTATCAGTAGAATGAGAACTTATACATCACTTAGTAATCTTTTCAAAGCTCGTACTACACATTCATCAAATTCAACCTTACCATCACATTCTTCTACAAATACTTCACCCATCCTTGATACTCATTCTGCTTTACTTTCACCTGATTCAGGTTATGAGATTCTTGATTCGATGCATCTTGATCTTGGTTCATCCAAACTTTCTTCTTGAACTTTGAAATTTTCTCTTGATTCAATTTCTGATCTTTGTATCATATCTCTATTACTTACATTATCTTTTGATCTGTTTTTTTTTGAATTTACTTTATCTGTTGTTGTTTTTTTTCTCTCTCTCTCTCTCTCCTAGTTTTTTTGTTTGTGAACATTGAAGAATATGTATCGATTTTTTTTTTATTTTACTAATTTCTGTTTTACATCTTTCCTCTTCTTTTCGGTCTTTCAATCTTCCATACGCTCATTTTTTGAAAAACAAAAACTGATTGACTAACTTACCATTTAATTGGGTTTTTTTCTTATTTGATTTCTTTGATATTGGGGTTTGAGTTAGTCTAATTGAATTAAATTCCAAACACTTAATCAATCTGTTCATACTTTCATCTTTCCTTTGATTTTCTTTTTATATTTTTTTTTGGTCTTTTATATTTTATATCTTTCATTTGACTTGATGTTTATAGAATGTATATATATATATATATATTATTTTCTTATACCTTGAAAAATTAAAATGCAAACACTCGTTTTGACTCTTACTTTTGAAAAACTCTTGATCTTTTGAATGATTGATGGGTCAGTCAGTAATCAGTCCTTGATTTAAGTTAAACTCGCTATTCTATTTCAAACATACTCAAGACAAGGCCAAAAACAGAATAATCAAGTTATATGACAAAACATTTCTTTTCGATCAAGACCTGTGAAGTCAAAATTGAAAGTCCAGTTGCAGGAAAGCCATAAGGGTGATGTGTGATGAGTTTGGTTGTGGATCTTCTGAATTCAACTTGACTCACTACCTAGTCAATCTGAGTACACTCTAATCAGCTTTTGGATAGAACAATGATCCTAAAAGGGGTACTGCAATGATATAGCTAGTACAGTTTGATTCAACCCAAGAAGCTTGTGTTACATTTTTCTTAATAGGTTCGACTAAACAAAAATCATGAAAACCGTTGGTGTGGACTACTTCAAACAAGGTCATCATAGACAGATTAAAAACACATTCCTGCCCGGTCAATTCGACAAGATAGTGATGAATTCAACCAACGAGTTTACACTTGCTCTCAGGACATTCTGAATGACATGCCAAACATAATCAAGTTTGAACCATAGAAAGGGTCAGTTAGTGATGATGTAATATCACATAGGCTTGATTGTAAGCGAGCTCTGATGAAAGTTGTACTGACGTTGATCCACATGACGTGCCTTACAATAGTACAACCTAATCGTTCCATCCTTGTCAATGTGATTGCAAACTTTTGTTTCAAGATTCAAAAAAAATTAACCAAAAGATTGACACATTAGTCTTCTGGTCTGTCAATTTTCTTCAAAGCTTGAAAACATCTTAAATCAACTGTTTCCATGCGAGGTAACTCGATATATCTCGAACCAATTTAATACGCATCAAAAGCATCTGAGTTCAAACATGCACAATCACTAACCAATTTGTCTGCCGTCTGAATGTGAGTTTCCATCGACGTCTATCGTTACGTCGCAAGCCCATGGTCCACCCCCGTTCTGCACTACTCCACTCTCATTAACGCAATCCCGAGCAGCTGTGCGATGATCCGTGGAATCAAACTGTAAGCGGTCTCTCTACATTGTATGACTCATTGGTTGAAAACAATAAAGATCTCTTCCTACCGGGTTTTAACTTATCGTTCCTCCCGCACCACTCGCAGATATGGGTGTCGTAAGCTGGACCCTTGCCTTTGAATGTATAACAGGCTTTGAGTATGATTTTTTTTCACAGGATGTTTGGAGTGGTTCGTTAGCTCAATGGAACTTGAAGAAGTGAAAGACTTCAGAATGATGGAAGAATTGTTGACTTACAATATTTTTTCTTGCCGACTGGCGAAGACCAACCGTAGGTACAATCTAAAGCATTAGCACCTACAAAAATACCTGAGCTAAGATCTCCGGCGAGCAGGAAAAGGAGCAAGAGATGAAAGGTGGGAAGGATCGATCGGGTCCAAGACATCGTTCACAAAGTGAACGTTTGAAGTCTTACTTAAGTTAACAGTGACGAAGTGGTGAAAGTGGATCAAAAGCACACAAGTTTAGCGAGAGAAAACAGGTGCTGAAGAGTTTCATTTTGATCATAATAGCCGAGCAGCCTTTTATGTAGTCGCCAGGAAAATTCAAAGAGGAATGTGTCGAGTACGGTCTCAGATAGTCAAGCCTCTCTGGCGAGAAATGATTAGGCTATACCTGTAGCCACGGCAACCACTTTTCCCTTAAGAAGCCCCACATTGAATGTTTAATAGCCACGCGGCTCTCAAATGCTTAAAAGTTAAAACCATGCAATCAAAAAAGGGTTTGTGCGCATTTTAGAAGCAGAATTCTGAACTGGCTGACCTATCAATGAAATTTTGGGAGGGAGTCACAAGCTTTCACGAGGGTAGAGTCTGCAAAGATCGACCTTAGAGATACAGATGGTTGTTGTCACAATTTCCGGGTCTACAATCCTCTTACCCATCGGGCTCACAAGGGGATAAGACCAGCTTGGGTCCGAGAGGGTGCGCCAAATGCGCTTGATGAGGGCTTAATGTAGTTAAGCTTCGCGTTCAAGGGAGACTGGAAGTACGGTGTAAATGGAGCTTATTGACATATCATAAATCCCGCGTTGGTGAAAGTGAACTGAAAGGCTGATGATAAATTTTACTCAAAGCTCCAAGTTTTCAACATAAACCTGATCATACATTGGAAGAAAGTATGAGGAACAAACCAAACCAAATCAAATTATTTGTACATACGTTTGTATAGCTACAGCTCAGCCGTCAAGCTAGGCTAGAGCTAGAAAGTCGACTGATTCCAAACTCATGTCTCATGGATCCTGTGTTGAAAGTAGGTCAATTGAAAGACTGATGCATCTCTTTTCTTTGTATGTGATATAAAAATCAACAAAGGAAACAGACAAAAAGAAGTCTAGATCTAAGAACAGTCGAGTAGAAAATCTTTTGGGTGTTTTTGATCATTCATGTTCAACCAAAGTAGGGCATATCATCATGTCTACGTTGGAGCCTCATCAAGAGCACAAATCTATCAGGGTCTTGAGCTCTGATGATGGACAGGAGAAAACAGCGTGATATGTTGATAATCACTACACTGTGACGTGAAGAGATGAAGGAGAATGGGTTCTCCCTCCTGGACTAGTATATACGAAGTGAAAGGCTCATAACAAAATTTCATTGAGGGTGGCGGTCCATTCAGATTGGCAGGAGACTCGCTTGACTAGAGGCTTGAAAGATCAAAGCAACCTACGAGGCCATGCGGAGTGAAGCTCATTGGACGAGTATAGGCAAGGACATTTTGATTCAAAACAAGATGCTCAAATCACATTGTGCCTAAATCAAGGGTCAAAAGGTTCGACTAAACAAGAATCATGAGGACTGTTTGTAATAACTTCTTCAAGCAATCCCATCATAGATAAGTAACAATAACGTCAAACTGAACGGTATATCGGACAGAATAATGATGAATGCAACATCTTGATCAAACCTTGCTACAGTGGCCTTCAGGACATTCTAAATGCCAGATCAAACACAGTCCAGTTTACACCATAAAAGGGGCCAGTCAGTGACGAGTGAACGCCATATGCTTGACCTCAAACGAGCTCAAGAAGTGGTACTTACGTTGGAACACAGTGCGTGCCTTGCAGTTGTACCCGTCCACTATTCCATTCTTATCAGTATGGTTGCAAACTTGTGATTTCAAAATTCAGGAATCAATCAAAAGTCAATACATGAGTAGTCTGGTGCGTCAATTTATGTCGTAGCTTCCAGACAATCCACTGAACCGTTTGGAGTCAAGCCATCTCGAGGTATCTCGAACTGATGTAATTTGAAGTAGAAGTATCTGAAGTGAAACATGAAAATTGACTAACTGATAAGCCTGCCGTCTGGTCGCGGATTGTCTCCGTCCATTCCTTGGTCGCAATTCCATACTCCCCCGTTGTTCACCACTTTTCCGTCTTCGTCAACGCAGTCTTTAGCAGCTGTGAAATGATCCATCAAACCGATTGTCAAGCGGCTTCTACATTCCCCATTGATTGAAGACCATAAGATCATCTCTTACCGGGTATGTGTCTATCGGCCCTTCCACACATGTCGCAAAGATACGTGTCCACGTCCTTTGCACGTTGCACTAGACACACTGTGGGTATGATTTTTTTTTGGAAAGATGATTGGAGTGTTGGGTCAGTTCACACTATACCTAGAAATGAAAGATTATTGATTGTATTTGACGAGGTGAAAAGGTTCAAACTGAAGGAAGATATTTGACTGACTGTAATGATCCTTTCGGCGTGGGTCTCTGTTTGGTGGACTCCAACCGTAGGTGCAGTCTATAGCATTAGCATCTGCGAAAATATTTAACCCGAGATCTTCAGCGAGCAGGAAAACGAGCAGAAGAGTAAAGATGGGGATCGATCGAATCCAAGACATAATGGTCAGAACAAGATCTCAATCTGTTTTGAAGGTCGCAGAGCTACTGAAGATTTCAAGTCTCTTTGAAGTTACAACAGCGGAGTAGAAGTCAAAATTTATGAGAGCGCGCAAATTCAGTTGGAGAAACCAGATGTTGCTGGGTTCAATCTCTCTCGGAACTATAGCTAGGCAGCCTTATATAATCAACACATCTCAATGAAGGGTGCTCTAAGCCACATTTAATAGACACAGTCAGGCTATATCTTTAGCCAGGGGTATGGAAGCAGCCACAGGATCTTTTGTACTTGAGTCCTCACGGCGCTTCTATGATTGTTGCGGACCGCGAGGTGTACATATCGCACAATCGGAAGTGTGATCGCACATGATGTTCTCCGCTTGCAATGCCCTATGTTGTAGCTAAAGTTTATGTAATCCTATGTGATCAAGTCAAAATTGGCCAGTCATGTGCTCACCGTGTTCAGGCAACGCCACTGATCAGCACACTGACTGCATCTGGGCTTACTTCACCTTTTGGGCTGCCCGAGATAGATCGGGCAGCTTAGCATGTATGTAAGCCATGAGGTTCTCCAAATTCGCGTCTCAGGGGATTATTCGCCGTGGCACCTGTTTACAAATGTTGGTTTTTGCTTTACATCTTATAACGGATAAACCTCAGAACCAGGCTCATTTGAGAAGCAGAAGATATTTTTGGATTATGCAACCGATTTTGCATGAGCTACCGAGCGAACGGGACACCGCAAGTCATCAGATTTTAACTCGATTCTTCTATTTCAACTCATCCATTCATTCAACTCATCATTCAATCTTTCTATCATCATCAAGACTTTTAAAATTTAGTTCAAATTAAAAGATTAATCAAGTCATATCAAATCAAAAAATCAATCAAGATTTTTCAACTTTCAAGTCGATCCTTCGATTCAACTCTGCCATCAATTCCACTCATTGTTAAGCTTAAACATGAAAGATTGAGAAAACAAAGAAAATTGGTGAAGATTGGTGTAGGTTTGCAGTGTGCAACACGTACAGTAAATTTACTCAAAACTTGATGTAACGATAGCACATAGATGCTCTAATCAGGGTATATCAAAACATATTTTCTGTCAATTTCCAAAGCAATCATGTTACAATCGCTAGAAATCTAAATTTTTGTTTGGGTTCGTAATCCTTTGAGTCTTTGCTATTTTGGTTTTTTTACCCTGCGGATGGGTTTACTTTTGCAGCCAAGGGAAGCTGTAGCTAGAAATTCGATTGAGTTTAAACTAATGCATTAAGAATTGTACGTTGGTGAAAGTAAGACAACTAAATTGCTCCAGTGATGATGAAATTAATCAAGGCTTCATGTTCCAGGATTCTCTAGAGTTTCCATCATGTGCAGAAATTTGCTCAATTTCAATTCAGTCTTTACACATTCTTCACAGAAATCAAAATCCATGTCAATCGGAATTAAAAAACAAATTCTTTATTGGACCAAGACCAACACTTGGAGAGTGTGATCATTCTTCTTGGTCGAGTCAGATAAACAAATACATCAAAAGATTTGTTTGTAACATATTGATCGAAGACATCGATGGCATTCTGGACCCAACCCATCCTCATCCACTCAACTCATTTGAGTTTGCTTAACCAATTTTACGAGCACTGAATTTTCCAGCTCCTGCGCCAAATACGATATCTACGTGTGATCAAAGACTATGTGTTGAGCTCGACAAGATTACCGATTCTTGCTCCTTTTTGAAAGTCATCCTTTGTATCGTATTTGACCACTCGTATCATTTAATCATAAATTCTTTTCATTATGTTGTTCTTACCTTTATGGAGTAAATCATTTCTCTCCATACCTTGTTCTCATCATGATGCTTTAATTGATCATATGGTTTGGTATTGGTCTTCAATTTAATTCTGAAAGATATAGGATGATTACGGACTTGAAGGATAAATTCCAACTCAGTGTACATCTTCCACAAAAGTCTGCTTAACAAACTGTTCAGAAGCCTCAACATTCTCTCATCATTGTAAAATGCTCAACTCATATCTTCAACCGATTTCGAAACTCACTTTGCTTACACATTTTTGTTTACCATCATCTCCTTTAATTAAAGATGATGTTCCTACACAGAAAACTTAAACCATCTCATATCTATTCCTACTTCAAAATGAGATTTGTTCCAGAATCCATGCTATTCATGCGAAATCATTGAATGATCCGAAATATGAATGTCAATCTTCACTTGAACTTGATCTTGGTTCACTTCCTGATCTTTTTTAAATGAATTTAGAAAGAGTAACATGTTTAGATTCCAATTAGAAACAAATTTCTTCTGGAAAAGTTCATTGAGAGCATTATAACCATCCAAACCTTGTGAACCAGTCAGAGTATTAGTCTTACATGAATTGATTAATTTTTTTTGGAACTGACTTAATCAAATCTTCATTTTTAAAATGCAACTTATCATTAAGATTTCAATTTGAATCTGGATTTGATTTGTTAGGATTTATTAAGAAATATGATCTTAATATAATTCTTCTAAACCTGAAGAAAGAATTTTAAGAATTTTGAAATTCCGATAGCATTGAACTTCTCAAAACATTTTCAGTCTTTTAAAGAGAATCATTAATTTTAGATGATATCAACTTTGAGCTATGTCATTTGAAAAAGTTTTAAATTTATGATCAGACTGATTGTTTTTGTTCATAAGATACAGAAGATTTAAAAGATATGTGAAAAGAGTTTGGTATTGAATTTGATTTTGAATTTTGATCATGGTGGATATGCGGATGCATATGAGAGTGATGATGCTCGTGTTTAGAGATAGCGAAGAGAACATTAAGTTGAATAGTCTGAGATTAAAAAAATGGCTCATGAAGAGAAATATGAATTTTATTGTAAAGACTCATGAGTTGAGAAGCCGGTGTGATAATATATTAGCTTTGAATAAGAAACATGAAATCTATGTTGTCAATCAAATTCAAACAAAAAGTCAGCTTGGTTTTAGTTCCCAACATTTTACGGTATTGGCTGAGCTTGATCACGAGATTGAGCTAGTCAAAGATCACAATCAAGAAGGATATAGCCTGATACTTCTTAGTTCTGGCATTTGAACATCTTTTTTCGCGTTACATTGGAGTATATCTCAATTGATAGGAAGTCATTCACATTGCAAGACAAACAAAAGATGTGTGAACCCATTCAAGTGAGTTGAGTTGATTGATTAGCTCTTGATGATAAGTCATATATGATTTTGTATGAGAAATTGTGATGATGATCTATCAAAAACGTGATATATCTATTTCTCCTTGACAGAGATGTAGTGACAAATTTGAGGAAGATTTAATGGTCTCAATCGCAATTTGTTTTTGATATTTGTCTGATCTGATTGATAGGAAGATGATGATCAGAAAGATGACTGCTGAGTGAAAGTTGAATGTTTGAGATGAAGTTGAATTTGTTGAGTATAGGATTCATCACGTGATCGGATTGTTTGTTTATTTACTTTTTGTTTTGATGTTTGAAGTTGAGACGCGTTTTGAAGAACAACTCATCGATTGACTCTACTGACTGACTGACGGTCCAATCAGTTAAACAATTACTTCAACTGTTTCCATCTTCTTGTTCTTCTTCTTCTGCTTCTTAAATTCTCATTCTCATCCGAATTGAATTTACATATTTAAATTCTCAACCAATTCCATTGTCTTTTGTTCATTCTAATTCTACACCTCATCAGTCCGATTCAGTAGATTATTCCAATCAAAGGGGATCTTCATTTAATTTATTATTAAAATACATATTAATCATCAAATCCAATCAAACAAACTACCACAAGAACAAACAAAACTCGAAACCACATCATCATGAATTCACCTTTCGCTTCCCCTTATCCACAAACACCCACTCCTGGTGGTTCTTCTAACGCACTCAACTACGGTAGACCACCTCTCACTTCTCTCAAACCATTTGGTTATCCAGCACAACAATCAAATATCAACAAACAATCTTCAATCCCAACACCTCATCCATTACCTCGTAAACCTCATCCACTCACTCAAGTTAGCATCATGAATTCTACTTCTCATGAACTCAGTCTAGATTCAAGTCATGAATCTTCTTTAGATCAAGATTTAGCTGAATTCGAACGCAATCAACATAATCCTTCAAATCAAACTAATCATCATCAAACTAGATATTCAACTCATATCATTGATCAACCTGCTACAGAAGATGAAGATGAGGAAGAGGAAGGACAAGAGGAAGAGGAAGAGGAAGAGGAAGAGGAAGAGGATGAAGACATGATAGAAGACGAAGACGAAACTCAAATCACTGAAAGTCTTGATGAAGAAGTATCCAACAACACCGATTCAGTTTCTCTTCGTCTAGGTTTATCTTCACTCTCACCTCCTGGTATCGGTCGTTTCTTACCAAACCATCGTCGACTCTCTGCTGCACCAATGATGGATTCACATGAACTTGAAGACGATTTATCTTCAGTCGCTCGCGATTTCTCACGTGATCTATCCGCTCTTTCCCTTTCTCCTATCAGAAGAACTTCAGCTCCGACACCACTCAGAGCATTAGAACAGAATTATCAACAATTCAAACCTAAACAACCTAATCATAAATCACCAACTCCGTTTAGTGGATTCGAAGGAATGGCTCAAGAACTTCGACGTGATTTAGAAAAGATCACTGGAGTCGTCACTGATAAACCTCCTATCTCCTCTCGCGATCAAAATAACAAACAAGCCAATACATTACGTGGTACGCTCACATCAGATGGTACAGGTCGTGCTAGAAGAGTATTTGGATTAGATGACCAACTCAAGTCGAATCGACCTCATCCAGCTGGTCTCACTTCGACTCCGGTGAACATGCGATCTACAAAACCCGTCGCAATCACATTACCAAGTGGAGCGGTACCACCTTTCAAACTGAATCAAAACTCTACACGACCCACTCAAAGTAAACCATCAATTCAAGTTGTTGAACCTTCCCCTAAGTCTCATCTTCACCCGCAACAGCAACATCGATTCATGCAATATACCTCTACTAATCAAGATGGATCGTTGACTGCTGAAGCTAAGAAGATCGTTGGGAACTCGGTTCGGGTACCTGATGTCACTGGTCTGACGGACGCCTTGAGAAGTCCAGACAAACCTGAATTTCATAAAGCACCCAGACATAATGCCAAAGGATCAATTGATTCTGCTAGACCGGGTAAGCTGATTTACTCATATTCTGATTGGGTTTTCTTCTTTGCTGACTTCAAGACTCTATTTCATTAGATGCTACTCTTAATCAAGCTCTTACACTCTTACAACATAGATTAGTAGGTTTGGAGAATGAGAATGTAGTATGTGAAGAAAAGATACAAGACTTGGAAGCACAACTACGACGTGAAAGACTTGAGAAGCGCGATGAACCGATCCCGATCGGTAGTGGTCCACCCGTCGAAAGAATGGTCCAAAAGTTAAAGGTCTATACGCGTAAACTCAATCAATCAATCGAATCACATGCTGTAGCATTAGAAGAATTGAATTCATTCAAGACTCGACATAAACATGTCAGACAAGAAGTAGGCGCTGTTAGGACTGAAGTGAGACAATGGTCAGAAGAAGTTGTCGAATTGAAAAGAGGACTTGAAGGATTGACTAGTGAAGTGAGAGAGATCAGATCTATGATTGAAAGTGTAATGCAAGCCAGATCATTATCGACTAGTCAAACTCATAAAAAGGTATCTAAAGTTCAACCAAATGGATCAGGAGGGATGATGAGACCGATTGGATTATCCAAAACTCAACAAGAAGTCAAACGTCATCAAGTACCTTTGAAACCTAGAATGCCACCTGCTCGATCTCATTCCGAGTTAACTCTTTTGAATGATCGAAGTGGGATTGAAGCTTGGAGGTCTCAAGCTTCCACACCTAGGAGTGGTAATAGTTTTATCGGAGTAAGGTTTTCTTAGCTGTTGAATATCTATCGGTGTATAGGAACACATTTATTAATAGTTCTTTGATTCTTTTTCGATTTCTAGGCGGATGAGATTGCAAGATTGAAGAAACAAGTAGCAGAAGAACAAGCAATGAGAACATCCACTTTAGGTCCATCAAAACCAAAACCGTCCACAAGACCTTCACAACCTATATCCAAACCTTTAGCACAACCCATACCCGGACCAAGTAAACCAAGCAACCCATTACCCACTAGAATCAGTTCAGCACCAAACCCATTAACGACTTCAAAAAGCAAGAAACCCACAGCACCCTTAAAAACTTCATCTATGGGAGGACCGATTCAAATCGCACAAGAAATGAGTCGAGCAGAAGCGATTTTGAAAAACGTACCGACTCATGATAATTCAACTTGTTCTGAATGTCGAAAACGTAAATCCCAAAATGGGAATGGGATGCCTATAAGGATGAGTAGTGCACCTAACCGATTGATGAATAAAGAAAAAGGGAAGGTAATTGGAAATGAAGGAGGTTTCAGGTATGAGAATGAAGGAGAAAGGGAATCATTAGAAAAAGATGAACCTCAAACAGTTTTAGTTAAGATTATACATGAGATTGAAACTGATTTTGAACTTCATCGAAAGTGAGTGAAATGAATTTAAGTTTTTTTTGATTTTTTTTAGATTTGATTTGATCTTAGGTATTGAAAAGTTGAATGAGTTTTTCTGATTTGATTTGATTTGATTTTTCTTTTGGGTAGAATTTTTATTGAATTATCTGAAACTTATTCAAAGATGAATCAACCTGGAATTGGTGAAGATTTAATTAAACGGAAAGTATTAGGGATTCATTTAAAAGAAAGTGTAGATACATTAGAGAAAAAAGTAAGTTGATGTGTAATTTTTAATTTTTTTTTTTTTTGATTTTCGATCAAGATTTTTTTTGGATCTTTTGGTTTGGAAATAAAAAAATATAAGAAGATTTGATTGATTTTTGATTTTTTCTTTTTTGGTGTTTTTTTTTTCAGGCTGAACAGATTCATGAGCTTTATAGGTTATTAAATTTTAAAGATATTAAACTTTCGAATTAAGAAAACCTAAATTCGGTTTGGTTCTTCAAGAAGCTTTTTTCAGATGTTTTTCTCTCTCTCTATCTCTCTCTTAAATAAGAAATCGGATTAGGGAAACTTTTATTATCTTTTCTGAATTGTTTAATTCCTTTTGTGGGTTCTTGAGTGTGGATTGTTTTTTTTCTCTGTTGTTTATCTTGATTGCTTGGATTTAAAAAAGATGAAGTCTTGGGTATTTTTTTCGGGTGAAGAATCATGAGTTCATTTCTTGTGTGTTGTGTTGTTTTGTTTTGTTTTCTTGTTGTTGTCATTCTTGGGTAATGAGTAGTCCATATATAATTTTCTTGTGATCTTCTTCTTTTTTTGTGTGATATATTTGGTTTTTTCAAAAGATTTAAAGAAGAAAGAAAAAGTTGAATTTAAAGTAAGAGGATTTGTGTATAATACCTTCTTATCAAATGAGGTTTTTTTTCTCTCTTAACTTTTTTTTCTTTTTGTAGGGGAAATTTTGGATTTGATGGTTTTTTGTTTTTATCTTATATCAAGTTGAAATGTTTTTTTTTGTTTTTGGTTATTTATAAATTTTGAAATTATAATTTAATGAGTTTGAAGGTTCAATTTTTTTTTTGAATGGGAATAGAGTTTAACTCAAAAGTCAAGCTTTAATTCAATACAAACATGTACAACAATGATGAGGTCATACAAAGCTGAGCACAGAATTTTTGTCAGTTTTTTTCTTTTGCAGGAAATAAAAAAGACTTGGGCATAACCTTTTTGTAGATAGTTTGGTCAGGGATCTAGAGTTGAAGATGTTTGGGAAGAAATTCAGAATTCAAATTACAGCCAAAAATGGGTTATGGACAGGTTTCTGAATTTGTGGTAGGGGAAAAAAAAAATTCAGTACTCAACTGGGTAATTTCAAAATGTAGTACATGAATATGCGGAATCTGAGCTTTGACAAACTGAAAATCCAAGATAGATTCTGAGGGGTTTTTTTGATTTGGTGGAGAGGATGGTCATGACAATGTGACAAAGTTAACAAAGTCTCACATGAGCTGTACTGGCCAGTTCAAACAAGGGACTTTAGATGTAAAGTGATAAAATTGGCTTGAGGTCTGTCAGAGCTTTTTGTCAAAACTTGATGTTCATATAAAACATTTTATTTATTCAAAATTTAAACTTGCCTTTCCATTGATGATGGAACTCATACAAATTGTTACCTGCTGTTGCCTCACAATCTTGGTTGGTTGATACTTTTGATGTTCCTAAAGACATTCAAAAGTTGATACCTTGATTTTACACCAAAACTCAAATTTCAGACACAGAGCAATCCAAATGATGTAATCTCCAGCTTTGAGCAACCTTGGGCCAGGGACACTGAAGTTATGTGTTGCAGTTTTTTTGGCCTGCACTTCTAAGCAGATCCCATAGGCATGTTGTGGCCTGCCCCACTGTGCAACAAAATCTTTGTGATCTTTGATTTTTTTGGACCACATCAAAACTTGTGGCATTGCACTCCACAATTGCAAATTGATTTCTGATAATAATCCAGACCAATTTTCATGAGTCTGTAGTAATTTTCTATTATATTGATTTTGATTACATAGAAGTAGATTTCAAATTTTTGTCAAGTGTGAAATGTCAATCATTACACTTACAGAAAATCTAGATGAACCAAAACTAGATGTGAGTGGGCTAAAACTTCCTTTAGCTCCAAATCCAAAGGGTTCTTAAATTACATCATTGACTAAACAAACAAGCAACACCCTTTCCAATCTGCCTATCATAAAGGCATTTGCAAAAAAGGGATGAAGGGGGAGGACAGAAACATCATTAAACCCAGAAACAAAACTTAATTAGTATCTGAAAACCAAGATGAATGCAACAAATTGACCAAAATAAAACCTCCCTCATTTCATTTTTCAAAGAGAAAGAGGCAAAAAACACACATTTTCCTAAAAGTTTTCAAAACAAAAAAAAGATACTGTCCAATTGATGAAGGATGTTTAATCTTATCATGGAAAAGCTTATACCTCCTTAAAAAGTATTACCATGCAAAGCATCTGACCAGAAATAAAATATCAATCATATAGCCAAATTGTAAACTTACAATTTAATACAAAAGAAACACCAGCCCAAGAAGTGAAAAATGACCAATGGTATGGTTTTGAGATCTGGGAAACCATAGAGCAACATGACCCTAAATTTATATTCAGAAAGCTTCAGGTGCTACCAGCACACTGGATGAACTCCATAGCTCAACCAGCTTGAGCCAAAGTAAAAGCACCTTCAGATTGTAAGGGATGTATAGAAACTGCTTTGTCAAAGTCAAAAACAGCTCAGCCATAGATAAAACAAGGGAATATCTGCAATTAAGATAGGAATTCATAAGTAAAACAGGACAGATAGATGAAATATTTACATACTGGATGATAACAACAGCTCTGGTTAATCCAGAATCTCCTTTTGAATAAGGACATATGTACTTGATAGAAATAACACATACAGATAAACTGATAGAGCTACAAAAGATTATCTCTCTTAAGTCAAACACTTTGAATTTAGAATAGTAAGCTCATAGTAAAGTCACCCAAACAATTGAAATCACCACATTCTACACCAAGGATGACCAGGGAAAATCTGTCTACAACCAAGCTTTGAAACAGCATATTGGATGTGATTGACAGTTTAAGAACTTCTGCAAACATATTGTCTGATCTAAACAGTTTGAAAGTGGCAATGACAATCACCACAGGAGGGTTTGGACGGCCTGAAGGCCGCCCAGCTTGGCTGTCTGAAGGCGGCCAAACCCTCTGCAGCGAGCACCGGTCTGAAGATAGACCATACGTTTGACGCCTGCTAGGCGTCAAACGTGCCTGTCTGCAGGCCGGCTTGCAGGCGACTTCTGGGCGCTTTTTGAGCAACTCCAGACGGTCTATAAAAATTGGGCCCCGAGAAACCGGGGCGCAAATATCCCAACCAATTGCTCAGCATAATACTGCTAATCGATTAGCATTTGGTAATGCTAATCAAGGCTCATTTGGTTTTGGTCATGCTAAGGAGGCTCATTTGGTAAAAGAAAGGATGGATTTCATTGCAAGAGAGACAAGAGTGGAAACTACAACGATGTCAACATATAAACGTAATATCCAACATTTGCTTAATTTACTGTATTACATTTCTCAAACATCTTGACCAAACCTGTGACTGGCAAGACACAAATTGAACATTGTTTGACAAGTTCTTGGGTTAGGAAGACAATTAGATCGGCTGCATAACTAAGCCTACAACCCTTATTTGAATCGAGTGCTTCTATTATTAAGGGTACTCAAAGTACCTATGTAGCGCTACATATGTGGAAAAATAGAGGAAAATATAGAAATATAGTTTTTTTTGAAACTATGTGACAGTGATGTTGTACGGAAAGATTTATGCCAGGAGCCGGCCAACAACGGGAAAACTATAAAAGGGGTCCTCAAAGCTAGAGCCACATATGTCAAAACATAGTTTTTTTTCCCCGCCAAAAAAAAAATCTATAATTCTATGTTTTGCTACATATGTAGCGCCACATAGTTACTTTGAGTACCCTTATTGTATAAGAGTTTGGAGAGGTGGCATTTTTGACGGGAGATGTGAGAGTAGGACTGACGTTGACAAATTGCAAGAAGAGTTTGACCCGGGTGTTACTGTGGCGGGAAAGTGAAGGATTCAAGGCCTATCAGTGAACGGAAGATATTCAATGAAGCAGTGGTGTACAATTTGACTTACCTAGGTACTTCTCATTATTGATCACCAACCCGACCAGCCTTAAAGGATGGATCTATCCAAGCCACCTTGACAGCACCCTGATCTAATAAATTTGCTACGGCAGTCAGTCCGCCAGGTCCAGCCCCTTCTAGTTGATTGATGGTTGAGCTTGAAGAGTGTTTTAGTGACGGTGAACTGAAAGTCAAGTAAAGTAAAGTATAGTGAAGTAAAAGTTAAAATATCCCAAAATGTGATTTAAAAGAGTAAATTGTTAATTTCAAAAGGATTATAAATAAAGATAGAGAAATGCTAACCATGACTGAAAGTTTTGCCTCCTGTGCTTGTCTCCTTGGTAGCTTCTGAGGGACTCCATCGAGATGACCAATCACTGGTAAACTGCTCAATAAAGTGAGCCTTGATTGAAGTAGGCTACAAAGAATATAAAGATAAAAGATGAGTTTTGAGAGTTTTGCCTGCTCTTAGAATATATGAACTAAATTGAGGAATAAAAAAAGAAAAAAAGGTAAAATGAGATGAAGGTGAGGATGGGGCATGAGGGTGATGAGTTGTGGAAGTTTGATTACAGCCGTTGTGAGAAATAATGGTTTTTTTTTCATTTTTTTTCTCTCCCAGATTTTACTATGTTTTGGACTAATTTTTTTTTCATTTTTTCTTTCTTTTCAGTGGCCCACTGTCCAAACCTTATTGACATTTTCCCACGGATTTTCAATAATAAGCTTGATACAGTGCTCATTACAGATCCACCCGGAGGTGGATCTGCCGGTAGGTTCAGCTCGCAGTGGGAGATAGAGCTCAAAGTGGCTATCTGCCACTTTGAGCTCCTGACCCCCTCATTTCTTTTCCCATTCTCCTCATCCTTTTTTTTCCACCTCGAAATCACCCAAATCCCCAATCTTTCAGAAACATGCCGCCGGTATCCTCGATTCTACTTCTCCCTCCAATGCTTCGCATCGCTGATCTTTGGTTTTGTTTGCAGGTTCGACTCGCCCATCACAGCCCAGAGATCAAGCTAGCAGTCGTTTGAATGGCCCTCACTTGGGTTTGGTTGCAGGATATTTTGACCCGACTTGGCCTGAAGTTGGCCCTTACTTCAGTCCGCCGTTGGATCAATCTCTATCAGCAAACTTGGGCGGTCGTGACAAATCCGATCAATCACATGGATCGTGGCGCTCCTTTGGTCTTAGGAGGCCCCGAGAGACTGTTTGTCCTCAATACTCTCCGCCTTGATCCCACTTTATACCTCGACGTGCTTCAATCCAAGATTATGGACAGATTCAATAAGCGAGTTTCCCTCAAGGCACTCTTGACCGAGCTACGAGACCGGCTCTGTTGGACACGCAAGAAAGCCCAAACGGTTCATCCAAACCAGAGTTTGGCCGCTCGAGGGGCTTATATGGCAAGTGTGATCAAAATTGATCCTCACTGTCTGGTGTTTGCAGGTAAGCATCATCCCATATTTTTCTTAATATTTTTCTCATGTTCTAATGTGTACTATTCCCTGTTTAGATGAAACCTCAATAGACAAACGTCGTTTGTATTGCGATTACGCCCGTGCCCCAATTGGAGCACGGACACCGCGGCTCCCAAGGCCCACTCGCTCCGGCCGATGGTCAGCTTTCCCCCTATTTTGCTCGATGGCTTATTAGCCATGACTATCAAGAAAGGCGGGTATTCTCGCATCGATTTTGAATTGTTCTTGGAAAATGATCTGGTGAGTGAACTTTTGACGCTTCACAATGTTCATACGCTATGTCTGAAGTTTGGCGTTTTCATTTAATATAGTTACCGGCCATGAATCCATGGCCGGCTCGTAACTTGGTTCTAGTCTTAGATAACGCCCCCATCCATCATGGGGGCTTGGTAGCTGAATTGTGCGCGGCGCGAGGCGTGCGCTTGATTTATCTCCCTTTGTATAGCCCGGACTTCAACCCGATTGAGAAGGGTTTCTCCCCGGTCAAAGCCCACCTCAGAAGGAGCCAGGATATTCAACACGCAATCGATGAAGATGGCGAGAGGGCGGTGGTTTGGGTTACACTCATGGAAGTCTCCACAGGTGAATTGTGTGAACAACTCTACAAAGGAAGTGGGTATATGTAGATCGGCGATTAGAGTTGTAGTAGCTGGGCAAGTCGTTGCGGTAGTATCTTTCAAAATCATTATACTCAAAATCTATTTATCATCAAACTCACAACACAAGGGATTTTATGTGACATTATGTGAACAATTCAAATGTAATTACAAAAATAACTCTCAGTGCTGCTATGATCTTGAAATGATTGGTATTTTAAAATGTGAGATGCTTCGATTGGGCATTGTTCATCCCGTTCAATGCCCTTAATAGATTATGAGTTTGTTCCTCTAAGCGTAATGAGACAGCTAGTCAGAGTAAGTTAAGAGTAAAAGGACCCTTCCACATTTGAAAGGTCCCTCTCGCGAAAACGTGAGGTTGGAAACATCTGCTGAAGCTGATGTTTCCTAACTTTAATATGATTTAAAGGTTTTGGCTAGTAGATACCAGCCGATTTGGTGCAGACACATATGACCTTTGACTCTGTTCAATGGATCAGAGTAAGGCCTGATCGATTGAACAAAGGCCATGATGATAGAATACTAAAGTCTGCTCAATTGAACAGACTAGAGCTGAGTCTCCAGTCTGATCTTTTGAGCAGACTGAGGAGTACATATTGTTGAGTCTGATCATTTGATCAGACTCAACACTCACGAGAGTTTGAGTGGCTCAAAGTGGTCTCAATACGCTCATTGTCTCTGGGCGAGTCAAAGTCAATTGCACAAGTCCAAAAGTACAACTGGATAGGCGACACAACGTGGGTAGGCAACACAACGGGAAACATTTCAAATATACGGGCCAAGTCACACATTTTTAATCAAGTAATTATATGATAATTTTTAATTTTTTGGATTTGTGGAGAGGAGTGACGAAATAAAGAAGGGACAACTGAGACCCATTTTATCAAGTCTTTTTAAGAAATTTTTTTTGGAGGGGAGTGACGAGTGAAGGAAAAGGCCTGTACCTGAACTGTCAAAGTCCACAAGCATTTGTGGAATGCCCAACTTTTTTTTTTTTGAGCTGCATTCATTTGTGGTTAGTAGTACGCTGAAATTGAGCATCCGCCTCCTTAGCTGCATCGATAAGCCTTTTGGCCACCTCAAAAGACATTCCGGCGGTAGTTAGAACATTCGCGGTCATTTGCTGACTGGGAATGAGCTCGGTCCAAGACCCAACCTTTGCTTTACCAAGGGCAACCCGTGTCGCTTGATTGTCCACCGGTATGTCGCATTCGCCTAAGAAGTCTTCCAAGAGTGTGGCATGATTTTGCACCACTTTGACGTCCGAGTCGGACTCGTAAACATCCCCCTCAGGGATATCGTCGGATGTCAGAAGGGAAATTGTGTTGCTTTGGCTCGCAATGGGAGTATTTCCTGGGGCTGAAAAGGTATTACTTCACACTACACCAAACTTCTTCTTTACCGGCGGGTATAGAAAACTATGATGGGTATAGAAAACTTGCTTGTGGTTTTCTATACTCAAGGGGTAAAGAAAACTTGATCCCCATGCTTAATGGGTAGAGGAAACCAAATTCTTTGGCACATATGAGACGCTGAATCATGCAGTGCTGATGAAAGGGTAGGAGGGTCCAATACATGAGATATTGGAAGCTCATCACTCTTATAGAATAAAAGTGTAGAAAAGAGCTTTGAGAATTATTTTCTGATCTGCAGGAAGCTCTCATGATATGCAGCAGGTCATTTACTGCACAGGTACTCCCACTCCTCCCTCACATCATTGTTGCACAGCCCCATGGTCACATAGTCTGGGGTGGCCCTACATGCCAGATGTTGGGATTGAGCCCCTAGCAACTATAATGGGTAACACCACCAGTTCTTGCCTTTGTTTGAAAAAGAAACCTACACATGTCTGTCAAATATGCTCCGCCAGCCAAAGGCTTGGAACTTGTTCACCTACATATTCATAAGGTAGCCAAAGTGTCTATCTGATCTCTAATAAATTTCACAATACAACTCCCTCCTGAATTTTAACCCATCAGAGTCATTTTCATAGGCACCAAACCATAAAACAAAGTGGTCAACTCTAACAAAGATTTCACAGTTGGTCTTTTACTGTGACACCCAACTTGAGAAATATAGACCCTTCAGCCATCTATTTACAGTGAGTAAGTCCTTTTTTCAAGCAAAAACTGTACCCATGGAAGTTCCATATATCATAATATGTTGTACCCAGCCCTCTCTCCCTGTATCAATACAGACATACTCTATTATATACATCACAATACCACTCATGGCATCCTCCTGTAACCTTATATCTTTGGAAGGAGGATGGGTAAGTGTCCAAACCCCTGGTCTGTCTCACACAGACCATAAACATCAAGATTCAGAAATAGGCTTGCTACCAGACTCTCTCATTGATCATCACCAAAAAAGAAAAAAAAGAGAAATCTCATCACAACCGTTCTGATAGGATTGATCAGAAGGGGTATATCCCATGGATCACACATAAAACAAGCAGAACCCACACTCATTTCTACAGAAGAGGGGGGGACAAAGAGGAGATATGGACAATTGTATATATGTTTGTAATTGCTTCGCCGGAATAAAAATAAACATCTGAGGCATAACAGCAGTAGCTTGAAATACAGAGCAACACACAATTTTTCAAACTCACGCCCCCCCCTTCCTCCAAAAACAACCTCAACATTTGTCTGATTGATTTGTGTCCGGTCTTCATCGCAGCCTTCAAGGTCTAAGTTTTAAATAAATAAATATCCTCAAACGTCAGTCAACACAATTGTCAAAGCATAACCAGAGTCCAAATATATGAGAAAGTTCTCTCCTTCTCCCTCTCTTCTTTCTTCATTCCTTACAAGAGACAAAAAACCCAGCAAAAAAAACCAAGGGAGTAGGAACAACAGACTCACTTTTTCCATATCATCACAATCCCTGGTATCCACTTTCACCAATTGCTCATCTGAGATCTCTGACTCAGACTTGATCCTCATCATATCCTGATAACTATTCTGATCACCAATGAAATTCTGAAGAGTCATCATACAGAAAGAAAAAAAACCATTAATCCCCCAACAAAACCGTGATTTGTATCAAACCTCAGACAAAAACACAACATCTTTTCCAACAAACTCACGATCGAGATTCTTTTCTACCAAACCTTCCAGTCCTTCCGATCCTATGCAAGTAAGTCTCCGCATCAGCACCAACGTTAGATGGGTCTCTCGGCAAATCATAATTCACAACCAAGTTCTATATAAGAAAAAAACCAAACAGGCGCTTAACATCGAAATAACCTGGGTTTTCCTTGTATTTATTCTCAACAAATGAAGTTTGGTTTTCTTTTTTCACTCACGACCTGGGAAATATCAATCCCACCAGCTACCACATTTGTAGTGACCAAAACCTTACTCCTTCCCTCCCTAAAATCATCAATCGTCTGATCTCTGCCACCACCATCCTGTGCACCGTGTAAAGTCGGAGCCGGGGGTGGATCTCGAGGACCTTCCTTCGCAGGCAAATTCCGAATTGAGGCCAGACTCAAAGGTGATGCGGACGGTGGTGGTGGTGGTAATGAATGCTGAGTGGAGACTTGGAGTTCATTAGGTTTGGGGAGTGAGACTGATCTGTTCATCTCTTTTGCAAGTTTTTGGGCCTTTTCCTCATCTTTGGCAGACTGCGATTGTCTTCAAGTAGCAAAGAGGTATTCACCTGAGGACCTTCTGATCGAGGAAGCAACAGAAGAAATCGTACTGGTGGAATGATTTGGGGTACGACATTGGTTGAGATTGAGGGGACGGTTTGATAGTGCGGTGACTGATGATGATGAGGAGGAGGAGAATGACTCAGGTTCGGATTCGACTCGTCTAGTGGCAGCAGCCTGAGCATGGGCAAAGTTCCGTTTTCATTCAAGTTCATCTTGGATGGATTTCTCATTCGCCTTGATCCTTTCTTCTGCTTCGTCTTCAACTGATTGTATCGATTGCGATGATTTTGTCTCAGCGTGTTGGGGTTCGTCAACTTTCTTCTCGAGTGATAGTTCCTGCTTCTGGGGTGTTGTGGACTTTCGAATGGGCTTATGTAGGGGCTTGATCATCTCACTCACACCCGGCGGTCTGCAGATTGGGTGCTGTACCATAGGTACCCTAAACTTAACTAAGTCACTCTGAACCGCAAGTGGACTGAGAGGAGTTTGGGACCTACCGCTAAAATTTCCTGTTTTGCTATTTCGACACTTCACACGGGAAACAATTGTAGTCCAAAACACATTCATGTGTTCCTGAGCACTTCCCTAGCATCCTGTAAAGACAACTGCCCGGAAATTCCTCGTTTATATGTGGTTTTTCTTACTGGAAAATTAGGAGGGGCTAGGTGAGTGGGGTGAGTGCAGTGATAAGGCACCTCACCTCATTGCTGTAGGGTTGAGAGAGGTAAAGAAGAGGGTCGTACTAACCTCTTGTTAAAAATCCAGTCGTCATACTTAAGTAAGAGGACCAAGAAAAGGTTAATGTTTTGGAATCCATGGTCTGAGACATCTTCCCTGAGAATAAATGAGTCCGAAAAAAAAATTGATGTTGATGATCGGGTTGTTTGACATTTAAGAGATGCTTCCTACACATAGACTAGGCATACAAAAAAATGAAGGTATAATTTTTTAATGTGGGAGGACCACAACCACAGATAGCACGTTGAAGGGTGATTTTTGCCGATTCGAATATATAGTAGCCTTGAAGGAAGTCCATTGTTAAAGGCCCAAGCTGTTTATACGTCCAGTATCAGGTCCAAGAAGATCCATAATCTTGAGTCTTCTGCTCACTAGATCTTGTTCCTGTGTATGGGTTCTTCTTCTGCTCTATCTTCAATCTTCTATGTATGGTGTTTTGTTCTACTTGAAATCTATTACGTATCCAGTGTGAGACAATCAATGCATTCAGCTCTTCATCTTCTCCGTGGCCTTTTCTTTTGTTTATCTCATATATTTTTCTTTTCCGTGGTAATTGTTTTTTCTGGATACCGGAACAAGTCAATGATATGACAGAAAATTTATCACCTGTTGACCTGGAATTCGAGTTCAAAAGCACCTGAGCAAGTAGCCGCTTCATCTTAGCCCTTCTCAATCAGGTGTTGATGCAAGCTGTAGCACATGTAGTCATGTGATTCGTGCTCAATCCTATTACTTGAGTCAAAAATTTGTGGTCATAGAAATGGACACACCTCTTGTGATGGTTGCGAGGTGCTTGTTTTTACGATTGATGCAAAAAAGGTATTCATATTGGAGAATGTAGTGTACCAGATTTGAAGTATCAGCTATCTCCATCACATCCGTCCCTCTTTTCAATCCTCACATTCACCTCACAGTTTCTCTTCTGCTTCAATTAACAGAATTCTTCACCAGCTAAAGTATTTTTATATATTTTTGTACTGCCGGCAGTAGAAGATCTCATAAATCAAAATATACATTTCTCTAAATCATACGGTCACACCATCATACCATAAAACTATAGTCTGCTAGTTACTGTTCATTGAAATGGCTTCATCATCAGCTCCAAGCTCCAGCGGACGGGTTCTGCGAAGCCGAGTTGTTCGGATGAATTCAAACACCATTTCCAATTCAATTTCAACTGAACGCATCAAGAAACGAAAACGTGCTCCTCCAACGGATTCAGAAATCAGTACGTGATCCTGTTTGGCATGATCTCTCTAGGCCCAGCTATCCCACTCATCTTTCACATCCCCTGCACCTTCCAGAAATCGGAGACTTGGAAGGAAGGATCAAGGGCTCTCTGGAAAATCGTGGGATCCCAGTTGGCCCCAAAACTCAACGTAGCCGGCTGCTTGAGTTACTCGATAAGTACGTGAAGCCGAAGAGAACTCGAATTGCTGACCGAAAACAAAGTCAAAAATTAGTACAATACAATCCTCCGGATGACTCAACTACACGGCTGAAAAGCCATCCTCCATCTTCACACGAAGAGGTCAACTTTTCTCATTTGAAGAAAACTGATCTTGTAGAGATGATAAAATGTGTGGGGTTGGATACAAGCGGTCTTGAAAAACAAGCTTTGATCGATCTATGTAAAACCTATAAAGATTTGAGTAAGTGGCCCATTCTTTGATCTCTTTTTGATTCACCCTCTGATACATGATAAACTCCTTCCCAACTTTTTGATTCACCCTCTAATACATGATAAACTCCTTCCCAAGTTGTACTACCCTCAGATTTCCATAAGTTTACATTCACTCTCGATCAACAAATTCCAAAACCCACTGCACCCAAAGGTTTGTCGGCTTTTGCTCCTTTGTGGTTATCAAATCTCATCTCAGCTATACCAACTCATTCTATCTCAGACACTCTTTCAAGCCTCGTGCAGCCTGATAAGCAACCAGATTCATCCCTACTACCTAGTCTTGAACATAAGCGGTTTCTGTATCCCCGACCTCGCCCAACTGTATTATCATCTCCGACAGCTAAGAAAAAGGGAAAATCCAAGGCTCAAGAATCTTCAGAAGACGAGTTTAACCCTTTGAGTAACGATGAAAAGATATCTGAAGGAGACGAACCTGACTCAGATGATGATGTGTGGCATGGTGAGGCTACTGACCATAGTGAACTACTCGGAAACAGACGTCACCCAAAAAGCACAAAGAACAAACAATCTCAACCCATGTCTTTGCAATCGACTCAGCCTGAACCTGCTGCTGAACACACGAAATCATCTACTGAGTTTTTTTCTGGAAAGACTGCGGAGATAGGATCACAAGAATGGGTGATGGAATCCATATGTAAGTACTTTGCTGATTACAAACATCACTCACCTATATTTCACAGCACTGATCTGGTAAATCTAGTCAAGCTCAAGAGTGGGTGGGAGAAAACAAATGAAAGGCTTGAGAAGATGAGAGACGAGTTCAATCTTCTATCAAAAATTGTTCAAAAAGCACTGGGGAGTGGTGGTGATGAAGGTAAAGCCAGTACAAACGTTCCAGCTAGAAAAATAAAGACTCGAGGTGGTGCAGTTTCAGTGAGTAGTGTTTTTATGTAAGGCAAAGAACTATAAGATGACATTTTTTGTTTGGATTTCGGACCTGATTTCATGTAGCGTCATGTTCGCTTTCATATTGATACGATGCTTGGGCAACAAAACCCTGAGAATGATCTTCCCAGCCCAGCAACTGACACCGAAAAAGAGTTTTGGACTTACGGAAGTGACCATAGCAGGCAGAATGATCCCTCATTTGAGTTACCCGAAGCAAGACCCACATCAGATCCCTGCTTCCCATACAAACATGGGCCGGGCCATAAAAAATCAACTCCTCAGCAACTGTCCATCATGTGGCAGATGATGAGAGCAGTAGGTGTTTCACAATTTCGGCCAGACTTCTCCACCTCAACTTCATCAACCGAAAACAGATTCCTTTGGGACTTAGCATTGAAAATATTCATCAGACTAGTCGAGTGTGGGGAGTATACAGGGATTTCGCTTGAGAACAGTGGCTTGCAGATGATTAAAAAATCGTTTCGAACACGTTTGCACTCACTGAATAGGAGGTCAGTTTTTTTCAACCTGAATATCAGTCTATGTTCTAATCACAAGTCTTGGACCTTCAGATTCCGACAACAGAGCTGGGATAAGGGACGTCTGAAGTTACAGTCCGAAGCCGTGCGAAGAACATCAAGACTGAGATATGTCAGTCACATATTATGTATTTTTATCCGTTCACTTATGATACGACTGACAAAATACTGACTGAATAACTGACTGACGATGTTTGCTTTACTGTGTAACAGATCAAAAAGCTACGAGATTCAGTTGTCATCGAAAACCAATCTTTATGGAAACTTTCCGAAATCATTGATGTAGCCTGCAGCGACGATGAGACTGACCATGAAGAGTGTTCGGCTGAAAATTTGAATGTGAAAGCAGCTCCTTGTCACATTTTAAAGCTGAAGTGGCGCAGCTCTAAATTAGAGCAAGTCCTCACATTGCTGGACTCGTACAAAGCCCGACTCGATGCTAGTATACCCAAGACTCCGAGTTCATCACCGAGCCGAGCTGGAGGACGTCCAAACCGACCTCGTATTCGCTGTAGCAATGGCAATCAAAGTCTGATTGAACCTCCCAAAGGTCTACCAATTGATTGTATTTGCGAAGATTGGTACAACAAGCTCCTGCCAAAAGACAAACTGTTGCTCAAGATTGATCCCAATCCTATTCTACATCTCATCATTCCGGTCTTAGAAGAACTGTTGGCCTGACTGTGAAAAGGCACTTTCATTGTGGATTATTCCTAACAGTTTTTTTCAAATTTATTATGGGTGAACTCTCAAGAAATCAAGGGATTACAGATCACATCCGACTCATCTAATCTAACAACTGGATGTTGTATGTTAGCTGATAAGATCAGGAGTTACATATGCTTCATGTACTTTGGTTTCCCACCTAAATTACTTCACTAATTGTTGTCTTGTTTTAATATCATTATCATCGCTCCATAGACAATAATGCTACTGTAGGAAAGTCCAAATGCTCATTTATCTCACCAGACTTGTACATAACCCAACTACAATGAGCCACCACTTCGTCCAATCGAATTATGATGTCTTCAGTTGGTTGCCATACTCGTAATGAAGCTTGAATCGCAGGCATGGAAATACGAAAGAATGGATCATGATTGGAAAGCGCAGAACCGAGGGCTGGGAAAGACTGGACATGTAACCATGTGTTGAATATATTGTTTGATGGATGTGGAGCCCGCCGATGTAAAAAAATTGTGTTGATTCGGCCAAAATTATGGCTGCCATGGGACCTTGATTTGAACTTGATAAAACTGTCCGCTTGACTTTCTGAGAATTGCGAAAACCACACCCCTTTGTGTTCCACACGCTTGTAGAGCATTGCACGGGGAATGACCGGAGCATAACCAATGTTAGAAGTTTCTGATAATGATGTGAATTTCTCTGGGGTGACCCATATACACTCTTCAAGGTGTTGTTCATTCAACCGCTTGACTAAAAGATTCAAGATAGTATTACTTAGTGGTAGCAGCTTGGAATTTGTGACTTTCTTCGGAGGAGGTTCAACACTCTCATATAGTGCACACAGTTGGGTTATAAAGGGGTTTAGGCCTTCAGGAAGCTGATCTTTGTCCTTGAGAAGAGCTGATAGATTCCCTGCACGACAGTAGTTCTTGACAAAGGAGATTTCAAGCTCACCTGAAATCTCCTCAAGCAATACATGAGTCAAAAAAAATACCAACTGTTCAAATTTATGGTGTTGATAGAGAAAATGGCTCACCCAAATGATTATTATGACAGCCTTTTAATATGTTTCCCATCATATGTTTGAAAGGAAATGACCACCAAGCTCTGACAGGGCCAAATTGTTCAAGGCAATCACCCATGTGGATAGCTGAGTGATGGTTGGGTGCAAGTTTGCAGTGCTGGAAGAGAATTATAGAACTCTTTAAGTATTCTTGAATATGATGCTTATAGCCGGTGATTGTATCTAGGGTCATCTCGCGTTTGAGTGCCAAGTTGACTAAAGAGACCAGGTGGCAGAAATTTTTCAGCAGGGAGCTTCTGATGTGATCTTTTCCGAACCATAGTGGAATTAAGATAAGAGGTAGCTGGAGTGTGAAAAGGTTTCGCCATTCATCTGCTTTGAGTTTTCCAAAGGATGCTTTACCAAGAAAAGGAATTGCACGCTTAACCCATGTTGCAATGCGGATTCTAACAATCATGCTGTTTATGATCCCTAGCATCTTTACGTCGAATATCACTTCCTCAAAAGGAGGGGCTACATACTCTCCACCCCAGCCGGCATCATGAAATGGGTTGAAGTCCGCATCACTTGAGCTAGTATCCTCACTGTATGCTTCATTTAGGATGGTTTGACCGAGCTCTGGACCTTGCGGATCTCGATCATGATTTGTAGTCCTGTGGGGGGGGGATTTGGTGTGCTCGGAAAGAAGTTCTAGTAATTCCTTTGTATAGATTGGAGCCAGTTCTTCTTCTTCATTCTTGATCTCTTGCATAGACCAAAATCGACGACAATGCCAAGCCAGAAGACCCAGCAATAAGTTATGCATTGAGTCCACCACGTGATACTTGGTGATATCCCAGTATTCAAGCTCCACCAGTACAGAGTATCGTACCCCATGAGTCTTGAAAATTTTAGCACGCTGCTTGATTGTTGTAGAGTCCCGAGCTTGATATGCCCAAGCCTTATGTTGATCATATGTACGTTCAGGCCAAGTTTTTGAATCAAAGTTATTGATATCCGCCTTTTTAAGAAGGCAAAAGGAGCAAAAAAAAGTAGCAGTTGCGCTGGGGAACCCTAAAGAGCGCCGGAGAGCAGGAATGTCGGCAATAAAAGGTAGTAAAGCAGCCTTTATTAGGCGACCATGTTTGTAGGCATGAGTTCGAGATAATAATAATCCAGGATTCCACAATGCTTGAAGCTGAGTGACAACTGGTCGCAAAATCCAGTTCATTTGTTCAAGTGAAGGTTCACGTGGACCAGGCGCAACACCAACCAGGAAGACATTCCCCGGAGAAAATCGCACACGAAATGGAAGATTTAGACAGACCAGTACCACAAAAGTGATGGAGGCATGATGTCCACTTTGCTTGTTACCAAATGGATTGATCCCATCTACAAACATTCCAAACACTAGATTTCCGCTGCTTGAGGTGAACTGTTTCCCATCGGGGCCTTGAAACTTCTTCCAGAGACGTGATTGATAAATGTCCTTAACCACTTCCTCGGGATTGAAAGGCTTTGATGACTCTTCCAAGTTTTCATCCATCAACTGCTCAATTCCAGGACGTGAAAGCAGGCGCGCAATCCATTCTGATAAGTCTTGAAAAGCGTATTGACGAATAGGAACTTCTTTTGCACAAGAGTATTTTAAAAGAGATTGGCCGCATACTCTCTCAGTTAAATCAGGAGTGTAGTCCAAATATGCCACTGTAGATATCTCAATATTGGGATCCTCTAGCCCAGGTGGACCTCCTGGAATTCTAGCGATGCGGTGAACGCATCTTTGAGGTGTGGCCATGAGCGGATACAGTGCAAAGCAGGCTTGACAACAATTCATGAAGGTGAGGGTGGGATCAATATTGAGCCATTTAAGTACCGTAGCAATTGTTTGCGGTATTCGTCCCAAAAGTTTTCTTTCCAAAGGGAGGAGTTCAGAAGGTGATGATTTGGGAAGGAGTCCGTGAGTCAAAGCTAATTCAATTGTGATTCGCTGAACATCCAAAAGCCACGAAGCCGTGGCATCTGAAGAGTGATCAAATAGACTCATGATAGCCGTCGTTACCACTGCGTTCAGGACTAAAACATTGACATCCTTCAAGTTACATTCATAAAACTTTGCTTTGATGTCAAAACGAAACAGGGGAAGCTGAGTCAGAATGACCAGCATTACTTTTCCTAACAATATATATATATATATGAGGGGTAGCGTACCACAATCATAGGGTTTTACTCCACTTTGTTGTGCAAAAAGTGCAGCATCACATACGGGAGGTTCATCGATGCTGTGGCGCAGGTCGACTTCAGGATCTCGGAATGGCGTAGTAGAAGAGGAAGTAGGACCAAAATGTTGTTTGCATGTTGAATCTACTTCAATTCCGCCTTCATTGATATGATCTTGAGAGCCCAGGTTCAAGCGTGCAACCAAAGGAGTTAAAACCTGATGTGGATCCTCGAGATTGAAAACTTGATTAGGAGTTGAAGTGCCTATTCCAGGGGGGTTCATGCGAGCAAGCCGGCGTCTTTCAGCTCGTTGATGAGCTTCGTAGGCTGTAGGTGACAGCTCAACACCAACTTGAGAATTTCCATAGGCATCTAGATGTACTCCAAGGTTGCATTCATATGATTCACAGCGACAGACGTGCTTGCGCCTTTCAGTGGCCTTGGGTTTTTGAGGTGAGATTGACATTGAAGATTCTGTAAAATTGCCGAAAAGGTTCTTTATTTGAATTAGATGAGTTGGGTTTTTCTTTCTTGAGTATCATGAGAGGAGGTGTTGGGTTTAATGAAGCAGAAGATGTGGCGATTTCATTGATTTGAATAGGATTTGTCTGTGTAATCCAGATGTATCAGATTATCTCAAGAAAACAGCTCTCGAGGTTAATTTATGGTAGCTAAATTGTGTGATGTGAGGGATGAGAGTACGACTTTTAAAAACCACAAATACCCCCCAATCTTCATCATAAGATCTATGGCGTAGCTGCCATAGTGGTGATAAAGTATGTTGTTGAATTTCCAACACAAACTCCTGAAGCAAAGTTGCACGGTCTTCAGTTCACTTTGTTTGCGCACTTAGACCGACTTGTTTCATGATAGCTCCCAACAAGACATCAATTGAAGTAAAATTTTAAAGTGGTGCAGAACAAAGTTTCTTCGGTAGCACTAAGTTGATTGGCCACCCGATAAGGCATCTGTGGTATGTAGCACTAACTCTAACTTGCAGTTTATTACTATATTATAGCTCTCAGATTCAAGGTTGGCTGAAAGAACCATCGTGTTTCATTTCTCAGGACCTACATACAGGAGGTGAGGCTGGCAAGAGGGATTATGCAAGCCCTTTTAGGTTTTTCAAAGCGCAGTGGAAGTAACAAGCTTGTCTCAAAACATACAAGTTTCTTGGAAGAAAAAAAAACATTTCAACAAAACTTCCTATGTTGCTGAACATATTCCACATCTACAACTATTCTCTCACAGTTCGACTTGGAATTATACTGTTCAGAGGTCCCAATTTTAGCCGCTGCTTTAGCCAAGGAATGGGAAATCTGGGAAGAGCATCCCAGGCGTGTGAACTCGTCCTCCTCACACTTCAGTGTATGATGAATGCGAGTCTTACCACTCCACACCATCTCTAGAATAGCACCGTGATCCAGACGAAGAGCTAGGCGATATTCTGGAAACAGAAAGTAACCACCAAGAATAAAAAAATTTCCCTTGTCACCCACAATCTCACCATCTGATTTTCGAATCGGATACCAAAGACAAAAGACATGGTCACCCTTGTCATGGTCCAAGTGATACTTGTTGAAGAATTGGCGCCAGGTGAAAGCAAAATTACCCGCGAAATCCAATAGACCGACGGGGTCAGTCGATATTTGTTGAGTCATGGGGGGAACGTGAAGAGCCTTGAGTTGTTCGTGAGCCGTGATGAACGCCTGATCACAGAAGGACCGAAATCGTTGACCAAGAAAAGAACCGAGCTTCAGGAACCGAGTCATAAAGCTTTCGTAATGGGGTAACCGGGTTCTGGGAATAGGGCGGTATGGGCCTAGTAGCTCGGTGGGAGAATAACCAGCACGCTGACCAAAACAGAACATGTCCCCACCCAATAGGGCTCCATTACCGGTGGCAGGCTTATAAGGTCGGATCTTGTCGTGTAAATCTTGATCCTTCTTGCAATTCCCCGGTTTCAATTTGGGATATAAACGCACACCAGCCAGAACAGTCAGCACCATCTCTTGGTGGCTCTGCAACTCCTCGGGAGACAATTCATCGACGAATGTAAACCGGAAACTACAAATAACTTCATGTGTCTCCTGATCTGAAAGGATCCCACGACCATGGTCAACAATGAAATAGCAGTGTCGTATAATATCAAGACAGCGATTTAAATCATGGATGGGGAGGACAGGGTCGTTGAATCGCTTGAATTTTCGATTGAAGTGAAAATCGTCACCAGGGGTCCCCGAGGATGTCTGATGTTCTTCTCGAGCAGCTTGTGCTCGGGCCTGATCCTTGGCGTGACGACTAGAGAACCAGAGCATATATCAATAAAAGAACAAGTTAACAAATAGGACAGAACAACTTACAACTTCTCTGTGCGGGGACCTCTTGGTTTGGACATGGAATCTGAGTTCGATCCAAGTCCAGCAGATGGAAATTCCCGATCTAAGATGCAATCCCTGGAAGAAAGGTTTTCAGGATCAGTCAAGAGGGCGGTAAATTACGGTGCTTGTTCCTCAAAAACAGAAGAAACTCACACTACACTTCGAACCCCAGGGAAAATACCACGGGGAGGTACCGCATACTCATATCCAGGGTCGGTCCATTTTCCCTCAGGCGGCCATCCATCGACAGGATAACCATAACCCCGGTCCAGCTGGTTTGGCCTGAGGTGAACGTAGGAACGAGCTTCCTTGAATAGTTTCCCAACCTGGATCCCAACATAGAGGGTGGTGAGGATCGGATTAAAGAATTCACAAAAAAACCAAACAGGAGAGAATTAGTACTTACATCCTCATGTGCGTATCCCCGTTGACGCTTCTTGTTATATCCTTGCATAACATCACACAACCATTGGGTTCCCTTACCCAAGATATTTCGTAAAGCTATAGGAACCCTGCAAAAAAACATGTGTTAGTGAAATGTGGCCTTCCTCAAAAACCGAGATGCTGAGGTACTTACGGTGTCGGCGCAGGATATGGTATTCGCCTGAGTTTGGACCAACCCTGTGAGCAGGATCACGCGCAACGCACAGTCAACGCTAAAGTCCAGTTGGAACTTTTGAAAACCCCCAACCCGATGTAAAGTCCCAAACAAACCTCAGAAGTCCCACGCGGGGATTGGTTGCGGGAGCTATAGTACATCAGGGCAGCAGATCAGTACTAAAGCTCCAGTACAGGTATTCCAGAATCGAAAGAGGGATATTCCACGGCGCAATGGGATAGTCGTGATGGTACGTGAGGCTGTTGAATGTGGTACTGGGGATCACGGCCCAGGCCGATCTCCTTTTCCCTCAACTCGGATAAGGTCGGAACAGATGCTGGATGGCTGGGGTACTAGGGTTCAAATTACACAAATTTTATCCCCCGTTCCACCCAATTGAAAGTCGATCATATTTGAAGTCGTGATATTGTTTCCTGGTGTGGGAAGAAGCCAAGGAGGGTAATTCAAAGTGAAATATACAAACCCACCTATCTGCAGCTTCCAGAGCAACAGAAGCTCTAGCCTGTGACACTGGTAATGGAATTATGGGTTGATGTGATGGACGACCTTCCACTAATCTCAAGTTATCGACCGTGGAACGTTCCGGCGAAACAAATACCCGTGAACGCTCGGGAAATCCACAGCGAGATGGGGAGCGTTCCCATGACCTAGATCGGCGTATAAGGGACGGTTCCGAGGATCTTCCTTGACCTGTACGAGACGGACAGCCAGGACGATAACGGTCCATTCCTTTAGAACGTTCCGAACGTTTGCAAGAGTAAGATGAAAAAAAAACATCGGTTAGTTTTGTGTTTTGAAACCAGCCCTGATGAGTTCTACTTGGTTAAGGGATGTGCAAGAAAGAATGAGGAATAAAGAACAGGCCCAAGAGCAAGAGGTCACCCACAAACAACAAAAAACGATCGGAGAAGATCCAGCACGAACGACTCGGAAAGAGACTGAAGTTGCCGGGTAAAGCGGATATGGTGAGGGAGAGGTCGGTTTTTGATGTTTTTAGTGGGGACGGATCGATCGGCGGTAACGGAGGTGCGGAAGGTGAGGGTGGGGATAGATTCCGATGAGGGGGGGGAAGGATGGGGAGCCGGTGTAGGAGATGCGGGTGGTGTGGTGAGTGAACCATCCTGAGCGTTTGGCCCAGCTGAGAAATTGTGGTGGGGAGAACACAGTACAAACAACAGTAAATGATACAGTATGTATGTTTGTACTGCATTTTCGAAATCGAATTTCTTCGACATACTTCGGCTCTCCGGTATCACACCACAACCCTGAGGACGAGCCGAGGATCACCATCACCAACTCAGTCGGTCGTGAGTTGTTTCTGAACTATGTTTCCACTTCTCAAACCACAGACACAAGTGCCGATGAGCTGAAGAAGTGTCAATTAGGACTGAAACGAGCTATGCAAAAGGCAATGGCTGGAACTGCCCGTTGTTTTTCCTTAATTTTCTGTTCTCTTTGGTTCGACTGTGTTATCTCTTTTTCTTTCTCTTCGTTTGTGTGCGTTTTGATGTGAAGAAACAAAATTTTCTTCCATATTTGATTGAAAAAAATCCTATAATAGTGGGATAAAAGTACATGTGCTGGGAACTTCGAGTGAGGCATCAGCTTTACAATAAAAGAATTTTCGTTTTCAGAATCAAGTAAGAGGAAAATTTGAAATGGATATTTTTGGAAGATTTTCTAACCACCAAGTGAGAGGCCGTCCTCGAGGACTGGTTGGGGCGATGAAAATAGTCTTCTGTATGTCTAAAGATACACTTGATAGTCTTTAGTCTTCATAATGAGACTTCAAGTCCCGCATAGTCCAGTAGTGGTACCCCTCAACTAAGTCTTCCTCATTGGGAAATTGATCTTCTTCCAGTATAAAAACACGATATATACTTTGGTAATTGGGTAGGCGGAGGACCGGATAGTTGAGAAAAAGTTCAGGGTGGTAAGCTTGTATGGCTTGACGGAGATCCTGAATGGAAAGTTTGTCGACCATTCGGGACTGAACAACCTTGGGCTTCTGTGAGTACGGGCTAGGGTGTGGGAGTCGGAGCTGAGGATCGACGTAGTATTGGTAAAGGACGAGAATCTCATCTTTGAGTGCAACAGGAGAAATTTTTATTTTTGGATTTCGACGTTGGATAGTATTAATGAGCATCGCAATTGTGGTCCTACGTCCCAGCGGATTATAATCTGGGAGTTGGTCGTCCGTTTCCATGGGAGATGATTGAGATGCCGTAGGAGCTGGGATACGGAAAGGATTCAATTGAGGTTGTAATTGTTTCTTGAACATGTCAATCAATTCACTCTTGAGTTTCGATGGTCTGGCTTTTGTTTCCGAGTTGAAATGTTGTAGAACTCGATAGTACTTGAGCTTAGTAAGGCGATATTTTGGGTTGGTCTCCCAATCGTGGTGAAGGAATGGTCGAAGATCATCATCGAGGGTTTGTACTTTATTATATAATGGATGCTTAGTCAGATTGTTCAATGATGAAGCAGTATCAAAATTTCCAGGTGATGGAGTATTAGGACCCTCAGTCTTGGGGGGGATGCTTGTGTCACAATCATTGGGAAAGCTTGCTGTCTTTGAGCGAGTTGATGGGGAGGTGATCTGGCCGCTGACAGATACTGGGTTGATGGCGGGCTTTCCTGGACTTTCACCACTGATATTGATCGATTTGGGGGGTTTCCCAGCCGGGCCCTTGCCTCCACCCTGGCTCGACCGCATTTTTGAATGAAGAAAGATGTTGAGAGAGATGGAATGGAAGAGGATCTTACGAGTAGGATGTTGATTATGAGACACAGTGGAATATTGTCAGTTCCATGGTAAATGAAATCAGTGTCTGATTTAGAAGAAAGAGTTGAAAAACACACATGATTTGAGAAATCTGATTGAAGAGATCAACGAAACACCGAAGCAAAGAACCACAACAGAAACTGCTATCACCAGACGAAGGGTAGTACTAATTACTATAAGTGTGACATGAAGTCCGTCAAATTGGTCAGCTTCGGAAGTCGATAAAGAATCAACTTCTTTTTAGAAAACCACCCACTCACAGAATCCCAATCTGTAGCAAACTTGCAGCCCAAAATATTATCGAGTAACCAAGTCAGCTCAATAGAGAGATGACTGTTAACTTGCTGAATGACAGAATTATCAAAGCGAGTTGCTTGGCTTGGAAAAAACTCCGGCTCAAAACAAACAAGTATAGGGATATGTTTCTTTATTACCTAGTGTGAGCGGGTGGTCGAAGCAGAGAGGGGGTTTTATGGGGGAAAATATTTGAGCAAGCAGATTTCATTTTGACAATGGGAAATCCGATACCAAATGTAGTATTTGATATATATATAATTAGATACATGAGCTTGCTAACTCCGCTGCTTGTTCTAATCTGATGTCTGGTGATGGAATGACCGTATATTTTTCCATTGATCAACCCCTTCAGACCACTTTTTTTTGCAAATTAAGAAGCATGGAAAATATCAGTGTTGCAGATAATTAGTATCGGTAGCAAAGTGCGTTCAATAGGTTACCATCTTGGGGAGCACGTAAGAATAACCTTTCATTTTCTGATGCCTTCTATCAATGATAAACCTCTATTATGAACTATTTGGCTCATGTGACTCGAGAGTTCATGTGCATTTGTGAATCAATCATTTTAAGAGTGTATAGAGATGTATAACCATGACATCTCCTGCATGGACCAAATAGCAATCAGTCCGTTCACACCGGCCAGAAGAAATATGTTCTGTAGGTAAGGAGTCATATGAAGCCATTCGGAGATTCAAGGAGACAGTGGTCCAAGACAAGTCACCAAGATGAAAATCTCTTGTTGTGGATGATAGTGTTGCTATGTGTGGAAAGCTCAACAAGTGACTGATGGAGTATGTATCCCATAAACCTGCGCACGTACACACACTACATATATATATAATAGTGTACTACATCTATCCTGTTTCTGGTATCTCGGTTCCTATCGTTCTCTCACAGATTATCTTACCCTCAAATCTACAGTAAGATGTTGGATCCAGGTCAAAAGGGTGTCACACGTGAAGACATGTATATGTGGCTTTACGACTTTGATGATCGAAAGGTCAAGTATTCTACCGGCTTAACTCACAGAGAACTTGCTAAGCTGGTGCGATCAAAGCAGCCAGATTGTAAGAATTCATACGCCTTCCAATATTACCTCTTCCCCTTTTGTTCTGCCTTTGCGTTTTCCTCGAAAAACTAACATGGACACCCTATGAGTTTCTTCTAGATTTCCCCAACCCGGATAGTGATTCTCCCGCGTTGGTCTTGGGAGACTGTGATACACCCAGTCGTCGGCGCAAAAGACACCAATTGACCGAACAAAAGGCACCACCTTCGGCCAAAACACCACAGCTTTCCGCCATATCCAATCCTATATATCCAACCCTCACTCATCTATCCTCTACCTCGCAGATCGTTCCCATTGAGTCCCATCGTACGCAGAACAAGCGGGGTGTTACGTCACTGGATGATAAGTGCACCTTCCAGAAAACACCCAATGTTATGAGTGAGGATTTTTTTTGTCATCCTAAATGTCTCGCAAGCATTTACTCACTCATTTTTATAGAACTGAAAGACACTGTACCCTCCGAATCAGTCCGAAAGACCAAAAAGGTGAGTTAGTTTAGAATGAGTTCGCCATATGTGTTTGCTTGCCTCACAGAGACTTGAGATTTCTATTTATATCTTTTTTTTACAAAGAAACCAAAATTGGTAGGCAAAGATGAAGATTGCAAACCTATCGTATCACGCCGGGACTCCACTGGACCAATCACACCCAAAGATGGAGAAGTAAGTCTTGTTTGTTTGTCTGTAATTCAGATCGGCTTCTTCAAGCTGATCTTATAAAACTAACTCTGCATAACCTTTGTATGCTTTCACAATAGGGGGATATGATGGATTTAAGTGGATCGGATACCATCACGACTCCGAGCTCACAAGCTGTGGTGGCCATGTTACCGACTGTAAAATATGATCTTTCAATTTGATCATTTTTTTCACTTCTGAGGATATGTTCGCCGCTAAAGTTATGTTATGATCCTTGACTTCGCAGTGTGCCTCAGTTTGCAAAACCTTGATGGGTGTGAAAAATCACGTACTTCAATCGACCCAGACGTTCTCTGATATTAGCAATGAAGATGTTCGAGAGGAGCTCAAGGGACTTCAAGACTCCCTGGTTCCGAACATTGACTTCCCATCACCAGTACCATCTCACAGATTGATAGCTACAGAGGACTTGCACTCTGAGACCGACAACGAAGAAAAGAATATCACACCCAGCTCAAAGGATTTATTGACAAACAATCCGTACATGGCTGACCTGATGAGCTTCACCGATTTTGATATATTTGATACCAAAAATGACGGTGAGCTCTTTCCAACGGGTATTTTTTTTTTTAGCTAACGTTCAACTTCGTCTTGTTCTCATTACTTTTTCAGAGGGGAAAATTGCCCCACTTGACCCGGAACTCCTTCCTACTCAACTCATGACCACTGTTTCCACCCTTCAAGATAAGCATTCATCGTTTGAGACCCACATTCCATTGGGTGCCCACGTCTCTCATAGTGATAAAAGTGAAGAGGGGCTTCGCGATAAAGAGAGTGAGTCAGACCATGTGTAAGCTGGTGAGTTCTGTCACTGATCGCAGGAAACATGATGTAGTTTCTCATCTTCGCCAGACAATTGATGAGCTCAACGGCCATTTTGTGCGCTTGAATGACCGTCTGGCACAAATTGAAGAGGATATGGTGGAAGCATTGACCGTATTGAGCAGTCTGGTTGGAGCACAAGACAATGAAAGTGATTTGCATTCTGATATGTTGTCTGAGGAAGAATAAACTTGGAATAAACTCTATTTTCTTCTATAAAAGAATTCTCTACTTGGAAGAGATTTTTTTGTTTCTTCTCATTTTGATCTTTCAAAAAATTCCTAAAATTCTGTTGGAACACAAAAGATAACTAGGAGTATAAAATAAATTTATACAAAGAAAGGCTAAATATCAACTTGTCCCACTTATGAATATTTTTTTTTGCTCAAATTTTCAAATTATGTATTCTTTTCTGATTTGTGTCCCAGGAAAAATAAACTCAAAATAAACTCTTTTTCCCTTCTATAAAAAGACTCTCTACTTGGAAGAGATTTTTTTGTTTTTGCTCAGACTGTGATTTTTCAACAAATGGCTACAATTCTGTTGAAAAACAAAAGATAACTAAGAGTATCATATAAATTTATACAAAGAAGAGAATAAATATCAACTTGTACCACTTTTGAGTGCATTTTATTTGCTTGAAATTTCAAATTTTGTGTTCTTGTATCACCAAAAATTGAGATAACTCAAATGAAAGGATTAGCATTTAAGCTTGAGAAAATCCCTTTGCCGTGTTTGTTATTTTTTTAATGATCCTTGGGTTTTCTATACTCAGTGTATTACATGGGTAAAGAAAACTAGCATTGCTATACTCAGTGGGTTTTCTATACCCGCCATAGTTTTCTTTACCCGCAGGTAAAGAAGCATTTTGGTGTAGTGTCAGTACTTGACAATGCTATTCAGATACGTAAAACTGAAGAAATGCTTACGAGACTCTTGCTTCATTTTCTTCAAAGACGTCACACTACCCAACAATGATTGTTCGACGTGGCGCTTAGAGCCCCGAGGGCTCTCGGGTTCTTCCTTGACCTTGAAAGGTGCATTTGCAAAGAAGTTGCGATGCATCTGGACGGCGTTGGAGGTGGATCTTCGAGGTGATCGTGGGCTAGGAATTGGGACTGGGTATTGTTTCTTGACGCGATAGTCGACACTTGCTTCTTGGTGATTCACGGCGTTTTTTGCCATTTCCTTCTTGTAATCGCTCGTGCTTGGAGGAATGGCCCGAGTAGTGTACCCATCGCGCTGCAGTGACCAACGTAATTAGCTTACAATCATTGATGAGATGGTATAAACAAAAAAAAACTCACAATAGCTTTGGCCCAGAGGAAAGCGCATCGGTGAGTGAAACAATAAAAGTAGTTGGGGTCCCAAGGAGCAGCCAGAATCCTCCCGTCACCCCCCAGGGCTTGTTCGAGGTGTTCGGAATAGATGGTCGAGGCCTCCAACTCCAATGCCTTGGCCACTTTCACTTCCTAATGGACCCATGCAAAGATGAGCCAATCCATCGCAAGACATTCGACAACAACCTCAAAAACTTACCATGGTTTCCTGTCTCGCCGCGGCCGTTTCCTCTTTGGAAGCGACTAGTTCCTCTTCGATGGAGGATGGTCCATTGAGGCCTTTAATGTAGGCTACTCCGCCGCTAGCCTAAAATTGAGAACCAAAACAAAGATGAGATAAGAACAGAAGTATAATTTAGAAGTACAAAATAATCAAATGATAGGGGAAACAATACCTGAGCATCTTGCTTGGCCTTTGCTTGCGGGTTCTCGAGTGTGATATTGATTACCCCTTTCCTGGTACGACTCTTACCTAAATTGTCCACGAATTGTTGATAGCTCTGGTAATCAACCAGATGTAACTTCTTCAACCCGACTGTTGCGTTCCAGGTCAGCAAGGGCAATAACGGGCTGTCCAGAACGACCTTCTTCGTTCCTTTCTTGTATTCGTCACATATGTCGCCAATCAAGTCCTTGAATTTGTTCAAGGACTTTCCGTAGAGGACCGCTCGAGATTCCAAAACCCGATTATTCTTGAACGTCGATGAATCAATCACGGCAAAAGTAGGCACAGGAGGTGCCTCCTTTTTACGTGTGGTCAATTTGGGTACTGGGTTGGGGTGGGCCGGAGGTACGTCAACTCGGTTGTTAGTGTGGATCTTGAATTGAACCGCCACCGTGAAAGATTGCCCTTCTTCCATCAATCGCCGTTTCTCGGTACCCTGACTCCAGAGTCGCTGAAGCGTCGGATGACGGGCTGGTGCATCGTCGCCATCCGTGGTCAAATTTGGTGGATCGAAAACTAGAGGAGGTATTAGTCCGGTTTCTGAAAACTTGATAGAGATGATGATAAGAATACTCACCATCGTTGGTATTCTCTGGCTCATGGTGTAACTGACCAGTACAAAGTGGAGCACGAGGTGGCATTCCTGGAACTCGAGAAGAACATAAGCTAGAAATCAACTTCAGGACAGATTGGAACACTTACTCGGATGGATGTTGAGTTGAATGATTTGCAAGCTTTTGAAATGGCAATTGATGAAGAAACCTAGATGATCAATCACACTATAGAAATTGAAAGAGTGGACAGGGTCAGCTCATTGTTTTGAAAACAACGTAGTGAAAGAAATTGGAGGTGGCGAAGAAGATATTGACAAAAAATACCATCTTATGAAGATTTGAAGCCAAAAAAATCGAGTAGAAGGAGGATGAAAGCGTTTCTTGGTAGACGTCGTTGAGGTCGGAGGGATAAAAGGCAAACAGGAGTGATGACCGTTCCGGCGGCCATGACTCGTTCCGCCCGGTGAGTCCATAATGAGGCAGTGGGTGGTGAGGTCGTAATCGTCGAAGATGGATTTGCAATTAGAATGGGTCCGGGATAGATTGATGTGCGGTAAGACAACGACAAACACCACCCACTCCTGAATTAAAAATTGGAAAAAAAGTAAAGTCAGAATAATGTCAGAAACATGGTAAAATCTGGGAGAGAAAAAAAATGAAAAAAACCATTATTTCTCACAACGGCTGTATATTGGAATGAAAAATCTGGTTTGGAGACTTTGGAAAATTTGGAAAATTTGAATGATCAAACCTGCTCACTCGGCCCACAATAATCCTAATCAAATACACATGCACTGATATGAGTAAAATTTCAAGACTGGAGTACAAATACAGCATACATAGTAGAATCCAGGCATGTACCTGAACAGGCCTGGACTTGTGCTCAGAATCATTTTGGCTTTAAATTTGGATTGTCTGGGCAAACACACAGGAACAGGATTTGTACAGCCCAAAGAATTATGGGCACAAGGCCAGGCACCTGACTAGGCTCTACTTTGTATTGCATAAACATATAATTGGACAGCTTTTCAGAATCTGAATCAAATATATAGTTGAACTGAAGACAAAACCTTTCAAACCTTTAAAAGCTGATTTGCTTCAATATGGCAATGGTGGAATTTTGACTCTTTTTTGCTGATGCATTGATTTGAGCAATGGTAATATTTGATAACAGATCTACCATGCTGGTCAATGACATGATGCATGTCAGCCCTGAGCACAGCTACATGTACCCAAAGGATGACTTGTGATATAGCAAACACCAAAAACCATAATTACATATACAGACACCCTAAAACCAAGATGTAAGATATAAAAAACATGTATAAAATAATCTCAAGAGTTGATATGTGTATATTTGTAATAACATTGCTTGTAACTAAGCCTAACTAAGCATAAATAAGCATAACTAAGCATAACTAAGCATAACCAATGATAATCAATAATAAATATTGGACTATAGAAGTGACCTAGACAAATATCACTACAATTAGGTTCAGAGTGAAAACATATAAACCCTCCCTCTCAACCTTCAAGGAATCACTCTAAGCAAGTATTGTTACACACATACAACTCAAAGAATAACTAAAGCTTTAGTGAAGTAAAATCAAGAGTCTTATAATATAAGATTAGTGATAACTTCTTAACTTTGAAAGTTTCCTGAATTGAAGTGTCAATAAGCAGGATCATCAAGCCAACACCGGGTCCGCTATGCTACACCTGCATTTAACGTGATGTAGTGATGTTATCTTGAGTGTAAAAGTGTTGCTTTTGCTAGCGTAGTGTTTGCTAAAAGGTACACATCTGATCCATACTGTAGCATAACTCAAACTGAGCAAGGGATCAATGTGAAACAAGTGTTATATGACTTGTTACAAGCCAATTACATATGCTTTACATATGTAATACATCACTATAGTAATTTAATTCTTATGGGAGTAGAAGAAATAACAAAGGTCTGTGGCTACTAACTGTAAAATGGTTGAAAAGAGAACTTGTAAAGGCTTTTGACGGTTGATATGGTCAGATTTGGTGGTTGATAAATGTATGGTAACTTTATGGTAATTGTACAGGATGAAGAAGAAACAAAACAGGTTGTTGAAAAATACAGATTATGATTATGAATAATCAAATTAAATAAACTTAGAAGGGTTTAGTGGAATATGATAATATAGAGGATAAGGAAATGGGGTTAAAATGGGACAAAGGTTTTTAGTCTTTGGATTGTCTTTATAGTTCTCTATCCTTATAGCAGCTCCTAGATAGATTAATTACATCATTTAGATTGTTCCTCATTGAGCTTTAGTTAATTCTCTTACGGGATTCATTTCTCAGCATCTCTCTATCTACACCGCTGCAATGATTCTTCTTATGTTTATTGCACGGCGCAGGTATGGACTGACACACACTCCTCGCGTGCCTCATACTTGCCCTAATAATGATTTTAGCCATATGCCTGTTTATATTATTTCCCAAGGTCAAAAAGCTACAAAAACCTTGCTATCCATATATAATCAATTTTGATATGTAGAGCTAAAACTTGTACAGGAACGCTGTATGAATGCAAAATGTGGAATAACATATGACCAAAATGATGATCAATAGTTTCAAAGTATCTGAAGTTTAATTCTTCATTTTAGTACAAAAACGGCTTTTTTTGATCTGTAATTCATCCTGAAAGTCTTATAGCCATTCATATGCCCTATTGTGCCCTTTCTTGTCCAAGCTCTTCACAGATAAAAAATGAAAGTTGCCTGGAACATGGGTTTTTACTGTGTGAAACCTGATTTTGGCTGGCCCATTTGAGATCCAATTAGGTTCTGACTCAACTTTTTGATCCATCTTGAGAAATCCAGACAAGCAATAGAAAAACAGCTGTAATAATTCGTCCAATTCATGTGATGAAGGTTGACTGAGCCCCTTGGGTCTTGCGGGTCTCCATATAATTTGCCGGGCTTGAGGGCTGCAGGGTCGAGCTTGGGGATGCCCTGGGCGTCTCGGTGGACGATCGGGTAAGGGCTGGGTGGGGGTCAGATGCGCCCCTGTTAATCGGGCTCGGGCTCGGTAACTACTCCCCGTGTGTTTATAGGCTCGGGGCTCAGGCTGAAACAGATTGGACGAGTTAACAAGTTTCCTTCTTAATCAACTTTCAGAATTGATTATTTCCTACAACAAGGTATCCATCAAACCTCTTTGGCAACCTTAACTAATCAAAGACAACAGTTCATGTCCTCAAGTATACCGTGCCAAGGAGGAGAATCACCTAAATCAGACCAGAATGAAACTACACTCCTTACTTCCTTTGACACTTCTCGATCGGATCCGCAACAATCGATCGGGCACATCAACAAATTCTCAGAACAATCTCAACTTATGAACCATCATCAACTATCTGCCCTCGATCCTACCCCCCAACTCATCGGTATCTCATCTCCACCTTTCCATTCTACCAGTCTTGGATCTCATCAAGACTCCACTTCTAGTAATTTCCCATTTTTTACAACCACATTCTCGATCTCTTTCAGCCCTTTTCTCGCTATGACTGTTTGGTAACTTACCTTCTGTACCGATCCTCTTCCTCTCCCCAGAGACCTCGGTGTCTGCGTCCTTGTCTCCTGGAGTCTTTGCGCCAGTTGTCCTTGACACCTTGCTCAAGGAAAAAATGAATTACCGTTGCACGTATGACCCCGCCCTGGATAACAGCGTGGTCAAGAAAAGCGCAGGCCCTCAGTGGGTTAATATCTCCATTATTTCAGCCATTCTCTTTCCCTTCGGTTTCAAATTTTTCACTAACTCGCTTTGGCGTGTTGGCTGAGCTAGGTTCCGATACAATGGCTGATGCTTCGATTACATGAATTTGTCCAGATATCGACATTTTAAGCCTTCAGAAACAATAATCTCAAGACCTGAGAAAGATCCACGTCTAAAACTTGCCTATCCATCTCCCCTCTTGGTTCCCCCAGTCACGGCGTCTCAAAAATCTTCTCTCGTTGCTGGTCTGTCAAGGTCTTCCAAAGGAAGGCAAACATTTCGTTCTCAAGTTGAGAAATTGGAACCGTACGCGTATGACAAAAACAGTATCGGACCTCCCCCTCCGCCGCCCCCTTGCGCGATCCTCATCACTGGTCTTAATCAATTGGTCACTGGAGAGCAAGTGCGAAATCATTTTGTAAAATTTGGTCGGGTAGCTGAATGCGAAATCAAGCTAGACCCGCAAACAGGTGGCTCATTGGGTGTCTGTTGGCTAAGATTTGTAAATGACGTCAGTAATCCATATGATGGATCCTCAAAAGACTCTTTCGGCAAGAAGAGAACATCGTCTGCAAATGGTAGCCGAGGCATTCAGGATGGTCATCAAAGTGCCCTCGAGGCCATCAAAAAGTCCAATGGCGCACGAATTGGGATCATGTTGACCACTGGCCCATCTCAAACCTCTTCTTTGTTCAAAAAACCGCAAAAAAATCACGCAAATCTGGGTATTAAATGCGAAATGGATGGCACTGGATCGAAATGCGCCAAAGCAGTTGAACGTGCTCTCATCAAACTTTATCCACCAGCTCCGACCCGCTCATGGATCCCTCCGGAGGTCTCCAATCAGTCTTCGCTATCGCAACCCCAGTCTATTGATACGGGCGCCAATCTTGATTACCACGAACCCAATGGAATGAATCTTCCGCCGACCACTTCCATTGCCCCAAAGCCCGAATCCTATCAGTCTCCGAAGACGCACCGATCGCCAAATCACTCAGCAAAACCTTCTGACGTTGCCAAGTTTGCTTCCGTTCCGCCCTCAAGCTCAAGTACACCCGCCTATGCAAATATTCCGCCTGCCTCTCACTTGAATCCATCACCTGCGTCTACACCCTTGGTTCTTCATCCCCCTCCTCGGGACGTGAAGACTCTACTTCAAGGTTCCAGACAGCACCAATCGCACCTTTCAACGCCAGAAGTGCCTGAAACTGGATCGCTTCCGACAATGCCGTCCGCTATGCGGCACCGGTTTGCTACTCATCACGTAGTGGCACCCCTCCGCGCCGAGCCTCACGCACCAGAGTCCGACTTCCCATTAGACAAATCCAATCTCAACTCTCCAGTCTCCAACGCCACTACGCCTTCTCAGCCCCAGCACAACGGCAAGTCAGCAGAAAGCTTTCCAGTTTCGCGAATGCCCATGGCTCTCAAGACCAGTCACTACATTAAACAGGGACAGGTCAACTCTGGGCCCGTCAGGGGAAAGATAGCCGTTGGCTTTGTTGCGGCTGCTCAAAACGCGGCAATCGTTGCAGCCAAAAAGGCTGGGATCCAGCTTCCGTCACCAGCGCCGGATAGCATGTTTTCCAGCTCTGTGGTCCCAGCATCTTCCGGAACTGCTGATTCACAAATCAGGCGGGGGACACCAAGTAGCACTTATATTCGCAAGGATAAGTCGGAAGAGCCAGAGGGTTATGACGATGACGACTCGGAAAGTGAGGACGAAGACGCCCAGGCTGAAAGACTCAAAGAGGCTGAAAGAGAAGCTCTGATTGCAAGTCGAAAAGGTCATACCATCAAACTCGCCCCGCTGTCGAGAGAATCACAAATTCAGAAGAGTTCTCAGACATCTTCGTACTTATCTCACCGGGCGGTCAAGGCTGATCAGACTGTTGGGTCATCCGAACATTCCGATCTTGCGAAGCTATCCGTCCTTTGGCCGAATAACTTCATTGGTGTTGACAAGTTAATCAAGCTGGAGATTTTGAAAAGACTTTCAATCAACGGACATCTTTTCTTGACCATCAATCGAGTTGAACTCAGCAAGATTGACATGTGGGCAAGGGTACCACAGGGCCCAGCAGAGCTCAAGGATTACCTTTCGGAATTCGCTACCGTTCAGGTCTGTCATTCCTACATACTTCATTCTCCCATTTTGCACGTCATCTTTCTTGTTCCATTTCTTTCTTTTTGGTTTGTCAATCCATCTTCTCCATCCCCATGCGAATGTATCACTTCATGGCCTTTCCTAAATTTCCAAGCGTTTGGCTGATACCGCTCTGCGCTTTGGTCTTGGTCCATGTGCCTTTATTCCCTTGCATTCGATATGTGCAGGTGATGACCGATGGCCAAATGTGGTATATCACTTTCGATGAATCCACTATCGCCGAGAAAGCCTTTGAATTTGTAAACAATACTCTCTTCATGGGTACAAAGCTTCCGTGTGAAATTCATCAAGCGATTACAAATGAGGAGTATCAGTTCTTGTATGATAATAAGCTTCAAGCACTTCCACCTCGTCCTCCCTTATCATCAGTTACAGAGCCCAAAACGTCACCTTCAAGGCAATCACCTTCAAGGCAATCACCTCCAAGGCAATCACCTCCAAGACGGTCATCACCACAGCCACTTTCTGACGAGGAGTTGATCACACGGGCAACCAGTATCATCTTGGCTGAATTGAGAGCGACATTCATCAGAGATCTGAAGAATCGTATAGTCACTGGCAAAGTTTGGGATCTTTTGAAAGAAGATCAGCGAAAGCAATTACATAGAGCCCCTCAGGCTGCCGGCCCCGCTCCTCTACCTCCCTCAGCATCGACCAGCAATGAGAAAAATGGATTTTTGCTTGATGCTCATCAGACACCGTCTTTGTTAAAGTTACCTTCTTTCGCTAAACGGAAATTGGCTACTAAATTAAATGATCAAAAAAGTCCGACGACTGTTTCCAATTCGCTTTCAAACTTGAACCAAAGCTCCACTACCTATCCTTACGAGTCAGTATCTGAGGTCAGCCGGCCGTTACTCTCCAGGCTAGTTGAAGATGATGCTACTTCGGTAGCGTCCTCGGATCAACATGCACGTGGTATGGATGTGCATGAACTACTTCAAGACGATGAGGTCAATTCGCTGAAGTTGTCCGACGACGACGAACATCGGTCCTCCTATAGTGTGGCCTCAACTCAGGTTGTGATCCCGGTGAGTAGGGTTGTCAAAAAGAAGGTTCGGAAACGGTTCAAGAAGGCTGTCACATTTACGAGTAGCGAGGAAGAAGACGAGGAGGAGCTGAAGCCCAAGTCGGACTCGAAACGGTCCAAGCATGCTCATAACCATCAATCTCCCGTGGCAGCCTCGAAGCATACGGGTAAAGAGCTTTCATTGTCTGCTAAGCAGAAGACACACCGGCAGCCTGGCTCTCAGTCACCGTTCCATGATAAAGCAATGGTCGAATCTTCACACTCGCCTCATGAAGATACCTCGATTTTCGCTCCAACCGTCACCCAAAGTTCTCCCCATACTTCCCTCACACACCCGGATCACCTCTTACCACAATCTCTCGATGAAAATGATCTCAATCCTCGGCCTAATAAAAAACAAAAACGGACTGTGAAGCGTAAACGCCAGAAGCCAGACAACCCGCCAAACGCTTATGAGCACGGGGTGGCAGAAGATGAAGAGGATCTCTATTATGTCAAGTTGATGTTGGAAAGACTAAGAGCAGGCCAAAGCCCGCTGCCGCCCTGTCCATCTACCACGACTACTCTGGCTGATATATCAGGTTCTCCGAACAAAGTAGGTAGTAATATGCCAGCGACGCGCTTGGTATCTAGACCTACCGATCAGAACCCAACGGACGGTGAAGATGACGAAAAGACTACTACCGGAGATCCATTACTATCACATTCAACAGGTTCATCAAGAACTCAAGGATATTATCATATCACTTCATCACAAAAAGCATCATATTTACCACAACGTAATAAAGCGATTATTGATGTGGGAGCGATTACGAATTCGAATCACCAAAACACGATGGCTTTAGCTGCTTCTAGATCTACTAGAGTTAACTCCAGAAGGTTTGTTATCAATATGGAACAAAATAAAAAAGCTACTGGGACTCTTGTTAATGCGGCAGATGCGGTGGCAGATGTGTTGAAATTTAATCAATTAAGAACACGGAAAAAACAACTTAAATTCGCTAGATCACCTATTCATGATGTAAGAACTGAAGTATTTTTTAATACTTTTTATCTGTCTTTTTTGAAAATCGTTTAATCTCTCAACTAATTTGCTTTGTTTTTTTTCGTTTATCTTGGGTATAGTGGGGTTTGTATGCAATGGAAATGATACCGGTGGGTGAAATGGTGATCGAATACGTAGGTGAAGTGATCAGACAAGCCGTAGCTGATCGTAGAGAAAAATCGTATGAAAGAATGGGGATCGGGTCTAGTTATCTGTTCAGAGTTGATGATGATTTAGTGGTGGATGCAACTAAGAAAGGTAATCTTGGGTATGTGTTATAAAATCTTTCTTTCATTTAATATATATATTGAGAAAAAACATCAGGTGACTAATTTTTGATTTGTTTGGTTTAGTCGACTGATTAATCATTGCTGTTCACCTAATTGTACAGCAAAGATTATTACTATCAATGGAGAAAAGAAAATTGTGATTTATGCCAAAGTAACCAGTGAGTTTGACATTCCATGTTTTTTTTAAAAAAAATACGTCAAGTATTCGAGAATCTTACTGATTGATTGATTTTGGATTGCGTTGGTATAGTTGAACTTGGTGATGAAGTGACTTATGATTACCATTTTCCTAAAGAAGATGTAAAGATTCCATGTTTATGTGGTTCATCTAAGTGTAAAGGAACTCTGTAAGTTTTATTGATTATCTTTCTATAAAAACACAATGCAGATATTAATGAACAGCTTGACTGACCCTTGGGGGCTTCTTGGTTTGAATAGGAATTGAAAGTCTTTGAGATTTGCTCAGATTTATGTGGATCTCTTGTTGAAGAAAGAGCTTATAATTTATTTGGGTTGAGAAATGAGTAGTTGTTAGTAATTGTCAGTAAAGAAAATGTATATTTTGTATGTGAAATCAAATTAATTTTATGGAAGAAAAATTGAGAAGGTCTGATTAGAAGGAAAAGAAAAAATTCAAAGGATTGTGTGAGAGTTTTTCAAAAGTTTTTTGAGTCTTTGGGAAGAGCAAGAGGGAGGAGAGAATTGTAAGTATGAGATTTGTTTGAGAAAGGATTTTGTGTTTGTTGATAAGGTTTGAGATCATTATTTTTGATTTGATTTTTTAGGTACAAGGTTTTTGAATGATTGGAAAGTCTCAAAATTTATCATTTTATTGGTTTGGTGGTTAGGGGTTAGGCGTGGTTGGGGGTTAGGTTGGTTAGGGGTTAGGTTGGTTAGGGGTTAGGTTGGTTAAACTCAAGAGATTGATAACTTCATATTTTAGAACACTAAAATTTCTTCATTACAAATTGTTTGACTAATTGGTTTTTTGACAAATTGAAAATCAAAGCAAAAGATAAGTCTAAGACTAATTAGGATCACAACTTTGTCTTGTGTGATGTGTGCTTATTACTTTGGGTTTAAGTTTTGAAAAAACTGTTGGGTTTCTTTTTGTTTGACAGGTTGATTCTAACTTAGTTTTGCAGAAAATGGGCAAACCTGTCCTTTTCTGTAGAAGATCAAGATAAAGCAGGATGAGGGATTTGGGTAAGGGGAACATTGATGCAAAATAATCAAATCCCAATGAGTTGGGAATCAAGACCTTTAAATTTACCTATGTCATGAAGCTTTTAAGACCACTGCTTGCATGTATGTTGACTCTTCACTAAACTGTTGAAGTCAACTGGGTGGTGTAGCTCTTCTTGCGGGAAAACCTTTGCAGCTTGCAACCCATCAAAGGCTGGGATCATAGGATATATTTCTGCAAGTTTTCTACAAAGTGCAATTTAGTATGAGACAGACGTGTTATGAGGCTTATCAACCCTGACCAGAGCAAGAAATTGTGTTATATATAGTACAGTAGCTCCAAGAATGATACGACACCAGTTTACACCGCCGGCCCCGACTGGTTTACATAATTGAAATGATCACATATGATTTCCTGTCCTGGGTAGTCTTTGTAAGGTAGCAAAAGCCCCTCCAAGTCTTGTCTCAACTCTCTCCAACTCTCAATCTGTATCTATTGCATCTGTTCCAGCATGAAGACTCGTAATCTCAGAGGCGATGAGCGAGGTCATATAATTGGTTTTCACGAGGCGGGCCTGAGTGGGACCCAGATAGCTGAACGCCTACATCATCCACAATCAACAGTTGCTACGGTCATCCAGAAATTTAAAGGGACTGGCATTGTGGCGCCTACCAAACCTCCTGGGAGACCTTCAAAGTTGTCAATTCACAACATTTGGGATCTGGAGAAGGAGATCAAACATAATTGACGCGCTCCAGTTGGGCAAATCATCACCAAACTTAATCTCAACCTCAGTGTATCCACCACTTGCTCTATTTTAAACAAACTTGGCTATCACTCTTGAGTTCCAGCTTGCAAGCCTTACCTCAAGCCCGAACATATCCAGAAGCGACTTGAGTTTGCACAATCTCACCAACATTGGACAGTGGATGACTGGAAGAACATCATCTGGACAGACGAGTCATCCTTTGAGGTTGGTAAACGCTCAACAAGGTCTTGAGTCTGGCGCAAAAGCGGAGAACAATACAACCATCAATGTCTTGACCCGACCTTCAAGAGTGGCCGCACATCTGTAATGATTTGGGGGGCATTTGTCAACACTAACAAGCTCCGCTTGATCTTCATGGAGCCAAAAAAACGAACTGCCACCGACTTTGTCACTCAAGTCTATGAAGGTAGTATTTTACCTTTTTTCACCTCTGATATCAGCTCGGAAAGACCTGTCTTGATGGAAGATGGTGCACCAGTTCATACATCCAAAATCGCCAAAGCGTGGCGAACAAATCATGCAATCTCAAAGCTTGAATGGCCTGCCAGTAGTCCAGATCTCAATCCGATTGAGAACATTTGGCGTGATATGAAAATCTCAGTCTCAACAAAAAATCCACCGGTAAAATCAGCAGGTGAAATGCGTTTGGCTTTGGAACATGAGTGGGAATGTATTGGAGAGGAACAACTCAGCTTACTTGTAGAATCTATGCCTCATCGTATTCAGGCTGTGCTAGAAGCCGAGGGAGGTCATACTCGGTGGTGATTTGTTTTGTACTAATCCATTGATATTATTTGTAATGAAGTTAGTGATTGAACCACTCCGTAAGTCAAACAATACCATTTCTTCATTGATCTTCAATCATTCCTCTAATCATTTGTTTCTATTTCAATCAGGTAGATTTCAATCACATTATGGAACTCTTCAAACCCTCAACATCAATAGACAAAGGCCGGTCGGAAGCGGATGCAGTCCCATCTTTCTCTCTGATCGGCAACATCATCCAACTCAATCAACTTTGTATATGATCTGATTCACCCTTTTCAAGATTGTTTAAACGATTCCATCGCCAGATGATGTCAACTAGATACTCAACTTGATGATTTGAAGTCTTCTTGCTCATGTCCAAGTTGATCTTTTGTCGCTCAGACCTGCTCAGACAGAGGTCCATCTAAAATTCTCATTCAATCGTCTTAAGATTTTCAATTCATCGCATCTCATCGACCCTTCTTAAACATAGAACCTACATTGAAATCACATTGTAGTCTGTTCTTGAGATAGCAGGTAGAAGGATGAAGCGAACTCTTGTAATCAAGATTTTCTCCTTCATGATAGCACACTTGATTGATCCTTGTAATTATATGGATCGAAGTTGAATTTACCTATCTATCAGTCAGCTTTAGCCTTGAAGCATGACAATAGTTGATCTAAGCGGAAGTCTTCGAACTCGAGGAAATGGTATGGAGACTGATTAAAAGATAAAATGTGAAAAATAAACCAATTGTACCTCGGTCATTAAAGTGGATGATGAGAACTGATTGACTCAAGGAAGTTTAAACCAAACTCAAACTTGAAGTTACCTTTGTTCACTTAATCTCCTTGATGACCATCATCTTGAACTTTTCTTTTACATTGTAGTTCTGGTTTATCACTTCACTCTACCTTACAATCCGATCCCCCCCCCTCTCTCTCTCCCCCTACCTAAAGAAATCAAATCTTCTCTGGTTTCCTCAAATCTTGTCTGTCTGTTTGTTATTCAATTGTGTGGTCATATGCTCATCCTCACGGACACTACATACAAAGAATAATTTCGTCATCATTGAAAGACGAAGATCCTTGAGCAACTTGTGTCTTCCACATCCGTATTTCTCGCTTGATTTCATTTGACATCTCATGTCACCTTTATCAATCTGAATTCAATGTTGATTCTGATGATATATAGATATTTTGATTCAACATATTGCATATCAAAAGCCCATCGTTGGATAAAAATCTGCCAAGACACAAGTCTGTATAGTCACTACAGGTGTGTAAGTAAACCAGTTGGGGCCGGCAGGGTAAACTGGTGTCGTATCATTCTTGGAGCTACTGTACATACCAAAAATATGCCCCTGCACCAGATTAAGAATGCAAGTAGGGCCATCATTGTATATTGAGGGTGAAATCACACCTCTTGTACCAAGGTGTGTACCAAGAAATACACTTGTAAGGTTAGCAGACTAACCACTTGCTTGAGCTGGAAGGCTCAACTGATCCTTGAAGTTGCATTATCTATCAAAAACCCATGTACATGTAGCAAATAATGGACACAACTTTGGTGTGGGTCTAGAAGTTGAACCAAAAGATGGCATCTGTATGCTTCAAGTGAACACCACCTTCCAAGTCATGTACATCCTGCTTGATGATGGAGGCTATAGTGTCTTTGATCTTCAGTTGAAGCTACACTTTCATCCTCCATGAGCTTGAAAGCTGGTGGCTCTTTTATAATAAAAGAGATGATAATGATATACTTTGACCCATATCAGTGACCGCTCATTTCATGAAAGGAAGTGGAGGATGTTATTAAAGGCTACACAAAAAGTTTTGATTACTATCCAAACAGGCTCCAACACAAAACTGGATGTGGTAGCCAAGATATCAATTGTCCATTAGAATGTGAGTAGATTTCATGAAACCAATACACCAAAACCATCTTGGGGTCACCACAAAGAAACACATGAATCCTTAGCTGACAGTAACTATCAAGGAACACAGGAGTTTTTTATCTTACAAATTCAACACAATGACAAGAGACTCTCAACTACCTATGCATCTTCCATTGCTCCTTGAAAACAGACTAAGTGCAACACTGAATAATATGCTATTGTTGAATTTGAAGTCAGGGACATCCTTCTAGGTTACTTTAGACTATATTAAATGATATTCATAAGCTTTTGACCTCCCAGAAGACAAGAATAACAGGAGCAAGGACTCTGTCATAAAGAATGTCATCAAGACTGTGAGTCTGGTTACCTAATGAGGAAATGAAATGTTTTTTGAATGTTAAAAGGCTCTTGCACATTGAATGGGTAAAAAGTTTGAGAGCTCCAAGTTGGTCAGTCTGGGTAATTTGAATTCAAATTTGTCATTTCTGATGTCTTTGTTGTGGTGAGATATCTATGTGGATCAATCCAAAAAAAATGTTTTATTTTTAGTATAACATTGATCTCAAGATTGACTTGAGTTGAATCATCTTTACTCACATTTTCCTCTCACATTAGTCATGTTTTAGTTATCTCTTAAAGACTTTTATATTTTATCATTAATCATTGAAGATTAAATCTTATGATCAAAAGTTCACACATTCTAGTTTAATTAAATCTATCAATCTCAAAACAATAATCTACAAGATATCATCTATAATTATAAAGAAGAACTATAAAACATATATATATAGAGGATGATTAATCACACGGACCCACCCTGGGATCTGCACGGAGTCTCACACAGTATAAGCATAAAACATGCTTATATACAGGGGAGTGTTTTACTGGGTTTCTCAAGAACTTGGTGATCACACTCCACTCTTGACACTTTTATATTCTAGTCAGCTCTCAACATTTTTGGGATATTTTTTTACAAATAAAATGTGAAAAATCACTTGTTTTCCTTGATATAAAAAAATTCATAACTATCATGTCTTCTAAAATCATTTGGGTCCGTGCAGATACTAAAAAGGTGGTTTCTGCACTGCCCTGGAAAATGATCAATTCCAGCCATGATAGTGATGGAATTTTTTTGAAGAAATTGTGGCAGAGTTGAATAAATTCAAGTATATACACATGATGTTCAAATTACCAAAAAAATTGAAGTAAAACAATCAAGTATCATGATCAAAAAAATCAGAAAAGAAAAACAACAAATAGAGATAATTAATTGGAATCTTCAAGGACCACAGTAACAATACCCTCCGTGTTGTTACTAGGAACCCATTATTGACACAGAAAGTACAAAAGAGTTGAACATTGAGCTCTATGTCTGTGCATTTATCAGAAATCTGATTGATGCACAGAGCTGTATTGGTCTTGCTCTTTTGTGTTTCTGTATTTTAATCAGCCAAAAATCACAACGCTTGTGGGCAATGTCATGCGTTTTGTAGCACAAGGATAAAACCATGTGGGATTATTACTTCAAAATCTTTTGATCGGCTACTGAATCATGATTTTAAGATGATGATATAGAAACAAATTACCTGAAAAAGATAGGCAGAAAATATTTGATGGAATGCACAATCAACTGAGGCAAGTGATCAAATCTCCTCCGAGGGAAGACCTTTGGAGGTTCAAAAGTGGACCAGAGTACATAATCTCACATAGATGTGGTATTTGTCGCAGTATCAGAAAAGCCGTTGTTTGAGGAATCTAGATGTGAACACTAGATAGGATGGCGAGATTGCCAAGCAAAAAATTTACTGACTGTGGCTCGGTTTTTGAAATTTTTGAAGACTTCAAAGGCCAAGATCATCACAATGATTGGATAAAGAGTAGACTGGCAAGGCTGATGTGGTAAAATGCAATGGTTTTGGATGAGACGATCCCTGCTCGTATCAGTGCAAGCAATGAAAATCGATTTTTGAAGGAATTTTGACAAATCGGAACTAAAACCTAAACCTCTTTGGTATATGCAGATTCTCCATTGGCCAGATATGTTGTACAATCTTGCGCATTTCGGCCTTCGATCAGTTTACAATTCAAGACTTTGCAAAGAGCTCAAAGTGTTTTTGACCTTGCGAGTTCCTAGCATAACATTTCAAGTAAAGTGACCAATTGTCGCAGAAATATTTCTATTTTTTTGATCTCGAATTGTGTCCCCAGAACATGGCTCAAACCCCTAAGAGTCCCCGGGGTTTTCTTTATCCTCAGGCTATGTACACGAAGCTAAAGCGAGTTAATGGTCGTATCTGTTGTCCTTGTTGAACTCAAGGGACAAGGCACATGTAAACAAGCCGCAAGAGCGCACACGTTGGTACTGCCAAAGTGAGAAAAGCGGAACATAGCTCTTAAAACTCCTTACAATCACCGATGCTCTTTCCATGGTGCATCAATTCAAGTTCGACTTTGGACTATCATTTATTTAATTCAACGGTTGTTTCTCAGCCTCGCTCGCATTCAAACTCGCTTTTGGGGCTTTTTTCTTGAAAGCCGTGAGCTTGTCCCTTGCCGTAACGACAGATCGAAGTTTACCAGCGTGTTTGGGAATCTTGAACTCATGACCGGCCATTGGTTCGCTATACGTACCCCATGTTAAGGAAGGAGAGGGAAAATGTGACAGCATGACAGTTAGCCTCAACAAGGCCCAGGGACCCCATGTACCAAAGCGTGAAATCTCTTTGCCAATGCTTTGACGAGGGAAAGAAAGGATCACCTAGAGTTCATTTTCCAGTATGATTGTTGTTATGACAAGATTTTGATACCATATCATACTAAGACTGTTATCAAATTATCATAAAACATGCAAAAAAGTCACAGGATACATGAGGGGACTTTCACAATCACTCTTTGGTTCGGAAATTTTGATCACGAAGCAATTGACAAATTACTCCTGAACACAAAACTGGGCCATTCCTTCATGTGGCAGCTCTTAAATAAGGAGAAACAGCCAATGAGCATTAACTTGATCCAAAGCACCTGTCCAGATCTTCCGTCAAACAAAGTCAGCATACGCAGACACGTATTAGCTTGCAATCAAAATTTCCTACTCACAAGCTATAAGTTTTTCCTAGACGTTCTCGACCGCCCATGGAAGTGGACCCCAAAATTTAGTGACTAAATCTGGTCGAGCCTCAGTACTGTCTCCCTCGTGTGAGTCAACATGAGTACCTAAACTTTTAGAAGGTGATCTAAGATCAGAGGAAGACTCCAATTCATCTGAACCGATTCGAAGATCCCTCGCTCTCCATGGTCGTGGAAATGCGAAAGCGGAAACGGGTGAGCTTGATTTCTGATCAGAGTTGACGGGCTGTCCAATTTTGGCTATCAGTACCAAAATACCAACCCCGTCAGCTTCTTGGAAGAATGTAGACTGGTTTTACGTCACTCTACATGAAGAATTGAGATATACCTTTCACCGGAGATCCGCTGACTATGGTGGCGACAAGTAGCGCCATGAAGACAGCTAGCAATGTTTTGTTTCCCACTGTCATCTTTGTAAACCCTTTACTTTACTCACTAATGCAATGGCGTAAATTAAATCAATTCAGTGTATGAATCCAGTGCATGAATGACAGAAATCATAAGCACAAGAAGGGAGATTCACCCTTCTTTGGACGGAAAATATATCAAATGGACCTGATCTAACGGATGAAGCAGTAAAACCAGATATTTTGTCCAACACTTGCGGCTTGTGAACTTGGGCTATAAACGCCGAATAATGAGCAGATGGAGATGAAAATTTGGAAGATCAAGGAAAGCTACTGAGAGGCCGCTTCTCCGTCTAAAAGGAATCAGGGACAGGTCTTATTTATAATCTAGACATCTCTGGTGTATCCTATTCACGATCAAGTTTGAACTCCTGTCAAAAAAAGAGAAATAGAGTCTCAGGTCAACCCTACTTGAAAAAATGGATACACACTCATCGAATCTCATCAACCCAGGAGATAGTGCCGACAAAGGACTTCTAATCTGAAAAAGTCAATTCACGTAAATTGGTTGAGTTTGATTCAAGCGAGAGTGCAGGGCTCGTAAGTTCCACATAATAAACCATCATATATATTGTGTACCCTGATGACGAACCGCGTCTCATCTACATATCTGTTCTCGAGTACATTTGATCAGCAAAAAACATGTATGTATCTACTTACAAATTAAACTGTCGATTTCCTTTTACGAGCTTCACCTGCTCGGAAACACACAGTTGAGCGAGCGATTTCTCCGTGGGGAAACAGAAAATCCGCAAAGGATTTTAGGAACCTATGGCCATCTGCCACCCACCACTGGTGGAGTCAGACGCACGATCAGTTTGGTATAATCCTCGTGAATTGTCTGCATGACTTTGGGGGGAAAGTACTTTGGTTGATTGGCGACATCGGTGAGGAGCTACAGACTTTTGATGACGGTGGGTACCTGCAGATCCGGCGAGACCCCCGATGATGGTCCGTTCACAAAGCACACGTTTGAGACATAACAAACCTCATGCCCCTGGGGACCAGGATGAACAAACTCTGCAACGGATGATGATATCAACGTGAGAGCACCCTATATCATTGCGTCTCTTTACATTATTATTAAACGAGCTGATTAAAACTAGGAAAATTGCAGCATCTTATTCTTGTGTTCCTGATCGCGATCGAATTTATGGATGAAAGTTCAAATGAAAGCCGAGTATGGATCTGCATATCCCAATTTGGGTACGATCAGACCTTCGAGTTCAAACCATACGCGATAAAAGAGAAATTGATATGAAAGATTGACAGAGCTTGTTGAGATGATACCGCAAGAATTTCAGTATGTCGCTTTGGTAAACAGCCTCAGCTTCCGCAATTAAGTTTCAAGCCTTTTGATATCGCTTGACCAGACCACTGGAAGCTGAAGCTTCATATGGGTCGGCAATCACATCTTGAACATCTAGATCAATGATCCTCTGAAACACGGCAGAATCGCGCATCTTGCCCACCCACATCGGGAATAGAACTCGTCTGAGCCATTTTTGACACGGTGAAAGGGTATAACAAAGAAACCAAATTCTATCACTTTTTATGAGATTGCGTATCAAGGTTGACAATGATTGATCAATACATCATGTTTTCCATATAAATATCATGTTTAGGACTTTTGGACAAACTATCAACATACAACATAATATTTCACATCCATTTGAAGAATAAAAGTTACATTCTTTTGTGTCTTATTGACTTGCGTTGAAAGTCTCCTGACCGAGGAAAGACAATTGAGCAAACCAAGATGAGAAAACCTCAACACGCACCACCAACATAGCCTTTTTCAAGCAAATATTGCAACCGTTGGCCATAGAAGCTTACAATCCCCATCAACCAGAAACGCTCGTGATCACACCTAATGCTTTAGTCTTACCCCTACAGTAGATAGAAACATGAGTCAACAAGCAGAAGCCAAATTTCTGACAAAATTGAAGTTGACTTAACTCGCGAAAGAGAAGTTTTTGTCCTTTTTTCACAAACTCCGGATTGTTCATGAACTCAAAACTGACCTGAGCTCGATCACCGGTTCTTAAGACCTTACTTTTTTCAATGTCAAGAATCCTTACCTGAATCGATATTTTGAATCATCATTTATCAAATTGATGAATACACGAAGATGATGTTCAGAAGCAGGATAAGACTCACTGTCTGTCTGACGCTACCGACGTGTAGCATAGCTTGATAGTTTGGCTGAATCTACAGGGAACATAAAATGATTCAATGGGTCTGTTCACCATCATGATGCAATTGAAGACAAAGATCAAATAAGTGAGCTACCAACTGTGCTGTTGTGATATAGGATCAATATCTGGCCCTCAAACTTCTTCACTGCTCGTGGTGGAGGTTCGAGTGTTTTGCTTAAGATAACCATCCCCTTTCGGACTCCGCTCCGTTTGATCCGTTTGAGGCTTATACTTACACTCTGTCCTGCAACTGCGTGTTCTACATTCACTCGCTTACGTTGCATGGATTTGATGGTAGTCAAGGCGAAGTGTCCTAAAGAATCTGGTCCTAGAAGTACTTCATCTCCAACTGCCATCTTGCCTGACAGTATCACACCTGATACTACGGTACCCACGAAAGGAACTGAGAACACATCCGATCTACCAATCGGGCTTGGTCAACCGTCATATGTATTTGAGGAAAAGAAATGCATCAGTGACACACATAGAAAACTCCAGTGATTCATGAATCGGATATTGTCCTTCCACACCAGACGGGAGTGTGTTCAAAAATAATTTCAGTGGACCTAAACCCTGAGGTGATCAACGGAAGTACGTGTTATTTGAATACCACATAATATTGAGATGAAATAGATGGATAACTCACCTCCCCAGTTACATTACTGATCATGAATATGGGACAAACTCTCTCTTGGATGAATCGTTGAGATACCTCACAAGCCATTCCATCGTTTTTGACAAACACTGGGACTTTTCTGACGATCAAAATTTTTGTCACCATAAGGATATATAAGGATATGGATTAAGCAAACAGACTCACCTGCAGCCAGGGCTTTTGAGAATCTTGACTAGCTGTTTAAGCGTCTGGTCCAATACGTTGGCAGGGGTCATATCGACTTTTGTCACAATTGCTACTACCGGTACAGACAGGGCTAGGGCCACCGAGAGATGTTCTTTAGACATACCAATCAAACCAGCATTTGCACCAATGATCAAGAGTACGAAATCTGGGGCACATCCTGTCAGTCCAAATATTGTGGTCTTTTGCGGTGAGAGAAAGCAGTTTGACATTAACTAATCCACGCAATATCAAAATCTGAGATTATCGGCAAGATTTTAGACACTGACTTTAAGATATCGTTCATGGCCAGCGAGGTCGATGAAGCTGACCACTTTTGCAGCTCGCCGACAGATTTCATCCCAGCTGAGTTGTTGCTTGCGCAAACCTACAGGATGTGCATTGCTGGTAGCGGAGGTCCTATCCGCTAGCGCAGCCATTGCTCCTTCAGGAAGTACTTCTTCGCCTTTCGCGTCAACTGCATACGTAAAGTGAAATGGTGGTGACTCAGTCACTCATGATCTTCAGCTTGAAAAATGGGCACATTGGCTGGCGCGCAGATATCTTACATCCCATGATCTCCATTCCTACGGATGAGGTTCGACCTGATTCCAGCTCGTGCTTGTGACGAAAGAGTGACACTCGAGCTTTCCCTCTTCCATCGTCTAAACGACCTTTGGTCAAAACACCGAGGGTTGTACTTTTGCCTGAATCGACTGCCGTCACAAAGAGCACGAGGCGGCATGATGTCAGTTGGATGGTCCATTCACTTGGAGTATCTTGTGTTCACCATTTCCAACGCAGGCAACCCGCAACTCGATCAAATCGTGAGCATGTAAGGCAACGCGTCGGATGACTCTTGATACGTGAACAATATGTATATTTAGTTGATCAATATTCGCAAGCCTAGAAAGTCATCAGATTTGACGTACATCCGCAGAGAACGGGCATTCCACCTGGCGACCAAGGCCTCCTCGTTCGCGCTTGGGCCAGGCGCCTCATCTTTAGTCTCCAACATCTGACCATCTTCGTCGAAACAGTCCCATACGATCGATTTCTGTGCTCCAACATGACTACAGACATCTTCCAAAACTTCCATCAAGCGGGCCTTCTCTTCACGATTCAAGCCTACGCTTGAGGAAACTTCGGTAGCAGATTCGTGCTCGGATTGAAATATGTTCGAAAGAGATGTAGTGCAAAGATTGTGAGGGCCAAAGTATAGCATGCATTCCCGGTTGTACTCAAGATTGTGATCTAGGACGTTGATCAACGAATCGATCAAGCTAGACGAACCACGAAGCAATCGTGTCTATCGTTATGATGCGTCGATCATAATGATTTGAAATGTGTAGTAAAGCGCAAAATTCAGTTCAGTGCCAAAATTTATCCCATGGAATAAATATGATGTACCGACTTTGAGGTTTCCTGTCTCGCTTGCCTCCGAATCCTGTAGGGTCTGTGAGGGATTCAAAGAGACTTGTGCCATTGCTTTAGAAAGCGAAATAGGTGCTTGAGCTCTGATCTCTTGTTGAAATTGTAAGATAGGATTAGGCTTAGATGACCTCGTTGGATTGTTCATTTTGATTGAGCTAGACATGGGGTCTAGATATGGCGAGTTGGTTTGTCGACTAAGTAGTTGAACGATCGAGGTCTTATAAATAAATTATCAGAGGAAAGTGTAATTACGTCAAGAGTCTTTCCAGCTTGGCAATCAAATCGGTATATGTATCCCACAAACTACATAGGGTTACGTCCAAGTTAAGGACCCCGTTTCAGACTTTATCGACTTTATCCTTCAACTTTATGAACACAACCCAATCGTTATTCACCACTCACTGGGTGGACATAATGGCTCATTTGTAACGTTTCCCAGATGAATGACTTCATCTCCTCGTGGATGGGAACTATATGTGAGATGGCAAAACTGGCTCAAGGGAACGCCTGGAGTCACCAAGCCGTAAGGGCCCATTCGGCTGGAAAAGCCAAAAAGCGTTACACAAATAGGGGCAAAATGAAAAACTCGAAAGTTAGTTTTCTGATTACCGAACAGTCGACAATTTCAAGTGGGATGATCGATTGAGGTGAGGGGCAAAAGTGGCTTTTGACCTGGGAAAAAAGCCTTGAGGCTTGTTATTCCTAACGAGGATCGGTTCGGTGAAACTGTAGGAGAAGCTGCTTGAGGATTTATTCCACAAGCCAGGGATGGGCGTCTTATATAGACGTCCATCTCTACGAATTACAAATAAGGTAAATGTGGGAGGAAGTACAATGTGGGTATGTCGGAGACATCTGAATCAGGTGGATGTGGCCGGATCCGATATTGATGGATCCGGTGTACAACGTAGGTGGACGAATCCGGCAAGGATTCGTCGAAAAAAAAGATGAGAAATACATTTAAATAGCACACAAAAAGCATCATAGAAAAGCGGGATAAGGAAATAAGGAAAGAACAAGGAGAACAAAAGGTTTTAGGGTGTCCGGGGTATCACATCACCCCCTCTTTAAGATGTAAACTTCCTAGTTTACCCGATTTTGAGACTATCATTTACCGCTGTTAGTGAGTCTTTCAAGTAGAAGTACATTGAGCTTAGTCCCCAGTGTGAGAAATTTTCAATTTCCGAGTTCACAGCATGATGGATTTCCATTAAATCCCTAATCATGTCGTATTCTCTTTCTTCAGCTGTTTTCATCCCTAGCCCGAGCGTCTCGCTTGTGAAGTTCTCTGGATGCATAGAAGAAACCATCTCTTGACCCTTTATATTTTTTCAAGCGTGATCCATTCACATTAGCCCTCAAGATATGACCATTGGAGGTCATCAAGTTGTACGTACCGTTAGGGTGAGATTCTCTGATAATGAAGGGTCCGTCCCATTTGGGGTGGAGTTTTGATGGTCGTCCCTCGAAACTTCTGAGGACGAGGTCTCCAATCCTGAAATTTCGTTCAGTGTATCCCTCGTCGGTAGCAGTATATCGGGCATCTGCTCTTGAGTTAAGCTGTTGAATGAGCTCAGATCTTCGTATGGCATGCCTTCTGATGCCTATGTTCCGTTGTCTGAAGATTAGTTCGAGATTTTCAATCGAATCATTAAACTTAATGCTTACTTTTTCTGATGGTAATCTTGCCTCGCTTCCATAGACCATAAAGTATGGTGAAGCTTTCATGGAGTGCGAGTATGCTGCCCTATAGGCGAATAGGCACGAGTTTAGGTATTTGTCCCATAGATCCTGGTCGTAAGGAGCACACATCTTCTTTAGTGCATTAATTAGGGTTCCGTGAAACCTTTCCACTAGTCCGTTGCCTTGAGGATGATAAGGCGTTGTTGTGATGTGTCTTATGCCACTGAACTCGAGGAATTCTTTGAATTCCTTCGAGATGAATTCCGTCCCGTTGTCGGTGGTGATTTCGACCGGTACACCATGAGATAGCATGATCTCTTTTATCAGTGCTACTGCGGCGGTGGCTGAGGTTCTCTTCAGGGGTTTCGCGTAAGCCCAGCCGGTGCCGTAGTCGATCGCCGTTACGATGTGTTGGTGTCCGTTTTCGGTCTTTACGAGCGGCCCAACAAAGTCCATCCCCCATTTTCGAAAAGGTTCTCCGCGTGTGATTATTTGAACCGGTAATTGTTGTTGTTTTCCGGGTGTAGAGTGTACTTGGCAGGCGGCACATAGGCTTACGGCGTCTTTGACTGTTTTGTTTAGGTTAGGGAACCAATATCTTGCCTTAACAGCTTCCACGACGTCGTCGCCGTTTCGGTGTCCTAGGTCTTCGTGGATTTGGAACGCCATTGATTCTGCCTGTCTTTCGTTGGTTGGTACGATAAGCGGCACCGCACTAAGGTCGTTATCTTTATATCTCACTAGTTGGTTGTGAAGTATTCTGAATAGTCCGTTCCCAATGTTAGTTGGGTCTTCTCCGGACTCAATCCTAAGCCTATATTCGACCAATGTTTTGTAAGGATCTTCTTGGTTCAGGTTAAAGAGTGGTTGCGCTACTTCGGGGGGTTCGTCATCCAACTCAGTGTTTGGTTTCCTTGAGAGAGAGTCGGCGGCTAATTGCTCTTTTCCTGGCCTATAGATGATGTGAGCGTTAAAGAATTCAATTTCATCGACAAATCTCGCAAGGCGTCTATTGACGCACTTTTGAGTCTTGAAGTGTTTTAGTGACTCGTGGTCTGTCCTAACCAATATTGGTGATCCTTCTATATATCCGCGAAAATGTTTTAGCGCATGTACTATGGCCAAGAGTTCCCTCTCTTGGGCCGAATAATTTTGTTCGGTTTTGGACAACTTACGTGATTCAAAGGCTATTGGCCGGAGGCTGTTGTTCTTCAGAGCCTTCAGATATGTGTTGAAATCAAAGTCTCCAGTCTTGGGAATGTTAGTTTGCTCGTCTTGCTGTAGGACCGCCCCAATATTTGTCCCTGAGGCATCAGTATCAAGTACAAAGGGCCTGAAAGGGGTAGGATGTTGTAGAGGGACTGTCTCGGACAATGCTGTCTTGAGACTCACGAAGGCTGTTTGTTGTGCGTCTCCCCATTGAATCGAAGCTCCTGGTTTCGGGGATCCTTCGGTAAGCTTGTAGATCGGTGAGGCAATTGAGGAGAATCCTTTGATAAAACGCTTATAATACGTGCACAAGTTAAGAAAACCTCTTACTTGTGATATGTTTGATGGTACAGGCCATTCTGCTATTTTAGAGATTTTGTCAGGGTTGGTCCTGATCCCATTACCGTCCACAATGTGTCCCAGAAATAGCAGGGAGTCCTTGCCCCACTGGCATTTCTTTGCAGACACTACCAATTTGGCCTCTTTCAAGAGTTTAAATACCTTTTCAACGTGTTCGAGGTGTTCTTCCTCCGTCTTCGAGAAGATTATTACATCGTCCAGATAGACAAGGGCGTACCTATCAATCGCGTCTTTCAGTATGTGGTTCATCATTTCTTGGAATGTCGCTGGTGCGTTGCACAGGCCGAAGGGCATCACACACCATTGATAGTGTCCTTGGCGGCATGTGAATGCCGTCTTTTCTTTGTCTTTTTCTGCCATCTGCGTCTGCCAGAACCCGGACTTAAGGTCGATCGAGGTAAATATCTTAGAGCCAGACAGGAACTGGTATGCGTCGTCGATGCGGGGTAGAGGGTAAGCGTTTTTTCTCGTGACTTTATTTAGGGCGCGATAGTCCACACATACCCTGGTGGATCCATCCGGCTTTTTGACTAGGAGTAAGGGTGAGCTCCATGGTGAATCTGAATGTTCAATAATTTTTTGCTTTAGACCATCTTCAATGAACTGGTTGATTAGTTCGTGTTCTGGAGGGGTTAGAGGTCTCCCGTGTGTCTTAATCGGACGGTTATCACCTGTATCTATAAAGTGTTTAAACTTACGTTCTATAACACTAATGTCTTCCGAGAAACATTCTGGTGCGACCTTTCTAGCCCTTTCTTCCAGGATCATGTTAAGTCCTTTGAGTTCCATAGTATATAAGATTGGTTTCCAATTATTGGGTTTGAATTCGAAGCATCCGGACTTATTTTTTATTTGATACTTCATCGTACCAAAATCTATACTCGGGTTGTGCTCTTTGAACCAGGGCATGCCGAGTATGAGTTCGATATTGGGTAAGGGTAGGACATATGCTTTAACGTTGAACTTGAAGAAACCTTCTTTTTCGTCGTTGTCGATCTCAACTTCGAATGTTGCAATGATGTTCGCGGTTTCTTGTGTGCCGTTAGCAAGCCTTACGCCTTGTCCTTCGACGCTCTCAATTTTTATGCGATTCGGACTTAGTTTGAGCATTTCCTCTAATTTGTGTCTGGCTAAGTAGTTTGCCGCTGCTCCTGTATCCAAGATTGTCCTCAAGGGGAAATTCCTATAGTGAGCTGTGTATATGGGCAATGAGGAGTTCTCAGTGTCGTTTTGGGTAGCTAGGTCGACCATGTTGAGTTGTAACATGAGTCCTTCAAAGATTTCGCCGTCTTCGAGTCCCAGGATGGGTTCTCCGTCGTATTCTCCCAGGTCTTTGGGGGTGTTGATGGCCCATCCTCCGAATCTAGGTTTCTTCTTTGGGCTTTCAGCAAAAAGGCGGTTCCAAGTTTCCACGTTCGTGAGTTCGTTTTCGGCTAAGACCTCCCGATCCTTTTCCTCTGTTGGCAAGGTGTGGGAGGGGTTGGTGAAGCCAAACCCGTCGATTAGTCGACCATCCATTTTCATATTTTTGTAAGCGGGGTTAGAGTTGATTCGCTTACTTAGGTCTAAGTAGTGTAGGTCGTGTTTTCCGCTGGGGTTATGTGCTGGCACTATTTCGATTTCCTCCGAGCCGGGAGAGTCTTGTAAAGTGAGGATGTGAGATGAGTTGTCAAAGTTCGGACCTGTTTCGACGATGATTGGGTTTGCTCGTGATCCGGGCTCTTCTATTTTGTTTTCTTGCGAGCCTTCTATGATGTTCTTTATATTGTCAGGGTCTAGGTTAAAATAGTCAATCCCTTTAGAGGTTGTTTCTGGGCTATCCTCATTTCCAAAAAGAAGGCAGGACTTACAGCATCTATGAGATGTCTCTTCTGAGTCCTCTTGCATCATTTTGGTCTGCGCTTCGTGGATTCTAGCGCGCTCTTCTGATTCTTTGTCTTTTGACTTTACAAGATTTTCCTTATATTTTCTTACTTTGTTTGAGAGATCTTCTTTTCCGTTTAAATTAGGTCCGTCGAGGCTGAAGCTGGATTCTTTAGAAGCTTTGATTACGTTACCGTCGGGTCCTACGAAGGGAGTGGTATCCATGCTTTCTTTTGGGACAAGTTCCATTACGAGTAAGTTTTGTTTTCTTCGATCTCCTGTTGACTGATTTGTTGATCGTTTGAAATTAGTCCCGTGTGGCTTTGGAGGTGATTTCTTTTTACAATCTCGTGAGTAATGTCCCTTTTCGTGACACTTGTAGCATTCTATGTTGGCGACATCAATGACGTCTAGATCCATAGGTCCCGAAGTATTGGTAACTGCTGGAGGCCTTCCAAAGGTTGAGTTTCTGTGGTATGTCGAGTTTCTGGAATAGTTCTGGTGATTAGTTTTTTTGTCAGCTGAAAACTTATGTTCAGTTGTTTTGAAACCTCTGTGGTTGACTCTAATATTTCTTTCTCTTTCTCTGGCTGCCGCGTATATTACCTCCATGTCTTCACCTTCAGTAAACTGTTTCTGATTCGCGTATTCTCGTATGACAGCTGGCAGTTTGTCCATGAATGCAAACTTCCTGTCGAGGAAACAGAACTTTTCGATGGGAATCTGACAAGAGAGTCGGCGGAATCGAAGGATGTAGTCGTTTAGATCCCCCTTATAATAGCATAGTTTGATTTTTTCTCGAATTTCGTCAATGGTGAGAGCAAAGTCATATTTTTCGAGGAACTTCTGACGGAATTCGGGGTATCTTACGGTTCCGTTCATCTCTTTTTTTATCTTTCTCCAGAACATCTTGGATTCTTCATCGAGGTACGTCCCAAGCATATTTCCCCAATCGCTTTCCGGGAAGTGGTGAATGGCAAAGTTGGTTTCTAGATCTTCAAGCCATAAGAGTGGGTTGTCGCCGTAGCCTTCGAATTTTCTGGGTTCGGCCCTGAAGGCGTCCGGTTTTCGAGTGTGCTTTTCTTGCGCGTGTTGGAGTTGTTCTATCACACTCTTTGCGCTGGCCAATTCTTGAGATTGTTGTTGGTAGGCCATTTGAGTTTGTTGTTGTAATTCGCGTAATTCCGCGATAGCTTGTGCGCTATTTTGGTTATCGATGTTATTCTGTTGTAACTGAGCTCGGATCAAACGAATGTCTTCGTCCGGGATGTGGGTGTAGTTATTTTGGGGTTCCATTTTGTGATTTTCTGTTCGTAGAAAATCAGGTTTGTCAATAGGGTAAGATAAGACTTGATCAGAGTCTTCCTAAAATTTACGTACGTTCTTATTTTTTCTTATTTTGCTAGATACCTTAAAAGGTTACGCGTTGTTTGTCGATATTTTCTTCTTTTTTTTTTTGTTCTGTGGGTTTTCTTCGGTCTAACTGGAGAAACAGAGAGTCGATGGGAGATAAGAATAGCTAGCTAGGAAATTCGAATGACTTACGACTTTAAGGGGTATTAAAGTGTGAAAGATGAGCGCCTGTGGTTTTCTTGTTTTGATTCGGATCGAGTCTAGAAGAATGGGTTCTGTTAGGCACAGAAAGGATATCACAGATTAATGGCTGTTTCTTTTAGTGAAAGGAGGATAGTTAGAGGGAAGAGAGTAATTTTTTTTTTTAACTAACAAATAATTATTTGTTATTCCTAACGAGGATCGGTTCGGTGAAACTGTAGGAGAAGCTGCTTGAGGATTTATTCCACAAGCCAGGGATGGGCGTCTTATATAGACGTCCATCTCTACGAATTACAAATAAGGTAAATGTGGGAGGAAGTACAATGTGGGTATGTCGGAGACATCTGAATCAGGTGGATGTGGCCGGATCCGATATTGATGGATCCGGTGTACAACGTAGGTGGACGAATCCGGCAAGGATTCGTCGAAAAAAAAGATGAGAAATACATTTAAATAGCACACAAAAAGCATCATAGAAAAGCGGGATAAGGAAATAAGGAAAGAACAAGGAGAACAAAAGGTTTTAGGGTGTCCGGGGTATCACAGGCTGTTGTTTTTCAAAAGCAAACAGTTTTTGATTTGGATTAAACGAACTTACCGAACGCTCGAGATTTTGATCAAAATCAAAAAGTGTTATGACCCAAAAACAGTTTTTGGTTTTGGTGGCGCTTTTGACCAAAAGCCGTTTTTGGGCTCCAGCCAAACGGGCCCCAAGATTATTGAACATATGCCAAGCCAAAAATCTGGAATATGCTGAGAAATGGTGCGGGAAATTTGGCAAGGTCATACTCCACAGGAGATACGTTGAGGATTTGTGAAAGGTACTAAGATAACTTTGAAAACCAGTGTTCCTGTGTACCAGAAAGGATTTCATGTGATAAGGATTGTGTTCAGTTTCCTTGAACAAGATTTGAACATGAGAAGTCAATCTTTAACACTGACATAATCTTGCAATAATTACAAACCTGCTCCTGAGTGACCACCAGATACACCAAACGATTTACCACTGATGCCACTGACTCTGAGGCTTGAGCACTCAACTTCAAGGTTCTGCCCTTCTCACATCTGACAAGAAAAGTCTGGTATGATGGTTTCCTTGCACATTGGTCGCATGGTGACTGAAAATCACCACATGACTAGTATCTTTTGAGCAAATCGTTGTAACGGTAAGTAAGGCTTTGTGAATAAACCCCGCAATTTGAGTGAATGAACATCATAATTCACACCTGCATTTTCAAAAACTACATTGTGTGAGTGTGATTGATTTAAAAGAGTGAAATTGATAGAGTGACTAAATGAGTGGTAAGGATGTAAAGAATGAGTGATGTGATAAACTCCAAGTGACAATAGATATGCATAATTTCAGTCCATAAGACACAAGAGAAGAGAAAGAGTCATATCAAAGTTATTGCTGTCAGTATCTCAGTATTGTGATTTTTGTTTGATTGTGATGGAGTATATGACTTGAGGATATTGAGACGTAAGGATGAAGGTCATTTAGTAAGTCATATTTGACAAGAATAAAAACGAGAAAATGTCTGATGGATCTTCATGAGGATTGAAGGATAAAGGATAGAGCTATATTAGAAAGCGATTCAATTGATGAAACGTCACCGTCATTTCGAAAGCGGGTGGGTGGCGAGGGCATACGCGACAAAAGCCGCGTAGCTAGGTACTAGAACAAGAGATGCCAGATATTTGTGAACTGGGTCGTCTTCGTGGCCGGCAACAGACAATTCTTTTTCTGAATATGTCTCCTTTGAGTATTTAGCCGCCAAAGATTTGGCGTAATCGAGTTCCTGGAGATAGCCATTTTTAAGGGATCGAAACATGATTGTAGAGGTGTGGGTGGTGCTATGAGAGAGATAGCTTACTTTATAGATAGTCTGAATTGCATTCTTGACTCCGTTCTCCTAAATTAAAGAAGAACAGGCATGAATATCAAAGGCCGGTTATTTGATTCCTCTTGAGCCGAATAAACCCAGTGTGACTTACACTACGTAGCTGAACACCCAATTGGGCTGCTTTTGCGATCTGCACTTCATCGGTAGTAGCACGTTTCAGCGCTTCCTTGAGACTATCCACATTGAAATCGCGTAGATTTGTTCCCACGCCCAATTCCTCAACCCTTTGAGCCCCTGGTGAAGATTAGAATTTCGTAAGATCTGTGCATTGGTGTGTGAGGGGTTTTGACCAAAGCTAAATGTGCAACGTACAAAATTTTTGATCGCCTTTTTTGTCAATGAAGAGTGAATCCATCAAATCGTTGTTCAAATTTCATTAGCACGAGGATTCAAAATGTGGTCAAACTTACCAAAAAAGGGTCGAATGATGGTAGGTATCCCGGCTAAAGATTACAAAATTGTCAACAGTGACTCCGCCATGCCTCATAATCCAAGTGACTATGCGCACCTCTCAGACTAGCACCGGTCGAACCGGCACCTCCATGATGAACAGCTGCATCAATTTGATTGAATAACCATCGATGAGGAACAGAGTCAACGTAGAAAATTCTGTCCGCGAATTCCTTCAACTGTTCTTTCATTCCTACACTTCCAACTTTTGAATCTTTGGCGGTCCATCCCCCAGAAACAACAGCATGGACGTTTGCATCCTTAACCGCTTCTGCTATGACCCGCGTCATTTCTTCCGGGTCGGGGACGATGACCTGTGTTGCAAAAGTACCCCGTGAAAAATTAGTCACAAGCTTATTGAGAGCCAGTTTCGTGAGAAAGCTTACCGAGCCAAACCCTATGTAGACCACCTTCTTTTTATTTGCCCTGGACGTCTTGATGAAATCATCCAAGCCATGCGGCAGTTGGGCTTCTATGGGAATGTTTTCGGCGTCTTTGGGGGAATCATTGAGAACCCAATACCCTGTTAAATGGACCCATTCTTTCCAGTCGTTGGGTTTTGCCACTACTTTTTCGCTGAAATTATATAGAAAGGGATGTGCGCGGGCTTTGAGAGCATTGTAAGAGATAGGTCCCAATCCAAGGTCTTTTTTTCTCCATTTGTTGATAAATCTCGAAGTTCCAGCCCAAACTAACCGATCAAAAAGTTGATAGCTAAAGTGTAGAGTAGACGATGTCGGCGAAGAATTTGGTAGAGGGATAAAGAAAGAGGAAACGCGCGAACCTCATTCGATTGTACAAAGCGCCCCGAGCTTGGCTCGGTACAGCGAATGCATGAGGATATTCGCTTGTACTCGTCCATGGCATAGTGAATGCTCTATAGTATGGTATCTGCATACTTTCTGCTATGTGTGCACCTACCATGGTGTTAGGACTTTCGATCAAAAGGTCACTCCCTCGAGCTGCCTCTCCAGAATTATGTAGCAACTCCTTCAGCCATCCACTAAACTATATGAATGAAGACAAATGATCAGAAAGGATCGAGTAATGGGTCACCTGATCGGATCTGATATATGATGCTCACTTGAGTGTAGCCTTTAGTCCAAAATGATGGCGAAAAGATTCCTAAAAGGTTGATCCCAGGCCCAGAGTTAGTCTCCGTGACAGGCGCAGTATCATCCTTCGACTCGAATTCACGTACCATGTTCAACTACGTGTTTCATCAATGCCGAGGGGTTTCCTCCAATGCTTTTATATTCAATGCCGTGACTTTTGATCATGCCTTCAAATTCGGGATGAGTTCCAATTGTACAGAGATGACCTTCTTTCATGAGCCCCCGACAAAGCGCAATATACGGCTCTACATCCCCCCTGGATCCGATCGTCAGACATGTAATTTTTAAAGGACCGGGCGATGCGAGTCTGGTCGCCTTGACTGCGTTGATAGAATCTTGTACTCCGATGAAGGGTTTTGCGACCTCCGGAATGAGAGGCAGGCATCGAGTAGAAGGAATTAAGCCAAGTAGGATAAATAGTGAAGGAGTGAAGATGAGATATGTGGACAGCAAAACGAAACGGAAAATATTAATTGGGGCCCGCATGTTTGCCATTCAGGTGCGCCTTCTTTTGTTGCTGCAAGCTCATGAAGTCGAGCCACGACTTCTAGACAGTGCTTAATATGATCGTTCAGTGGGTTTTCCAATCACACTTTGTTAAGCTAGAGTGGTGGAGGATCTATACATCAGCTAGTGAGGCCGTCTGGAAAAATCTCTTCGTGTGAAATCTGGGAGTCTTGCGAAATTGAGATCCAAGCCTTGTAGTGTCTGGCGGATTTCTTGGTCCTATGCGATTCTTCGAATGGTGAGTGGAGCAAGTGCGTCCAAGTTGTTGGTCATCTCGAGATAAAAGTTACCTTCCAATTGCCAGCCAAGGGGCGTGTTAGAGAATGGTTTGGCAGTCAGGTGGGGCCTTCTGTATATTTCCGATCAGTGAAACAAAGTGACTGCACGGGGGATTCTTTCTCTTCACGTAGCAAGGACGGTATGTGACGGCAAGTTGGAACCTTTGACACGCAACAGATAATCTTGCACATAATCTCATCTTCTATTTATCCGCGAGTCCTGAATAATCACCACGGAACCCACACACCCATTGGACATCCCTCAAACTGGTCTTGCCACGTCGCCTTCGTTCAGCCCAATTTTGGTGGACGGGTGGAGAGGTGGACGGAGATTGAAACCGGTGGATATCAAAATGTGTATATACAGTCTTGTACAGAGCTGTGCTGCCGCATCCGGTCAGCTGGATCCCGATCTTTGGGACAGACTGGGTAGGAGATGACTCAAGTGAAGCTGCCATCTAAACTTGTCAAAAATATGAACTCCTCCTTATTTTATTTGAGGAGTGAATGAAAACATTGAAAAAAGGATGGTATAGACAAAGTACATAGTGAAGAGCAGGAGCTTACCATGAATGATGAAGATAAGGGAATGAAGTTAATTCAATCGCATGCCTGGAAAGATAGGGGACATCACTAAGAAAGATGCGTAACTTGTGGAGTCCTGGCCCATGTCACACCTGGATTTAACGTGTTAGGGTCCATATCTGCAAGAAACCCTATGAAAACCATCAGGAATGGCATGTGGCGGGTTCACCCCCAAAAATCAAAGGATATGATTTCAGATCAAGACCAACAATTGGATAAATGTATGCCACTCCCATGTGCAAAATGCTGATAAAATTGACAAATATTAGAGGAACCAGTCAAATTGGACATCATTCATAGGGTGGATCCATGTGATGATGTTGAGAAGATGTTGAACTAATAGCACATATTGTGATAGCATGAAACCATGGCAGATTGGACAGGTGTGGCAAGTGCAGACCTTCAGACACAATTATAGTGGTAGCACCCCAAAGGTGACCCATGGCAAGAATAAAGAATGTCTTTCAAATTGAGGGTCGAAACCGTACAGCAAAAAGGGATACAATGACAGGATGTTACTTATAAAATATTATGGACAAAGGAAATTCACATTGCCCAATAAATATAGGTATTTGGTAAAAATTGAAGCTTATAAAAGATAATATCAATACAAATACTCTATGATAGTCCTCACTGAACTAGGTTTTGATTAAACCCTTGACATGGACATAAATCCAGACAAAGGGATAGATGAAGATGTTATTTGCCACTTGTCCAGATTTGTGGAGCAATTTGGGGAGTCCTGTCTTTGACCATCTTGGTTCCTGAGAGTTCAAGTAGCTGATTCTCCTTGAATGATTGATATGCTATTTAAGATCACAATAAGTATCACTTCTATATGATGAGATGGGCAGTGTAATAAACACAGAACCTGAGCTGTTATCAAAGACTTACTTTATAGATTGCTTCAATGGCATTTCCAACCCCATCCTCCTAAAGAAAAAGAATGAAATCAAGTTAAAACATGTTCACAAATGATGTCTGAGAAGTACCCTGAAACAATCTCCATTGAGCTCACTTCTCTTAATTTTGCACCAATTGCTTTGGCCTTTTCTATCTTTTTGTGATTTCTAGTTGCATCCTTGAGCGCTTTTGATAATGGCTTTGCTTCAAGCACCTTCAGATGAGTTCCAACACCAAGTGCCTCCACCCTTGCTGCCCCTGTTTTTGTCCATTTGAAGTTGTCAATCTCAAGACATTTTGAAACACAAGCTAAACAGCTTATGAACTCACAAAAATTTTGGTCACCTGATACACAGTATATGATACAGGATAATCAGTACACACCCTAGAACAAAAAAATAAGCTGTATGTGATTATCTCACCAAAGAAAGGTTTTATAACTGTGGGAATACCCGCTATTTTACAAAGCCGTTGTGTCAATGAAATCAAACAGGTAAATTAATCAAAGATCAAGAAGGTTACCTGACATGCTGGCACCCGTGGATCCTGCCCCTCCGTGATGAACTGCTGCATCAACTCTGGGAAAAAGCCAGTCATGTGGGACTGATTTGACATAGAAGATGTTTCCACCGAGAAGTTTCTTCTGCTCCTCCATTGCCGCTGCAGCCGCCTCAGCTGAATCAGAACCTCGATCTGACCATCCTCCTGAAAGGACAGCATGAACATCTGCGTCCTTCACTGCATCAGATATGGTCTGGGTCATTTTTTTCGCATCTGGTACTACAACCTAGGGCATCAGAAGTTTTCAAAGGTCAAATTCCCCTGTTGATAATTAATCTGCAGACTGATCACTACGCACTGATCCAAATCCAATATAAACGATTTTCTTGCCTTCTGCTCTAGCCTTTTGTATAAATTGGTCTAGCCCTTGTGGTACCTCAGCCTCCGATGGAAGATTTTCCGCAACAGCGGGTTTATCGTGCAAAACCCAATAGCCTGTTACAGTGGTCCATTTCCCCCAATCCTTGGGTTTTGGAACAACTTCTGGACTGAAATTGTATAGGAATGGGTATTTGCGTTTTCTTAGAGACGAATATCCGGTCCTCTCCAAGTTTTTCCCTTTTCTCCAAGAATTAACATGTTTAGAGATCCCAACCCAAACCGCATAGTCGAAAAGTCTGTAACTATAAGCATTGGATATGATGATAAATCCGTCATCAGTTCACTTCATAGGCTCATTCTTATCGAGTTCCAGAAACACACCTCCACGAGTTATAGCCAGGCACCCATCGCCATGACTGTGGCACAAATGCATGAGGATATTTATATGTCTGTGTCCAAGGCATCGTGAAAGCCCGGAAGTAGGGTATTCTCAATGACTCTGCAACATGCGTTCCCACCATGGCGCTTGGACTTTCGATCAATAGATCTGCGTCACTAGCAGCTTTGTACGAGCTTTCAAGCAGATTTTTGTACCAATTACTAAACTAAACAATGCAAAACGACTCATTCAATCCTATACTTTTATGAATTCGACAAGAAGATCATCATGTACACACTTTCGAATAACCTTCCTTCCAGAATGAGATTGAAAATATTCCTGTAAACCGGAGATCACTTTGTTGTTCAGCTTCACTGGCTCACTAGCTCACAATAGTTACCCATCATATACAGATGATTCTGTGGATGGCTCTTACCATGTTCTACACAGTGCTTCATCAGCTCCTTTGGACTTCCTCCAATGCTGGCAAACTTGATGCCATATGCTTCAATCCAGTCCTTGAATTCGGGGTGAGTTGCGATGGTGCATGCATTTCCTGCTCTTTGTAGACCTTTGCACAAAGCTATGTACGGCTGTACATCTCCCCTAGAGCCTATTGTTAAACACGTGACTTTTAGCGGGCCAGTGGACTTGATCTTGGAGAGTTGATGGCCCAGGTCCAAAGTCTCTCCAGAAGAAGAAGCTGCATGCGATCCTAAGAGGGGTCTGACAATTTCGGGTAGTACGGGTGTTGAATGAGTGTTGCAGATGAGCAAAAGAATGAAGGTCACAACGAGTGTGGGTGACATAACGAGTGAATGTGGTGATGTTAGCATCGTGAATGGAAGTTAGGGATGAAGGTTTAGTTCATATCGGTTGTCTATTAATCATCAAACGTCTGAGTATGATTGAGGGATCATCGACGAGGCTATCCTTCATGGTTTCATTTTGCGAGTCAAACCGAAATCTTGAGCTTGGCTGAGCAATGAACTGATTGGAGCACTGCTTCGGTTTCCATCAGACGAGTTACGCCGCGGGTATCATCTGCGCAGAGTCTGAACGATACTTCTTTTTATATGTGACGAAACACGATGACCTGCCCTATCTGAAGGCACGCCCACATGAGGAAAGCAACACCTCAAACACAGTAATGGATGCCGTAAGCTTGATCCACAGCAACGCACAACTGGAGTCGATTTGGTCGGCGACATCAAGAACCACTAAATCGGGTATTATTCGAAAAAATTGGGACAGGTCGCAAAAAGCGTTTAAATGACAAACCGAGATATTTTTGGGGTTGCTTCATTGAGGGCTTCTTGAAAATATCCCCAGCGGAAGACAATTCAAGATTCTTTTTTTTGTGATTTTTACCACATCAAGACCAAGACTAAAAATATGTAACTATTCATATCTATTGAAAATAATTGTAAAACATGTTGGCTTGTTTGTGTTCATCTATTGAGAGCAAAAAACTTGGTAGATACATCGGTATCTTCCAGATAAAAGTAGAAAAAGTAAGAAAGAATCATTCCGAGGGAACATTGATATCAGGGTTGGAAGAAACACATCGATGAGATGTATAGAGCTTTGTGGGAAGCTGGAGAGACTCTTTAGATTTCATCTCATTCCTATTTTTGATAAAAGTGATTCCAAATGAGCGAAAAATAAAGATATCAAAAAAATAAAAAAATGGCCGAGAAGATAAGCTTACATGAGGTCAGTCATCTTCCCATCTGTCTTGTGAAAAAAGCGACGGATGGGTTCAATGGATGGGACATGTTTTTCTGATTTTTTCAAACAGATCCTTGGCTTGTTGTAGGCTGTGACATCCCCAAGTATGATCTCGAAATCCTGACATTCAAGGTGTCACCCGGCGACGGATATCCGTCGGAGCAACCGACGGTCCCGGTTGGCGAAAAGGGGCTTGGAGCTATCCGGCCGCCGGATAAACCGGCCGGTCCGGTTTTCGGATGAGGTATCAGAAAAACCAGTTAACCGCCGGTTATCCGGTGGTTATTTCATCATTTGGCAGGCTTGTACTCATAGGCTGTAGATAACAAAAAATACAAAAAAAGGAGGGGGGATTAGAAAACTAAATACTAATCTTCTTCACCATCAAGCTCAACAATGGCAGGAAGTTTCAAAGGTCCAAAAATCCGTTGCCAATCTTTGACACATAAAAGTGTCTTGACATGTAGACTTGAGAGGTTACTACGCTGAGGCCCCAAGATTCTCTTAGTCTTGTTAAATGACCCCTCTGAAGGACAGCTAGTTGCGGGGATTGCCAGAAACTCCATCGCCATGTTAGCAAAACCAGGATAGATTGCTACTTGATTTTTCCCAAAGGTCAACACATGCAGGTCATGGTTTTTGAGCCTATCACCAAGATATTGAGTGATCTGTTACAATCCCTGATGTGTGAAAGGACTTGTATGAGATGTCACATATTGAGCACTAGTTGTACATGTCAGACTCGTAGAACTTTCCCTTTCTCTCTCATCCGACAATCTATATTATAGACTTGATCATCAGATTCCCCACAGAACCCACCAGAGCCATAATCCCAGCTTTAATATGATCTCAGTTTGAATTGAATGCTGTTGTGAGTTGTCTCGGGTGCCAAAAATTGCATCTTCAAAATATTGAGAAGTAGATGTTGCAGCAGTTGATGATTTTGTGCTAGTAATTGATTTGGGAATTGGTGCATCTGTTTCAAACCTTATTGCTTCTAGCTCAAACATTGACCAAAACTCCAAAACGACCATGTCATACTTGGAAAAGATCATTGCCCGTTCCTTTTTCAATCCAAATGATGATCAGTACAAAGGTAAGACAGAAAGAGTAGAATTTGAAAGGTACTTGCTTGAAAATACTGTAGCTTGAGACGTGGATCCAGGATGGTGGCACAGACCAGTGCGGGTTTGGCAAGCACCTTCTTGAAGTAATCTTCAAGTTTAGCTATAATATTGTTGGCAGCAGGTCTTAATTGATCAAAATTGTATTTGCCAGTCACCTATGTGTGTGTACAATCATTCAGATTAGCAATTTTAAAGCACACCTGAGTTAAAAACAAAAAACTTACGTCTTTGAATCATTGTAAGACTGCAATATAGATTGAAACTATGTGATGCATTGTTGGGAACTTCGATTTACAAAGTATCTTGGTTGCTTCACTGAGTGGTTCCAGGAAATCACACATCTGTTTGATGTATTTCCACTCAGTAGGTGACCGAGCAAACTTTTGAAAGTCCCGACCTTTGCAGAACTTGTCACACAATTCTTGGAGTTGCAGAAGCCTTCGAAACATATGATAAGAAGAGTTCCATCTTGTTGGAACATTGACAACCAGTTGATTTGTGGTGTTAGTAGGTTGTCTTTGATTTGGCTCCACATGGTCAATAGTTAGATCTTTCCACATGTAGTCAACAGCCTCCTTCTTGGCAGCCAGTCTTCCAGCAGCCTCTTTCTCTGCAGCAGTAAGAGGGGTGGTGGAAGCACCCAAGGTGTTGGTAGCAGGGGTCAAAGCATTTGGAGTGTTCGTCAAAGTGGTGGTGGAAGTGTTTGAGGCAGGTGCAGAAGCCATTGCTAGAGCCAAGTCACGTCTCATATTGACAATGTTGGCAAAAACTTGAGCACCTTGAGGGCTAGACCGGGTACACGTCACTAAACCATGTCTTTGATTGTAAATTGTTTTGAGATTGACTTGAGTCACATTGGGTGGGTCAACAAGAGCATGTATGTTTGATGGTGGTTGAGTGTTGTCGTTGTTGTCTTCAATGATTTCTCCAAATACCTTTAAGCCTTCTTTGGCAGCAAGGTTGATCATGTGAGCTACACACCCATGAACCTGGGTCTTATGATCAAAGTTCATTCCGTCTGTTGATGCAATGACTTGACCAATTGCAGCGTTTGTACTGATGTTGTCCGTGGTCATTGCGCTCAACTTGCTCAATAGATTGTACTCCTTCAAGTAGTTGAGGATAATGCTAGCAAAGTTGTTTGAATCGTGTGCACCTGCAAGATCACATCAGTCACATTGTGATCTTTCATTGAAAAGAAATGATCACATACCTTTGATTTCAGCAATACCTAGAGTAACAGCCATGAGTTCCCAATGTTTGTTAATAAAGTGACCGGTGAGAGACATAAACGGGAAGTTGTTTGGCAATGTCAAAGCATCTTGAGTAATTGCAATCAATTTGCAAGGTGTAAAGTAAAGCTTCTTGATGAAATCCTCGTAGTGATAATAAATCCGGCACATATGATTAGCAGTGGCCGTTTGTTTGACAAGCATACTGGCTGTGTGAGGGTTACATAATTGAAGGAGGTTTTCAAACAACGGTCTCTCGACAGTTGAAAACAGGAGATCACAGTTGGCTATAAAGTAACACACATGCATCTTGAGGGTGGCAATGTTGAGTTTATTCTTGGATTTTAAATCAGATAGATGTGAGCAATTGAAATATGATGATGAAATCATTCAAAACACTCACTGTATGACCCGTTTTGCCCCTCTTGAAAGCTCCAACAATGGTCCCTTGATCAGATACAACGCCTTCGCGCCTACACCACGGGGCTGCTGTCATGTGAAGGTCAGGTGAAATTGGCCTCTGCCAATAAATCCTGGGCTTTTCACATGATGCCACATCTACTGGCTACACATGAAAGCTAGGGTGACCATCACCTGATGTGACATTGTGACCACCAGGTGATGGCTCAGCTGTTCATTAGGTGAGCCTGCTCACCTGATTATGGTGTGAGTCATCTCATCCAATGGCTCACCTGTTCATTGGGTGACATGACTCGCACTATGACCAGGTGAGCCTTCACCTAATGACCAGGTGACGTGACTCGGGCTCACCTGATGAACAGGTGGGCCACCTTACCTAATGAACAGGTGATGGGTCACCCGGTCATTTTGAATAGCTATTTGGCAGCATAAGAATCTTGCTGGAACCTTTGTAGCTCCGATCATCAAAGGAGTTTATGGAGCAGTTTATGGATTAATTCAAAATCCGGTTTGTGTTATGATCGCTATGGGTTTAGAAGATTCAGTAAGACATCATCGTGCCAAACGTCAACAAGCTCAATTCAATAACCCAGAGAAATCCACCATGACCACCACAGCTGCTGAACGGGTTTCAATTGCACCGGAGCATGGATTGATGAGAGAAAGAAGTGAATCAGGTGTATTAATAAAGATGGGTGCAGTCCGAATGTGATGGAACACTTATTGCGACAGATCAATTGTTGTACAAGACAAAGGTGTATTGGACAGAATCATGCCAGCTTACCCACAACATACATAGGGGCATCAGCTAAGGGGGCAGAGATGATGACTTTCTGGGCACTATCCTTCAAGTGAGCCCCAGCCTTTTCCGTGGTAGTAAAGACACCGGTTGATTCGATAACGTAATCAGCACCAGATTTACCCCACAGGATCGCAGTGGGGTTACGCTCAGAGTGAACATCGATAGCTTTGTTGTTGATCTAAAGTTTGCCACCCGAAGTGGAGACAGTTCCCTTGAATTTACCGTGGGTGGAGTCGTACTTGAACATGTATACCTGGGAGGTTGAGGGAAGGTCAGAAAGGTAGAGAGCGAAGATCAAGACCCATCATATTAGACTTACCATGTGCCCAAGGTCAATAAAAGGGTCGTTAATGCTGTTAACGAGCCAACAATCAGGATTTAGATGGACAAGTAATCACGATTGTAGAATGGTAACTGACGCAACAATCTCAACATCACCGTGAATGATAGCATTTCGGGCGACAATTTGACCGATACAACCTGAGATTGAGCGAAGGGGAGGGGGAAAAGGGGAGGGAGAAGCACGGTCCGGCAGTCAGAGACGACGATGACAAGAGACGTCAACACCGGTTGCATGCGGATCTTTTGAGATGTGAAAAAAAAGTGAAATCATTCAGATCAGTCAATATGAAAAAAAAGATGTAAAGTAAAAGTGAATCAGATTGATCACTTCACCTTGCACAAAATTCATCACCTGATTTACATAGATCTCATTAATGGATAACCAAGACAATCAAACTTTGAACAATTTGTATTGGTTGATGTTCATCCTATTGAGAAAAATCAAAAATGATCAACTAAACTAATGAGTCGCTTATGAAGATGGTTTAAAATCAAAATTTGATTTAGTTAGATTTCAAAATCTTTTTGATAGTTGAATGGATTCGTTTGATAAGAGATGTGATGGATTGAATGAATGATAATGATGAGAGTTACATCAATATTGGATCGGATTAAACAAATCGAACGATTAGAAAGAGAGGATAGTGAATTGAGAACAGGTGAAGTGTGTAATGAATTAGGTTTGATGAGTTTTTTACTTACAGAGATTCATGAAATATCCACTTTTCTTTAAGGTCTGTTTCAAGTTTGATCAATTAAAGAATTAAAGAATCTTTTAAGTTGAAAATTGGGTGATTCTTTTGAAATAGAAAAACTGATGATTTTTTTTTCTGAAAATCGAATCATGATAGCAATTAAAAGGTTTAACACCACCCACTCATTCAGATTTTAAAATACGACTTGATTATTAGAAGAGATGGATGAGATCATCAGAGAGATGCAAAATCAAAAAATTCAACATGAATCGATCCTAAAAAAGAGAGTGATGGGTAAATTATGATCAAATACCCCCTTTGACTTGCTTGTACGATGGCCAGGTGCTGAGCACCCGGCGTGAGCTCGGCAGCCGATGCCAGCCTCACAGAGTAGGTGGATGGCAGGTCGGTTTCTACTTACTTGACCGACCTGTCATCCAGGTACTCAGCATCCAAAAGAGCTGGGATGATTGGCATCCCAGCTCTTTCGGATGCTGCGTACCTGGATGACAGGCCGGTCTCAGCTGAGCCCGATCTGCCCACTGATCGGCTGGTGGACCACACTACGCCAATGTGGTCTTTTTTTTCCATCTCGTGGCTAGGTGACGGCCTGGGTGGGGACCACGTGGCCTCCCTCACATGCCTGGCACCTCAAATGCCCTGATTTTGTCATATGCTCACCAGACGATGCCACTATGGCTCGTTTCAGGTGACCTCACTTCAAAGCAGCCCCGTGGTGTATGATGTTTGAATTTGAGGTGGTTCTTCATAGACAATGTACTACCTCTTGGATTGCAAACCAATTCCTTTTCACATTCTTTTCCATCTGCCAATACAAAACGACACCTGTTTTTTTCTGAATTGGGTAGCTTTATGAAATGCTTCCAAACCCAGCTTGTAGAAGCAGTTGCAGTTGAAGAAGTATCCCCAAGATTGGAGTTTTTGGCTTGGGAGGCTGGGTTGGTAGTGGAATCAAGGGCTGAAGACATGTTGATATCTTGATTTGAGTTCAATTCAATGATGATTGAGTTCAATTCAATGATGATTGAGTTCAATTCAACAATGATTGAGTTCAATTCAACGGTAATTGAGTGGTGATGATAAAGTTTGCAATGATATTTGATATAAAATTTTAAAAGATGAACCACATACCTGCGTTTCTGACCCAGCCTGGCCAAAAAAGCCCTGGGTCCACATGGAACCAGGTTCAATTCTTGGCAAAGGCGATTTTTTTGGCCTGAGCACCGGTTATCCGACGGATAACCGGTCTGGTTACCAAATCCGGCTGTCCCAGCCGATAAAAACCGGTTGAGTAATAACTGACCAGTTTTTTTTCCAAAGTATTTGCCGGTTTGGTTGGTGAAGATGGCTGATCCCACCAAATAGTCGCCGGGTGACACCTTGACCTGACATGAACCCAGTCCATAAGTTCCATCAGTTACAGCTGAGAAAAACATGAGAGAAGAATAAAGAAGACTTGCGTAATTCAATGTAACACCAGAGATGCTCAATGGGGTTAAGTTCACAATGAAATTTAGGAAGAAACTTGCAGATATGACCTGCATCCTTGATTGCCTGCTGAAGCAATGACTTTTCATTGGAAAAGTCAGATTGGCTGGCTAAAACCTTGTAAACACAGCAGTTTGGAATATCGACCGCAGGCAAAGCATCACTGGGAATTGGTCGATCTTGTTCAGATGGGATTTTAGTGTGTCTTAGTAATCTTTCTGCTTGGGCAATCTTGTCCTTTCCACATCCAGTCATCTTGCAGTCCTTACACTTTCAAATCATATCCTTTTCCCCCTGTAAAGCACATAAAGTATTGGGATGATCCCACAAGCCACGCTTGATGAGAACTTGCCTGACACCTTTTGGCTTTCCTGCCAGATCCTCTTGTTCAGGGACTTTCCCATGTTTAGATCTCTTAGCCGGGGGTGGGGTGACATAACTGGATCAAAAGGTCATTGTTTGAACTTTTCCCCTAAGTTCAGCCGGGATGTTGGGATTGTCAGACGGGATAACCGTGTCTCAAAGATTTGCTTTGGCACCACCCGGTTTAAAATTCATCTTTGAAAGTCAAAGAGCATTGGGAGCAAAAGACTCATGCACGGCTGAGCAGTCAAAAACAAAACATCCTTGAGTGTTTGGGCGATTATGTTCAAAAATTGGAATTGCCCAAGTGACGACCTGCTTGATGAGTTGTTGAGCATCCCACCATCCTTCTCCTTTAGTGCCAGGGTAGATTGTGACAGCTGTGTTGTTGAAAAGAAGGGTTGAAGTTATATTGTCAGGTAGCACCAGCCATCCAGTTGTGAGGCAGACAAAGTCGAGATGTGAATCAATTTACCAACACTTTTACTCCGAAGAGCAATGTCCTTGCTGGACATCCGAGATTTTTTAGGTTGTTCATTGATGTGAACAATTGAATTGTTGTGATAAACCCTTATGATCTTGCGAGTGCCATCTTGAAGTTCAGGATTAATAATTTCATCCTCCATTTTACCAGTATACTTCTTCTCACACTTGCACAGGTCAAACATCTCATTGATGAAGTGTTTTCAATATAAGACCACATCAGCACATTCATGTCCATTGTAATAAACAGATTGTTGGTATTCATGAATGTCAACTCCCATTTGATGCATCCATCTCATAGCTGTCCTGGTAGAAATTTGGTCTTGATATTGATCGTACTGAGGGAGAATGGTGGTGTTAAGAAAGTGGGCTAATTTTCTGGGTGTCACCTAATTAGAGTAGATCAAAAATTGAGCAAGTTTTCAATTAGATGGATCATATGTAGAAGATGAAAGGAATCTATACCTGTCCAACTGTCTGCTTGCCAATCCAATGTGTGATTGTCTTGAGTACCTTGCTATTATCCAAGATGGATGGATGGGCTGTGGGCTTACCTCTACCACTCTCTGGAAAACGGAGATGAAGGAGGCTGTGACTGGCTTGAGCACAAATCCTGACAGCATGATTAATACCACTTCCATCAGTTGGTGGATCCTTTTGTCAAAGCCATAAATTGGCCACAGTTTTGCAAGACGCTTTGATAGCACAACTTCTTGGATTCTCAAGGTTGAGGATCCTTCAACGGTTTTTGAAATCGCGTAGGAGGCTGAGTTGATCTGCCTGTTTAAGTGAAACTGCAATTGAGGGTGGGGGTGATTCACAATTAGAAGAAGCATCTTTGATGGCTATATTGAGCTCATTCCACTTGTGGTCAATCATTTCAATTTGGTGTGGGGTTTTTGTGTACGCTGGCAATGAGTTTGGTTCTTCATCACTAATTTCAGAGAGAACAGATGTGGATCATTGAGAAGACAAGCTTCCTGAATTAATTGATGTTACCCTTGTGAGGAAAAATGGCCCATGCATATTGTGGACTTTGAAAAAATCTTTGGTCAGAACATTGTGAGAAGATAAGAAACAAAACAACAAAATCAAACAGGAATGGTCACAAAACACAGTACTCCAGATAAATCTGCTAAGGAACTAAGAGCAGGGTCAATAATGAAGACTAAAGAACTATTGTTTTGGTGCAATTCCAGGTTTTAGTCACATTGGGTACCTGGAAAAGACTGCAGGGTGGTTACAAAATGTTTGTAAAGAAAGTGACAAGTTGTTGAATATTGTGTTAGGGTTGGTTGCTTTGAGCTGAGTTTTGCAGTTGGTACAAGCATGTTTCACTTGGTTGTCCTTGACTGTGCAGGCAGACGTGAGATGAGTTTGTGCACAGATGCCACATTTTGGTTCTTTGGTGCATGTCTTTTTGATATGCCCACATCCTTGACATGTGTGACATTGCATTAAAGGTTTGTTTGCTTGGTGAGTTGTCCTGAGCTTCCTTCCAATTAATACACAGTTATAAATTTCTTTGTTGACTTGATGAGGATTGCAAATATGGATGATAGCAGATGAAAATGGTCTGGGTGAGTCAATAGAGTACCGGTTAGCCCAGGTAATCCTGTGCATTGAGAAAGCATTCCTGGGTTCTTGTCTTTGAGTGACTGGAGAAAGGCTGGTGAGTTGAGTTGAAGGGAAGTAGGGATCCCATGGACAATGATTGGAAAGATCTTCTGCTTGAGCCCAAGGGATGAGTTGACCAAGTCAACCCACATCTCACTGGTTGATTGGGCCATTTCAACTACTTCTTGGTCAGTTTGGTCAGTAGATTGTAGCCTTATCTCTCTGGTGTTCTTGTTGATATGTACAGCGTGGATTGTGACAGGGATCTCAGGGGACACAGTGTGTAATGTAGTGTTGATTTGTTTGACAAGAGTAGGCGGATTGGTATTGATCTTAGTGGGTGATTTTTTGGTTTGTTTGCTGAAGAACCAAGGCTGGTAGCTTGGGTGGACGGGACTGCAAGATCGGGGTTTGACAACTAGGTTTGGGTTCTGTACCTTGTGCTGCAGCTGCTGCAAAGGTAGACTGAGAGGTTGTTGATGGGATGGACTTCATGGCTTTGAGAAGCCAAGATTCCATGGCCTTGAGGTCTGAGTGGGTTACTTGAATTGGTGCTGGTGGTCAAGATCATCCGGCTAGTTAAAGGCAGACGCCCAAAAATTCAAGAGCTTTCTGGAAACACACTCAGTTACATTGAGAGGTAGTGCTCTGAGTCTTGGACTTTGAGCTCAAGCTTTTGAGCTGGCAGTTGAGCTCTGTGAGGATAGTCTTGAGGGAGGGAGGTTGGGGAGGTCCAATCAGTGACAACTCTTGATTTATTTTGCCATTGATCAAGTTGTCTGGCTCAAAGAGCTGAGGGAACGGTAGCTTTGACCTTGGCAGAGACGGTTGACAGGATTTGTTACCTGGTGGCTCTTGTGATGTACCCTTTTGGAGGGGCATTGATTTGGAAAAGTGAGGTCGTTGTGTTGGCAATCAGGATGATAACTTGTTTTGGCGGTAAACTTTCATTGGAAAATTTTGAATCCAGCTTGGTGTTAATCACACTGACCGCCCGGTCTTAACATGCTATCCCGCATCCAGGCGGTCCTGAGCCTCATATCAGCTGTATGGCATGCTGACCGCCAGCTGAATTCACTTTCCTCCTTGATTGCCTTCTTGCTGTCATCACTAAGTGAATTCCTTTCTGATCCTGTTCAATTTACTGCTTCTGCCAGTTCACTTCTAGCACTCCCAGGATGCAATCTTCCTGAAGCTGTTATGATGCTCTGTGTGGCTCTGGACTGAAATTTGCATCTTCTACTGTATTTGACTACACCAGGGGGTAAGTGAAACATTGAAATCCGGTGACAAAAACCATCACGGACACTTCCTGTTTTCAATTGAATTTGGAACGTGTCCAGAACCTGTTCAGGTGGAACAGAAGAGAACGCTCCCATCATGTAGCAGTCACGGATTAGCAAGCTGTATTGAAGAGTACAGGACCCTTCAAATGACAGCTCAGCCAAGCAAAAATTGATGAGGTCAAACCCATCAGATCACTACTGGATGCTTGCACTTGGCTCAAGGTATCATATCATCCAAGTCTTGAATAATCTTCATACCATCATTGACTATGATTCTTGGTCTTTTTGAACCCACAAAGACCGGTGAAATTGACTAATTGTCTCACGGTTATCCACGATTCTGTTACTGGGATGGTTTTGTCTTGGTCCTCAGAACAAAATTCCTGAACACATTTTCAGAACCATCCGAGGCCAAGGAAGCTTACCCCTTGGTGTAGTTCACCTAAAATCGTTTCACTTGTCATCACACTTGTCTTTGTCTGTCTTGATCAAAACAATTCTACTAAACCCAAGATGAGTCTCACTCCTGTTTGTGGTATCCTGTTAAAAGTTCTCTCAGCTAAACAATTAGTTCCACTTGTGGATGAAAGTATTGAATTACCTGTAAGCATTTGAGCATATTTAGTCATTTGCACCTCGGTGCTCTGTATCCAACTACTTGAAGCAGTGAATAGAACGTACCATACAGCTGCTTCCAGCATCAGCTGGCACATCTCACCTCATCTCGCCAGATCGGTACCCAAATTACACACGGACCAAGAAATTTTTTTGAATTTTATACACTCAACTTAGCCAAATAAGGCTTAGGGATCCCTATGGCACGTGACTCAACTTACACAACATTACACAGAGTAGCACCAGCCCCGAAGCCCTTAAATTTGTACACCACGGGTCCCGGGAGCAGGGCCGTCTACGAAAAGCCCTCTCGATGTTGCAGCAGCGAGGAGCATCAACCACCTCCAGTCGACACCCTCTAGCCCGACTCACCACAACTCACTCATCCTCTAACTCGAAACCGCCCACCATCACTGCTCCTATGCCATGTCGAGATCTCAATTTCGGCGGGTTTGATGACGATCTCAATAGCAACAAACCATCCCGTCGACAAAGAACCGGGGACTCACCCCCTCCTATGACCCGTGACGAAGCTTTGAGAATCAGTCAAGGCCTTGGATTACTTCAACACCCAACTACACCTCCCCCAATTCCCACTCACTTAGACGCTGACGATGGTTGGGAAGATATTCAAGATGAAAACGGTCTCAATGACGAAATCAGGCCTGACTCTCCCGGCAATCAATATGCCAATCATCAAAAATCTCTCCGAAGGGCTGAAGCCCGAGCAAGGTCGCTGGGAAAGTGGAAGGCTCTTGAATCCCAAATGACTGCCACTTTTCTCCACCTTCAGCACTCTACATTGAATTGGACCAAGAAGTACTCATACTCGACAAACAAGATTAAATGTGATGGTCCATTGGAAAAACTTTGACAACACCAAGTTGATCTGATTGACCTTATGAGTAAGTAGGATTTATTTACTTTCTCTCCTTTTCCAAATGAAGTGTTGATGGGCTATTCTTTTTGAAAAATTGATTAGGTCGCAGGAGAAAACGAGGGGTCACGTTTTGCGACTGTGTACCCGATGTTATCCGCCTTCTTCATGTTGGTTACATATCTGGCTCACCTCAGTTCCCTCACACTGGGTTCTCTATTCGGCTCGTACAATTTCACCACCAACTTTGGAACCATACAGTTGTATCAACTTCGGGTTTTATTGATGCGTTGATGGCCTTTCTGGACGAAAGATGCACTTCAAGACTATCACCTCGACCAATCAGAGGCAGAACTCAAAAGAACATCAACCGCAGTCTCAGACGTCCTCTTACTCAAGCAATCGACATCCATCGTCGTATTCTTGCCAATCAACAAAGTCTGTACGAAGAAGGCCTTCAACTTTCCCAACTCGATATATCGGCTGCTCGATGCTCTGCATGCTTTGGTCCGGCAGAAGGGGAAGTCAAGGTGTCTCCCAAAGAACCTGACGTCATCATTGCCATGGACGGTAATTTTCAACATCGCCATCAATCTTATGCCAGTAAAGACTCACCTCAAGAAGATCAATATCCGGACTTCTTCATCCGGCCTAGAAAACTTGAAGAAGAGGTTGTTGCTTGTCAACAAACCGATGCTCATGCTAATAACATAAAGGTACGTCTTTTTGTATGTCTCATTGCAAGTCAATCAATGCTGATGATGTCTTTGATTACAGACTTCATGTTCTGATTCCCACACTGCTGCAAACGATGTTCGCAATAGCACATCATGGGACAGATGTGATGATACAGGCCTGTTTGCAGGTGCATGTCGTCACGATGTACCACTTCACTTTGTGAATATCTATAAAAGCAGCGAAAAGTGAGCTTACACTCTTGTATTGAGCAGAAAAGAATTAAGAACTGACAATATTCTATTTTAAATGTAGACTGTATTACCCTGTGGCAATTCTCAAACGGCTTCGAGAACTGTACCCTGATAAGTTCATAGGCGTACTATACGATATTGGCTGCCACTTAGGCGTACATATAACAAAGGTCATTCGTGGTTTCATCACGTCTCTTACATCTCAGCCATCTAATCATTATTTTATTGATTTTATATCCACAGCACGGGCTATTTCCCCCAGACAATCTTAAAATGATTTTTGGTACTTCCGTTTTCCATGCATATGTGCATCAGTGGGCGTGTCAAATTAAATATCACCCTCGCTTCAACGACTTTTGGGGGCTTTCTGATGGAGAAGGACTGGAAAGGCTGTGGTCTTTCTTGTCTGCTCTCGTGGCCCCTCTTTGCATCTCCACTCGACTTCATCAATTACTGGCTATCCACTGGCGTGCCCTTTTTTATGCTTCCAAGGTTAAGGAAGGTTGTGGTAGGATTCCGTTGTCTTTCTTGGTGAAGATATCATGTTTATAACAAATCTGATGTGTGTTCAATCAGGACTGTGGCTTTTAAGAAGATATCGAAATGCAGTTAAGGTCTTGGGAGAAGCCCAATCTGCACTAAACACCCTCTTTCAAATGGCCAACCCATCCATACCCGGAGAAAAATATTCGGCTGAATTTTTCCGTTCCCAATGGGCTTCTGAGCGTGAAGCTTATGAAAGCAAGGAGGCGGTATTGCAGAAGCAGAAGTTGGAACTTGGTCGGCTCTTATCTTTACAAGATGAACTTGAGGCTGAGTGGTAAGTGGCTGTATATATACATAGGATGCAAAAGCATTAATAATCTCTTGATAGGTCGCAGCCGGCACTTACACCCCAACAGGTTCTCCATCGACTTCGAACAACAGCCGAACTCAAGGAAAGCATAGCCAAGCAGGCTGCGAAAGTTGGTACAACAGATGTGCTTTGGTTAGAAAAAGAGCAACAAGCATTCCTTAAGCTCTGGTACAGTAAGCATGAAGTTGGATTGAGGTTCATCGCCATCTGTGAGGAAAAGCGTCCTCTTCAACAGAGTCGCTCAGATGGTCATGATACAAATCTAGGTAAGTCATGAGTTTTTAAATACAAGCACCCAGCTTACTAGCCTTCGCTCAACTTTGAAAATAGGTCATAAGGGCAAGACCCATTTGCTTGTTGCGCTTCGGAAGCATGCGACACAGCTCAAGAAAATAGTTGAGACATATCGAACTCGTCGTGCACAATATCATCAGCAATATCCTGCAAATCAACTCCCACCCGACATCGATTATCATGAATTACTTCAAATTCAAGCTGATCATCCCTTCTGGAACAACTCTCTCTTCACAAAAATTCAAGCACCTTGGGCAGTTGATCCCACGACAAGGCACGGAATGCAGCAACTTGCATATGCGGATCGAGCCAAAGAGGAGCTCAGGCGCCTTGGTTGGGAGGTTCGCCGAGCTATGCGCTGGGCAACCACATCTCACGATCGTATTTGGAAACACTTCTTATCTCTACGTTTGGAACCAGACTCTGACCAAAATTTAGCAACCCCTCTCCTTTCTCACTTAACTCTTTCACATCTACCGTTAGAAGATCGTCGAAGTGCAGCTACGGTGATTGTCAAAAATGAGTTTGTCAAACTGACACACTTACAGACGACATGGAACGAAAGTCTACTGGAAGTGTTCTCTCAGACACATGCCCAGATTGGGGATGAGGACCTCAAGAACACTTGGAAATCCCAACTCAATCATATTTCGACTCTCCGTGAACAAGACAAGTTATCGATGATTCCTGGAGATATAGAAACCCCAGTAGATGTGGTTATGGATGAACAATATCAAGTTGAAGCGGCTATGGATGAACAATATCATGTTGAAGCGGCTATGGAGGATGGTCATGCTGTCTATATTGCAGCCCATGAAAGTGATGGGGATAGTAGCATTGATGGAGATGATGATGATTCAGTTGCTGGGCTTGTGCATGGGCTCGATTTGGTGGATATCAACTCCGCTGTTTATGACGATATGAAATGAAGCTGGAAAAGTTATGAGAAACACACCCTTGAGAAATGATATCTCATAATATTTAAGATGAGAATGTCACATTCCAATTATATTTCTTCTTCTTAGATGAGAATTATATCTCTTCTTCTTCTTTAAATCCTTTGTAGTTTTTCCTTTGTCACAGTAGATACTATTTTGAATGTAATCTCTGCTTACCAGTAATAGTAGATTACATCTTTTGCATCTACCGCTTTAAATTCTTTGTTGAAAATGATTAAATTGAATCTATTCTTACATAACACTCATCATCTAAGAAATGGACTTGGAAGGACTGTTTTCAACACCTCGACCCCTTGAGACTCATAATGATTTCTTTACTTTTCTATACTTTTTATGGATGATGAATTTAATTCCATTGAGTTCAGAAGAATTGATTTATCGAAGAATTGATAAATCAATTTGAATCGAATGTGGATTTTGATTTCAATTTAAATCCAAATTATCGAAATCATAAACCAACTCAACATTGAAGCATTTAAAGAACATCATATCACTCTGATATCCTTCTCTAGCCCGCAAGACTTGAAGCAAGACCTCGAGGTTTTAATGTACATAATTTTCGCTCATTCATGATATATATATGATGGTATCATCTGTTTTTGTGAACATTTGTCATCATACAAATGGCACGAATTGGCACAAGATGAGTACAGCTCACTCAATTTTGTTCAGAATTTGATGATATAATAATGAAAATTGTTCAGAAGATAATTCCATGAGGTGTTTAAAATGAGTTTCTGTGTGATTTCCGTCACCTTGACAAAAATTCCAAACAATTTGTGGAAACTTGAAATCACGCAAGTTGCACAAAATGAACACATCTCAGGAGATATCAATCCGTTTCAAAAGAGTCATTAATGAAAATTGTTTAGAAAGATATTTAGTGATGGGTTTATTATTGTACTTTTGAAAAAATGATCCATCTTCATTGGGTTTATTGGTTTGAGGTTGATGCGATGCCCTCTTGCATAACCTTATTAAAACCAGTAAACTCTTCATAACTCAGGAGAACACAGTCATGAGGGCTTCTTGACTATTTAGATTTGTTTTTAATGTACTACAAATTATTCTGACAAAAAACAACCACCCTCTCACGAAGTCACAATTGTTTGCAGTGTGTTATATTGTCATAGTTGAGGTTAAAAGCACAAATATGTGCATTCTGGAGCTGAAATTTTTGAGAAATTAGAGGTCACTTTTGGCTCAAAGCTCATTATTAAACCCCCCCTTAAAAACCCTCAAGAATTCACTGGAACAATTCCTGACCTCATAAGACCAAAACTGACTGAGATATGGGCATAGAAAAATGTGTCTCAAAAATCGAAATGTAAAAAGAGGTGTCAAGATGACTTTTTTTCAAAGAAAGCTATTATTAAATGGAAATCGAAATGGAATTCCAAACAACTCTCATTATTGAACTTCCGAGTTTGGAGCAAAATTGAGAGAGATACGGGCCATTTGCCACATTTACATCCACGCAGAAAATCACAAAAACCTCAATGTCACTATCAAGACATGAGATTTTGAAAAAATGGTATTACAGTCGTTTTCAAAAAGGTTGAAAAACCTTCAACAAACCAAAGGCCAGGTGGTCCGTGCGAGAGGTGGATACAGACCCTGTCTGGGCAAGCCAGACGCCGCCACGGGATACGCAGAACTTCTGATACAGACCTGTACACATGTACAGGCTTAGAATATGAAGCCAAGGGATATCGGCTCCCTCATCCGATCGCAAAAAAAAAACCTCAATCACTTCCACTCCACCCCATCCCATCGATTACCCCTCGATCAACTCTCCCCCGAATGTTTCTGGTGTACTCGGCGGCCATCAAGCTCTTGGCCACTCAGATGGCCATGGACGGCGAATCTCTTGACGCCATCAATCAAAAGTTACGCACTTCGATCTCGTCGGTCTCGATATGGCGTTGGAAACAACTCTACATTCGTACCAACTCCGTCATCAAAGATCCTAATCGATACATGGTCCGTGGCCGCCGCCACGTGTTATCAGACGAGCTCCTGCAAGTGCTTTACGAAATCGTCACCGGAAACCCATCAATTTACCTCGACGAGATCCAGCAAATCCTTGGTCGACTAGCGGATCTCCCCATCTCCAAGGCTACCATCAGTCGAGAATTACACCTCCGCCTAGGCCTATCTCATCTAGTAGCTCGTGGAGTGCACTCTGCGCAGTCGATCGAAGACCGCACAGCTTACATGAGGCGGGTCGGAAATATTCCAGCTGAATATTTCGTATTCATTGGTGAGTCTTGTTGAATACGTCCTCACTCTTTATGTAACCTTTTCTGACATTATGATTTGATTGTTGGAAGATGAGTCGGGGGTTAGGGGGCGCGACACGCTGCGAATGAAGAGCTGGGCTCGAAAGGGGGGTCGCAGTATCCGGCAGGTGCGAGACCACGATCAAGCCCACTGGACGATACTGCCTGCAGTATGCGAGCGAGGCATGATCGCAGGCGTTGTCCACGAAGGGCCAGTCGAGCGAGTTCACGTGGAATTGTTCCTTGAACGCAAATTGGTAAGATTCCCTTCCTTCTGCCCATCATGGTTTATACTCACATCTCTCCATTCTGTTTGGTATTAGCTTCCTTTGATGAACCGATACCCTAACGTCAATTCTGTCCTAGTCTTGGACAACGCTCGCATTCACCACGGAGGCTTGATAGAACAGCTTTGTCGGGATGCAGGCGTTCTTTTAGCATATCTACCGGCTTATTCACCGGACATGAACCCGATCGAAAATTGTTTCCACAGCATGAAGGCAGAATTACGGCGGGATGGACAATGGTTTGACCTCCATCCCGCCGATTTGCCTGAGTACATAATGATGTCGGCAGCCAAGGTAATGACTCGAAAGATCTTGCAACCGCTGATCTCTTTCTGTGGGTACGCTACCCCCGAATACTGGGAAGCTTACAACCGGGAACTGGAGAATTAGGTCCGTTGGATTGTGTATGATGATCATCCAAATATGTTCATCAAAAATGACTTAACTTTTCTTTCTTGTAGGTTCGCCCAATACTCACGAAGTGGAGCAGTGAGGTCCATGCTGGCAAGTAGATATCTGGTGAGAATTTGCAAGTAGATATCACCTATGGTGATAATTTGTTTTCCTTCGTGTCTGTAGTCAAGAGATGGAGTGTCCCCCGAAATTTGGTTGTTTAATTTTAGTTTATTTTGTTTCAATTTTCGTCTGTGTGTTTTTCTTTTCATCCTCGCGAATAAAAACGGTTTGTTTCGCCTGAAACACCAAAGTGGGTCATCCCAATATGAGAGAAGGCTTGTGACTAAGCGTGACTGTTAGTCACAAGCCTACAAAAATGGTAGCCGGACATCTTAACATGGACATCCTTGTTGAAGATGCCATGAAGTCGTTCATCAGTACAGGTGACAAAGGACACCTCTGAGTCCCATGGGTTATTTCAATGCACTCGAGAGATTTTTGTGAGTGGATGGGATTGTTGTGGGTCTTTTCGGACACTCAGTGGCTCTCAGGTGGATTGTTCAAGTGGTTCAAATAATCCACTCACAAGCTTTTGCAAATAATCCACTCACAAAGATTGGTGAGTTGATTCTTCGGTTGTGGGTCATTTTGGATCCTCAGTGGCACTCAGTTAGATTGTTCAAGTGATTCAAATTTGGGATCATTGAATCTTTTCATTGCTAAGCATAATTTCTCGGGGGTGCATGGAAAACAATATTTAAAAGTTGTCTAATTTAGACAACACAACTTTCATGGGAGATCCTCTAAGTGAGTGTTAAACAAGGGTTATAACCGTCTACAATCACCTATAATCTCTGGGAGGAGCCTAAGGACGTTGAAGCGACCGGGAAAGCATGTGCTTGAGCTGGGCCTTTCATTTTGTCCTTTGCCATTGAAACCATACGTTTCTTTTCAATAACCGACTGATAAAACCTACGGGGGTGCGTGAAGAGAACCATCGCCATCGGCCACAAGATCCCCCACTGTTGAACATCTCTGGCATTCATGACTTCCGGAAAGAGGAACGATTCGAAACCCGTCACTCCGTATTCGAACAAGACTCCACCTATTTGTTCGACTGCGTCCGCGTCAAAATCGCAAAAACGCAAATAGTCGTCGAGTGTGTGGAAGTTTTGGATCGAATGGAGTGTGTCGTAATCGATGTTGATGTGAGTCCCCTGCATCTCCTCATAACTGCCGATTTTGAAAGCGGTGACTTGAACCGGATCTTGAACCTTGCTGCGTTTGTTTTCGGAGAGGGGTGTCGCCAACATGGCTCTTTTGGAGTTGATGTCTTTCCAGACAAACTCTGCGTGGTCGGCAGGCGGAGAATCGATAGTGACACCATGGATGCCTTCGGCCTGCACAACAATTTGACAAGTCAGTACACAATAAGCGACCCCCAATGTCATCATGAAAGAACTCATACTTACCAAATATTTGGCCCATATGAGCAATTGACGATAGCTTAGGTCCATCTTTTGGGAGAAGTCCTTCGGATTGAAGATGCGGTAACCTTCGTTGTTACCGGTTTTCATCGAACTATGCCGAAGTTGGAGCGCCTTAAGGTGGACGTCTTCTTGATCTTCGGGAACGCATCGAGCCATATCGACAGCTGTGGTGGCCACATTGTCGATTTCATTTTGTGCTCGCAGTCGGGCTTTTTTCTTCAGTATCGCCTATTAGTCCGTGACGTAAGTATCCAATGTGAAAATGTCAACCACAGTAAGTAAATAAGGAAAAGCCCACTAACCTCTTCGGCTTCTTGAGCTGCTTTTTGCGGGTTCTCCATTGTCACGGTGAAACCAGATTCTTTCTGGGGGCAGTTCCTAACAGCCGAAAAAAACCGCACCAAATCGGCATCGCTCTTGATAGGGGCAAACTTCCCCTTGCCAAATTGGTCATGTCCCTTGACAATGCCCAAAATCCTCACAAGATTCCGGGCGTCGGCAAACTTCAAGATGGCCTCGTTACCCTTCTTGTCATCGTCCGTGGGGTCGATTTCGCTGGCCAGGAGGAACAGCCGGCTTTTGAGGCCGGCCAACGTGATTTTTTTGGTATCGAACTTCGTTTTAGTTGAAGGGAGGGGAACCGAAGTGTAGGTGGCCTTCTTGGCCTTAGCTGTAACCTTCGACGACTCAGCCCCTTTTTGAAGAAACAAGGTGAAGGAGACCGCCAACTCGCGCATGCTGGAGGTTTCGGACGATATTGGCCCGCCTAACCGCGTGAACCACGCGGTACACAAAACCAATCGCTGCTTGATCAGTTCCATGGGAAGGCATGGACAACCATAAAGAAAACAAGCACTCCACCTTGAGTGATTGCCTGCGCCGGATCGGGCTCGCTGGTTCCAGCGAGGTCGATCTCGTTCTTCTTATTGACATTGACACCTGGACGGGATCGAAATGCTGACATCAACATCTTTTTCCTTAGCAGAGAAACGAAGCGGCAAAAACATAGCAAAAAAACTTACCGGATGGTTTGGTTGGGGTCCCCTCGTAGACGTCCCCTTCGCTCGAAGAACTGACGGTGATCTCGTTCTTCCTCTTGTGGATACCATTCGCTTGGTCTGGAAGCCCTACATCATCCGACAATCGGAGCGCCCCATTCAAATCACATATAAAACAAAGAACGGCCGAAGGCCAAGAATACCCACTGACCCTTACTTTGAGGTTTCGTAGGTGTCGCTTCGAAGACTTCGGTGTCGCTGGACCTCGGGACTATAAAGTCACCCGCGCTTGCCACTGCATTGAGCGAAGAAGTGAGTCATCACGTATGATATAAGAAAGACTAAAGAGCACGGCCTACCTGGAGAAGGAAACGGATTATTTTCTAAATGGGTGAAATCATCCGGGGAGCTTGAATGGTCCACGGCGGTAGGTTGACTGGGGTTTGAGACATAGCGCCCTCCCGGTCTGATCAAGGGCGAGATATATGGCGGCACACGCGCGTTCAGACTCAAGGAGCCGAACGGAGTGACCGGTCTAGTGGGGGTATTTGAATCGACCGAACCTGTTCGCTGGATAGGACGCAGCGGAATGTTGAGCGCGCGGGCCCGCTGGCTATAAGTCTTCCAAGGCCTGTTGAAACAAATCAAGAAGACGTCAGCGGGTGTCCAACCTGAAGCAAACAATCCAAAAGTGAAAGGCCTTACGGGCCGGGTTGAGCATTCAATCGGGCTGGAGGGGGTACGTTTGCTTGGTTCATGGTGTGAAATCTTGGGCGGAAAAGGAAGCAGAGGTTCAGTTTGAATCCCTTTGATCGGTGGAAACCTGTCGATCGACTCCGAGATTTGGGGGTGCCACTTTTGGCCGGCCAAGAAGTGCTCGACGTTCCCGATTTGGCCATCCGGATCCAAGAGGGGTGGACTTGTGGGTGAGATAAAAGTGGATGAGAAGGTCGGGAGAGAATGGGGTTGTGGGAATGAGGCTTCTTCTAGCTGTCGTATGCGTAATAGGAATCTGGTGGTTTTGGCGGCAGGTGGCTTTCTGTAATCAGACTACTGCCACCTCTCGCACGGACCACCTGGCCTTTGGTTTGTTGAAGGTTTTTCAACCTTTTTGAAAACGACTGTATTAAACTCATTTTATAATTCATTTCAAAACAAATTTCATTATACGACCATCAATTTTTAGCCAAAATCAAGAGAGTTGTGCACAATTTGAGCCCTTTGTAACCCCAAAACATCACCAATACCTCTATCTAACCACCAAGAATACCTCTATCTAACCACCGAGAATAGGCATACTCAAAATTTAGTCTCATCAGACTCTAGTTATAATCAAATTTAAATCAATATTCATTTTGGCCCATCCTTTTTTGATCACATTGGTGTAAGATATGTTCATGTTGATACTTTGACAAGGACACAAATCAGCATAACTGCTTCATCCTTGGTCCAAACACCTTGAACATTGGCTCATTCTCTCCAGAAACAGTTCATCTTTCTGATGGTATCATCATGCTATGCTTTTGAAATCTGTGGCATGATCTACGAGCTTATATGTCACTCGTGCTCAGTGCATATTTGTCTCAGAGTGAACTGTACATAACAATGCTTTGTATTGTCATGTGCAACACACAATTCAGAATATCAGTTTGATAAACAAAAATTGACACTCGAATTCTTCCATGTTCTAACCTTGACATAACAGGTCAAGGTTTTAAAATTCTGTTTATCTTGAGTGCAAGATTTGATCATGCTGGTGAGGTCCAGGGCACGCAGTGCTCTTTGAAAGTTGAATGTGTATTTTGGGCCGGAATTTTTCTCCATTTCATCATTCTATATGATCTTGTTGGGAGGATGTAGGACATTTTGATGAATGTTTACATCCATTGTTGGCCTTCAATTTTTTTCGAGTTCCAGACAAGTTGTGATTCTCAAGTCAGAAACTTTGGTTCTACCAATATCAAATGGTCAGAAACTTGGTTCTACCAATATCAAATGGTCAGAAACTCACGGTTTTTCAAATTCAAATCAACTTTGGTTAAAGTCAAAGTGCTCTGAAACCTTCTCTGAACCTTACTTTTCAACCTTGAAAATTTTCCACTACATTCCCTTTGCACCCAAACTTTTACAATGAACAATTATCCAACGTATAACCATGAAAATCATGCTCACCCTCAAATGCAATCACAGGTGCATGTTACAGGGGGATCCCAGGATCAAGCTGGCTTTTATCACACAAGTTTTATTGGTCACAATCAGGAGCGTCAAGTTCATGCCCAACTTGATGACCAACCTGCTGACAACCTCTCTCTGCAACAACATGGTGGTCAGCAACATCATCTTCAGCAACATTACAACCTTTACAATACGTATCCTAACTCAGCTCAGCCAGACCAAAACAACCTTTACAACTCTACGTATCCTAACTCTACCTATCATCACTCTGACCGCAATAACTCGACCGTGCATGGTCAGCAAAGCCAACTAGATGATACTAACAGGTCTGAACAAAGTCAGCTTCAACAGGTACAAAGCGTAAACTTTGGCAACCTACTTCTTACTCCTGAAAATCATCAACGCGTTGCCTCACATCAACGTGTTGCTTCAGTTCTTCCTCTGCAGTCGCGTACTTCTCATACAAGCGCTGTCCCCAGAGATCATCAACCGCCGCATACACACAGTTCCTCCACAGGAACTCTTCGTCAAACCCAGATACCTGCAACAACTCAGACAACGACTCAGAGGCGTAGGAATGGCTGTCGTCCCCAAGAAGAGCCTGCTAGTGTATCTCAATTACCACTGACAATTGAATCCACCGCATCTACTAGCCTGACCACGCCCACATTGACACAGACACAGGTACCTACAACTACGAGGGCAACAGTCAATCTTTTTCTCCCTAACTCACTCAGAGGAGACAAAAATCGTCAACAACCAACATCAAACATCCCAACACCAGACGAGATGATGAAAAAGACATCTGTCAAACTGCGAATGCTTTCTGAAAAGCATGCTACCAAAAAGGAAACCGTACCAGCAGCCTTAAAAAACCATTTTATGAAATTACACGAGGAGCTTGATACAGTATTGGCAATCAATTGCATCAATCACCAGGTTTCGGTCAAAGCAGTACGTAAACTGTGGTATGTAAAATCCTGTCTTTCGATTAATCTGACCCTATACAAATACATTGACGTACAACATCAACATTATAGGGGTGAAAGGGGGGTGCGGAGAGGTCCAAACAGTTTCCAACAGTGGTATAAAAGTGGAGAGGTTAGTGCAATATTCAAAGAGAGTAAGCTGTCTCTCTTCTTCAAATCACATACGTATCATAGATTCATATGAGTACGTCAATCTTCCAGCCTCAGGTGTAGCAGATGGACGAGGCTCAGCATTGGCCTCAAGTGTATGGAAAACGAAGTCGCAGGAAGAGAAAGATTCCTACAAAGTAGAGAATCAACCAGCAATCAGCGCGACTACATCCAACTTGAACAATTTTCTACCCAACACCGGGGACGGAACAGCAAGAACAGAAGTTGTCTCCAATGCGCGAGCCAAAAATATGTCTTTGGCAAGCGCACGAGCGGCTGTAAACAATTTCATGATCAAGTGGCAAAGCGAGGTTGTTTTTTTCACATTTATAGGAAGAGATTCTCACTGACTATTGTGTACTTTCAGGCTAATAATATGGCTGCAACATACGAGGGTGACTTCATCATGATAGGTGTATCAAATTACTTAGGTAAAGATAGCTACCAGCTTGTCCGAGCCACACCACGCGCTCTCAAGTGGGTCGAGCACAATAGGATATGTAACCCAAAGAATCATTTTGCAGCACAACTCCATGCGTTTGTCACTGGAACCCAGGCTGGCCTACTCAATTCAAGTCAAAACAAACTGGATGGTAAGTCTTGCTTATTTACACTTTGCCAAGCATGCACCTACTAATATGTTCTAGTTACGCAGACAGAGCAAGGTGTTGAGAAGCCCTGTCTGAACTGATCAGTAAGTCAGTATTGCTACAATCTTTCTTTGATTTATTTTCTGACTTTGTTGCCTGCGCCTCTCTTTTGCTTACATCCTTCTTAGAAACAAAGACACAAGACAAGGTCAAGAAGTGGACGTGGAAAGGTTGCAAGGAAAAGCTAGTTGAGGACGGCTACTATGTAAAACTTGCCTTGAATTCAAAGTCTCACATAAGTTATATCATGCAAGATAGTAATCAACTAACCCAATCACAAGCTCGTGATGTGCTGGATGATATCTTGCACAACAATATTCTAATTCTGGAAACCGAAGAGGGTCCCACTCAAAAGGCCAAACGCAAACGCAACCATGAATCTGATGAACCTCCCGCTACAATTCAGGAATATCAAATCCCTTCTGTTGACAACATAGCAATCAACATCAACAAGTCTCCTATTGTAAATCACTCCGCAAATGATGACACACCGGCCAAAGATGCGCCTATTACCAATAGCCTATCAATTGCTACAGCTGTCGATACAACATAGACAACAAAGTTAACGAGCTGCTTGTTATCAGGATTTCTTTATCAATATTATATCAATTTGATTTTAGTCAATTTTATTACTACAGAGGACTGCAAGCTATCAAAATCGATATCAATTTCTTTTGTCCTCATTTAGCCGTTTTAATATTAGGGGCTCTTTCTCTCTCGGTTTATCAATATTCTTCTCTTGTTTTATCATTTAGATCGGCTTTGACCAAAGTGCAACCAATCATGTACATATCTCTTCTACAATTACTCAGATTTGAAAAAATGAAATTGGGAAAGGATATAAATTCGATATATAATTGAAGTGTATTGTTTCACTGTGTTTTTTCCTCTCAGCGGGGTGAGGTATCAATCTTGATTGGCTTTTTGATCACTTTGAATTTCTCTTTGAGTAAAGTAAAATACAATCTTTCATTCCGTAAGAGATATTTGACAACTTCCACTACAAAATTGGGAACCAATCAATTGAGGATCTGATTACAGCCAGGTCTAAGTGAGTGGGAATTGGGGGAGGTGTAGTTGGGTGTTGAAGTAATCCAAGGCCTTGACTGATCCTCGAGGCATTGTCACGGGTCATAGGAGGGGGTGAGTCCCCAGTTCTTTGTCGACGGGATGGTTTGTTGCTATTGAGATTGTCATCAAACCCGCCGAAATTGAGATCTCGACATGGCATAGGAGCAGTGATGGTGGGTGGTTGTCGAGTTAGAGGATGAGTGAGTTGTGGTGAGTCGGGCTAGAGGGTGTCGACTGGAGGTGGTTGATGCTCCTCGCTGCTGCAACATCGAGAGGGCTTTTCGTAGACGGCCCTGCTCCCGGGACCCGTGGTGTACAAATTTAAGGGCTTCAGGGCTGGTGCTACTCTGTGTAATGTTGTGTAAGTCGACTCACGTGCCATAGGGATCCCTAAGCCTTATTTGGCTAAGTTGAGTGTATTTATAAAATTCAAAAAAATTTCTCGGTCCGTGTGTAATTTGGGTACCGATCTGGCGAGATGAGTGAGATGAGGTGAGATGTGACAGCTGATGCTGGAAGCAGCTGTATGGTCTAACTTAACTAAGTCCCTCGATGCTGGACAGCTGTCAATCAACGAGTTGAATCCGCATGTCTCAGCATGAGGGAAGTCACGTTTAGATGCAGCTATCGCCGTTCTAGCTGCCTGGTGCTGAGCTTCCAATAGATAGGCGCGAAAATTGTCTCTTGAACTCCATTTCAAAAAGCTATCATGTATCATTTCAAAAGTCCCCTTCAGCGGCTCGCTTCCGAAGACGTGGCGCAAAGATACTCCACCGCGCAACAATTCGTAGTTTTTGATTATCTTCCATGCATGAGTCTCGTGAAACATGTGGTGAGGACGTATGTAGCAATTGTTGTTTGGGTATCGTAATTGGTAAATGCAGCTAAAGTCTACTAAAAGATCCTTCACGAGAGAGCAAAGCAGGGTGTTTTTTCAAATCAACTCGTTTGAAGCGCACGTCACAATTTTCCCCAAGCTTGTACTTTCAGTCCTTGCTAAGTTGAAATCAGGCGTCTTCCATCCATTGGTGACAGGTGAAGGCAAAATCGTAGAGGCTGTGACTACACTGTCAAAGTTGTTCATTGTCACGTGTGGCTGGTTTTCTAAAAAAGAGGGAACTAGCTTGGGGTAACAATTGGAACAAAGACAAGGTCGCATTCCTTTGTCTTGCTGCCTTTGCTTCTCTTTCACATAAAACGGATCTTGAGGTGACAAAGCAATGTGACCAATCCTGTGTGAGGAGAAGCCATCAGCTAACGTGTGGTGCTATCCATAAAACTAGTTCACTTACATATTATCGACCTGAAAAGCGATTCAAAGACAGACTGGGGTGATAGTTAATGCATCCATATGATCATCATTGGTCATCTTGTAGGGATTGACAAAATCAGAGGGATGATTCTTCCCACTGCTGCGTTTTGTTTCTACAAGCATGATGCCCACTGCTGGCCTACCATCACGTCCAGCACGGCCCACCATCTGACCCAGAACGGAGGGATCCATGCGGCCGATGGTAATCACTCGACAAGTTTGGGGCCAATCGCTACCCATACCCAAAGCCATGGTACAAGCCATGATAGCCACCTCACCACGACCATACGCATCGATGTGATCCTGCTTGTCCTTTGAGCCCGTCACCGCGTGGAATCGACAAATGAGAGAGCTCGAACCATCGAAGCGTTTGTTCTCATCTTCACGTGCGACATGGATTGCTTGATGAATATCCAGAGTTTCATTCTGACTGTTTGAATAAACAAGTGTTCGGGGTATCATTGAATCTTCTATGATTGATTTTGGTGGAAAAAATCGCTGGACATCGTTTCCGGGTTTTGATGGGAATTCGAGAGGTATTCGAATCAATCTGATCTCGTCTCGCACCAGCTCGCCCTCAAGCATCACCACATCCCCCTCCTTCCATTTCAAGTTGGCCATTATGGACTCGACAGCCTCAGGTCGACAGGTCGCTGACAACAGAAGCACCGGTACATTGCTTGAAGTCAATCGCTGAGCCAGATTCCCATAAGAAGGCCGAAAAAACCGCCCGATCCTGAGTTCGAAGATGCACAGACGAGTGACAAGCCACTCGAGATTTCACCAGGCCCCACTCGTAAACCATATGGGCTTCATCAATCACAGTTAAAATCAGGCGTCGTTGGAATTCATTTGAGAAGAATACAGATCGAAAAATGAGATTGTTGAGATACACCTCAGGGCTCTGCCAAAAGCTCACAGACACATCAGATGATACATAGATGGATTTTCATTGAGGGATTTTGATTCTTATGAAACTTATGCTCACCATGTACACAAACTGGTAGACTCCATTTTTAATATCACCAAAAATTATCTTCGTCGCGTTTTCTGCATTGCAATGAATCGCGGATATGCCTCGCTGGACCTTGCTAGCAATCTATGTTATGGGAATGTAAATCAGTATGAAATCAGGTTGAGTTTACTGCACCAATATCCGCGGAAAAACGTACCTGGTTATTGCCTAGCAAATCAAGAGGTACAATTGTTAACACAATGTACTTCGGCTTATCTTGATGCAATCCCGCGTAGACCTCAGGAATTCGCGACTTGCCAAACCCAGTCCCCGCACGTAAAAAAGCGTGTTGCTTATTGACTAGCGCAACAACTGTTTCAATTTGAGCATCTCGACCTGGTTGTTCAAACATCGTCATAAACTTATCAGCAACCACATTGGTCTGATATTCTTTAGTATTGTGAACTAGAGTCAATGGAACCTCCGGCTTTGCTAATTCCCGGTTCCTTTGCCAAGTTGCGGGGGTATTTTTGATTGGACTGGCATTGAAGGTTTGGGAGTTTGAGCAAGTAAGCATGTTGAAGGTAATAATTGGAGACAATTCAGAGATTTGTGGTGGCCCATGGAAGAATCGGTCGTACCACTGCCGGGCCAGCTAAATACCAGTGTGATCCCACACTGTAACTCATGGCTTTACACAAAAGCTAATGGCCACTTTTTTCTCCATTGATTCAAATGTAGCTCAGTGACCAACCGAGGAATGTCGAGAATTCGACTTGTACATTATGCAGCAAACTGCAGCGCATATGCCCATGCAACGCGGTCAAAAAAACCTCGGTGAGCTCGCAGATATGAGCATATCAAGATTCCCTCCGCAAATGAAACCTTACCCCTCAGGCCAGAATGTGGACATTAGGTGTAAGTCCCTCATGCTGAGACATGCCGATTCAACTCGTTTGACTGGCAGGTGTCAGCATCGAGGGACTTAGTTAAGTTAACAGAGCACCGAGGTGGTCATTTGAATGATTTTTGCGGCTCGAGAAATTTGTCTGACAAATGTGATTCTTCCTCAGCTTACTTAATTAGGCCACGCGATGGGCTTAGTAGCTGACGTCACCCACTATATGCATTATCCCCGACGTTGATGTTTTTTTGGATCATTGATAAGTTCTCCACCAAACCTATTGACTATAGCAGTCAGTTCTTCTCCATAATTACGACCTCTAAACTCTTGTCCTAGGGAAATCACAATGAGATTATATATTCTTGGTTCCGGTTGAAACAGTTTAAACGCGCTCCACCAGCCGCGGTTTCTATACACAAGTCAAACCTCTGAAATCCGGTGCACTTGGTGGACACATACATTTGTACAAGATAGTAGAAGTGACCTCATTTCAGAGTCAAAATTCCTGCCAGTGGATCAACTTCTTGGATCAAAATAGCGGATTTTGGAGGACCGGAATGGGTTAAGCAATGACAGCGTAAGACCTTCGTGAGAAGTTATCTTGGCAGAATTTATTTCTGACGACAATTTTGTAAGTACAATGGTAGGTGCTTGTTGAGTTGAAGTTTTTAACTTCATTGCCTCTTAATCGGAAATACTCTTTTTCCTGCCACCTTGCACACTGCAATACATCGTCATTTCATCTCGCAAAACAAATCGAGTACATCATCAATCTGGAACTTTAAAATCTTTTTTTTGTCGGTTCTCAGACTTTTGAGCATGATTCAGTACAGTATCACCTACCTTATCCTTTCGGCCGCAATCGGAGGTGATTATCTCTCAGTTATGGTCCCGGGTGACTTTTAACTAAACTTATAATCGTTGCCTTTCTCTTCGGCTAGCTATCGCTTTGGGATCTCCACTTCCGACGTAAGCAGGTTTTCTAAACTCTTCATCTGTTGATTTGAGAAACTGATCCGGCTGGTGAACTTTGACAACTGGTAGGCAATTTGGTATGTCGAACACTAAAGGAGGAGACTTGATGTCACGAAGCCCAAGGTAAGTTTTGAATTTCTTTGCTGTGGCCATCTAACGCTCTGAAAAAGTCAAAGATTAATTGATTGGCACGATAGCCCTCAATGGGGATCGTTTTTTGGCTGGGGGCTGGGATTCAACAAAAAAAGTTTTAAGGAATCCGATAAGCAATTTAAATTACCCGGTGGTGTTTCTGTTAGTAATGATGATGATGATGATGATTAGTTTATAGGTCGTTACTGCTTCTCTACCTCGGTAAATAAAGCTGCAAGTCACCACTAGGTCTGAGTTGTCTGGCACTGTTGTGATTATAGTCTTTCGGCTGATCAATCAAGGCAATTGATATGATGAAGATGTGATACATACAATCGGAATCATCACAAGTCTTATGATCTACGTGAGGTTTTGAGCTCAAGGTGGAAGATTTGCTTCGAGGTAGAATACAATGTTGCATGAGTACAATACTCCCACTGTGATCTGACTATTCCCGCTGATCCCAGACAGTGGAAAACTCGCTGGGCAAAGTGCGCCTGAGGCTTATTTAGTACAAGGTTCCAAGATGATTTTAACCGCTTCAGTCCAAGGCTCAAGACCACTATTCACCTATAGCGGATTGAGCGATCTTCATTGTCTGCTGTTGAATTGTGTGGGGTGTGGTCAAGGCACAATCCTGTTTGAGAAGGGTCATGTGAGGATCGAACAGTAGAGTTTTGAGAATTTGACAAGTTGAAGAATATCCAATTAGTCATGCTGGGGATTTGATGAGATCAATCAACATTAAAAAAGGATTCGATCTGATTTTAACCTTCTCAGCTTTCGTTTGATTGGATTCTATTGAATAAATTGATATCCTCAATCGCTCTTATTCGATTTTCTTGTTACCTCCTCTTCCCATTCATCCCTTCAACCTTTTTCAAAACCTCAATCTGGTTTGTGATTTCTCTTGATCGGATTATCTGGATTTGATTCATGGATCTCAAAGCTCATTTTCTCTTGTCCTTCATTTCATTGACTCAATTCTATTCATTTTGAATCAAACGCAGACTCGCCCAGCTCTCAAACTCCTCACCTCTTGGTCAAACTTAGTATCTTCAGCGAAGTCGAACACATCAAGTGCGTATTCTTACTGAATCATTATCGCTGCCTGTAAGTCGCCCAGCATATCCATATACCATCTTCCTTTTAATCTTCGCCTAAATTGTACATATATGCGCTTGGTATCACATATCAATTAAACTCGAGTCCCTTTTCTACATATGTACTCATCAGCGAGGGGCAGAGATCTTGTTGATCAGATCATAGTACAACAATTGTGTTCGAGATCGTTTGATTCCTTCTTTTGATCCTGTTGATTCCTTCTTTTGATCCTGAGATTTACCCGACTTGGCTTCCAAGACCGAAACTCTCCTCTCTCATCATTTACTTGTTTCTTGAGCTCTTGAGCTCTCTACTTTTCCACACCATAGAGTCAAATTAAAATCGATAACCACGCGGGCACTGCAAATTGGCTAGTATCCCATGCTGCGGTTAAGCTGATCAAGCCCCTACATACTGCGTTTGATATAGATTTGCTCGCGCCGTCCGCGATACTTATCACTACAGTAACCAAGCTCAATCATCTTCGCCACCGGTCAATTGTGTTTTTCAACTCCTGTTAGTTTCTGCCTCCTTTTGACAATCCATGCGTGCTTTGCTTATCATAAAATCTGCCTCGTTTAGAGCGTTCTTCGTAAATCGGTCGAATCTCATTCACCCTTCTCTTTAGGCTATAATACTTGCACTTAGCATTTACTCAGGTGCAATATGGGTCTCCTCAGGGAAGTTGTGGCCAATTTACCTAGAATTCCTAATCGTGAAGAACGGTTGGCCAACAAAGCCGAATCGCCCATCACCATCTGTCGTAGACTATCATGGAAGCAATGGTTCTACTGTGAGCATCTTTTCTCACCTTCCTCTCAAAAAGAACAGGCAAGGAGACTAATTTTGTTTTTATGCTCATAGTCTTCGTAGGCTTTGCGGCCTGGTTGATGGATGCCTTTGATTTCTTTTCTGCCAGTCTTACTCTTGTACGACTGAGCGAACAGTTTGGAAAAGACGTTGAACAAATTACCACCTCGATCACCCTCACGCTCCTCTTTCGATCAGCAGGCGCATTCGCCTTTGGAATTATAACAGATCGATATGGTAGAAGATGGCCTTTAGCATTCAATTTGCTCTGTATCTCTGCACTGTCACTTGCTACCTCTTTTGTCAATACCTTTCAACAATTTCTTGCCGTCCGATCTTTATTTGGTATTATGATGGGAGGAATTTATGGTATGGCTGCTGGTTAGTCCATACAGCTCTCGTGTAACTTCAGACGTTATACCAATACTTATTCATGCCTTGATCACACTGACTTTCTTAAAAGCAACTGCGCTCGAGAATATGCCAAGTGAAGCGCGTGGTCTATTTTCGGGTATATTGCAGGTCAGTTGTTTTTAGAAAAGCCCATCAATACTTTCAGAAACAATACCGCTACATGGACATCAACATTGACTTCTTCAACTTGTCCAAACCATGTCTGCGTTCACAGCAAGGATACGCCGCCGGTTACCTCCTTGCCGCATCTGTGAATCTCACCCTCGTTTCAGACACAGACGACTGGCGCGCAATTTTTTATTTGGGTTCAGGCCTTTCATTTTTAGTCGCCCTCTTGAGAATGAGCTGTCCAGAATCTGAGGTATTCTTGAAGGCACGAGAAGAGGCTAAAAAGAATCCTGACCCAGAAGGTCGGTCGGCGTCAACTGTTTATATTCATTCACTCAAAACAGCCCTTAGGCTTCATTGGGGTCGATTTATCTTTGCAGTTCTTTTGATGACAGGTTTGCCTTTCATTTCAAGTTTGTTTTGTATTCTTCTCATCTGACAAAACCATCCTTGTGACAAATCCAAATGATCAGGCTTTAACTTCTTCTCTCATGGCTCTCAAGGTAAGTCCAGATGCACTAATGGAACGCCCAAACTAGCTTCCAAGAACCATATTGAGTCTTTGATTTGACCTGAAAACTATAGATCTGTATCCCACCTACGCTCAAATATCCAAAGGCATGACTCGTAATCAATCTTCAATCCTGACCATCATTGGTCAGTCAATCATCCAGCATCCTTGTATCCGTTTCATGATCCACCTGACATATTGATTTTTGGGGTAATAGGAAATTGTGGGGCAATCGTAGGAGGTTCAGTGGCCGGATGGTTATCTCAATTTCTTGGTCGTCGCCTTACCATCATCCTCATGGCTCTCTGGGCTGGTGCCTTTATACCTCTGTGGATACTCCCTAATTCCTTCTCGGGTCTTGCGGCAGGAGCTTTTTTCCTTCAAATTGGTGTTCAAGGCGCCTGGGGTACGTACATTGAGACTATCTGGATTATCCGGTGCCTTTGAATCTGATTGGTCTTCAATTTTGACATTGCACTAATAGGTGTAATTCCCATTTACCTGAGTGAGATCTCACCCCCGGCTTTTCGGGCCATCTTCACTGGCTTGACCTACCAGCTAGGTACGCCTACCATCTCAGTATCTTCCCTCTGAAACGTATTTTTGATTTTATCGTTTTTGTTGGCGCATACTATCACGCAGGTAATATGGTCAGTTCTGCTTCTTCTCAAATAGAAGCTGCTGCAGGTAGAGCACATCAAATCCGTAACCGAGACGGACGGATGGTCGCGGATTATGCCTTTGTTCAAGCGATCTTAATCGGAACCGTTGCAGGATATATAATCATCATGATCTCTTTAGGACAAGAGTTTAGAGGTCGTAAGTTTGAAGAAGAACCAGCAGCAATGGTTAATGGAATGGGTGAAGAAAATCTTCATCATCCTGATCATGATCAAATAAAAGAGATGGAAAAGGAGAAAGCATAATCATCAACTTGAAATTGAACATTTCTTTTTGAATCTGTTAATTGATCTGATTTTTTCTTTTTGTATGAATGAATGAATGAGATTGATTCAAAATATCTAGAATTGAGTATTATCTTTTTTATTTTGGTTTTTTTTACCGGTTGTGTTTTTAGGTATCTCATTTAGTAATCCAGTCTTGAAATTGTAATTAATTAGCTTAATGGTTTTTTTCTTTGAAATCTTATTCTTTGATTAGTCGTATGATAAAGAATTTATCACTTTCACCTGGATTTTGTCTTGTTTCAATTAGGGAAAATTGTTCTTTTGATGTTTTGATTGTGTTTTCCACATGATTCGTCAGGTAAATCATACATTGAACATCATCATCAATCTATCCTTGCATGCCTTTTAGCTTTAATATCTTCATTTTTCCTTCCAATGCAAACTCACAACCACGTCTTTGTTATCAGTTATCTCAAGATGGATCTTATCACTTGAAGCTTTCATCAACACATTGCTTGAGATTCATATGATCTCTTCATTGAACTTATCAGTCATCAAAAGAACGAACCTTACTAGAATTGTCTTGTGTCAAGCCACCATACCTCCTCCCAGTCACGCAGGGTAATGTTGAGATGGCGTGTAGGTAGTGTGACGTGTAGGATTGTTAACTTGGAAATACATATGCTAGTCCTTGTGAATTTCATCGATCGTATTGCAAATCCCCGAATGCAATGTTCTTGCTCAAAACTCAACATTCCGAGCATTTGAGAATAGTTTTGAGATCTTCAGCCTGATCAGGCCTGATACCTGTTCACATGTAGCTCTTTTTGAACATCCTCGAGAGCCTGTTCTTGGACCCTTCAGATGTTAATTTTGAGCGATGAAATCGGAGCTCAACAAAGAGAATTGCAATTGGATGTTTGAAAAGAGCTATAGATGGAAAGCCACTGGACTGAACGTTTCAACAGTGGTCTTGAAAGATTCAAATACTGTGTTCTGAGGGAGGACATCCAATTTGGACCTTCGCGAGGTATACTTAATCTTGGAAGGGGAATGTACATTTCGTTTACTCTGGCTCTGATCAGTGGCACAAGGCCTGGAGGTTGGTTCGACGGTAGTGTCATCTTAGGTCATCTTCCTTTTGGACAGCGACATCGGACTCAACGTATCAAGATGGTCTGCTGCTTCCTCACGTTACTGATTGAGGATGGTGTCACAGTTTACAAAACGATGCCTGCTTTGTACCTATACTTTGATCCTTACAAAGAGAAAGTAGGGACGCAAGCAAGCAACAAGAACCTGGACATGCGATGCCAAAATGAATGAAGAGTTCAAATGATGATTGTGGACAGAGAGTTCTTCGAGTGCCATCTGAGCTTTTCAAAGTTCGATAGACAAGATGAATCAATACAATATCATATGGAGAAGTGTTTAAAGAATGAAGGTTTAGATTCGAAAAGTCGATACGCAAACTTAATTATGTAATCTAGATAAAGTAAAGGTCAACAAGAAGGAATGTGTAAAGGGGAAAGGAGATGACGAGACGATAAGGTAGCTATTACGTATACAAGATGATCTTCCTGATTCTCTATCAAATCAAATTCTCAATCATCAGCCAAGTCTTTGGTCATAGTCATAGATTGTACGTGCAAATTATTTTGACTGCAACTTTGAAAACTATCAAACTCTCAAATTAACAAACACAATTTCAACATTCAAGAAGCCAAGGTAAGTTGCCGATGTTCGGAATCACATCATATGTGCTAATTATCGGTTTCCTCAATTGTGGAATTCGGAGAAGGGCTGTAAGGACGATAGTACGAGAGAGATCAGATCAAGTGACAACTTGCAACTCTACTCGCTGAGGTACTATCAGAATTTTGACGACCTACATAACAATTAACCAAGGAGACCCGCTATACGGCTCAACAATCCCGGGTTGTCGGATTTCGAAACAGAGTACGAACTTTGGGCATATGAGGTTGCCATCCAGTTCGATCCCATCGAATTGGTTGCCATTGGATCGGATGCCATCGAATTGGACGCCATCGAATTTGATGCCATCGAATTTGATGCCATCGAATTGGTTGCCATCGGATCGGATGCCATCCAGTTTGATCCCATCGAATTGGTTGCCATTGGATCGGATGCCATCGAATTGGACGCCATCGAATTTGATGCCATCGAATTTGATGCCATCGAATTGGTTGCCATCGGATCGGATGCCATCAAGTTGGATGCCATCGGGTCAGATGTCGTAGATGTCCGTGTCCTACCCGTCCTGGGTGAATCTTCTTCTCGAAGAAGTTTAGCCTTAAATGACGCAGCTGGATCCCAAAAAGACGTTCCCAGACCCCCCGCAAACCAGGGACTGCCGTAACAAATCATTAAGTGTCAACTTGAAGACTGCTAAAAAATCACAACTTACTTGCGCTTGGTGTGTTGGGAAGTTTGACTGCCAGGGCTGAAGTTGCCAATGAGGAAAAAGATGAGCACAATGACATCAAAGGAAGGCTTTGAAGTGACTTACCGGAGCTGCAGGTTGGTTGGGCTTCGTGGCATCAAGTCTCCTCCTTTAGTGTTCGACGTACCAATTTGCCTACCGATTGTCGAAGTTCAACAGCCGGATTAGTTTCTCAAATTAGAAGATAAGGGGTACAGAAAACCTGCTTACGTCGGAAGTGGAGAGCCCGAAGCGATAGCTAGCCAAAGAGAAAGGCAACGATTATAAGTTTAGTTAAAAGTCACTCGGAACCATAGCTAAGAGATAATCACCTCCGAGTGCGGCCGAAAGGATAAGATAGGTGATCCCGTACTGCATCATGCTCAAAAGTTCAAGAAACGACAGAAAAGAGAATTCGAAAATCTAGATTGGTACTCGATTTGTTTTGCGAGATGAAATGACTATGTATTGCAGTGTGAAGGGTGGCAGGAAAAAGAGTTCGACTAAAAGGCAATGAAGTTAAAAAAGATTCAATTAGTACTATCCTGTACTATCAAAAACATCAACTCAACAAACATCTACCATATGAAAAATCGTCGTCAGAGATAAATCTGCGCCAAGGTAAGTAACTTCTCACGAAAGTCTCACGGTGTCACTGCTTGACCTTGGTGCAGGCTCTCGAACGCAAAGACTTCGAACCTCTGCATTCCGGTCCTCGAAAATCCGTCATCATGATCCAACAAGTTGATCCACTGGCAGAGATCTTGACTCTGGAATGCGGTCACCTCTACTATCCTGTACAAATGTGTCCACCAAGTGCAGCGGAGTTCAGAGGTTTGACTTGTTTGTAGAAACCGCGGCTGGTGGAGCGCGTATGGCTTGCTTAAGCTGTCTTAACCAGAACCACTGTTGCAAAATATATATTCTCATTGTGATCTCTCTACGACAAGAGTTTAGTGGTCGCAATCATGAAGAAGAACTGACTGCTATAGTCAATACGTTTGGTGAAGACGTTAGTTATTAAGCCCATCACATGGCTTATTAATCAAGCTGAGGGAGAACCACTTAACCGGACATTTGTCAGAAAATTTTCTCAAGATTGTAAAAATCATTCAAATGATCAAATAGTATGATTTTGGGGTCTCTATTGTAGGTAGAGAAAAATATAATAAGCATGAAGAGTAAAAAACAAATAATATGAATTCCACAATTGATGTTTACCTATTGTAGGTAGAGAAAAATATAATAAGCATGAAGAGTAAAAAACAAATAATATGAATTCCACAATTGATGTGGAAACTCAGAGTTGAGAACAGATTGAGTTTTGTTGACTGCAGCGTTGATGGCTGTGCCGCAGTCGTGCTGTCATGTGACTACAACACCCCCCCCACGACAAGACACAGACATCCCTTGATGTTATGAAGAAAAAAAAAGAAAAAAATGAAGACAAAAGACATAGATCATGTTATGGGTCTCTTTTATCCAATGTTGGGAATACATTCTCCCAGGTTGTCAATGTTGTTGTGCCTCAGTTTCAGAATCAGCAACATTATGGTGTAACCATGTCTGTCCCTTTTGCCCGATGTTGAGAATCCAATCATTTGTCATCCTGGTATAGTTTTGCCCCATGCTTGGAATCGAGTACCTTGACAAAATAGAAAAAAATGAGATAGAGGTAAGAGAAAAAATAAAAATTAAGAAATGATAAGAAAGGAAATATTGTATTATTTCATCGGTAATTGTTTGTTAAATTTTAATCTTAAGTTTTTTAATCCGTTTTCATGTAAGTTTGGACCTAGTGGTTTTGTCAGAATGTCTGCACGTTGTGATTTAGTGTCTATCCAATGCAAGAAAACTCTTCCTTTATAGATTTGTTCGTTAACGTAATAAAATTCTCTATCCGTGTGACATGTTCTTTTGTTAGAAGAGTTATCACTAGCCACGTGGATTGCTGACGTATTGTCACAATGCATATCAATGACATTGCCTTCTCCAGTCAGATCTTCTATTAGATTCCTGATCCATATAGCATCACGGCACGCGGTGCCCATCGCCATATATTCGGCATGACACGTTGAAGTCGCTACACACGTCTGGCGCTTCGATGTCCATGATGCAGGGCAATTCATGAAGTAAGTTATGAAACCGTGAGTTGATCTTGATCCTTCCCCACCCCAATTCGCGTCAACGTAAGTATGAATTGGAGTGTTGACTTTATCTCGTAATGGTTTGATTAGCAAATCAGTGACACCGGACGTGCTCAAGTATCTGATCAGGTGTTCTATTGCTTGCCAGTGTTGGCGTCGGGGGTCCGATGAAAATCTAGCGAGGTAATTTACGGTGAATGTAATATCTGGGCGTGTTGCAACGGATAAGTAATTTAAACTGCCGATTGCTGAAAGGTATTTATCAATGTCAACTTTTTTGTCATCGTCAGAAGGTGAGACGGGAATTTTTTGCAAGTTCATCGGAGATTTCGTCGTACGTTCATCAGGTAAAAAAGATTGTATTATTTTCTTCGTCAGGCCAGGTTGAGATAATTTAAAAGATCCATCATTTTCTTTGACAATTTTCACACCCACTAGTTGATCTAGATTGGTTTCCCATTTGATGAGGAGTTTTTCTTTGAGTTTATCAGCAATTTGAAGTAGTAATTCTTCTGAACTTCCAGTTACCCCGCCATCATCACTGTGTAGCCAAATGATGCAAGTGTCATTTCCTTGTCTGTAAATGTAAAGTGACTGGTCATACTGGCTACAAGTGAAACCCATGGCTGTTAAAATTGATTCGAAATATTTCCACCAGCATTGTGCTCCCTGCTTGGTGCCGTATAGAGCTTTTAGGGCTTCGAGAACTTTATTCGCTTTTCTTGCTTCGCACATGTAACCTGTTGGTATAGAAAAATATACTTTCGAGTCTATCGGGCTGTGGAGGTAGGCTGAGGTGATGTCAAAGGAGTGAGTTGGCCATTTTTGAATCGCCGCAATCGTCAACATTATGCGTAATCCAGCGAAAGTCGCCGTTGGTGCAAAAGTCTCATTGAAGTCGATTCCTTCTTGTTGCGTGAAACCTTTCGCGACAAGTCTCGATTTGAACTTCGTAGGATTTCCATTATCATCAACTTGTTTGTAAGTAAACACCCATTTCAAACCAATTGGAACAAGCCCATCAGGTTTATCTACCACTTTCCACACCTTCATTTTCTCCATCATATCCATCTCATTATTGCATGCTTCTTTCCATCTCTCATTTTCATTCGATTTCATTGCTTCATTGTAAGATTTCGGCGGTTTCAATATTTTCAAGTAATCACTTCCACTCAGCGCTTGAGCTGCTGATACATCCTGCTTATCTGATTTAATTTCTTCGGCAAATTCTCCTAGTTTTAGAGCATTTATAATGTGTTGCAAAGATCCTTTGTTGACGGTTGATGTTGTCGTAGGTTTCTCGGCGCTCGGAGATTTGGGCTGTAAGGATGTTTGTATAGCCGTTTTCAGTAGTTCTTCTTCATAAGGGAATTTGGCTATTGCTGATGGGAATATTGCCTTCGTAATTGGATCATAGAAAAGCCATCCTTTTCCACCATTTACATATCCAATCATTGTACACCTCCTTCCCCGGTCTTCAAGTTTTCCGGCTGCACGTTGTCCACGATGAATGTGTACAAAAGCAGTTGCTCCAAAAGACCTGATGATATCGAGTTGGGGTTGTCGGCCGTAGAACATTTCATAGGGAGTCTTGTCACCGGTGATTGCGTTCGGTAGTCGATTATGTAAGTACGCGGCGGTCAGATACGCATAATTCCAGAAATTTTGAGGGAGTTTGCTTGCTGATAGTAAAGTTTGAGCCATTTCGCCCAAAGTCCTATTCAATCGTTCAGCTACACCATTTTGTTCTGGCTCATGTGGATTAGAAAATTCATGATTTATACCTTCTTCTTTTAACCATTTCTCTAAAGTTCCTCCAATATATTCTCCTCCACGATCTGACCTGATTGTCTTGATTTTTACGCCTGTTTCCCTTTCCCACCTCTTCACAACGTTCATGAGTCTTTGTGGTACTTCAGATTTGTGCTTGATTATGCACATTTCTGAGAAACTTGTTGCTACATTGCGAAAAGTGACCATTAGCTTTTCTCCCGTCAAGCACGGGGTAAACGGACCTGCTATGTCAGTAACAATGATATCCAGTAAACCTGGTTCACGGTTCGTGCTATTAAGGACTCTTCGTCTATGGGTCTTACACTTCAAACAGTCCTCACACGTTATCTCAGAAGAGTGAGGTAATGCAGGTAATCCATACTCTTCATGACGTTTGAATAATTGTCTGATTCTCTTCATTGACACATGGCCAAGGCGGGAGTGCCAAAGGTTTGATAAAAGGGGATTTGATTTCATCGCACAAACAGAGAAAGACTTATTACAAGATGTAGGACGTCGCTTATTAGCTTGTGTGAACCACCGACGATTCTTGTGAACTGCGTGTATTGTTGTTCCATTTTTCAACTTAATTTTGAAATCGTTGTCTTTCATTGCCATCGTTGCTCCCTTCGATATGAGAGCGCCTGGTGAGATAATGGTGGATGTCGCTTTCGGGCAGTAGTACACGTCGTCGATTGTCGTTTCTTGACCATCTTCGTTTCTTAGGTGGAGTTGACCTTTGCCAATAATCACAGCGTTTGTATCATTAGCTGCTGTGTGGATGGGAATGGGTTTTGGAAGGGGTTGGTAGTTAGACAGGATGGTGCGATCATTGCTTACAGCATCCGTCGCTCCTCCATCAAAGAGATACTCGGCAGGTGTACTTTCATTATCTTCATCAAAACCCTCTGAAGACCAATTAATGGTTGATACTTGTACTGGACTCTTTGTGTCATCATGATTAATTTCTAAAGAATTCACGGATTGACGTTGGGATGTTGTACTCGTGCGTGCTGGCTGACCAGGTCTTCCGTACTGATGCGGGTAAAGAGTATTGATGCTGTACCATTTTCCATTCTCCACTTTACGCCAATCGTTCCAGTGAGCGGCGGTCCTGTCACTATTCGCCTCGTATACCGGACATGTCCCAAGGCGGTAGCTGTGGCCGAATTCGCCGCAGAAGAAACATTGTAATAGTCCGGTACGCACCGCGGACACGGCGCTCGACGGTATACGTATTGGGTTCATATCACTCTGATTTCGTTCAGTATCATCACTGCTCCATGGTCCAGGACCACGGCGCCATCTGCTAGGGTTAATTTTCGCCGGTTGGTAATTACTTCGCGATGTAGGCGTAAATTGCTGACCGGGTTGTGGACGCGGTGAGTTCATTATTCTGGAAGGCGTGTTGTTGCTGTCGTAACGTCGAATTTGATTATTGAATTTAGTTGCGTTGATCGATATATTTTCAACTGACGATGCTAAGGAACTAATATTTATAGTTTCGTTGGCGGTTTTTTCTCTAGCCAAGTGAATTTGAATGGCAGCTTTGACGTCACTCAAACTTAAGTTGGCTAATTTGTCATCAAATTTGCTATCTAATTCTTTGTTGATTTCTTTCGTCATGTGAGCAGGCATGTGTAATTGGTAAAATAATCCCCGGACGGAATCACCGTTCCAGGTCAATCCAGTAGATTCAAGTTCAGATAATATCGCATCGATGTTAGACATGTGAACGATCATTTCGGTTTTGTTGAGATCAAGACGGAGGTGTACGCATTTGTTGAAAAGGGCAAATTGATTAGTCCTACCGCCTCGTCTGAAGTGGCGTTGCAAAGCGATCATAGCATCGTAAGGCGAGTCACAATCGTCAGTGATGTCTTTGAGGTTATCATGAATCGTTTTGTTGATAATCATGTTAGCAAGTCGGTCTTGAGCACGATCCACCTGGGAAATCATTGGTTGGCGTGTGTCCCAGAAGTTCTTAATACTAATTAATTCTTTCATTGCTCGTGAGGTGTTTTTCTTCCATGCTATGAAGTTTGCACCGTCTTCACCTAGGTGTTCGAATGTCGTAACACTTGGCATGATTTTCATTGCGTGATTGATTTCTTCCATCGTGAAGCTACCTTGGTCGACGTTGGTGGTATTCTCAGTGGTGTTTAATGGGTTAAGATTCGTAAAACTCATATTTGGTATAATTCGCGGGTACTGATTGAAAAGGTTAACGTTTGAGGTAAATGGAGTCGGTGGTAACGTTTGGTAGTTGGGATTTGTTCTGGTCTCGTTGGTGTTTAAGTTCAGACGTGAGAAATTATCGATTATCTCCGAGATAGAGTTTGTTGATAAGTTTTCCAAAGGTGATTCAGGGTGTATAGATGGATTTAGTAATTTGGGTGTGGATGTGGGTGATAAAGGGAGAGGGGGTAAAATTGAGAAATCAAAAACAAAGTTTGGCGATCTTGGTAACGGTGGTAATAGTGATAAGGTTGGAAAGAAAGTTTCTTTAGTGGACATTTCAGGAAGAGGAGTCTTCCGGCGTGTACGTCGTCGGCGTTTAGGGGGTGATCTCGGATTGCGTGCGTAATCTCAATTTCTTGTTTGCATTCATCCAAATCGATTGTTCGTGAGCAGCAACGCGGGCTCATAACCTATTGTAGGTAGAGAAAAATATAATAAGCATGAAGAGTAAAAAACAAATAATATGAATTCCACAATTGATGTGGAAACTCAGAGTTGAGAACAGATTGAGTTTTGTTGACTGCAGCGTTGATGGCTGTGCCGCAGTCATGCTGTCATGTGACTACAACAGTCTCCTCGTCGAAGGCTATTCATAGTTTATTCTCAGCAAACTTGTGTTCTATGTATAGTGGGTAAACCCGAGTCCGTGTTCCAAGCCCACCCCGCATAGAGGTTCAGGTCCAAAATTTTTGAGAAATTTTCCTAATTTCTTTTCACTTTTTTTTGGTGGTCAAGTCAGGTTTATGGGTAGTGCTAAGGTGTAAAATTTTGTATTTTTTTACTCTTGTTCATCACAATACCCAACACAAGATATGCTGAGCACAAAGCTCAGCCTTCAGTACTTGAGTATCAGCCCGTAGTGCTTGGCTACCCCCTAGCATAGGCCTAAGCACCTAGTTATGTGCCTAGTGATAAGCTAAGTACCTAGCTAAGTATTTAAGTAGGTACTTAGCTAGCTACTTAAGGCCTAGGTCCGAAAATCTGGGACCCAAAATAAACAAAAACATATTTCTTGACTCCAGGACCATATTCCCAAATTTGTCTGAATGTCATCTTTTCACTGGTCTGGGTGCCAGTCCCCAACATTCAAATGGAGTGCCCCGTCTTTGACCCAAAAGGTGAAATTTTGATTTTGCGGGCCAGGTTGGAACACGTACTCGGGTTTACCCACTATAATAGAAAAATACCTGTTCCGCTTGTTGAGATTCAATCAACACAAAACATACAAGTCATCAATATGCTTGTATCCAATTTACCCCAATTGTTTCATATACATATATATACTTACATTTGTACATCCTCATGCTGTCTTCTTTTCCTCATCTTTGAAAAGAAGACTGTGAGTTGACTGATTTCTTTGACTTCATTCTATATCTTCACTAAACACTTATCTAACCTTTGTTCTTCAATCATAATTTTTCTCCAGTATTCTTCATCACATCAAGATCAGACTCTGAACCCATTTGTAATTTCCCAACTTTAGGTACATATCTCTTTCTCCTTTATCTTTGAAAAGAAGACTTTTGTCTCCAGTGTTCTTCATTACATCAGGATCAGACTCTGAACCCATTTGTAAGTACTTTCCCAACTTTGGACCATGTTCCAAGACTCACAACCTCTCTTACAATCTATCAATTTATGGTTTTGAATTACATATGTACTACAATGGATTCTGGAAGACTGGCGTAAGCTTGTAGTCAGTTGTGAGAAATTGACTCAACTTTGAGATTTTTGGCAAGGTGAATTTTTTAAGAGAATAGAAAACATTGGATTTTCAACTGGTGATAACATTTTTGGAAAACTTTGAATGCAAGCATTTTTAGAGGATTTTACTAAAATCAGCCCCCCCTTGTGAAGTTTGACCGCCCCCTTTTAGCCGGGGAAACAAAAACAATGAATGTACAATACAAACGTGAGATGGGAAGGGGGCGGTCTGGAACAGTCTCCAATTCTGATGAATTGAAACAAAATCTACATACGTAACCTACATACATACGTATGTATTTCAATCTTTGTTAATCTTAACAAAGGGACGACTTAAGGTATAAGTCCATGATCAAGACGTGAGCCTAGTGAGATAAACCCATAAGCACAAACCAGAACTGGGATTTTGAGAGCGGAAAAGATTTCCTATACAAACGTGACCTCACAGCTCACAAGTCTAAACCTTACTCATTGTTATAACAATCCAAAACTGAACAAGTTCAGATTGAAATTAACCAAAGTTACATTAGGATAATTTTTAGACCAACCCACCCACCCAGCTGGGCCATGGATCGGCTGTGGCGTCAGAGGTCATTATACCGTGACGCAAACAGCCACCAACCTGGGCCCGGGCTCCCCCAAACTAACCGTGGCTCAGCCTATAAGATATAGGACGAGGCAGGTTTAAATATATACTCGAGATACATATTATGTACAAATAAAAAGAAGAAAATTTGTACATAATATATACATTAAAAATTATCAAATACATAGGCAATACTGCTTAGAGAATGGAAGTTCACGATGCCACTGTTTATAGCCACAGGTATCGTGAACTGATCCAAGAAAAGAGCCTATGAGTATATTGTGAAGGAATGAGATGGTTGATAGGATTCCTTTTCTGTTGCTTTCTCTTACTCGAAGCTGAGGTATATCATTGGCAGGGATGGCTGGACTGCTGAAACATCAAGTGATTGTGATGAAGCTAAACTCAGCCAGCTAGGGTCCGAATGACTTTCAAACTCATCTAATGAAGTTCAAAACAGTGCTATGTGTTGTGCGGTTGCCCAACAGCAACTGAGCAAGTTTGTAGCAAGTTTGTCTACTCCTTCTTGGAGTGTGCGCAGTTTCGGAGCATTATGCTCTCTGCAAGGTTTGGGACGGTACTGTCGGGCCCCTACCAGAATCCCTCCACTATCCGTCCCTTTCTAGGTGTATCCGTATAGTCTAGGAAGGGAGGGGTAAGTGGGTTGGGGGGGCCTCGAGACCTCTCTTGGACTTCAACTGGAGACTCAAGGGATATCGTCTCCCTTGAATAATCCAGTAAAGGATGAGAGGTCTGAGGGGGGATTCCTACCGCATGCAGAGGATAGGAGCAGTCAGACCCCGTTTTCTTCTGGGCATCGTGTTCAGAGCCCTGACTAGCGCCCCTTCCTCTGAATTTGGTGCCCCCTGTATTCTGGCGGTCACTCATTTAATTTACTCAACCTTATTTAGAGTTCAATTGACTTGTTCATACAAGCATGAAGATCATTTTATACAGGCGTGTATATTGTTAGCTATCTCATCGGCAAGTTTTTGCATGTTTCTCAGGTTCGCACCTGAATCATTTACTTTCAACGGATTCATTTACTTTTTCAATTTCTGTAATACCTCTATCGTCTCATTCTTCTTTTCCTCAGAGTAAGTTTTAATATATCGTTTATATGAATCCCCTGCCCACCGGCCCTGTTTCTTGATTGCTTCAACAGACGAGCCATGGAAGTGTAGGAGCAATGCCCCACCTACGCGGAACGAATGTCCCGTCGGGCCTCTGGATCCATTTCTCTTCCAAATGTCACTCAGGCATTTCATCACTTCGGACTTTGACAAGATCCATCTTTCACCATCTCTTACATAGGAGAACAGCGGGTCGTCTTTCTTTACTCTGTTTAATTCGACTGATCGTCTCAACGCTCACACAGGGTCTAGTGAGGTAGATTGTTTCTTTAGGACTAAGTATTGGATTTTGTTCTGTTTTGCCGTTTTTGCATCGTGGATAGCTAATTTGAGATTGCCTGTTCCTTCCACCACTGACAGGTCATCTAACACTGGAACCTTCTTTGATGGTTTGTCCAATACTAGTTCACCCAACCTAGCAAGACCCCAGAAGGCAACCATCGATACTGCTATGATTGCCGTTGCCTTGTTTCCTTTTCCCTCAAGTTTGGCTAGGATTTGGTCCAGGTGAGACACCAGCACAGGTTCTTTCTCTCCTCTCTCCTTTGTTTTGCTCCTCTCAGCATTACTTGACTGATTTTGTATCTTCCCTTTCTCATATCTTTTTGACGCTCTCAACATTAGCTTCACAAGTTCGTCGTCAACATCCAGAAATTGGCACTGGTGCAATCGGTGCCAAGTTCTCAATCCCACGATGTACTTCCGTACAGTATCTGCCTTTACTGCCTCGTCTGGCGTCTGGTCTGGGTTTTGCCTTTCGCTTGCCCACGGTATAAATTTGTAAATCAGTTCCTTTGTCACAGGTAAGCATTGACTTCTTCTTCTGCCCTTTTGTTCGTTGAATTTTACATATTTCTTGATTCCTGAATTGTACAGCTTCATAGTTTCTTCTACCCAGCCTCCTCCCATGATGTGGTTAATTAGCATCTCGTCTGACAACGTTCTTGCTCCATCCGGCCCAATCTTCAACTCGTTGAGGTTTGGAGCGTTCTTGGGCTTTGGGTGTTTGGTTTCCTTTTGTTGGTTCATTTCTATTAAATTCTTGTATTACTAGTCCTACTAAGTCTTTGGGAATTGGGATTTGAATTTGGTTATCTAGGTTCTCTTCTGAGTTGTTGCCTCTGGAAAGGGCATTGGCTGGGTTTGTTTCTGAGGTCACTCGGCTTTCTTTTGTGTCACACTGGTAGTCTGTAAGTAAGTGCTGGATGATTTTCCATTTGTCGTTTACTGTCTTATCTTTTGATTTCCTATTTCTAACTACTCCTTTGGACGTTGTATTGTCAGTGTGTACAATGAATCTTTTCCCTCCCGTTTCATATTTCTCCTTTATCATGATTAGTCCTAACCCGACGACTACTGTTTCAGCCCAGGCGATCTTCCTTTCTTGTTCTTTGCGTTTTAGGTACTTCGTGTTCCATCCTTCCTCCAGACAAAACATGGCCCAGGACGATCCGATTTTCACGCCTAAGCCAAATGACGTAGATGCGTCTCCATACCACTGTATGTCGACTGGAAACCTCTCTGGTAAAATCCTGAGGTTGTCAAAGGTGCTTAAGGTATAGTCCCAGTGTTTCAAGTCCTCTATGACGTCTCCAGAGAGTTGCTTTTTCATCCATTGACTTCCCCATATTTTCTTACAGTGGTACATTGACCTCATGTAGGCTTTCATATGTGGGAGTACCAGGATCGTGTGACAGAGCCGTCCTACCAAACCTTCAAAATCTTTGTAAGATACTTTCTCTTTTGTTGCAATCATTTCCCTTACTTCCTCTCTCTTTGCTTCAAGTTTTTTCTGGGGTAGCCTTACGGTGTGAGATTTGCCGTTCCATATGAAACCCACATACTTCTGTTTGTAAGCAAATTTGTGGTATTTTGTTTCGTTTGTCTTCACTCCTAGTTTGTTGCTAATTTGGACTACATCTTTCATTGTTACGCCTGATGCAGGTCTTTTTAACAGCATGTTATCATTGACCCACCGGAAGATTTGGGGTATTGGTAGTTGTGCCTGTATCAAGTCTTTCCAGGCATCTGCTGGTCTTCCAAAGATCCCACACCCAGCTACTCCCCCGAAAGCTACTCTGGTGTCGATCCATAGTCCATCATCGAAATCTTTTAGAATTAGGTAAGGCCATTGGTCCGGGTTGGTTGGTATTTGGCGGTAGGCTTTCTCCCAGTCGAAGATAGCGAGGAGCCATACCCCTGGGTTGTCCTTGAAGAAGCTTACCACCGTGTCAAAATCGTCCCATGTGGTTTTGAAGTGGTTTTTATTGACGAAGGCGTTTACTGAAGGTATTCCCTTTTTTCCTCTTGGATAAGATAAGTCGTGGATTACTCTAAATGTTTTGTCGTTGTTTACCGTACTTCCCATCGGACTCGACCCAAAGAATGGTTTCCATTCTTTTACTTGGGAGTGGGAAAAGGGTCCGTATATCCTTCCCTCTCTTTTCTCCTTTTCTAGAGTTCTTCTTATCTTGTCTTGTACATCAGATGCTGACTTATGGTTGTCTGGTGTGTACCATTGCAGTTTTCCTATTTGGTGGTCCGGGATGCCTTGTGGGAAGCCGTATATGAAGCCTTCCACGACGTCTCTATACTTTTCGGTGAGGTTGTTTGCGTCAAGTTGTCGTTGCCACTCGCGGATATCCATTTTGCACCGTACTCTACACGGCCATGGTCTACCGTCTTCCGGTTGGTGGAACTTCCTTACGTGTAAGCTCGTTTTCTTTGCTTCTTCTTCTTCTTTCAACTTATTACTTTTCTCGTCCCTTAAGGGTTCATTGACTGACTTATCAGACAAGCACTCGTCAGACCATCTCAGACTGCATTGGTCACTACCTCTCTCTAGGAACTCCTCATCTTCATCGTCCCAACTTTCATGATTTGTATTGTCATACGGGGATGGACTTCGACTATGGCAGAGGGTGGGCAAGAAATTCATCTATAAGGTCAGTTATCCTCAAACCGTTTTAAGGTTGGGTCAGGGGGGGGGGAGTGGGGGGGGGTGGCAAAACGTCTTTCCCTTTTTGTGGTTGTCAGGTACGTGGCACGGGTTCAGGCATGTGGCACAATTTGGTTGGGTAGGAACAAGGCCTCGACGGCTTTTTTTTTCAAATTGACGTATGTCTCCATTCTATTAAGACTCACTTCTTTTTTTAAATTGTCTTTTGCGTCAGTTGTACTGCCACCGTGGGCTGATCTACCCGCATATCTGTAGTCATCTCGTTTGTCTTCTCAATCATAACGGTCATGCCTGTCATCGCGTTCATAACGGCGAGGGGATCTTCCTTGTCTCAAGGGTGATCTGGATCGATTGGCTAGGACAGGGGACCATTTTTCTCCTCCGTTCTTGTGTCTGTAGCCTGGATCTTGGTCTTCTTCTCTATCATGTCGGTTGTAGCGATTATGTTCCCGGTAGTGAAAGTTCCCTCTCGAGTAACCTCTGCCTCGACCCCTTCCCCGTCTTCCTTGGAAACCGCCTCTATTAGAGGTTTTGGGGTACGAGCTGTCTTCTTTTTCTATCTTCAAATTCTCTTCCTTCTTCTCCGGTTTTTTGTACGGTTCTTTTACTGCAATTTTGGATAGTTGGGGGGCTTGGTCTTGCCGTTTCCCTCCCTTCGCGTATGGGTTGTCGTGACAGTCCCATTCCCTAAACTTATCTACCGTACGGCGAGCTTGCTCCTCAATTCTCTTCTGCCTCACGGACGGGTCTGCTACTTTTCCTCCTTCAACTCGGGTTGTCCAGAACTGGCGTCTTATCATGATGTCGTACCTTAGTGCCACCATCCAGTTGTCATTGTTTTCGGCTTTCACCTTCTCTACGTTCTTCTTGTGGCCTTTGAACTTTAACACCAGCCGTTCGAAGTTAAACCAGTTTCTTAGGTAGTTGAGGAATAGGTTAAAGCAGGTTACCCAGTCTCCATATGTCAGTCTAAGTTCTACTGGGTAAGATAAGCCTTCATACTTTTCTTCATCTGACTCTTCGTCTTCATCTTTGTTCTTTTTCTTGGTAGATTTCTTTCCCTCAATGTCTCGATTGGCTTCTAGCCATGCTTTGTTGAACATTGAAATGCGTATGTAGCCTTTTATCTTTCTAATTCTATTGTCCCAGAAGACTGTTAAGTGTGTCATATGGTGACTTGGGACTTTGCCGTCTGTGAACTCGATGCTGTTCTCAACAAAGCCGCCGCCACCGTTGGTTTGGGTTAGGCAAATATCTCCGTCGTTGTCGCTCTCTGACATTGGACGACCTGGTGGGATCTTGCGCTCGGCCGCTCTCGCTGGTTTTGTTTTCTTAGGTTCCGCCATTGCTGGTGTTCTGGCTTCTGTTGTTTCAGCGCCATTTTGTGTGGTTTGCTGGTTGGTTGATGCGGGTTGTCTCCGTTGTGGCTCCTCTTTCTTGATGGCCAGGACTCGTAGCTTCTCGGGGTTGTATTTTAGGAGGTAAGCGGTCATCAATTCGGTGTGTTTCTTGAAGTTGTTTTTGTCCAGTGCTGATCTGATTTCAAGTAAGGCTGCCGCTTGAGCTTGGGTGGGGGCTTTGGAGGCTTCTGTCAACGGTTTGATTCGTTTCCCTGGAATTAATTTGTTCGTGTAAGTGTTAAGGTAAGTTTTTTTTTTTTTGAACGTCATGGTTTTCAGGGGTTTGGTAATCTCGGCGATGTTTCCCCGTACCCTCAGTCCGTTATGGGGACTTTTCCTTCAGGGTCTTCTCACTGTTATGGGGTGAGATTGTGATATTTCACTGGTCATTCATGACACTAGCCGTTATGGGGCCTCTGACATTTCCTTATTAGGTTTGTTATGCTTGTCAGGTTCTCAACGTGGGAAAGTACGGTCGTGGTTGGGAGAGACTTGCTCAGGGCTTCTAAACGGTTGTAGAGAGAAAATAGAAGGGAGTGCAGATCATCGCGTAGCAGGGAAATTGATGGGGGGGGTAATGTAGAGCTGGGGTGTGGACAGTGGATAACTTGAACTCTTCTCTCACCTTTGCTCAGTGAAGGACTGGAGACTAGGCCCATAAGTATTCTCCTTTCCTCGTTTTGCTCATCTACTGGTTCTCTCTTGATTCTCTTAAGCTTCTCCCAGTTCCTTTCTTCGTCACTTGAGTCATCCTGAGGCTTTCTCTCCTCTATATACTCTAGGCTGCTTTTGCTGCACGGTTCCCTATGGTCTTCTCTCGGTTCCTCTCGGATTGTCCTCAGGTTTGTAGACGTTGTTGGGTTTGTATCAGTCACTGAAGTCCGTACATTTGCTCTTGCCGCAGTGTTGATGGTTGTTGGTTCAGTGCTTTGTTGCGCTCCATTCAAGGTGTTCTCCGCAGACAAGTCATCCTCGTCTCCTTGTCGTATTATGGCTTGTTCTTGAGCCTCTTTGTTTTCATGCCCAGTTTGGTCGTATCCTTTCACTACAATTCTTTTTGGTTTTGGGTGGTTGGTTGTTTCATTTTCACTCTGTTTCTTCTTTGTCGGTTGTTTTTTTGGTTGCGGTTGTTTTTGTTGTGCTGATACGGATGGGGCTCTGCTGAAGGCTCTGAGTTTCCTTTTGGGATCTTCTTGTTCAGGAAAAAGGTCGTTGTCTTTGTTTGTCGCCATTTGACTCTTCTTTTTTTTTAAAAAAAATATACAATACGTATTAATGCTTTATGCTCAAACTAAATGATTGTCTTTCAATTTCGGAGAATGTTTAAATTTTTATGGATGATCAAAACTTGAGTTTGAGCAGTTGCGGAGAATTAGCGTATTGGAACTTGGAAGCCTGGGAATTTCTTCTACTAGGAAATTCGGTCTTCCTTGTTCCTGGTACATAACTGTTAAGTTGTTTTGTACTTATCAAATTACGCTATTCCCGCATGCACACACTCCATCCCGTAGACAGAGGTCCCACCTGCGTGCCTTGCCCGAACCTTTCATTTTCTCTCACCTGAGTTTACCTCCGGATCTTTTTTTCCCAATCAATTTGGTGAATACAGGATTCATATTTGAGACCGCCCCCTTTGTCTCTCAATCACTTCTCCAGACCGCCCCCTAAGTGAGATAGGTGGAAGTTTGAATTGGAATACAGTACAAAAGGGGGCGGTCAAACTTCACAAGGGGGGGCTGATTTTAATAAAATCCTTTTTAAAATACCCTTGAATGCTACCAAAAAGAATTTTTGAGAGCCAACAAGTACATCTCATCTTGCCCAATTCCCAAAGCTACAATGGTCACCCACCATGATTGATCAGAATGTTTGGAATACGATGTTTTTTACCTAGTTTTCTTTTCTTTGATTATCTTTTTTGGCGTCCAATTTAACACAGTATTGAGTTGGTAATGTAGGTAAGCAGACAAATGTCCTGTGGAAATTTATTCTTCTCTGAAGGTGAGACCCCTTTTATCAAATTTATCAACCCATCTATGCATTCTTAATGAGACAGGTTACTGGAATATATGAAGGTGAGATGATGATCATGAGTGTGATACTCACGTAATGGTTATGAGCCAGATGAAACAATCAAATGGCTTGAAAATGCAAACATGTACATAAGAAGTTGTATAGCATGAGAAGTTCACAACAAGAAAAAGATATATGGAGTGAAAAAACAGACCAAATATATACAATAGTTTGCTAATTTTGAACACAATCATGTTTAGTGATAAGTGTAAATGATTCTTACAGATGAGTGTCAGATCAGTGGAGTGAACACTATCTCTGTGAGCAATTCAGAGTCTGAGTCTTAGCTGAAAGCTGAGGTTGATGACCTTGGACTGAGATACTGAGGAAGGGATGTTATGTTCAGGGATGTCAGTGATGAAGGTGTCAAGTTATGAGTATCATGAATCACAATTTGTATATTGGCAATTCCTTCAAATTCTAGCCTCTGTTCTCTCATTTATTCACAAAAGAGAAGCTACATCAATGTCTCTCATCAGCTGTAATTTTTATATAGGATTAGTAACTACTTGGACCCACCCTGGGATCTGCGTGGAGTTTCACACAGTATGGTTTTTGAAGAACTTGGTGATCACACTCCAGTCTTTTCACCTTTCTCTTTTAGTCAGTTCTCAACGTTTTTGGGAGTTTTCTTGACCAAAGAAACCGCGTACAACCATTTGGTTTTTTTATATAAAAGAGTACAATGATGATCATGGCATCTGAAATCAATCAGGTCCGTGCAGATACTAAACAGGTGGTTTCTGCACTCCCCCGTACTTTGATCTATTCCAGACAAAATTTCCATGCAATTTTAGCAAAAAGAATATGGTGCAGTTGAATAAATTTAATTATATACAGCCCATCCAGAAAAGCTTGACCAATTTTACCCGCAAAACTTGGGCAAATCAGCAAGGAATTGGTGGCAAGCTATTCTCAATATGCTGTATGTATGATGTTCAAATTACCAAAAAAGATCAAAAATGAATAAACACCAATTATCATGATCACAAAAGTTGAAAAGAAAAACAACACATAGCGAAACCATCAATTTGAATCTTGCAGTACCACAATGAAAGCCACAAATCCAAATGATAACACTACACTCTGTGTTCCTACTAGGAATGCAGTACCAACATGGACTCTACAGGAAAATTTTGGTCTGGGTAAATAGCAGATCTTCACAGCATTTTCCATCCCTGATATTTGCATGGAGCCAAATTGTTCTTGTTGTCTTGTGTTTTTTTGTATTTAAATCAGCAAAAAATCACAACACTTGTTGGCAACATCATGCTTTTTGTAGCACAAGGATAAAAATGTGTGTGATTATCCCCAAAGTTTTCAAAGCAATTGGTTCACTAAATTTGTGTTTAGAATGAGACATGAAAATTATGGTACATGTTGTTACTAGGGAGACTTCCAAAGGACAACAAACGGGCACATGCAGATCTCAGGGCGGGTCTGTGTATTTAGTAATCCTCTTTTTATATCAATCTGTTGTTGATTGGATGCAGCCCGCATGTACTGTCATAAGTCAACTTATTGTCTGAGCTCATCTTGTTTTCAATGGCCGCCAATAGCCGGTTGTTATTGGCCGTGTTTGACCGATTTATGGGCCAGACCTTTCTGAGACCCTCTGGGACAATAATCTGGCACAAAAGCCTCCTTTGGTGTAAAATACAACTTTTTTGTAAGGCACCCCTAGGCGCCACTGGCATGTGAGGTGCGTTATTTTGTAAACAAAATTGAACCAGAATTGAAATAGACTTGTGTTTTGATCTCTTTCAGCCCGGAGGCAAGATTGAAATAGGGATAAAGACAGTCATAATGGACTTCTGCCAGGCTTAAAGCTTCAGGAGCACCAACAACAGGTGCTCACCACCCAGGGCCCCTTTCTGGCCATCACAGGGGCCCTTCAGCTGCAGAGATATTTTCATTTAGAGTATCAGGGCTATTTACCACTTGGGGCCCCTTGCTGGCCTTTGAGGGGGTACTTCAGCTACATAGACATGTGTATTTACATTCCACGGGGAGTATTACCCTTTGGTGCTGCTCGCTGGCCAACAGGGAGGTCCTTCATCATGAGATATAATTTGTGTATCAACAATTTCTTCAAGTTCTATCCTCTATTCTCTCATTTGTTTCCAAGGGAAACTACATCAACGTCTCTCATTGGTTGTTTGTTTCTTATTGATTGGTTATTGATTGAATGATTCCATAAGGTGTAATCATTTGAGTTGTTGATCAAACTCTGCATTGAACTTCAAAAAGTCACCCTTGCTAAAATTTCAAACCAACAAAGATAGGATGATGGAAAGAGATGTTGAACATCTTGTCTTTTCTTGCTCCAAATTAATATAACTGGAGGCTTAGCCTCTAATCATATTTATGCCTGGATGTTGACTAGAGAATGTGACATAACCATAATACAGTCAACTCTGATATAACCAATAGTCAAAAATCCGCCTCCAAAGTATTGGTTTTGACCAAGGATCTATCTTGTCAAACCTCTGGGAAAAGAAATAGGCTTTGAATTGCAGAAGAATATTGGTTTTGACAAAGAACTTTACACAATGAAAGTTGTGATCTCAAGAACTTATAGAAACAAAGTTGATATAGGTTTTCTACGTTGCAGATTTGGAATGGACCAAGTGTTAACATATTTAGCAATGATTTTTTTTACAATTGAACCAGAACAAAAACAAAAAAATAAATCCTGTAAGCAAATGGCCCAAAAGATTATTGGGTTTGAACTTGAGATCTCAAAAACAAAGTATTGGCTATTGGGTATGGCAGGTTTATTGAGTTTTTTAGAGTACCAGGTTTGACACATATTGGCTATATCAGAGTCTATTGTGATACACTAGATTGGACGGCATCATCAAGTTCAATCAACACAGTCTACTGCTTTCTCATGTTGTTAGTTTGGTGTTGTAGGTTACAAAACAATCCCTTCTTTGTATCCATCATTTGACCCTAGCCAAGAGGGAGTAGACAAAGGAACAAGAAACAACAAATGGTAAGTGTATTCTTGAATACAATCTGTATCAACATGGAGGGTTCAAATTATGAAAAAGGACAAACGATCATTCAATTCCCATCTGAGCTTGTTGACATCCAATTGACAATATGATTAAGGTTTCCTAAGATGCATAAATACATATCTATGGAGAACTGTTCAAAAAATAATTGGAAAAGTGGTGGTAATATATAAGCTAAGTTTACACAAATGTCTAAAGGGATATCTGATTCCTAATCGGATCAGACAACACACAATCAGTATAACAGTCTTTAGACGGAGATGAAATATCCGGAGAAGGAGTCTTAGACAGGATTTGGTGTTGATAGAAAACTCGGAATTCGACAACAGAGGAAATTGATGCTGTGAAAACATACTAGTTGGTTCTCACCATCACAAGCTTTATTTTCTGTAGTGTTGAAATTGTGTTGAGTCAAAGAGTGGTGGTCAAAATAATTTGCACGTACAATCTATGACTATGACCAAAGACTTGGCTGATGATTGAGAATTTGATTTGATAGAGAATCAGGAAGATCATCTAATAGCTGACTAATCGTGACGTCATCTCCTTTCCCCTGTACACATTCCTTCTTGTTGACCTTTACCTTATTTAAATACTTTTGCTTTCACTCCTTGCATATGCTACTTTTCCAATCTGAACCTTTGTTCTTTCCCCATCGATATCTGTTCATCTCAAATCACAGTCGACATGTCTATTGAACGTGCTTCACAGAAAGACCTTCACTTAGTCACTATGAACACGCCCAATGGCCAAAAGGTTCAAATTGCGCTTGAAGAACTCAAACAGGTCTATAAGACAGAGTTCTCGTTTGAACTTTTGGATATCACAACCAACAAACAAAAGGAGGATTGGTTTTTGAAGCTCAATCCAAATGGTATCTTAAGCTCCATAACCCGATGAGTATGATAGATAAACCATTGTTGAATTCTGTGTAGCTGATCAAGTTTTGGATTTGTTGCTCTTTGATTGATGAGCATAGGCAGAATTCCTGCTTTGATTGATCACCATCAAAAGTCTCTCGAAGACGCTTCTTTGCCTTTTACAGTCATGGAGAGCGCGGCGATTTTGCTTGTAAATACACGAATATTTTGGATCATCGTATAATCACCGCACCCCTGATCAATTTCATTTGCTCTTCCGTTGTTAAAAACAGTACCTGGCAAAGAAAGTCGATAAGGATCATGTGTTTGGGTTCACCGATCCTCTCGAACGATCAGAAGCCTTACAATGGATCTTCTTTGGTATGGCTGGCGTGGGTCCAATGCAGGGCCAATTCAATCACTTTAATCGTCAGTGACAACTGTTTTCAACTTGTGCCTTTTCCATTAATTCAAGCTAAAACGCAATCTTGCTTTGTCCTTCACCAGTATATGCGCCGGAGAAAATTCCTTACGCAATCAAACGCTACCACGATGAAACCTTGAGATTGTACGGCGTACTCGAAATCCAACTTTCAGGCCAATTCACTGGTGTCAAAAAGGAATATTTGGCAGGCCAAGGAAAGGGAAAATACTCTTGGGCTGATATGGCGATTTATCCGTTCGTGATTTCACATCTGCAAATCTCTTGACAGTTAAGATGATATAGACATGCTGCTATCCCTATCTATGCTCTCAAGTATCGTACCAAAGCTCATTTGACTAATCAGCCTCCAATTTTCCTGATGTTTTGAAACTTGTCAATCAGTTGGGTTGCATGGCACGAGTACTCTGGTATCACTAAAGAAGAGTTTACAAAGCACGAATGTCTCAAGGCGTGGTTGGACCGGATCGGAGAACGCGAAGCTGTTAAAGTTGGTTCTGGGTCAAAGTACAGGTTTGAAAGTCTCTTCATACATAAACTTTGCACAGTCTTGACCTCTGATAAATTGACGTACCACATATTCTTTTTGTTTCTCTCTGTACTATCTTTTATCTGCTTGATGTAATGGGTGAGATACTGGTTAGCTTGCCCAAGAAGTAATCTTGACCCCAGGTTCAGCTGGCTTGTCCTTCTAGGCACCTTAAACTAACAAGACAAGACTCATTGAGAAGTGTTACTTGTAACTTCACTCTGTATCATCTTTATCTTCCCCCTGTGAGCCAAATTGCACATATGGTTTATGACACAAACAAAGAAAGAATTTTTGGCTTTCTGCTTATTGACTGTCTGTCATTTTTCATGTATTTCACCTCAACCTGATTTTCCTAACTTTTATGGGGAGTTTGAAGTAAATCAAATTGTGCCTTGGAATATGACAGAAAGTACTGTCATAGACTGGCCAACAATTCACTAGTCTTTGATGTCTCATGTCATGGGACACTATGTTGGCTTGGATGTGCTACCCCCACAAGCTCAAGGGCCTCATCCCTTTGGAACACATTGTTAAGGTCTTTGAGCAAGTAGCCCAATTGCTGTCACCTTTTTCATGATCCCCAAACCTATTGGGGCATCTGCATCCTTCACATGGACTATCATCTCATTCAGATACATCATCTCAAGTGTAACTATGTACACAGCCCACGAATGTGAGATAGTATGAAATACTGCAAGCTTGTGGGAGAAGTGGAGAATGAACATGATCAGACTCCAAAGTGATCAGCCCAAATTGATGATTACAAAGTACTTGTTTCAATATGTGTCTTTGACCCCCATCAAGATCAATGTTGACATCTACTCAATGGAATTGAAACAAGGTAGAGTGAGAAGCTGCAACAATTAATTTGAGAGCCATTAATGACCTTCAGAGTTCTGAGTCAGTCACATTGGGTCCATCAATTTGTCTGAAAACCCCACAAATGCTTGGGATTCAGTTAAATTTGTGCAAGGTACATGCATTCCAATGTTATGATTTAACCTTCACAAAAACTCTGACCTCATGGTTATGAATCATAACAAAACAACCACAACAACTTTTTTTTAATTATTTGAAACCATAACCTAAAATTCTAATGGTGGGTTTTGTCACACAAGTAGAATGTAAAATCAAGATGATCTAAATCAGGTTTTTCAAATGCTCAAAAATCAAAAATTGGGAAGAGCCAGTAGAGTGTGTTGATGGACCTCAGATATGACCTAGTAAACATACCATGACAAAGAACCTCCCAAAATCTAGTTAATCATACCTGGATTTGTTATCATTCTAAAAAGGGTTTTTCAAAAAAATTATAAAATTTCTTCCAGATATTTGAGATCAAGCATCAAGAAACTTACTATCTGTGCATGTTTTGAAACAATCAAACACTGGAAAGAGAAAACATGCCAGAATTTGAACACAAAGAAAGTGAACAGTAAATACACAGATGTTTTTTGCCTGACTCCATAGCAGATATCAGAAAATAAATGTGATCAAATCCCCTGAAATGTTGATAGAAGTAATATGAGTCCACTAGATGCTCTCAGGCTTGTAGTTCCAGTGAAAAATTTGATAGACAGTTACTCAACTGTCATCAAATTCATAAGGATTACTATATGCAAGATAGAGTGGGTAGGTAGTAAAGACTCAGTCAATTGACATTTGAACAAAGATTTTATCCCAGGGGTTCTAAAAGTTGTTATTGCTAAGTCTGATCAGGAACAATGCTTACATTTGCTAATCAATATGTAACTTGAATCTTGAAACTGAGCTGTTTGTGGTAATCCTTTACAACAATCTTATCTTTATATGTTGCCCATTGGTGCTATGGTTTGGTACTCAGGGCTGCATGACCAACATATCTATCTTGGATGAAAGAATATAAGGTATTCTGAGATTCCAAGCCTCAGACAGAATCTTCCCAAGGTTTTGACCCAAGGAAATTCTCAGCACAGAAGAATATCTGAGATAAAAACCTTGGAAAAGATCTGTTTGAGGTTTTGCCTGCAATGATGCTTCAGATTTCTCAACCCAAGGGTTCTTGTTTGGCAGTGCTGACAAGTAACACAGACATCATGAGAAGGTGTGATGGGTTTACATGAGTCCTTCCAGCTTGGTAAGCTCCAAAATCTATAGGTAAAACAGATCATATTCATACCTCTGAGGTTGCCATGATGCAAAGGCAACATAGCCAGGTATACATATTTTGTTGTTACATGACAAAAAAATCAAGGTGAAAACATGCCTGTTTTGTCAGGATGTTCACTGGGATCTATCTGGGGGCCTGGGAAGAGCCCTTAGCTTTGTGAGATTGGGAATCCCTGAGGTCTTCCCTGGTGGGATTGGCGGTCAATCTAGCTTGTATAGGATGCTAATGCCCCAGGAGATTGTTGGTCTGGGGGGTCATCCTGGCAGACAAAAAAACACTTGCTTGGGGATCCCAGGGAGAATTTGTTCAGAGGATGTACAAAAGTTGCATAGCAGTCACAATAACAAAAAAAATTGACAAGATCATGTGCTTATAGGGTCTCAGTCAAAGTGTGTCAACTGTCAGGCAAGAGACCAACCATAGATACATTCATTTGTAAATTACAAACAAACTTTATACATTCATCTCTATTGCAAATACTTTTCAATATAAGGGGATTTTTGAAAGGATTGATCCCTGGCTACCCAGGGATTGCGGAGGAATCCCAGTAAGCCCCTAAACAGCATGAGGGGCAGGGTTAGACTTTGTTCTGAATTTTGAAAAAAAAAGTAGCTCCTGGGCGCCTCAAACCCCAACACTGGGGCTTCAAGGCACATCCTGACCTGTGTTAACTACACAAGCATGATCATCTGTGGGGTGCAAAGTAGAATTTGAGCACATGTCCAGACTTGTGCCCAGAATTCTTTTTGGCTGTAGGCTTGGATGTTCTGGGAAAAACTTGGGACCTGTGTTTGAATCTACTGCCAAAATAATTCTGGGCACAAGTCTGAGGACTAAGATTGCTTATGAAGGGAGTTAGTGTCCAGGCAGTGTTGGAGACCAACCAGGTAGGTGTTCTAACAGCAATGAATACTTGCTTAAAAGAAAAGACTGGGTGAAATGCTTGATCACAAAGCTGACACATGCAGATGAGCAGATTAAGCTATTCATGATTCAATTATCCAAAAGCAAGTTACTGATGGTAGCAATATAGTACAGAACAACGAGGAAGAACAAGATTCTACAACAATAAGGATCTAACCAAGGTTAAGGCTTTCAAGCGCCAAAACCATAAAGCGTTCGACCTTGACGTTTCAACGCATACACTACGTCGAGAGAAGTCACTGTTTTCCGCTTTGCATGTCTAATGGAGCAAAGGTATCAAGAATTAGTAAAGGCAAGTGCGATTATTACCAGAGGGTTAGGTACGCACTCAGTATATGTGACCGAGTCTCGGATGACATTTTCAAGGAAGATCTAAGGTCATGAACATAAGTAAGTCTCATACCCAAGAAGTATCGAGAGATCAAAGCTACATACCTTCAGCACTCCTCGAGTCTCTTCATAAATCAAGCCTGAAATTCGTTTAACTCCTCCTCTTCGTGCTAATCGACGAATCGCGGGTTTTGTGATTCCTTGAATGTTGTCACGAAGAATTTTACGGTGACCTTTTGAAAGGAAGCAGGATGTGAGTGAATGATGGAGGCAAGAATGAAGGTCTGGAGAGACTAAAGATTTCGAGACAAGTCTTTAATGCTTACGTTTGGCACCACCTTTGCCGAGACCTTTACCACCGCTTTTACCACGACCGGACATTTTGTGAAAGGGTAATAAAGTTTGAAAAGGTTGGTGAGGATGATTGGGTGGAGGGTTGAAAAGTTTAAAAGATGTAGGGATGTAGAGATGACTGTTGATGACGAACAGTGAACAGGGATCAGAGTGAGCCTTTTATGGGTGTATGTGAGCTGAGGCTGACTGAGGCGAATTCACTTCAGTCGCGTCTGAAAATTCCAAATTTGAACGCGACGTCCATTGTGGTAACGCGCACGTCGCCATACAGTCAGGACCTAACAGTGCGACAAGGGCCAAGGAAGCTGATGGCTGCTGATTGGCCAGATCGTCAAGCGCAGTTTGAAGCTGTACCGATCGCGTAAATCCGTGTTGACGCGACTTTCACTCAGACGCGCGCCAGCTTTGTTTTTGTATAAATATTCAGAGTGTCTCCCCTCTTGCCCCATCTCCTCACACCACAACTACAACTTCAACTTCAAACATTGTTACACATTTCCTAAAAGCATTCAATCCCCTCCACTCATTCTTCAAACCCCATCAAACTAATCTCCCTTAAAATGGCACGAACCAAACAAACTGCCCGCAAGTCCACCGGTGGTAAAGCACCCCGCAAACAACTTGCTGCTAAGGCCGCTCGGAAGTCAGCTCCGGCCACTGGTGGTGTCAAGAAGCCTCACCGATACCGGTTTGTCCCCTCAGCTTACTCTTCTCGTACACATAGACTGATTTTTCCATGATCACTTTGATTTTCAGTCCTGGTACTGTCGCTCTTCGTGAAATTAGGAGATACCAGAAATCTACCGAACTCTTGATCCGTAAACTTCCGTAAGTTATTCTTGTCTTGGTTCCTTTTTTGGGACACTCATTCACTTACTTACATATTTGATTTGGTGTCTATCATCCTAGATTTCAACGTCTTGTAAGAGAAATCGCTCAAGATTTTAAAACCGATCTTAGATTTCAATCATCAGCTGTGATGGCTTTACAAGAATCAGCAGAAGCTTATCTCGTTGGGTTCGTTTTTTTTAATTCCAAAAATCCATTGACCCTTCACCATAACTGAGTTTTCATTCTACATTTTTTATATATATATATAGTTTGTTTGAAGATACAAATTTAGCTGCAATTCATGCTAAACGTGTGACCATTCAACCCAAAGATATCCAACTTGCTCGTCGTTTACGTGGTGAACGATCATGATTTGTCGTTTTTTTTCTCTCTCTCTTTCTTTCTTTCTTTTTGTTGATGGGAATTTGTGACTCCTTTGTAATATCATTGATACTTGGGTTTCCTACTGTTAGGATCTATTTTTTTCTTGTGTAATTTTTTTATTGTTTTTTTTGGTCAATGAAACCTAAGATTTCTTCATTGGTTATCTATTACAGTCTATATCATCGAGACCTATCGCTCTATACCTTACCTTAATTTGAACCTCTGAAGTGCCAGACACCCAAAATAGATGCCGTGTCGTCTCTATTGTCACAAAGGAGACAATTCTTCCCGCGCGTATGTTTTTGCCCCATCATCTCCTGATTTCTGCTCCTGCACTTAAACTCCAATGACTCATGAATCATGAAACTGAGATTAATCAAGTATCCCACCTGCCCTTGAGTCCTGCAGACATCCTTGTCTGATGGGTAGCAGCAAGTCGAAGTAAACCATAAAAACCGGTTATTTTGTAATTACAACCAAAAAACCTAAATTTCTCAGTTATCTTTGCTGTTGTAAAAATTGAAAAAAACAGAACTTTAAAATATGGTTCGCTTAGGATCAATTTGAGTAACCCTCAAGAGGAGGACCCCAAGATTATCTCAGTTTGTGGCTTGGATGAAGTTTGTGGTTTGTGGAATCCTTTTCGAAAAAAAGAAAATGAATTGTGTGATTCTTGATGTCATCCACCCACATGACTATCTATGTAGAGCATTTTACTTTCGTGTCGAAATCGATCCATTTGAAGACAATCAAACAAAAAGAATCTCAACATATAACCTTCGTCTTACTTTTCTCTGTTTCCAGCGTGGGTGTGTTGAGAGAGTCAGGAGGGTCTAAGTCCTCAATTGACTTTCTTTCTCTGGATTTTTTTCTGCTTCTTTTTGATTCATCAAGTGCCCAGTGGAGAGTACACAGATGATGTAGTTTTCTTACACTTCTTACAGACTGAGACCAGGCAATTCGATTCTTGGTTTGAGTATATTGGAAGGTGTGAAGAGGATCTGAGTGAGTGTTTATAATTCCATTTGAGCTTCAAGTCTTGAATCTTTGAACCGATGATCAAGTGGAAGATTGAAAAAAATCAACTTCAAGGTCAATTTAATCTCTTGCGAAATAATTTCTCATTCAAGATCAAAGAGACCTTCAAGCCATCAACAAAACATGATCTCATATATGTACACCGGTTCACTGTTTTTTTTATGTAGCTCTAGATGATCAACAAGTTTGGTTGTCAAGTATCTTGAGCGTATGATAGGTAGATCAATGTTTAGACCGAGTATGGATTTCCATATAACGTTCAAGATCGAGACAGCGTTGGGAAGTGAAGGGAGTAGGTGATCAAGAGTAGACTGTACAACATCGGCGAAAAGCGCTGAAAAGCGTGATGGTCATTACGGCTTGTTTGAGAATATGTCGAGTTTGTAAATTGAAACGAAGCTGAAGCCATCTCAAGACCGATGACGCAGAGACTCGGTGACGAGGTTGACCGAGGAGCTTGAGAAAAAGTTACAGTTTCAAAGTGTTTTTCTCGACTACGCAGAAGCTTAAAACAGATTGTATCTCACTTGCCTGCGTTGGGAGTACAAAGTAACGTCATCTTTAAATCAAGAATTTCTTTCATCAAGTCTTTAAAAAGTCTTTTATACTTTACAATTCTTCTTTCATTCTTCTTCTTTTTTTGCTACTGTGAAGTATTACATAAATTCAAAATTGAAATCCAATTCAGGGTCAAAAGCCTCAAAAGGTTCAAATTCTCAACTTGATTCCTTTCTCAATTTTTTTTTGACTTTACAAGTTCAAATTGAAATTTATGTTTTGATTTGATTTGATTATTGTAAGTTGAACTTGAACAGAATTCTTAAATTCTCAGGTTCAATCAGATTTCTACCCATCTTAACATTCATCATCATTCATCATCATTCATCATCATCCATCATCAACTTCTTTACAAATCTTAAACCAATCTACCTCGTTCCATCAAATCTTTCTTCCTTAAAAACCAAATTCCACAATCAAATCTATTCATTCATCCAAACCAAAAAACTCAATTAATCCATCAATCCATCAATCAATCATGACTACCACCATTCAAAACCTGGCTCCAATCGTACCTTTTATCGAACCTAGTGAACCATTACAATTCGATGCAATCTTTAATCCAATTCATGAAACTCAACAAACCAATCGAATCAATCAAGTAAATTCTCATTCATCTCTTTCTTTCATCTCCCTTCATTTCACTTCATCAAAATCTCATTCATTCTTCTCATCATAGGATCGAAAAGGAAAATCTATCTCTACTCCTACTGGAACTTCATCACAAAGTAGAGTAAGTTCAAAATATTCTCAACTTTCTATATTGCGAAGCTGATCTTTCATCTTTATCTTTTTTCATAGTCAACTAACGTAGATCATGCTAGAACACCATCAGAAGAAGAAATCATACTTGAAAAGTTGAGATGATTTCCATTCGATCAACTTCACTCACTCACTCAACCAAAACCCCTTAGTCAACATCGCGATCTAACTCATTGGTCTTTCTCTTTCTCTTTCTCTTTAGAACGCGTCGTGAATTAGAAGATAAGATTTCAGAACTTAATAAACTCAAGAACCAAGTCAGTTTTTAAAAACAAACCCGAACCCAGTCTTCTCACTCTTTCTTTTTCAAATACAAAAACCGAAAACTAATTCCGATTCTCAATCTCTCTCTCTCTCCTTCTCTTTAGCTCGCTGAAACTGAACATCGAGCACGTGAACTTGAATCTAAGATTCCTGCATGAAATAAACCGTGGATCGCTTCAACTTCGAAAACGATTTCTCAAATCGAACTCCTTGAGTTCATTCAACTTTCCTTAGAAGAGTGGTTTCTTTCAAAAACAAAACCTATTGGGTTTTTTTTTTCACTTTGATCTCGTACATCTTTTTAAGATTTTATGATTTTTCAAATCTATTTTTTTTAAAAATTCTAAAATTGAAGTGAAAATCAAACTTCTTTTTTTGGGTTTTTTCCCCCCTCATCTTAATTTTTTTTTTCATTCTTTTTCTTTCCTGTAGCTTTATTTCCTTTTCAGTTAGCTAAAGACAAATTATATATATATTGAATCATACACTTCTTCTTCTTCTTTTTTTTGGTTTTTTTTTCTTTTCCTTTAGTGTTTTTTTCTTCTTCATTTTTTGTTCTTTAATGTGTGTGTGTGTCTATTTTTTTTTCTTTAAATCTCTTGTTTGGTTTTGAATTTTTTTGGTTTATTTAAAGTGGTGATGTGAAATTAGGTTAAGAAAGAAAGAGAAAAAAAAATTCTTCTTCTTCTTCATCATCTTTGGTTTTTTTCTTCTTCTTTCTTTTCTTTGAATTTCTTTCTTTCTTTTTTTGATTGATTGGTTAGTTAGTTAGTTGTTGGGTTGGTTTACACAAGAAAATCAAAATCAAAACCAACCTTTTCCTTTTCCTTTTTCTTTTCCTTTTCTTTCTTCTTTATTTCAAACCTTTAATTTTTTTTTTTCATGATCAAAGTTTTATCAAAACGCGAGAAGAAAAGCCCCCCACCCCCCGAGCAATTTTATATAGGATTCGATTTCCTTTTTAAATCTTCTTTTCTATGAGTTCTTTTTCTTCTCATTCATTTTTCTTTAATCATTTTGTTTATATTAGATGAGAGATTTTGGATGATACAGTTTTAAGTTTACACATTTTTGTTTTAAAAAAAGAAATCTTAGTTTATACCTAATTTAATTCTCGGTTGATGATCTGAGTTCATCTCAGCTTTTGATGATTTTCAGGGAGAGAGAGATGAAATGAGAGTCAGGTAAAACGATCTTCTTTGTTCAAAGGTTGAGTCTTGTTGACCATGTAAAAGTTGAGATCGTGAAATGAAGATGTTCAAGCTCATCAAGGTAAACTGAACCGATTTGGCTTCCTAGCAACTCAGACTCTACCGAGATGAAGGATTAGGTAAACTGACTAAACTCGTCACCATGGCAATTGACTTCTCAGCCTCTTATCGGTAAGACAGTATGTACTCACAAAGCTCATCAGATGTATGCAGAGATTCTTGTTAACTGAAGAGGAGCAGTTCAGAAAGCCAGATGTAAAATAACATGGTCTACCCCCCCATAAGGCTTTGCTTCGTTGTATAGGATCAAGAGAAAGCCAATGATAAAGGATAGGTAAAGAAGGAAATCATAAGACAGGCAAAAGAAGTGAGGAAAGAAGAAGGAGGATAGATTGAGAAACAGAAGAGGTAAGGGTTTCAACACAAAGGTTTTTTTTGGAAATTTTCTGAAAGAGAAAAAGAAGCGAAGCGGAAGATTAGAATTACAACCTAAAAACCCCTACAATCAACTCATCGAGGATGGTAGGCCAAAAAAGTTGACAAGAAGCACCAAAAGGGGAAAAGAAAAAGGCTTCGATTCGGTCTTCCTTCGATCGTGACCAAGGCATTCTACATTCTGCTCTTTCTGGACCTCTACTGGTGAGAAGATGAAGATGTTGATATTGTGAAAAGAATGGAATCGGAGGTGGATGAAGGGTTTTAGAAACCGTGAATCTAGAGCAAAGGAAGTGAGTAAAAGTAGTTGAAGTGAGTAAGGACTTGGGTATTGTATAAAAAGTGTACCAAACATGAGAGGTTCGTAGAAGAAGATCAATTACCTTGATAGTCGACTTGGCTTTGATCATCAAAAGAGGAGCGAAGAGTGAAGGATGAGTGATGAATCGAATCCGATATGTTCCGGTCGGAGAAGAGATGAAACTTACGGATACCCGCATCAACCAACAAGAGAGACACCTTGGTACGTTGATCGCCTTGAAGTTGAATAACTTGACCCAACTCTTCATCTTGAACCAAAGTACCATTACAAGCGAAATCCTTCTTAAACGCTTTCAAGAGTTTCTTTGGATCATATTCAGATGGTAAACCTTGTAGAGTGGTCAGCGTCTTTCGACCGTTTCTTTGTTGAATTCGAATATGAACGTAATCAGGTGCTTTGGTAGGTGCTTTAGTACTGATAGCTTGATCGTCACCAACGTCGGCGAAGGGATCTAAGAAAGAGATGAGTAAGATCAATGGATGAAAGTTAGGAGTGAAGTTGAAAGTTTAAGATAGGATAGAGAGATTAGATGAGATAAGAACGTACCGCGGGATGTCAGGTTCTGAACGGACATGAAACGGTTAAGGTGGATCTGGTTTGAAGTTAAGTTGACTAGATGAAAAAAGGTAAGAAAGAAAGAAATGAAGAGAGAGAATATGAATTAAATTCCGATGAGATTGAAGTTAAGAAGTCAAGTCAAAAGAAAAAGGATGGATGAGTTTTGAAATTATGTAGAAAATGATGATGATGAGAAGGATCTTAACTTACGATTTGTCAAATGTGGGTTTTGAATTATTTGGGTTTTGATGATTTTTTTTGGGAATTTGAAAGAACTCAAAAAAAGAAGTTTGGTTCAGACTCAAGTTGAGTAGAAGTTCAAGATCGATTGGTTTGAATTTAAACTGAGGATTGATTGTATCAAATTTCGTTTTTAGTCAATTCGAACGAAAATCTGAAAAGACCATTCAAAACTTGAATTTCAAAACACCAAAGGGGAAAGACAAAACTCAAGTTAAACCTGAACTTAAGCTAAGGTCTTATGGCAAAGTCCGCAGCAAATCAATTCAACATCATAGCTTCAAGCCTTTCAATTGATTATAGAAGGAGCCCTACAGATCTACAATCATGCTTGCGAGATGTAGGACAAAGGACTGGATGAGTACAGTTGATCTAAAAGCTGTTCAAGAAATGAAATAAACTTCACCAAAGTGGGTATATCAATCCAGAAAGGCTTGATCATCTATCATACATACATAGGAGAGATGCATTGATTTTTTCAATGACAAAAGATTGTGAATATCCCAGAACAAGCCTATCAAACCTTTTCTTTAGATGTCTACGCTCACTTTAGTATAATTTGTTCTCTTTTGGAGTATTTTGAGATGTTTGACTTTTGAAGAAGGATGGTTCATTTGTGTGTTCTGCCTGTGTTAATTAGTTGAGAACTATCATGAAGGGAGTTAACAGCTCTGCCTGCAGCTAATATCCTTGAAAACCTGCTGCTGCTAAAAATTTAACTTTGACCTTCTGGACTGTGCCCATGTTTTTTGATATCCTTAAATATTGGGTTTTCTTGATTGTCTCTTCCACCCAAAGCTTTTAGAAGTACTTTGGGCACAAGAACAGGGCAACACCAGAACTGATCCACTACACTATAGATTTTGACCCATTTTGAGAGTGGAGCAGACTCACTGCTATAACTCACAGAAATACCAAACCACTATGAAAAATATATCTTGTAGGGTTGCAGATCAGTACTACCACTATATTTTGGTCAGAGACACTTTCTGTCTCTCTTCCTTGGGTTTTGATTGTCATGAAAGGCGTTCAACAATACCACACTCAAGCAAACCACATAAGTCACCAAGTTCAAATGATGTTGAAACTCAACCCTAGTTATCCCTTTCTTAGGTTAGTGAGCAAATGGATCAGTGAGGTGAGGTGATTGAGACTCACCTTTAGTATGGGTCATGGGAAATCAGGTGAAATATGATCTGTCATTCTACAGGAGGAAAAGAATCTATTACTGAGATCATATGTGTTGACTCTTTTCCCTTTAGAATTGTGTTTGAACTGAAACCTCAGAGGTTAGTGATCAGGTAGATTAGTGACATGAGGTGATTGAAACTCACTTTTAGGATCTGTCACAGGAAATCAGGTATCTCTAAGGATTTCATTGATTTTGGGTATCTTGAGTGCACATTCTTGCTATGGAGTAAAGAAATAGGCCAAAAGAAGGAGCACAAGATCAAATGTTGATTGTAAGCAGACAAACTCTGAGCCCACCCTTTATTGGAGAAGAGGCTTCACTATGGATTTTTTGGCCTGTAGATTGAAGAGCAGGGCCACCACTATGTATAAAGGTGCTTTTAACGATCCCAAAACTGCTCTGATACCCCTCTGCAACCACTTTTTTCTGATTGACATGAATGCCTTGAGTGGGGAATCCTGGGAATCATTGGATGCAAATCCTTGGACAGACATTGGCCAAGGTTTCTATCCAAGGTATTGTTATGCACCAAAAAAATATGTTGGATCAAAACCTTGGAAACATTCTGTCAAGGTTTAAAATCCAAGAAGACCTTGGAATTTTAAATCTGAGGCCAATATTCTGCCAGTGAATCTACTTGCACAGCTGCAGAATGCCCCACCCAAAGAATGTGCTCATTTTTGCTTTATTGTGAAGAATAAAGCAGTGGTTTTTCACAATTGAACAATGGACTGGTTCACAAATTCAATGAACAGTTTCATCAAACAGCTACATTGTTCACAATTACTGTTTGTTGGAAATTTTGTTTGTTCACATTGTTACCTTTGGTATGCACAGGGTTTTTAAAAAGTTGTTCAAAGGCACCGCCAAGAAATTCACATCGGAATGCCCTTTCCGATGCCATATCGGGGACGCTGTTCCGAAGCAGAGTCGGGCCCCAGATGTGCGATACATTCGACATGCGATGTCAAAAGGGATCTGAAACGTCCAACTGAATCCTCAGTCCGATTCAGAAATGGTTTGGCACATCCGATAAGACTGAGCCGCGATGTTGACACGCATTGATAGCAACCGACTGAGCCTCAGTCCCTTGAGGCCCGATGCCTACTCGCAAGGTGCTCATCCGACTCAACCGTGGTTGAGTCGCAATCACCCAATCGCATTGACTTTCACCAACTAAACATCGGCCTTTTCGTCCTGATTCAATCCAGGTTGCGATCTCACTTCGGTCTTTCTACTGCGATCCAATCCCGTTTATACCCGATCTAATCTCAGGTCCGAATCAACTTCGGTGTCATCTGTGCGATACAATCTAAACATAGAAGCCGATATAATCCCAATATATAGAACAGATTCATGTAATTCTTTGTTTTTTTCAAATTGAATGGAAAATAATCCCATTCCCAAAAATGCTTCTATGTTTCTTGGCCATCTCATCTTATTCTTTGATTTACATCATCTTGATTTCTATCAACTGTGTTTATCACTTCAGCTCAGCACAGAAAAATTTGGAAAGAATCCTCATATACAGGCTGCAAGTCTTCAACTTCGATGCTCGTAAATCACAGTACATAACCACGAAGTTCGAACTTCAGGTTCGAACTTGAACTTCAGGTTCGAACTTGAACTTGAAAGTTAGTAAGTACACTTTGAGCTTGAAGTTCAGATGTCGAAGTTTGGAGCAAGTTATGATCAGACAAAGTTTGACAAGGGGACAGACAAACTTATTAATTCGATAGTAATTCTGAAGCTTACTTCTCTTAGAGCACACGAGATGTTCTCGGTAGCTATATGGGAAGACCAGGGCGAGATTAGAAAAGTACTATGATACAAGAAACCGAATGACAAGAAGCATGACAGAGTATCCTTGAGACACTCTGTGTTCAGGGATTTGATTTCGAAAGTTGACAAGATAAGAAGACACATATCGCCGGATCGGCAACATTTTTTGAAAACAAGTGAATAGGACGAACAATGCAACCATTTTTGATGTTTGTAAAGGATTTCTTGTCTTAAAGCGCGAGATATCCTCAGTAGCTGAATGGGAGCCACGAGGGAGAGATAAAAAAGTACCTGATGGTACGAGAAAACAAATGATGATAAGAAGCATAAATTAATCTCCTTTGGTAACTTTGCATCCAGAAAAATTGATAAATGAAGATAAAATCAATTGGTAACAATTGATGATTAAAAACCCTTCATAAATGAGCCTTTTTATGGACAATCTTCAATTTATTCTTGACTTCCTGATGATAAGATTTCACTACCCTTTTCACGAAACGCTTGTACTCTTCTTCAGTTTTTCCCGCTTTTGATTGTACTACCTTGGCAATTCGCCTAGCAAGCTCCGCATTTATCTGACAGGATGAGCCAAACAAGGTGATTGGTGATTTATGGGGCCTGATTGTTTTGCCAAGTTTATTTGTCGTTGTGGATTTAGATGTGTAATGGGTCTCGTCTGACGCCCATATCATGAGAATATTTCCCTCGCAAGCACGAAGATCGGTTTCGACATGATAATATAATAATACGAACTTTGTGCCTGTAATCTTCCCTAGGCCTGGTTTCTCCTTATGTTGAGGTTTTCCAGTCGCACGATCAATTACATTCCAGAGTCCACAGGCATAAGGGCTGACATCATTATCTTCGTGTGGCTTGTTCCAGAAGCCATCTCTAGTAACTGCAATACTAGAAAAGATAGCACCTGATTTTTCTTCTGACCATTCTTCATCTGCAAAAGAAGGAGTACAACATTGAGCTGAAATGAACTTGTTTGCTTTGAATGCGCCCATTGAGAGGCTCGACATCCATTCAGCATAATTATCATGACATTTAGACATAGCCTTCATTTCATGTCTATCTTTCAAGATACTGGATTCATTGGCCCCATCCTTTTGATTAAAAGCGAAAACACCTAGCAAAGAAAACATTTGAATAAGGAAAAACAACAAGAACAAACATAAGAGAACTAACCAAATGTTTTGCCTAGATCACTACCTGGCCTAGACCCAGCCAACCTCATCTCACCACCTTCTTTGCAACCTTTCATCGCGCGATTGACCTTGCAAGTTGAACGTCGAAGAGTATGCTTGTACACTGTTTTAGTTGTTGATTCGAATTTTTCACGCTGAGCAAAGGGAGTGGTGTCGTCTGGAAAAAAACGAATGACTTGAATGACCTTCAAGGTGTCTCGGTCAACGATAACAGTGGTCCCATGGCTGATAAGTTTTCGTGGAGCGGTAGGAAGAGTTTCGTCCGTGTACTTTTGTAAGAAAAATATATAAGCGTCTTGAGGTAACCCCATATTGTTTAATAAATCTATGCGAAATTGCTTCAGTAGGTGAGAGTTTGAATGTGGAGGTTGGCCTGGATGTGGTCGATGTCGGTTAGCAGACGAACGTTTCTTCATTCTTGAATCGAAATGAAAATAAGTATGAAGGGATTGCTTATGAGATTCTCAAATGATCGAGTGGGCCAGAGACTGAGTACTAGAAAAGAAGAGTCGATCTTCAAAACTCAAGGATAGACCAAGGATGAGATCTAAAAAATTGCTGATAATTTGAATACATACTCGGATAAGTTACATGACATGCTGAGACGTGGGGGCTTTGAACCTTCATAGTCATACAGATTGACTCAAAAAACGGCCTACCGAGGCAAGACGAACTGAGAGGGCCCCAAGCCTGGACGTTCACCAGTGCGGCTGACGGCTCAAAAAATTACAAACCCACGTTCTTCATGGTCCGTGTTTGGGGCAACTTCGAACTTGGATTACATTGGGCATTGTGACTACTTCCCTAACTATATACTAACACTTACAGACCAGGATTCAGACCTCATTTGGGAGATCTTTTCCCAAAAAAATATGGCTCTGATATGTGGAGACCAGATTATGTCAGCAAAGTCCCAATAATATCCCATCCCACTCAGAACTTCAAAGTTCAGGTTCGAACCTCAAGTTACTGCAAATGTCAAGTTCGAACTTCGAAGCTTGGGGCTTAGAGCTTTTGCAGGTTGAAATCGAGCTTCGATGTATATTGAGTCTATGCTATCTAATCAACAACTGGATGTCATTTTGTAATAGAATGTTCACTCAAGGATACAGAAAGAGGCGATGCATCCCACATGGGATATACTAGTAAAGAAGAATATACGAATTTAAACCACAAGACCCAGAGTACTTTTATTGCCATTTGTCTTTCAACTTCATTACTCAGTCAACTAGTGACCCATATCATGTACCTTACTGCTCAACCAGAACTCTACCTCGTGAAATTTGATCAGGTGGCGGACCTGGAGATAGGTAGGTAACGTGACTACGTATGGCATCCAGCAGTATCAGACACTGCATATCAACTTCATGGGCGCTCTTGGAGTTTTTCATGCGATCGACTATCGAACTCTGGATAGTTGCCCGCGTTGACTTATGGTCAGCATAGGACGTGAAACTCGATATCAGTGGATACTCACGAGCCAGGAATTTATATTGTTCTGATACAGCTTTAGAAGAGGTCTTTTATCATCCAAAAACACTGAGATCTCATGCGTTTGATTCAGGATCCCTGTTATTGATTGTAGAATTTGATTCGTAGTGCGACTTCTGGTGGATCCAAATCCAAACGCTTCGGTGATACGGCTGAATCTAAAGCTCTGAGTCAATTTCTTTTCCAACACATATAGTTGGTATCTTGAATCCTGATTGGCTTTGTTTGCGATATTTATTGTATCAAGAATGCTTTCAATTGACCTCGTTAGAATCTTCAACGAATCACGATGACGGTCGAGAATCCTTTTTGCGGTGTGCATGTCCCTTGCAGCTTCCTGCCGATTAAACCATAAGGCAAACTTTACAATTGTTTCAGTCATTGAAGATCTTTTGGATGATTGGTTGGTTAGCTTACTCACCTCACGCATAAAGATATCAAGCTCCATTTGTCCTTTACCATTGAGTTGACGCATCATGTCGGAGACCAAATCGATGTTATCGGAAACTTTTACCAAGAGTCTTACAGCAGCTGTTGATTCTGAATAGTCGGTGAAAGTGTTCAAGACACCCAATAGTTCTCGTAGAGATAGCAACTCTATTGGTTTGGCAGCAACATCATTACTCAAAGACTTCATCGATTCGATGAATGTAACCGGGGTGTATTGCACCTTGTGAAGTTCTTTCAATTCTCGACCTGACTTCATTCGGTCTGTGGCCTCCTTCAGCTGGTCAACGTTTGTAGCTGATGAGCTCCTAAGAAATGGTGAAATATATGTTATAACATTCGATAGTCAGCAATATTTACCAATAACAAATGAATATGTATCAAGTTACCCCTGAAATATATACCAAGCAACGATTAGCACAATAGCAGATAGTAACATATACCGTATTTGGAAAGTGTGGCGCTGATGATACAATACGTCGCGATCAGGGGTGGGTTTGGTCGGCGAAGTGGAATCAGACACGTCGATTTTGGAGTGGGTGGACATTTCCTGACTAGAGGTGAGCCAGTTCGGGTCCATATTTGATGAGGATGTATCATAAGTAGGTATTTCAGCCATGATAAATTGGGTCAAAGGAGGCGGAATTTTCTAAAGAACCAGATAATTGTTCCTATGTGTGATTTCTACGTTGTTCGCTTCGAATTTTCGTAAGTTGGGGTATCGATGATCAGAGAGGTATGGGCCCTGCCAATAAATACGTCGAGTGTGGCTATGTCTTTGGTCGAGGAGTCCCACAATTCTACGCAGGCTCTGAGGAACAGCCCCTGAACCTCATGCTGACGGAGTTTGTGATGATAAGTCCTTTGTATGATTTAAGATGACAAACACATTTCTCACTTCGAAGGACATACACTGAGACACGCCTGAATCTTGACCAAAACCCAGCTGTCTTACTGCGTTTAGCTTGTGAGATACGTATTTTGTTTACTTACTGATTACAACTGAAGCGTGCACCACGCGCTTCAGCTTAAACCCAGTTGCGTTGTTGCGTTGAGCCCTGTTGGAGATGCGTCTCCTGCGCCGGCTTATCGTCCAGGTTAACTTCCCGAAACTTCTGAAAATCTTATAAGTCCTTTGTATTCAGGATTTGAAATGACAAACACATTTCCCTTTTTGCCGGGGACTAAGCTTGCAACGCTGAGACGCGACTGAGTTTTAACGCGTAGAGAGTCACTTGGAGACTCAGAATTGAGCTCGATTTCACCTCACTCCTGCAAGTTCAACTACCCGCTCAGATTAAGATCCTCGCCGTTTTTCAAATCACTTGAAATCACACAATCTGATATACTCGTGAGTTTATTGTGATTCCTACACACCGTGCTGAAGTAAAGCTAGAGATCGGCACATCCAACCAAATAACTCAAATCACCTCCCACGCTTTCAGGATAATGACTCAATCAGCTGTGTCAAGGCACCTCCTCGGATGGGCTGTATTCGCTTTAGTAGTGGCAACGATTCCGGCTATCCCCAAAGCTATCCACCAATACCTCGTCGGGAGTTTCAGTATCAAAGTTCCGACAGTTTCACACTTGTACTGTAGCTATATTGGTGGCCCTTATTTTTGCGGACCCAAAGGTGATAGTCGCTCGAAAAAGGTGGCTTCGCTATCAAACAGCGTTACATCTACTGCACGCTCTGCCGGTGACATCTTCGAGTCAATCCTCGACCTTGGAAATCCCACTCACGTCCGTCTTTACCAAGATGAGATACTGGAGCTGTCCCAAGCCATCGCTGCTTCCGATATACTGGAGAAGAAAGACCACCTTGGCGAGTGCGTTCAAAATCTTACTGAGATGAACAGAAATGTGAGGGACAAGGTGAATCTCTTGAATGGTGCGAGCATCTCAGTTTTACGAAAGGTTTTTCAGAAGGTGAGAAATCTATTTTTTAAATGATTGATATGATCCAAAGGCAGCCTACGTCAGAGCTGATACATAGTGATTCTGGAAAACCCCAGCTTGAAGTGATTCGACTCATTCTGACATCCATCGCCAATGGGGAAACCAAATACTCAACTATATCAGCTCAAGTCAGATTGGAAGATTTGGTCCAAACGATTTCGGACGGGTTTTCTGGCCTGCAAGCGCAGATAGATGCCACCATTCCTCTGGCCAGACAAGGTTCGGCTCTCGCGGCTGGTGTGGGTGCTCAGTTCGCAGAAGAAAACATGCGACTGCAAAAGTTCAAGGCGGGCATCCCATTCTGGAAACGTCTAGTGAACTTTGGAAGCTGGGGAAGCCAATCGCTTGCTATCAACATTGCATTGACTTCAGCAAGTGCATTGACTTTGAGGTCTATTGCCACAAAGCTTGAAGACCTGCGTGCGACTCTTGTAACCTTTCAGGGCAACGCGGAACATTTCCAAGTAAGTCTGTCATATCTTGACTAAAAGGCGGATAAATGACTTATCACATTGACTTGTTAGGCTGAAATCATAGGAAATCACATGGCTTCTCGTGAGCTAGCAATCGAAGACGAATTTCGGGCAATGAGCCAGGTGATCGGTCGCTTCAGTCAGCTTGCCGAGACAGCTGCTTACAAGTCTAAACCAACTCGTATCAATCTGCCTACAATTGAAGGTGGACACCGATTCACTCTTTCACATTGATAACCTCCAACTTATACCTCTTGTATTGTTACTGTGTTGTATATACCCGTTTAATTTCTTCTCTTTATATACTAGTGTGTTCCGTTTCAATTATCAAATGTTTTCCAAAAGACTATTGCAAGTAGATGTGATATGAGTCAAATGTCAGGGGGTGAGATTGGTTATACTCGCTTTTGATAGAAGAACGTACATACTATTTGTATAAATCAATTGTTCTTCGACAACTTTTGTTATCTGCTAGACCTCGAAGTTCATTTCAAGGCATCTACGCTCTTAAACCAACAGGCTCTTTCTTTGAAAAGAATTTGACACAGACAGTACCTCTGAACCAACCCCTGTCAAGATATATCTTGTTTGTCTTCACTCTATATGACTGTCTTGTGATAGACTTCGAACTTCGTTTCGAAGTGATCTACGCTCTATCAAAGCAGCAGGCTCTCTCTTTAAAAAAGAATCCGAATCAGGCAGGACCTCTGTTCGAACCAACCCCAGTCAAAATATATCTTTTTTTTATTCTACATAACTCTCTTGGAAGTTGGATAGACTTCGAAGTTCGTCTCGAAGTCATCTACGCTTAATTAAACCAGCAGGCTCTTTCTTTAGAAAAGAGTTCTGGGAAGGATTCAGGCCTCTGAGCCAACCTCAGTCGGGATATATCTTCTTTCTTTGCTGTGTATCACTCGCTTGTGATAGACTTCGAACTTCATCTCGAAGTCATCTACCCTATATCTATCAAACCAGCAGCTTTGAGTTTCTGAACCAATTCAAACATGTATGACACTTCTTTTCACTTCAACTCCTTAGTGTAACCGTCATCTATTTACATTTCGAAACTCATATAGCATGAATCTTAGCATCGTATTGGCGACGACTCTCTGGATCAAGTAACACCTTGGCGGCAGCCGTCATCTAAAGTAGAGGGTCATTCACCAGCGTCAGTAAATGTTTAAGGGTGGGTGGTAGCGGTGTGAGCTTTTATCATGGCTTACCTCCTGCGCTACCCCAGTGTGTCCACCCTTGTCTGGATGAAAATACAACATGCATGTCCTCCAGTGACTTTTTATCTGGGCAGGAATAGCCGTTGGGGCTACAGCCAGCCGCTTTTTGAGGGAGTAAATATTAAAATCAGCCGCTCTTTTCATAGGTAGGGATATTTGGGATTCACTCACTTCATAATGAGTTGGTTCTCTTCGTTTTTGGACTTGATGCCTGCAGGATGTGGTGTCACACTTCTCTTTGTAGGTCGCTCGCCTATAAAGCTGTGACAACCAAAGATAATTATCATCGAGACTGTTGATGTGGAACTGGCTTTCGGAATTCCATATCTGTTTCAGAACTTCTTGTCCCGCTTTTAGTTGGCCAACGTGCAAATACACCTCGGCAAGAAACAGATGAATTTTGACAATACTTCCTTTCAAATTTTTATCGTATGTCTTATATGCTTCTTTTGCGCGACTGATCCCCCCTTTTAAAATCAAAATGGCGTCTTGTGATTGATCTTGGGACATAAAATCTTGCGCATACATATACATCAGGTCTAAGACATCTTTGATGGTGAATACATCTTGAGGTATGTCTGATGCCTGTTGAAACTGAAAAAGAACAGCGTCATCAATCTTCAATCTGATCAAATATCGTGTTTTTGAAGAAGGTATATACAGACGTGTTCAACATCCTTGGGATAGGTTTTACAGCTCTCCTCAACTTCGAAGTATAAATGAGATAGTTCCAGATACTTTGGATGCGTGGGCGGTATGACGAGGGAAGAATCTGGATTCCAGGCTTGTTGGAGGATGTCGGAGGCCGCTTGCGGTTGCTTAAGACTCAAGTAACATCGTGTCAGATTGAAACACGACAGAATCCAACCTGTATGTGGTCCTCTACTGGTGGTGCCGTTTTTGCTTTCACATCTTGCCATTTCGGCGGAGTAAAAATCCAGGAGTTGCAGATATATTTTTACGGAGTCTGCATAACGGCCTTTCAAGTTGGCGACTTCGGCTTGATCCATGAGTTGATCCATACGCTTCTGATCATGTAAGGTTGGATCAGGAGGTGCTCGATGAGACTTGATAGTCGAAGGGATGTTGAAGAAGCACTAAAATTGGTCGTCTGTAGCAATAACATTTCAATCAAATATATGATAAACCCACCATAAATCCCACTTTGCGAGATTTGATTGACTCATTGACTTCTGTTGGCGTGTCGCTGGTTTCGGCTTCCAGTATACCGTTGTATGATCTCTTGGGGCGTAATGAAGTGGACGCATCGCTTGATTCAACATGCAGTGTCTCTGGATTGGGTGAGTCACTCATTTCGAACGTAGTGGTGCACATGCCTAGGGTAAGTTAGTCACGTATCTATTTTCACAATGATGGTACTAGGAGAGACATCGGTGTATGCGATTTTGAGGGGGAGAGTTTGATGGGGTGATGCGACTCATATGTCAGATCTAGGATGCAAGAGGAACGCGCTCGTGAGGGGCTTAGTGCAGGTTACTCTGCGTTCGGGGTTCTAAGTAGTATCATTCAGGCCTCCCTTAAGCTGATCACTGACCAAAATTCACATTCCTTGAACATTCCCCTTCATAGACACTCTTGAGAGCTCTGAACGTTGATGCGTAACAAGCGTTGCTGAGGTACTGAGTTGAGAACGACTTGAAGAAGGACATCCTTCCAGTTTACTTTTTGGCTGAGGCATCTGCACACAAAGGCCCCTATGTCTTGACTACCCACAGACATCCCATCATCAGCCATAGGATCATTCAGGTTCAGTCCAGGCAATGGAACTCGTGAACTAAACACGTCTGTGACGTATATATATATGTATGTATAACCCCAATGGTCAAACGTAACAAATCCAACTTGTGGCTTCTATTCCCTCCATTAACCAAACCTTAAGCTCGACGAAGCCAGTATCTCAAAAAAATCAACTCAAGACATCACCCGTGATGCCAAGCCCGGACGTGTGCCACGAAATGAGGTCAAGCAAAGATGAACCCCTCAGTTTTGGTCGTAGCGCCGGGTTAAGAGCTAGGAGAGCTGTCATTGAAATTTCGCAACATGCCCCCTCCTTGCATGTTCTCTTGTTGATATTCCTTTCGCTAAGTCAGCACAAGTTTTTGAACGGTCTTTGTATACGTCTTGAAGGCTAATCCAACTCATCTCATGCAGCTACTTGTGGGCACATACATCTTCTTGATCGACGTATAAAGAAAGTGGAGGGCGACCTCCTGTACATGCGAGTACAACTGACAGCTCGACCTTGCATCGGCAGCCCAGCCTCGATGGAAGGGATTCGATACGTGCAAGGAAACATAGCTGATCATGGAGGAGGAGGAGAGTCTATGCAAGAGTTTCATCACTACCCAGATGAAGCAACAACGAATGAGAAGTTTGAAGACCTACAACCCGGAAAGGATGACGCTGACTTCCACGACGAGACGAATGAAGTTCACGTACCCATGGAAACTTATCACCTTCAGCCTTCATCGAAAGACAGCATAGGTGATGATGAAAAAGGAATCGAAACAACACCTGCCGAGAATCAGGTAAAACCCTGGGAAAGTACTCAGCTTGAAAGAATTACGGACGATTGCCCTTCCTCAGAAGGGTCGGAATTAAAAACAAGCTACATGGCACGCGAAGCTTTCACGCAGTGCACCAAGGACCGTGATGGACCCAGAGACTTTGCGTTTCTACACACTGGAGGATATGTGATTCATTCCTTGACTTCGAGCTCCTTTCTTCGGTCTAACACGTGGAGACGCCGTCTACCTTGGTCCCCGGTGTTACGCGTGTTCAATAAACACGCAAATTTACCAGAAATCGCACTGAAGGGAGACGGTTCAGTTGGAAACTGTTGGCCTCTGGTTGGATCGTCAGGACAGCTAGGGGTAGGTCTCAGTCGCACCATTGACATCACGGCCATGTCGATTGAGCACATCGGAAGGCAATTAGCACAAAATGACATCACCGCTGCACCTCGAGAATTCGAACTTTGGGGACTAAGTGATGATCAGAGTCAATTGGAGAGTGAGACTCTTTTGTTCAAAGGAGTATATAGCATCTCTACTCCCAGTTCACCCTTACAAACTTTCGAAATCAACAAAACACATCCTTTGCTTTACAGAAAAGTACTTTTCAAAGTTATCTCAAATTACGGAAACTCTCAATTTACATGCATATATCGGGTGAGGATACACGGTCAGCCAATTGATTGAAAGCGCGCAGCGCGTGCGTCTACCTTTATTAAGACATAATCTCGATATCACATATTTTCTCATTTGTTTATGATATTTGCTAGTTTAATTTCTCATTTTTGTCTTTTCTCTTACTAATTTCATTTCAAATTTAGCTCCTGATACTTGATTGTTTTGTTATTTGCTGTAATAAAGACTGGTGACTTCGAGAGTGTACCTGGAGAGCTACTGCGAAAATTGCATCGCAAGAACTAGCTTGCAGCAGTAAGTAGACAGATGTTACAAGCTGCCCTGTCTCAAAGTCAAAACTTGAATTTTGTATTCGCACCGGTATCGAGACCGGTACTTTTCTTTCTCTCCATTTTTCTATTCAGAGTCGTACGCGTATAATCTCAACTCCAGTGGAATTTCCTAGGAGCCATCGGCCCTTTGGACCCCTAGGTCAGTCATGACTAAAGATATACACTAAAGCCTACTAGCGCAACTCGTTTGCGAAGACCCACACCCTAAACACGTTAAGCGAAGGGTTTAATAGGAGAGACTTGAATATGAAACATCATAAAAACAAAAGCAAGTCCTTACTTTCTGATAGCAAAAGGACTCAGAAGTAAACAAAGGCGCCCAGTCAAATCAATAAAGAAATCCACTCAACTCTTCTTGGAATTCTGTGATACTAAACCGTTCGATGATCTTCCTGTGAAGATACTTTCACCCAGCGTGAGGCGTGCCACGAGAGATTCGTCCGATCTGAGATTCTTTGGCGAGACTGGTAGTCTGCTCTTACATACATTCCAGGTCATCATATTGACATATGATCATATGTGTGCCTTTCCTTCAGGTTTGAGAAGGGGAGTGGTATTTAAGGTTTGGTTTGTGTATCACCTGAATTAGACCATTCGAAACCATATACAAACAAATCACGTTGATCAACTGTCATCAACAACAAAGGGTAACCATTGACCATACTCCGCACAATACCCAAAAGGGGGAGTCTCTTTGGGCTTTGATCAAACCCACTGCAGTGCCGCTTTGAATAGCTCACCCAACTCCACACTCCGGAGATCTAATGATCTCAAAGCTCAAAGTCAAAATCTGAACAATTCGACTACACTCCAATTATCACCAAGCTTCCAAGCTTCCTCCTCTCGGAAAACGATCAGTACAAAGGGGTCTCATACGGAACTCATGTCGGCTCGCAAAGGAGGCAACAACGTTGCTTACGAGTGTCCTCATCTTCCTGAATGTTTCGATCCTACCAGCAAAGGAAAACCCTGCCAAAACTGTAATGGGTTGAACCTGACCGGAGTTCGTAAGCACACACTCAACACCAGGCATCACGGATATTGCGGCCCTGCTTGCCCAGTCTACGGCCGTGAGTTTCTCTAAGAATGACGTTGTCGTTATCATCAATACTGATCCTCTGGATTTCCCGTAGTGACCGATCTGAGTGCTGTCAAATTTGAAAGAAAGAAATGCTCAACGCCAACGCCGACGCATTTACCTGTTGCATCTTCTGCCACTCGAAGCCGTACCCCTTCAACCGAGCGATCTTCTTCACCCTCCTTACGTGCAAGAAAGGCCACACCCATCCACCCAAGAGAAAGCTCATACGAGGTAGCATCATCTTCTGATAAGGAAAGCAGAGCCAGTTCAAGTGTTCGACGAAACTCGGTTCGAAGCACATCTACAAATAATCATGTCCGACATGACTTCTCCAGCATGGCTATCAATCCGGAGAAGTTCGACCTCCCACAATCACATCATCCCTTGCCGAACGCCTTCTCCTCCACTCGCGAAACAAGTCAGGATCCCGAAAATGTTCCAAACACGTCTACATCCAAAAACTCGACCGGAGACTTCTCATGTCCCATTCCTGGCTTGCAACATCCCCAGTTGGACACCTGCTCTGCTTACACCACAGGCACAGTCAACCAGCGCCAGATCTTCTTTGACTCTCAAAACTTGAAAGGAGCAGAGCCGTTCACATGTAAACCTCAAAAGCGAGCTCCTGCCGTCCCGGTCACAAACGTCTGCTATGAAGAATCTTTTCGTCTTGACTGGAAATTTGGTGCACTTTTAGCAGTATTTGTCATCAATCTCTTCTGGTTCATCAGGGCATGGTTCGAAGACTTTGATCATAAAGGGTGATCGTGTTCACCCATGAATATCTGCGCTTCATAATCCTTCTTCTTGGTCTGGATACAAACGGTTGTAACATTTGTATTGGAAGTAGATCTGAAGGATACCCGGCCTTATGTATGACAAGAGTTTAAGAGTGTCTCTGTGGGACTGGGGAAGATGAGTTCTTCTAATGCCTTTCAATCCAAAAAAATCAGGCGTTCTTTCCTTTCATCTTTTCTAAGGTATATCATTCAATCAGGCCATCTTCTTACTTTCTCTTGTATCTTTCATGAGTTCCAATTTTTCATCTCTCGGTTGTTTTTGAACGTCTCATTTCTTGGTGTATCTTTTAGAAATTCATTGTCACATTTCGAACACTACCTGAACACTGATCACCTGAGCATTGATAACAAACAAGGTCTACACATGTTTGAGAACAGAATGAGTATTTTATTCCCAGTTGCTGTGCATGATCCTGCCCGATCATTCTTATAGATAGGTGTTCCACTTGTCTATATATCCAAAGCGGTTAGATCATGCGAGGCATGGACAGATGATCCCACATGCCACTTATCTCTCCTTGCAGCTTCGAGCTTCGAGATCTAAAACTTGAGATCTTTCGCCTTTGCCAACTGTTCGAACATTTCGAACTCTGTTTGAAGTGTTCGAACTAGGCTTTTTTGAGCTTCGTGCCTACTCCTGCACCCTATCATCTCAGAGAGTACAATTTCACCAGTACTCGACACGCAATAGCTTGCACCCAAACAAGCTGGTCAGGTAATAAAAATATAACAGTTACTACGAGATTGAATAATCTGATGAGAAGGAATAAACATATAATACCCTAGGGCCTAGCCTAGGTGAGCAAATGTAAAAATGTAAACTAGCTGATACATATTTACCCCATTCATTCGAGGAACACAAATAATATCATCAAAACCTTGTGCAATACCTCCAGGCAAAAAGACTCAGGGGCTGAAATTTGGAGCCAAGTCTTCAGACTTCCTTGACACGCAAAACACACATTTCCCCATGCACTCGGTAGAAAGTCGGGAGTCCAGTGTTTCAAACATTCGGCAAAACGTCCTGTTGTATATCGAGAAGCAAGCCATATAGTGACTATTGCTGCGAGGTTGAGATAGGTTGAAATGAAGAGAAATACGCTTCGCCATAGCGGCACTGTATTAACTATATGTGCGTAAGTAAGAGGAACTAGCTTCATTAGTGAAAGTTAGACAACCCGTACCGTTTTCTGGTGGTCTTTCAGATGTTTCAGATAACCTGAGGATTGGGCTTCGATTAGTCTTGGGTTGTTGGACCTCTTCTGGCAAAACTGAGACACGTTCGTTGCGAGTTGTAACTTTGGAAATACAGCCTTCGCACGGCAAGTGATAAGGACTTGATTTCCAGCTGGCCATCTCTTTGTGAATCAAGCGATATAGTCGGGTTTGAGATATGATGTGATGCGTGGAAGTTTATGGGGAAATGAATTCGAATGACGCAATGTAGACAAGTGTGTTCCTCGCACAAATGATTTGTATTTATGAGGAAAGGCTGTTTGACCCTGTTTTGAACATATTTTGAACTGTCTTATGGACACTCAGTCGTTCAAAAGGTGTAATGCCATGAATCCTCAGTATTTGATCCTTTCATGGAGAGCCTTACCTGATCACAGTGCTCACCATCAATCAGCTAAGCTTTGATGATTATGGTCTTTGTGACGTTAGTTTCCTGAGGCATTGGTTGAGCTTGCTTTTATCTTGTAATTTCTCTCTAAGCCCTTTGGGTTTTATGTATGTATTGATGAACAAAACCCGATAAGAGCCCTACGCTCTGCTACGCTGAACGCTGAACGCTGTGGGAGCTTTTGTCTACACGGTGGGTCTTTTTCCGCCACGCTGGCAATTTTGGGGATTTGGAAGACCCGCGTGAGAACCAAAAGCTCCGCGTAGAGGAAACTACCCTTTTGTGACCCGATAAGGGCGCTGACTACCATGGCAGGATTTGTCTACGCGACGGGTCTTTTTCCCTACGCGGTCGGACCGCGTAGACGAATTTTGAGATTCATCTGACCCGCGTGGGAACCAAAAGCTCTGTGTAAAGACTACATACGTTCTTCTGACCCAAGGCTCTGCATGTACCACACCTGAGGTTCGAGGCTGTTCGAAGTAGGTCCATCCCTATCAAAGTGACATATCAGCCTTCCCCGATTCGAAGTAGGATAAAGTTAAGTTGGTAATCCCTCTTCGTGGGCTCGTGTGAGGCCCTGTGTGTAGTGGATCATCGGCCATGTCCAAACTGCCAACTGCGTATCGTGGCATCTTTCTGCTTCCTATTACTACGATGCCCTGCCCGTCACGGGTGGCGTATCGGTGCCAGTGTTAAGAGTGGACCAGTCAGCAACTACGATCCGATGAAGTCGAACCTTCCACTCAGTCCCACTCCCACTCCGATTTTTCCTTTCTTTTTTGAAATTCTTTGTCAGTAGACAATTTCCTTTGATGCAAGCGCTTCAACAATGATGAAGAGACGTCCCAACCTCAGGAAATTCTCTATGACTCAGGATACGGAGGTGCATTGTCCTGTGCGAGCTGGCCAAACAAAGCCTCAGCTACGGGTTAAGCAAGCGAAGTTCGAACCTTGCAACAACACGATAATGCAAAGGGCGGTGGCTCTATATAAGGATTGTATTCTTTCTCGGAGGAATGATTCTGTCTCCTAAAATCATAGATTAGCCATCTCTTCCAACTCTTCAAGCTACCATCTCATAAATTTTACCTATACCTAAAGTGTTCAAGCGAAAATAACCCCACACTCCAGATTTTCCACATTCACCTCTCATAATCTACACAAATACTAAGAGCATTCTATCCAGAGGACGCTCTTCGAGGAATCATGGATCAAAACGCGCATATCTTAGCCCTGGGACAAAAAGTTCTCGACAATGAGGCAAGTTAAAAAAGCAATTTTATGACTAGGATTGTTTGGCTAACTTGCTCTTCTTTTTCAGGTAATGATGGGGATGGTACTCACACAAATGGAACACATAGCGAAGAAATTGAAAAATCCTTCGGGTACTATGGTCAGTCCTGATTTCATATCAATTCGATGAAATAAAAGCAGTATTGAGATAACTGAAGAGAAAGTCTCAACAGGTGCCAAATGAGGACACTGGAATAATACCTGGAACGCATGATTTATGGCATGAAGATCTTGAAAGATGTAAAGAGGGAATTGAGGTCATAAGACAGGTGTGATTTGCATGCGATGTTGTCTAGTTGATAATGACTCTGACCAATCTCCTTGACATCGAACTGTTCACGCCTAGTAGAAGATATCTGATGGAGAACAGGACAGCAACAGAATACAGACTCTCCTTTCGACAATTAAGGGGTTAGAAGAAAGATTACAAGAAGTTGATGCGAAGCTGGATTGTCTGGAGGACGAAGAAGTCAAGTCAAATCTTTTGGGTCTGGTCCCAGTGCCCGCATGCAACGAAATTTCCACCGTAGACACGAACACAAATGTAGTAGTGAAAACGTTCAAAGAGGTTACATATTTTTTCTACTCGCTGCCTCTTTCCTTGCAATAATTCCTAAACATTCAATCACTGGACTTCTGACTGTAACGTATTTTTCAGAAATTGATTGCTCAGGAACAGCAGATGATCTCGAGAATTTTCAACCACGTTGAAACTTTATTGAAAGCTCAACAAGAGATGATGGCCGGTACAAGAGATGAAGATCGTAGATATATGGCTAGCCTTGTGAACAAAGAAATTATCACTCTACACCAAGAGCTATCAAATCAAAACGCATCACATGATGTGACTATGATGGACAATGAAGATGACCCGCTGGCTTTGGAAATCCAAGCATTGAGAACAACAGTGCAGGCACTGGAAAGTACTATGCATCAACAGCAAAATACTATAGAACAATGCTCTCAAAAGGTGGAGCTATTGGAAGATATTCCAAAAATATCACCCCCCAAGAGCACAGGCGATGATATGGAGATCGACGAAGTGAGGCCTGTCTATATTGCATGTTTTACCCCTCTCTACCTACTCTCTATGAGCTATCCAGCTGATGAGTCTGCATGTTCAATCACTACCTAAGGCTGAAGATCATCTGGAACGAAGAGTCTCTGCTGTGGAATCATCTCTTTCCACTGTGGAAGCCCAGCGTGAAGCCACAGATACCGAAAAGTTTGCAAAGTTTCAAGAAAAAATGCTAAACTTGATTAAGGCAATGGTAGAAGAACGGAATCATTCGAATGTAATCTCCGAGTCTGAAGAACCTAAATTGGACCTTGAACAAGAATTCAATAGCAGATTCTCAACATTCAGGCAAACGATAGATGATCAAGTGGAGAGACGGATAGCCATGACCATTGCAAGAACATCAGGAAAAGAGAGAGCTTCTGAATCATGTGATGTATAGTGGTCATCATCCTCATTCATTGTACTCTTGATGTATTTCTGATGTCACCGTCCTCTAACAGGTTTCTGAGAATTTGCGACTTCAAATCTTGGACCTTCAATCTCGCGATGAGGAGAATCGAAGGCAGATCTCCGAGCAAGCCAAAGCTATAACCAAGATGTCTACTGATCTTGCGTTTTCCAGTCAAGGACACGCAGTCGATCCTCAGCAATCTGCAGAGACAGACTCTCAAGAACAACAATCGGCCTTTGAAGACTCTTCGATTCCAGGTGGAGTTGGGCCAATTCTTCAAGTAAGTCAGAATCTGTTCATATATCACATATCCCCTATCGAAATACTTTCCCCGAATAAACTGAAAATGATAATATTCATCAATTCTAGGATATTGAGGTCACTGCTGTAAGCTCTTTGGATTGCGAAGGGGTTGAAAACGGTCAGGGTGGCTCCTTACAAATGTCCTTGGATGAAGTACCAGATGAACGAAGAGATGACCATGGAGAGGTTCGAACAGCAGGTGTACTCGTTCCGGGTGTAAGTACCTTCATAGCTCCTTATGCATGAGATCGAATGAAAAAGGACCAATGTTGACAGCTCTGCTTTGTCAAATAAAGACCCACATACCCAATTCTGCTGGAAACAGTCAAAGTACGAGGTTTCTCGAAAGTGATTCGCAACCTATCCACAACAACAACCCGGCAAACCGTTCATCGAATTCCCAAACTCCAACAGAACTTGAGGATCATACTAGAGATAGCTTGGAGCACCGGAGTGGTCAAAATTGGCAATCTCCCTTGCAAGACTCGACACCCTTGCAGACCCCAGCGGATCGTCCATCAACTTCACAAACTCGTTTAGGCTCCGAGGGCACGACTAGAACTAGTTTGGAGACTGCAAATGTTCGAACGTCGAGCACACAACCCCGGCTCACACCTGTCTCAAGAAAGTCAAATAAATGGAGGAGATCTAGCACAACACCAAAGAAACCAAAGGTCCCAAGCCTTCGGCAGGAAAGACTTTTGATGTCTCCGCAAGTAAAAGAGGCTGATGAACAAACAGTAAGTTCTTCAAAGAATTCATTGCTCATATTGAGAATCTGAAACTGACAGTTTGTTTGACACAGGCCAGCCAGGTCCAGAAGCATTTTCGACTTATGGCAGGGGTGGATCGGTGCAAAGCAGACTTTCCAAGATGTCCAACACCTGAAGATCTTGAAAAACTACCGGAGCTGACGGTGGATTACGAGACTGCACCACTTGGCGAAGCTGTTCGAAACCTTATCAGACCTGACCAACTTGAACCAACTTGGAAAGAGGACGAAATGGAACTGACGGCAAAGGGTATGCTTCCATACTGTAGGCGTAGACTTCAGCAGTACGGACTTCCTTACATTGGCTTAAGCATTTCTCAGAGAGACGCAAAAGCAGAGGACTGGAATCGACGGGTTCTTGCTTTCTGCATGGACACATTCAACAGGGCGTATTACGGTCAAGAGTATCACGTTGAAAACCATGACCCACATCGTATAATGAAACTGATGAAAGAACATATTGAATACCGCTTGAAGACCATGAGAAAATACAATAATCAAGTACATGCACTTCAGATGACCCAAAAACGAGACCGTCAGCAACAAAGACGTTTACGAGTGCGTTCCCATATTGAAATTTGAATATGTTACAGTTCGAGACTTATTGATTCTACAACCTTTTTTAGCTTGCAATCCGAAGGAAGGAAGTTTGTGGGCCAGCTGAGAACTCACCATTCTCAAGGTTCAGTGGCCTCTTTGAAGACGAGCGACTGTGTTCGTCAGATGAGTCAGATGAGGACGTTTTGAACGAAGATCGGGTGAGGCATACTCCTGTATGGCGGAGCTCTCTGGCTACATCCCTTGTGGAAAACCTTGATAGAGCGTACCAAAAGATCAGGCAAGACGAATGTCCAAAGCGATCTGGAAGGAAACCGGCGAAGCGTATTCTTTCAAACCATCGACCTGAAGGGGGACAGTCACGATGGCCTGCAGGCCTACCAAAAGATTGTTACAGTGAAGTGTGGCTACGCTCGCTTGACAAGAAAGATTTGGATGGTCTCGAAATGAAGGAATGTGTCCTGGAGAATTTGTTTCTATCCCTTTCATGACGGCCATCCTAAAAGTCTCAGTTCCTACCAACCCTTAATGAACTTGAGTTAGATGCATCATTTAAGTAGTTGATTTCTTGTCTCTGCTATAAAACTTGTTTTTCCTTTTTATCCATTCTGCCAAGAGTCATAAATAATATCGAAGCTTCTCGAACCATAACTGTGAAGATCATAAGGACATGATTAAAAACCTGTTTTGCTAAGACTCACAATTGAAACTGAAAGCTCAAACCTCACATTCGAATCCGTGATTCGAAGTTCGAAACTTCAAGCTCATAGCTCCAGTTTGAGACTTGGTACTTGTATGGAAAAGTCCATGTGGTTGTTTTGCTCTCTTCAGTTAAAGGATTATATAAGATAGAAGGATAGAAAAATACAAGATACAAAAGAATAAAATGAAAATGTGTAAAAATATCATGAAGGCCTTTTTGGAATTTGAATTTAGTGGGTATATGCTATCCAACTCACATTCCTCTTGATTCCTTCTCAGATCCATTCCTCAAAGGAAAGGAAATGATGAGAGTGTCTTGAGGTACTTAGATGCGATTGAATAATGATCTTCTCAGTGTGTCAAAATTCTATGTAGATGACAAAACTGAAAGAAGGAATGGTTAGAATGCATGAGGCTTGAACCCAGGTCTCCGGATGTTAATACTTATTGCAAGAGTAGCGTCTCCGTCCATCAAAACAATCTGATCAGCTCGTAGTTGCCACAGACTTGGAGTCCGCTCCTCGAATCTGGATGAAAAGCATTGATATGGTTCACTTGTTAGGCTGGTTGACGGATTGGTCGACGTTCGGCCTCGTCTACCAGCGTTGGCTTTTTACGTTCTCTTTTGTGGTCAGTTCTACACGACTTGTCACGCCTTTTCAGCTCTTTTCATAAATGGCCTCCCTGATTGAGAGTCTCGTATCTTCGAGCTGAGTGGTCATTCGACATCAGCCTTGGTAAAGGGTACTGGGATGATGAACAGTATTTGACCTTCGAAGTCTCGAAGCTCGAAGTTTCAACGGACTTCAAAGGTCAAATGTTCATTCAGCTTCGACTTACAACACAATTCATGATCATATTTATTCTAGTCACCTTCTTTCTTTCATTAAACAAAAGAACTTTTTCTCCCTTAAATACCTGCACACATTCTCTTTGACTGTCCTGTCTTGGTTTTACCTAGACTTCATAATCATCGCCTTGGCTGTGTCACGTCATGACTAAAAGTATTACTTTGTGGATGTTTTTGGCACTCTTCTTGGGTAAGTTTCAAATGACTTGTCATGTATCTTTAGCTCTTTTCAAAAAGTGAATACCTGATTGGGATTGACTCATCTTCAAGTCAGCTGAATGGGAAGATCAGTCTTGGTAAGGGGTGCTGAGATGATAAACATTTGACCTTCAAAGTCTGGGAGCTCGAAGCTCGAACTTCGAACTTCCACTTGGATGTTACAACTAGCAGCTTCTATTATAAGAGTTTCATGATATCTAATTCTAGAGTATTTGCTCGAATATACAAAAGAGGTGATCAATCCCATACGAGGGACAATGATATCAAAGAGGGAACTGCTACAAACCCAAAACATCAGCTACATCATACATGATAGAATCCTGGTCTTCGGAGGCTAGCTCCCGAAAGACATAATCGACGGATGCAAGCGTTCTCTTCATCCTATTACATACAAAATTGTATTTAATCCCCAATGGTGTATCTTCGTCGATTCCAGGCACTTTGCCTGGTGTTTTCCAATCAGCGATCTTCTCATTCAATGTTAGTCAAGGTACCAAACAACTCACCATGCAACATGTCTCTCACATTCATATGTAGATCTCGTATCAGCTTCAAGACCTCCTTATATCTATACGAATCACCTGAAATCCTTGCTCGCTTGGTAATGATCGGATCTAGGGTATTAATAGTTTTTTTCGTCAGTAGTCAGTAGAGTTCCAATGAAGAAGAGTGGTCCTTACCTTCAAAGCCATCTACTTTGTCACAAGCGCGCTTGAATGGTTTCACTGATGATAGAGAAGATTCATGCGACTCTCTCTCCATATGAGTTCCAGAGAATGATAGAGCGGGAATAGCATTCGAAGTAATACTGTTGCTAGAGTTCGAGGTGTGATCTCCAAGGATATGCTCCATGAGTAAGCTTTCATCGCTAATATCAGAATTTACTTGAGGGGTTTTGTTATAATCCTCGACAGAAGGTTTCTTGTGCATTGAGATTGGTCCAACACTTTCCATTGGAACAATTGGGCTGGATAGGCGGTTTGAATGTTTGACAACTGGAGAGATGACGAAATTTAGATCATGAAGGGATGTCAATTCCAGGTGGAAATGAGCTTACAATCAGGTCGACGAATTTTCTTAACAAATTTATCACCAAGCTTGCGAATCTTTTGAATAACTCGTGGCATACCGTGTAGCTTTATCTAAAACAAGAAGGAAGATTCATGGTTCAGAGGTGAGTATACATAGAGAAAGGAGCAAAGCTATAAAATACCAATTTCGAGTAGGAATTTGTTCTCTTAAGATTCCAGTGAAGAGATGAACTGTCATTCGAGATAAATCAGTCTCAGAGGTCAGGTTTATGTAGAGATATGTTCTATGAAGATGAATATCGTGATACTGATTAATCTGATGATTGCCTCAGTTGAAAGGTTTGATCCAAACCTCAGAAGTGAGTGCCCAAGAAAGTGAGTATTCAGAGTTCAAAGGAACTTGATCTGAGGCTAAGGTAATAAGCTTCCACCCATACTCTTCAAGACTCCTGTGTTCTTCGACTGAGTAGCGTTTAGTTATCAACGGGGCTTTCCCTGACGCGTCAGCAAGGCCGAAATCAGCACGCGGCTTGAATGGGAGGCACTTTACGCATGGACACGTCGATGACGTGTTCTCGGGTATGTTAGCAATGCCAATACTAGCATGCAGATTTAAGCCGAGCGTATCCTGAGGACACTATCTGAGACAATGGGTGACTCTTCTTTTCCTGCCTTTGAAGACAAAGAGCATCGAAGAACAAATGGGTATTACAATCATAGCTTATAAATTGTAAAATCCCGAGGAGCTGGAACTCACTTATTTACGACAGTCAATCTGAAATATCATATATCATCTGTACTATTTATCGTAGTTTTATTATCACTCATCCACCTCTCAACTTTCAGTGAAAGTGTTTTCATCAGACTCAAAAATTTATACTCATCCTCATACTAGTTGTCGTATCGTATCGGATATCATCAAAACTATTTGTCGTATTTTTGTTTTTACTGATCCAAATTCCCGCCTTTCAGTGAAAGGATTTTTCATCTCACATATTCATCCTCATACTAGTTCACGTATCGTATCAGATATCATCTAAACTATTTGTCGTATTTTTATTTTCACTCATCCACATTCCCGCCTCTCAGCGAAAGTATTTTTCATCTCACATATTCAGCCTCATACTAGTAACCGTATCGTCGTTATCTTATTGACAATGAGAATTTCTGGAAACATATCAATCACGGGGGATCTCGCTTCACCTTCAAGACCTATACGTAGACGCTCAGCTCCTATCCGGGCGTGTAGAATACCTGCACCGGCTCAAGCACATCCAAACCGGCAAGTAGTACGGACATCAACGCCTCACCAAGACCCTCTGTTTTGGAAGAAGATATTCAGCGTACCGGTGGATTTGGTCAAAATACTCTCACCCAGCTGTAAACTTCAAGCTAAATCGGTTACAAAGGGTGCCCTTCGAGAATTGATCCACCATTTCGCACCGAGCCACCGTGTACCCCGTGTTATTCTGAAAGCCAACTTGATCCGGGTCTTCAGAACACAAGTTCTACGTAAATACGGCCCATTCCACGGTCTTTGAGAGTGTCAGGAGATCTTTAATGTCAGTACTCCAGATCAGCCTGTGATCACATGATGTCCAAAAAGCTGACCAAATATCTTATCTTCAAACTTCCCTGTGCTTCATCAGTTTAGATAGTATATGTCGATTCTCTGAGTTTTCGCCTACGCCTGGTCATACTAAATTCATCAAGTTGTATCTTCTCACCACCTGGCCAGCAATCAGTTGTTTGGATTGAATCTGAATGTATGCATGCTGGATCTTATTCCAACTCATTCCTTCCGTCCAAGCAAGATCCGAAACTGCAGAAATTCGCTTTTGAGAAGTTTCTCCGCATGGCACAAACTGGACGCTGTACACAAAGAAAACAAGTCTATGCAGAGCCATTTCGAAACTTTTACATCACAGTATCTATAGAACCTCTACAAAAAACATCTCTTTCGTATCTCGATCCACATATACAAAGAAAAAAAGTCAAGACTTGAAAAATAGCATACGTATAACCGCTTCTAAACTTCTATCTCATAATAAACCCTAAAACTTTATGTAATATAAACCTCAGCTAATATAAGAAACAACCTTTTCATATGTTTGACCCGCATATACACAAGGAAAAAGTTAAAAGTTGCAAAAAGCATAGGTATGACCGCTTCCAAACTTCTACCGCTTCCAAACTTCTACCTCGTAGTAACTTTCGGGACCTCGTCTGACATGAACAGAAACATTCACTACATACTTTGAACTAGCTATACAAGAAGAAAAAAGCATAGGTACGACCAAAACCTTTACACATTCAGAGTTGACCAAGACAGGCTATGCGTAACGAATGAATGTAATTGTGGTCTAGGGCAGAAAGACTTCTGATTTGAGAATGAGATAGAAGCAAAAAGAAATAAACTGACGCCAACAATCATGAGCTGTGGCTGGATTCGAGTCCACTTGTCCGAAAGTAATACCCCCACAGACCCGCCCATATATGCGTCGTTATATGGGTGTGCATCTAACCCGGGTTAGATGCATATAACCGTCAGATACGCCCCACTTCGAACCTTATAATGTAATCTATGTATGAGCAAGTAGAAGCGAGCAGTGGCGATGGGAAGTGGTCAATTGAGAGCTTGGTGGCTTCAGATTTTTTTCCATCTCAAGTCAATAAAGGAAGGGCATCATACCAATCACTGAAAAACAATCAATGATTCCTACTAAACTTATCTCTATAACCCTTCTCTTATACTCGTCCACTGAAGAAACAATACGGCCTATCCATCTCCATATTCTTTAGTTGCTTTGCAAGCATTGGTTTTTTGTCGCGCCTCAAGTGGTTTGATTCGAGCTCAATCCTTTGGATTGAAAAAGCCTCAGTTATAATTAGTGGTGGTGACAGTGGCAATTTTGAAGGTGCTTTTGTAAACGTCAGGTGCAAACGAGTGAGTGGCCAATGAGTATATGGAATGCTAGACTTGAAAGGGTTTGTGGTTGAATGTAAAACTAATCCTATATCCCTCAAAGTGTCCAATCACCCCCAGTTTTTCAACCAAAATTATAACGAATGTACAACTACGTCATCTCTTCTTGGTAATCACTGCCTGTCGGCATTCAATGAAATTCTTGTCACCGAATTACACAGTTTATATGAAAATTACCCCCCAGATTCACTTGTGTCAGATGTAAACCATTGTAAGAGCCATCACGCTAGACTACCAATCATAACAAATTCATCTTTGGATTCAAGTCATTCAGTTGCCTGTTTGTCAACCATGTCATCTCATTTATCTTCAAATCAAGGCACTCTCAGTAAGTTGATCCCAGTTGTAAGCAACTTTGAGTTAGCATAAGAAGTATTCTAACATTGATCTGTGATTCAATTTGAACAGTCAGCTCTCAAATTCCGTCGCCGCTTGTCCCTCCAACCTATTTTCAACTCACCCATCAATCATCCACCCCCGTGGCTATGAACCGCGAACCAAAACAGCATTCCCTGCCTCATGTGGCCGACTCAAATTGGAACAGCCTCTATGAGACAGATTACAAAGCAACTAGCAATCAGGATGACCTTTCTGATCAAAATTTTCAACAATCAAGACCACAGATCCCAAAGAGTCTAGAGTCTTTGGACCCTCTCACCTTGGCATATCAGTCTAGAGGCTGCGAGGATCAAAATATGCAATGGCAAAAAATTCGAAGTAATGAAAAGGTCAATATAGCCCACCATGAACAAGTCGAATCCAAGGTTCGAACACCTACCACCTTAGTCTTTGCCCGAAATCACACTGCGATCATCGGACATAGCCGAACTGTTGATGGGCGAAAATTCCGGGAGTATCCGTGAGTATAACTTTGATATCAGTATACAAAGCATTGTAAAACTGAGTCTGTCTTGGTATGGAGATGTCAATATTGTAAGCTCATTCAGTTTGACATCTATACATCTGGGGTACCTACAATACGAAGGCAAAAAAATTGAGAACACCAGCAGATAAATAGTGAGATCTGATAAATAGAATATCTTCTTTACTTTGTTTCTCTACGCACCCACACCACAAAACAAAAGGCGATAAGCTTTTCTCTCGACCATCCACTTTAATTCAAGTAGGTGTCCATTTCATCTTTTAGATACTTTGTGAGCCTTTGACTGAAATGATCCGTGATTTTATACCTCTGTAAGCATAATCGTACGTTTTTCAATGATCTTGGAAAGTAAACTCTGTACAGATGAAAAGCTCAAACACAGTACCTGATTCACTCATTTTGTCATTCATATCAACCATGGTACGACCATATCAGGCATCCATACAGGGGAGAGACGTAAGTCAACCTTCAATTTTTCAAAAAAAAATCCACCATGATATATCCACAATCAAAAGGCACGATTTATACTGAATGACTTTTTTTGACAGCATATAGATGCGAAGTTAAAAATTGTGAACAGACGTTCAATATAATTGGTAATGCTCGAAGGCACACCAAGAGACACTTGAGGCATATCGAACAACGAGGCTTTTGAACAAGAAAGAAATTTCCTCCAACTCTATTGAATTTAGGATATTTTTCATTTAGGCCCCTGCTATTTGCCGCCCACCTGGGGCCCATATGGGCGCCGTCATCTAGCGCCCATATGGCAATATGGGCGCTATAAATCATGCAATAGCGCCCATATTCTCCAAAGGAGATGTAGGCGCTATAATATAGCGCCCACTTGGATGTAGGCGCTATATTTTGGCGCCTACATCTCCTTTGGAGAATATGGGCGCTATAATAATATTGTGCACGTTTTGAGGCGCTTTGATTGGGATGGACTGTTCGAGACTTCTTGAGAGTCAGGTTGAGGCGGATCTTAAGATCGTGAGCGATTGTATTCAACGATATCCAAGAGCCAGTCCGACGGTACACAGCATGTCGATACTCGTCCAAGTAGAGTCCTGGATTGCCATCGAGAAGCTCAAGGATGAAGTCCCAATCTTCATCCGTCAACGCTGTGGACCTCCCGAGCCTGGCATAGTCTTCAGGATTGCAAACCACTGAAGCTGTTCGTCGATAAAGCGCATGCCATCGAGATATAGTGCGTGCGCTGACATTCGACTTCAACACGTTTTGAACCTGCCTGATTGTCTTGCCTGCCCGGAGATGCTGACCGGCCAATACCTTAATCCCAACATCGTACTTTCCAGGTCGAAGTCGCATGGCTGAACAAACGGAAATGATGTCAGTGACGGTGAATGACATCGTGAAAGAGCAAGCATGACTTACCGTGAATGCTGGAGTCAATGAGGGAAAGGGTGAACGGGCGGTGGGGTTGACCAAAATCCGGATGTGGTGAAAAGAATTATTTTTAGCGCCCATAATGTAGGCGCTAAATTATAGCGCCCATATGTACATTTCCCCATATGGGCGCTATAATTTAGCGCCCATATGGGGCATAGGCGCTGTAATTCAGCGCCCATGTGCAGGTAGGCGCCACAATTCAGCGCCCATATGAGTAGATGCTATATGGGCGCTGAATTACAGCGCCTATGCGTCATATGGGCGCTAAATTATAGCGCCTATGCCCCAATATGGGCGCTAAATTATAGCGCCCATATGGGCACGGGGTGGGCGGCAAATAGCAGCGGCCTTCATTTATTTACATTTGATTTTGATTTGTTATGTGTGTTGAGAACCTATTTCAAATGTTTCGGCTGCCTTTTTCAAGTAGTACATTTACTTCACTACGACCTTCGAACAAATATAGGAGAAAGAATCAAATGAAGCCTATTGATTTTGTTGAAGAGGTTTATTCCTGATATGTAACACCAGCGTTTTATCAAAACATTGAACATATTATAAATCTTTTAGGAGCAGATACAAGTGTATGAGGAGAAGGACGCCCAATAATATACAACCACCATTGGTTGGATTCGCCTCTTGCAACGATACCAACACAGAAAAAGATACGAGAACCATAAGATGGATGATGGATTCTGTGATTTTTCATGATTGAAATCAGTCTACGGTCCCGTCTGGGAAGATTTCTAGATAGTACATACCAACGCCCAAACGAACTTGGCATTTATCAGAGGTTTCCTTCAGAGCTGGTGCAGGAAGCAGAACATATGCTCTATCAATGGGCCGAAACGCAGTGGCATTTCTCGCCGGTCTTGTGTAACCTTCTTGTTTGACATCTGTTACTGTGTCCATGGTCGGCTTTACCGACACCCTACGTGTATGTTTCCGGGTCTTACCATTCTGAGCGTAATCAGCTGGTGGTGACTGTGATGGACCCTGTGAGTGGGCTTTTTCTTGCCTGGCGTTGGACATGACGAGAGAAGTACTGTCTGGTGCTGAATCGAAGGAGGATACTGGAGCTTGAAGAATCTACGCAATAGGATGCTTAAGTAATCTAAACGACTTATACGTGTCAGTCGCAAGAAACACTGAGATCTACCTCCTGAGTAGTCTTCAGTCGGCTTGCTGATTATCCTATGACAGCACTAAGGGCTACGCAGTGACTCGCCGCTCAAGAGTATTCAGACTGAGCCCATCCACCCTTGACAATTTGAGATCTTCGAAATTTTACATTAATCAGCATGTTTCTCAAAAGTGTTACGCTCATGATAGCGCCTTTGTGCGTTCGTATTGTAGTACCCTGGACAGCCTATACGGTACCAAACACATACTCTCCTTTGATGGTCAGATGTAATATACATCCTCACAATAGACGTGTTCTTCTGAGGATCAAGGTTCGGATGAGCATCCCAATGCAAATAAGATGTGGTTCGTCTCGTACCAACATCTTTGTATATCCAACACTTTTGCTCTTCATCTCACTTTGACAGTATCCATCAACTCATTGAGCCACCTTCACTCAAGAGAATAAATACTCTCAAAATGCGAACGCCGGTTTTGATACCCTGCCACTGTACCGATTGCCAAAGAAACACCTACCAACATCCTCAGACAAATGACAAAGTATACGGAACCCTCTGGAGACCTGCGAATCACAAAAAACATGTCAAGGGGTTTGGAACACGTATCACCGACACAGGAAAAAAACTCTCTTCCTCATCGGATACTTTGGGTGTGTACATAGACCTTTTCCCTTGTTGACTTCTTTTAGTATACTTAGGAGTCTGACAGCAGAGCTTCGACAGATACACGATCACCATCACAAGATCCCCAAAAGGCCTCAGTGGAAAGTTTGCCTATTGCCTCTTCAAACTTGGAAAGAACACCTTTTGATTGTACAGTCACAGAAAGCCACTTCCAACCATCGTGGAATGGGCCAGTCATAGATTCAAGTTTGTTTCCTCTTCTAACTAGTCTTGTATTGGGGTTTTGTATCCATTTTTGTTGAAGTATCAACTTTCTGACAAGCAGGCATCTACAGTCCAACATACTACGCCACATTTCGCCGTTGGAAGGCTTCTGACCTGGCTTACTTCCTTATGATCACATGTTTACACGTAATCAAAAACATTAGTGTCGAGGCGGCCACGGTTTGCTTGCATGTCATCGGTGTAGTCTCGAGCTTCAGCACTGATAGAAAGTCTTCGAATGTCACCTTACCCAAGACTATGAGTACCTTCCTCGATGGACTAAGAATTGAACCCAAGATTCGCCGCACAGTCTGCTGCCCCAAATGCTTCAGGCTATACTACGATGTCGATATTCCCAAGCTTTGCACATCTCAAGCTACTCCGAGGAGCCGTGTATGTTCAGAGCCACTTTTACATGAGACAGGGGATCAAGACGGGACAACCGCGAAGCCATGCCGGCTTAAGAATGTATTGGAGCCTTGATGTCTTAGAATAGGGATCTAGTAGATAGCACTACGGCCACTGGTAAGCACACAACAACCACGTCGACAAAGACGTATAGAAGACTCTGACCTAGTAGATAGCACTACGGCCACTGGTAAGCACAAACAACCACGTCGACAAAGACGTATAGAAGACTCTGACCTAAGTTGATGGTAAATGATGTGATTAGTTTAAGTTATCACTCTTTTAGATAACTGATCTTGGGAGGTTAATAAGTGAGACAATTTTTCTCTTTCCAAAGATTTATTATTCACCTAGTAGATAGCACTACGGCCACTGGTAAGCACACAACAACCACGTCGACAAAGACGTATAGAAGACTCTGACCTACAACATCAACACAGCTAGTTAGATAACATAAAAGTAAGAAATTGATAAAAGACTGTAGGCACCTAAGTTGATGGTAAATGATGTGATTAGTTTAAGTTATCACTCTTTTAGATAACTGATCTTGGGAGGTTAATAAGTGAGACAATTTCTATTGGAGATAGTAAAAATAGAAGAAACATATCAAGTATGAGAAAACAGTATCAGTGATTTAATCTTTGAATAATCTTAAGAAAACCACTTACTTCTCTTTCCAAAGATGAGGAAAGAGAAGTAAGGTTTCGATCTGATTGCTACATATAAGTAATACGATATCTCAAACGTGTTGGGGCATCTATTGATTTGTATATTCAACTTCTGCATTATCTCTCCTTCAATCTTGTAATCAATTTTCCTCCTGTATTTCTAACTCTTTTATTTCTCCTTTACGTCGATTGAAGAAATCAACACCCGCCCTCAATCGACATAATTAAAACACCCCTAATTATTCACTTCCCTAAGACCTATACGTCTTCTAAACTCATTGAACGGTCCCGGATGAAGAGGTTTGGTAAGTATATCCGCCAACATGTCTTCTGACGAACAATATATCAACTTAATTATACCCTCCTGAACTTTCTCCCTTAACCAATGATGATGTATTTCTATAGCTTTAGTCCTTCCATGCATAACCGCATTCTGTGATATATCAATAGTACTCAAACTATCCGAATTTAATAAATAAGGAATCTCTTGAGGTAAGTCTATCGATCTTAGTAGCCTAGCCAACCATATCATTTCATCGCCTGCCTCATTTGCTGCTCTATATTCAGCTTCTGTTGACGACTTTGCCACCGTCTGTTGTAATCGACTACGCCAGCTGATTGCTCCCCCACATAACATGAAAATATAACCAGTAGTTGATCTCCTTGTACTCTTGTCTCCTGCCCAGTCAGAATCAGCAAAATGTTCTGGCAAAGAAAACCCATTATTACTTGAAATGCACGGTGATTTTTCTGAATTCATACTTGATGATGATCTTTCATAATGTATACAATAATTTAGACTTCCCTTTAAATATCTCAATACGTGTTTAAAGGCTTCCCAGTGTCGTAAAGATGGATTCTCAAGATGCTGTGATAGACATCCTACTGCATACGTTATATCTGGCCTAGTGCATTGTAACAAATACATAAGACTTCCGACTCCACTTCTATAAGGTAAGTTCAGCAGTTTGAATGATCTCGATTCATCCGTAGTTGATTTAGTAAGCTTCGTACCCCCCGGAAACGGAGTTGAGGCTTCTTTGACATCCATCATTCCAAATCGCTCCAGTAGCGATCGTGCCATGGCTTCCTGTCCTAACACATAATGATTTGGACCAGCTCGAACCAATTGAATGCCTACTACACACGTAGATATGCCCATGTCCTCCATTGGCCAAAAGCTACCTATTTCTTTCTTGAATTCACCTATGTTGTTTCCAGTGATAGCCAAGTCATCAACGTGTAGGTAAAATAAACATATATCTTGAGATCGCTTTCTAATATAGACACATTCGTCTGCCGGTGATTGTATAAATCCAGCCTTTAAACATTTCGATTTAAACTCTTCATTCCATTCTCTCGCCGACTGCTTCAGTCCGTACAATGCCTGAAGTAATTCACATACTAATTCTTCACCTTCAATTTCGTAACCTTCTGGTTGCTCCATAAATATCTTCTCTTTCAATCCGCTATTCAGAAATGCAGCAATAGCATCCATAGAGTGGATTTCTAAACCGTAATAAGCAGCGAAAGATACTACAGTCCGGAAAGACGCCGGTTTCCCTGTCGGCGCGAAGGTATCGGTGTAATCTACTCCATAAGTCTGAGTATATCCTTTCGCCACAATTCTTGCCTTATGTTTATTGATAGAGCCATCTGGGTTGATTTTTACCTTAAAATGCCATTTACTTCCTACCACCGGCTGATCTGAAGGCCTTGGAACTAACCTCCAAACCTTCCTATCCTCCATATTTTTCATTTCTTTATCACAAGCTACCTTCCATTCCTCTTTACTTGGACTATTCATCGCTGATTTAAAATTATGAGGCTCCTGCACCAATCTGACCATTGATCCAACAGCGAAAGCGCCAGGAAACATGTCATGTAGGTCTGTGAATGCTCCTTCGTCATCCCAATAAGCAAAGCTTGCCGATGGATTGTATCGTTCGGGCGGTCTTCTATCACGTTCGGACCGACGCGGTATGTTGATGTCAGGTTCTTCTTCTTCTTGCATTATAATTTGATTATCGTCAGCAGATTGATTAAAAGATATAATCTCATCCTGGTGCATTCCTTCACCACCAGGCATATGGACGTCGTCATTCTGATCCTCTCCTGAGGGTTCAACAATGGAAGGATCCGATAGTTGCATTTCCTCCTCGCCATCGATTGACAGATGAGATATATCGAATGTCTTGAGTTTCCTAAATGGAAAAACATTCTCTCTGAAAGTAACGTCGTGAGAAATGACTATATTATTGGTATCAAATATGAATACCTCATAGTTTATATTATGTTCAGTATGTCCGAGCAACATAGCCTGTCTAGATACCTGCTGGAATTTACCATTCCGAAGAGCTTTTCTGATGAGCACATAGCACAAGCAACCTATCGGTCTCATATTAGTAATGTCAGGTTGTCTACCATGCCAAAGCTCAAAAGGTGTCTTGCCATCATTGATAGAGGTTGTTATTGTTCGATTCTTTGAATAGACCGCTGCCTTAATGGCATATAACCAAAATTTGATAGGAAGATTTCCATCGATCATGATTGCTCGCGCAGGTTCCGTTATGGTTCTATTTGATCTCTCAGCAACTCCATTCTCTTCAGGGGTATATGTTGCTGTTGTTCTTAGATATATACCAACCTCCTTGCAATAAGGTACCATTGTATCATTTATAAACTCATATCCATTGTCAAGAGTAATTGATTTAACTTTTAAATTGCACTGTCTCTCAACTAATGATATGTATTGTAGTATTTTATTGAACACAACATCGGCTGATTTAGAAGTTAGACCAACTACGTGACGATATCTCGAATAGTCATCAGTAAACAGCATGAAATAAGTGCTGCCACATACTGCGCTAGTCCTGATTATGCCGCTAAGATCAAGATGGATATTTTCTAATAGAGTAGAACTTCTAACATGGGTTTTGTTATGTGGAATACGATGTCCTTTAGCTAAATCACATGAGTCGCATGAGAAGTGATCAGGTACGCTCGAGGTATCCATATTTAACCCCTTAACCACATTTTTCGATATCATTGTCTTCAGGTATCTTATATTCGGATGACCTAAACGACGATGTAAACCAACAATCATATCGTTAGTTGTTGATGTTATGATGTTCGCTTCTGACTTGGATGTATCAACTGAAACCAGCCTCACGTAGGATTTTAGAAGCTTCGTTCCGTCCTTTAATACACCTTCAAAAGCTTTGTGACCGTCTTTAGTTATAATAAACGATTCGTTCTCCTTCTTGATAATGAAGTCATGATTAATAAGGATAGTTCCTCCGATTAAACTTCGTTTAAGATCGGGAATGTAAAGACACTCTTTGAGTTCAAATATATGATTATCTGGTCCTTTGAATTTAACGTCGCCTCTTCCGTGAATCTTGAGAGTAGCTTTACCTCCTGCCATGTCTAAAGCTTCATTACGGTCTTTCATATCTATGTAGTTGATAAACACATTCTTTTCTTTAAACATGTGGTGAGATGCACCTGTATCAATAAGTACGGAATGCGAGAGGTGTCAAGGTGACAATGCGAAAATCAAAAAACTAAAAACACAAATCCCGGGTGCGAAAGTCCAAGAACGGGAGAAAATACTCAAATACAGGGCAAAAATACCTGTATTTCCCTTGAATTATGGGAAAAACCCAGTTTTTTCCCTGACCGGAGTGGAATTTTCAGTTGAGTTTGCATTTAGAATTCAACCATTGTCCCCCCATAGTCACCTTGGGACAAAAAGTACCAGGAAATACACCACCGACTCAGAAAAACTTAAAAACTCAAAAATCAAAAAACCAAAAAACCAAAAATCAAGAACCAATGAACACAAAACAAAAAGTTAAATATCAGAAATAGAAGGTTGACAGACAGTAACAAAGAAACAGAGAAAAAAACCTTGTCAACTATGAAATCTCTCCAAACATGAACTCTACCTCTCACCCGATCACATACCATCCACCCTATCACACACCTTGGTATTCCCACTCTTGAATTGTCTACTGTTGGATTAGCCCTCACCGCAAACCTTTGAAGTATACCCTTTGATCCACCCAACACTCACCTTGTCCTCAAAACCTCAATCATTTATTTACTTTATATCTCCAACTCATCAATATCATATTCATTACTTCCATTTTTTGGCTTCTACCCTCACAAACATCATACATTTTCAGTTAATCAACTCCTTTGAGCTCTGTTATCTATTTCACATAAACAAACCATCCCCTTCGCCATACAACATCATGGACCGCCCCATATGTCCTTTATGTCGAAACACTCTCCGAGAGGGTGAACAGCAGATATGTGCTCCCTGCCTTCAAAATATCAATTCTACCCAACAACAAAAGAACACTTTATCCTCTTGCCGACCCGCAGCCAACCAATCTTTGCATCCCCAACAAGCAGCCAAACCGGCTTCTAATCCACAGACAGCAGCCAATCTCAAGGTCATCAGAGCTAAGGCAGCAGCTGCTTCTCACACCTCCACCTCCACCGGCACTCATGTCCACCAACTCCACACAGAGAAGGCCAAGCGAGCAGCTGCCAAGAAACAAGCCAGTAGCAATCGAATTTTTGGTGGTCACCCAGCAGCACCCAAACCTCCACCGTTTTCCAGCAAATCTGGCCGGGTGTGCTCTATTGGCTATATGATTTTATATAAAAACAACTCTTTCACTCATGGACTCCTTCGAGGAACAATCACTGTTGAAAGGACCTCTGAAACACTTTTAGAAGACACCAAGGAAGCAATGTTTAAGCTTTGGGACCACTCTATCAGCTCACCTCATTACCCTCCAGCACCACACAGATTCAGTTCAGACTTCTTCAACCTTGCCAAATCTGGCCGTGCCAGGAAACCACCGGCTGTATTACATGACAACGAAACATTTGCCCGATATCTTGATGATACCAAAGGGGAGCCTAGCCTGGAGCTGATTTTCCTATCCGACAGATACTTGAATGCCAATCCTTGGCTTCCACATCCTGGCTCTGTGTGTAGCAGTTCATCCCGGCCTAAATCAACTATCAGTAAGAAGCAGATCAAACGGAAGGCATCTGAAGAGTTTAATTATGAGGAAAGGATTCTAGATGATGAGGAATATGATGATAGTGATAGTGATACTGAGATTACAAGCCTTGATATCCTACCACCTAAGAGTAAGAAAGCCAAGATTACTCCCTCAGGTTCAGCAAAAGTCAACTCCAGACCATTGACTCGGAACCAGGCTAACCTGGAAGGAAAGAAGAACACTATTGATCTTACCAACAGCCTCACCACCACTCCACCAAGAAACTTCCACCGGAGTCAGAGTGACGTAGCAAGTCTAGTACCTATAACTCATGTGGTACCCACAAACCAAACTAGTAAGTTTCAAAACTCACAATCAACTCCCAATGTTGTGGTTCACTAACAGGGTTTCTTCAGTGCCTGTGTTTGATTTCAGAGCACCTATTGATATATCTGTATTTGGGAGAAAAATGCCAATGGCTCCACCTCTTCCACCTCCTGAGACTTCAGACGGTTTCATCATTGGGAAGAAGTGCTTCCTCACGTCTGATTCCCAAGGTAAACCTCAATGGATGGTGGCACCTTATTGGTTCAAAGTAGATGAAAGCCTTGCAATTGGCAAAGGTTCTTTCCGGACTTGCTACAATGCCTATGGAAAAGTTCCTGGTGGTGAGGTGACTGCAATGGTTGCAAAGAAGCGCATGGAGCTGCCTCCGAACACTACACATCTTGAAGTTCATAAAGAATCTGGTGGGGTTTATGCTGCTGTTGCTGTGGTTGTTGAGAAGTTCAAGAAAGCAGCTTTGGCTCTCAGTGACCTTCAACTCTTCCCTGCAACAATTGAGGCCATCAAGGGCATCCGTGTAAGCCAAATATTTGCATGCAATTCCAAACACACTTGCTGAATGTGTGTCTATCTTTCAGATTGTGGAAAACTTCCCAGTGTACTCAGGAAGCAGTGGGTCTACATCTTGTGCTTATTTCTTCGAAGAAGTCCTGGATGTCAAAAAATACCGCAAGTATACGAGCAACAACAACTTTGATCTCCGAGGATCAGACTGTCTCATGAACAATGAAGTGATGCAAGCTCTGAGTCATTGGTCACATAAACACTACGAGGGTAGAAGAATGGTTGCTGATCTGCAAGGGGTTGGATTGGTATTGACTGACCCTTTGATTGTTGACACAAGCAAGTAAGTATAGTTTTAGTTGCCCAACACAGGTTCATGGCTGACAGATTTTCTTTTCACAGTCTGGGTTGGTGTGATGGTAATACTGGCAGGCGGGGTTTGGAAAATTTCTCAACCCAGCATGAGTGCAATAAAATTTGTCACTACTTGGGGTTACAACGCCCGGAGGTACCCACACTGAGTTTTCGCGAGTCGTTTGAGAAGATATATGGTGCTACCTCCGGGGAATCTACCCACATTCCAGGCAGGGATTCACGGCCTTAAACCAGTGCTGCAACTATTTCATATTCACAAATCTCTATCTCTGTTTAACCCACCCTTTCTGTCTCCATTTATTTACTCCATCCACAATCAAAACCAGAAAACATGATTATAAAAACAGTATAATTAGCTTGAAGAGAACAAAAATATGCTTGTATATTTCTCTCACTGTGAATAATTCCTCTATATGATGCCATCAATTAAAGGGGCAGTAACTTCTGTTTTAAAGTTTCAGGAGTTCTTCCCAACCCAAAGGAAACCAAAAGTGATGGGCTATGATGAAACACCCCTGCACAACCGTTGTGTGGTTTTTATACATTGTACATTGTAGATATCAAAGAGTGAGCATCAATTACAACCCTACATCACATTTCTAGCTGCTTGGAATACTTCCTTTGCAGTTGCTCATCATAGTTCTCAGCAATAGTGTGGTGAAATTGCTCCCAGCTCTCTGCATCCTTCTCACCTCGCATATCCATGATCTCCTTCATAACTTCCACCAAGGTATTGCTTATCTGGGTGCTGCATGCATAGCCAAGTACATGATCTATTGTGATTTCAGACTCCAATGTTCCACCTAGTTGAATAATCTTTGCTGCCTTAGTCTTTGCCCGGGTCACAGCTCCCTGTAACTGTGACATCATCCTCTTCTCTTGATTGTTGAACAGATAATGCTCAGTGTGATGCTGCACATCAGTTGCCCACAGCAACTCCACAATGTCTGCTGAGTTGATATCTACAATGAACTTGTAAGTGCCATATATAATGATGAATTTTGCCCCAACCTGAGGATGTTTCTTGTTGATGCGTTTTCCTGTCAGGTGTTCGTGTTGCAGCTCTTCTGCCCGCTCATTTAGGAGTGCCTTCCTTCTTTCTGATGATATAACTTCAGCTGCAGACAAGGTTTTATGTCAGGATATACTTTCTGAGCGGGACAAGCTTAAAATTACTTAACAAGTGTAGCCATCAATCAAACAAAAGAATCCTGATGCAAATCCTGTCACATCAAAGTCACGGTGAGGAGCATTACGAAATCCACCAGTGGTGACTATGAGATTTGAGCCCACAAAGCTATCTGCTTTCTCAGAATCCATGGTTGCAATTGGCTCCTTTGAGGCCCAGGAAGGGGCATGTGTTTTTTCAGCCAGCTCTTTATTAGACTTGTACGCAAAACCAGATAGAGAGGAGGTGCGTTCAGCATGAAAATCTTGAACCCAAGGAAGATCTTCTTGTCGGTATTCATCTTCATGCAGTTTCACCGGGTCTTTGCTAGTAGAACAATTTTGAGCATAGGTTGCTAGTGTGATGCCAGGAACCAATTAAACGTATATATTATTGCATATGACATTGTTTTACATACCAATTTTCTTCCCTCTTTGATGTTGCCCAGCTCGTTTGGATGATCTGAATCCAAACCCTCTCATTCGGCCTTGACGTTGCTCTGGTGGAAGTTTTCGGATGGCATGATTGCCTGGAATCGTACCTCTGGCTTCAGAGTGTAGGTGCATGATTCTGATTGCTTTGCGAAAGTTGCTCCACAGTTGGACTGATGCAGGATCTGTTCTGCTGGTGTCCTACAATGGTAAGATGTTAGCAAAGCGTTTAAATGGTTTGTTTCAGATTGAAAAATTACCTCCACATTAAACTTAGCAACACATATCAATTTATTACCAATCAGATTGACTAATGCAACTGTTCCTCTATTGACCAATCTCACTTTACTCCCTCCAAATTTTCCCACTCTAAACACCACACAGTCTGATTGCAAACCAAACCTTTGCTTGATTCCAGATTCAATCCTTTTACTTACCACCTCTCTGAATGCATCTCGTACTGGATCACGTTGGTTATTATGCTTTCTACTTTGATTTTTCCTCTTGTATTCGTCTGCCCGACTTGCTTTGTACAGTGCCCTCTGTTGCGCATGTTTCTTCTTCTTGGCCTCAGATTTTTTTTTGCTCATCTATGTAGAAGGGATCTCAATGTACATCAGTATTGCTGATCATCACAATGTGGGAAATGGACCTGGAGACACTGTCAGGTGTAACACAGTGATAACCAAAAGTTTAGTGAAAGAAGAAAGGACCTGAAGCTGGTAAAGGGCTAGGCTGATAATTGGGGTTCCCCACAGTCACTTATCCCAACCCTTAATGAGATGCCATCATCCCTTATTTAAGTCACTTCCGCCTTCCAAGCTTTTGGACATTGTGGCACTTTTTCATCATACTGTCACCATGAAATAATTGATGATAAGAAAGACATCTCACCTGGAAACAAGCAAAGAAAACGCTGATTGTGAATATCAGGTCAGATGGATTGGAATGATGGATGAAGATGATGGTTTGGTGATAAGTCAATGCATCAAAGCGGTCCACTAATAAACCCACTTGACAGAGGGCTGACTTGTGGTCATGTCTAAAAATTGCACACAATACTTAATTTATTTCACAGAATCTTTTTTTGTTTTGAGTCAGAGAATCTGTATTTAGATACACATGTTCCAATCAACAGTTGAAAAGAATTAAAAATTTCCAAAGATGAAAAAGCCACCAAGACCAATCAACAGTCAGATACATGACAAAGGAACAATGGCCACTCAGCAGTCTGAAATAAAAGAAAACATCAAAAATTTAAAAAATGACAACCACCATTTAAAAGTCTGAAATGAAAGGAGATGACCCTTCATAAAATGATTCATTGAGTAATTGGAAGTGATTATCAGTCAATTTGCATGTCTTCTTCCTCAAGTAAGGAGGGAGCCATAGCCGGAAGTCTTAAATCTGGAATGTAAGCCTTAGGCAGCAGAGCACAACTAATACCCGGGACTTTCACTGTCCAATAATACCCAATGTCGTACGCCATGCAAACAGCCAGTTGAATCTTCTGCACATAAACCTCTCCAAATTGTGTATTTTGAGTTTGATCGAGCTTTGAAGAGACTGAGTAACCCTTGATCAACAGATTCATAATATAATCATTAGTTCTACACCAGATCGATTCCTTCACTACAATCTGATCTCGCTTGTGAATATCCTCGGCAGCCTTCATTATAGCCTTCACGCTACCCACTGGAATGACTCTATGATCTCTTGAGGTGAAAATCAGCCCCCTAACACCACTGATCAGAAAAGCAGCCAGACAAGCCCAGGAGAAACCGGCAGCCTTCAACTCGGTGATCTTCTTTTTCAGGGATTTCTTAATTTCTTGCTGTTCCTTAGTATTAGCTGTCCTCGGCAGTTTGGCGTATAAATCAAGAACTGCAACACCCATCAACACATCGTGAACATTAATTGCAAAATTTTGTAGTTTGGTCAATGTTGCAGCCTTCACCACAGTCCTCTCTGTGGCAGTTGTTGGCGATCGTGATGATGGTTCCAGGAGACCGGAGTATCCAATTCGTGGACGGGTTTCTAGTAAATGACTAACAAATCGCAAGCTGTTCTCGTAAGGCGATTGTTGGGGGTCATCTCGGAAATCCACTCGATGAATTACTTCTTCACCTCCAACCAGGATTGCATCATGAAACAACTTCAGTGATTCATAGGCTCGTTTGGGTGTGGGACAAGCAATTGGCCTCATAGCTCGCCAGAGGTATGATTGCCAGGTTGGCTCGTGTGCTCGTTCGGGTTGTTCACAGTCAAACATGACTTTGCTCCATATACCAGAGGAAAAGAACAACTCTCCATCTGATGGAGAGAAGAAATCTACGCCTGCAAGGATAGCAGTTGTGAGGTTTTTGCCAAAATACATTCAATTAAATATAATGATGAGAGAGAAAAAACTTACCTTGTCCTCGGGCGTGTACTATCCAAGCCTCTGGTTTCATGTTGCTGTCAGCAAAGTAGGTCCCGGGGGGTAGGCAAAAAGGTCCCTTATCCAGAGCAGGTATTTGTTCTGATCGGATATGAATGAGGCGAAAAGCCGAATCACGAGCATCCGCGTAGGTTTGAGCTGTGGGATGGAAAGGAGATGAGGCAAAGCTCTCGATGAAGACGTCTTGATGTCTGAGTAGGTAATCAGCCGAATTCGCAGGGGTTTGAATGATAAGTGGGGTGGGAACTGAAGATTCTTCGAAGCGGGGAATTTCCAGATCCATCATGTCCTCCGAATCAATAGAAGGTGCTGGTGCCTCTGTGGCTTGGCTGGTTCTAGGTTGTCGATTGTCAACAGGAAAGTTTGATTTTTGAACGGTTTGCGAATCGATATCCATGGACTTTTGCTGAGGCGAGTTTGACTGAGTTCTATCCGGATTTGGCTGAGAGTGAGGTAATGATTGGCTGGTATGGTCGGTTAATGTGCTTGTGGGTGCACATGATTCACCAGAAGGAAAATCGGATGGCTTAGGATAAGTATGGAAAGTAAAATCACCAAGTTTCTTCTTGATGAGACCCAAAGCAGCCAAGGCCTCATCTCTAGATTGAGTTGAATCAGTCGGAGCCCTTGAAGCTGAGGTTGATCGAGCAGATAGATGAGCTGTTGCTGAGGTGCCTCTTCTGGCGTGAACAATCGTTGGTGACGTGGAGCGAGGTCGAGTTTGTTTTGGACACTTTGTTACAGCGTGAGGTAAAGCAGATGAGCTTGGAGGTGGAGGTGCGTGTCTTTCTGATAATGACCCCGGTGGAGATTTTGGTGGTGTAGGTGCTGGTGTTCCAGCTGGAGATCGAGTGGTAGGGGTTTGAAGTCCTGGAGAGGGAGGAGGTGGTGGTGGAGTTCTGCCTGGAGATGGTGATTGAGAAATCGATCTAGGTGGAGTTGAAGCACGAGTGACAGAGGTAGTGGCAGCGGAGTGATCGTTCTTAGAACTGTCATTCTGATGACTATGTTGTCGGTAACCTGGGGGTCCCACTGTACCGCTGCTGTGATCTGTCGAGCCTTGAGCGTCATCATCGCTACCGGCATTCCCCTCATCGCTAGTAGAAGGCTTTCGTTTGGGCTTGGACTGAAGAAACAAGCGAGTCCGCTTGGTGGTGGCCTGGGTACCCGCATAGGAATGGATATCCTTCTTGCTTCGTTGTGAGCGCCTGCGAAAAGAAGGAGGTGGTGTGTCGTCTTGAATGGTGATGACTTCGACATTCGGCGGAAGAGGCGGTTTCTTTCCATTGGCCATGTCTGCATCATCCATTCATAATAAGTCAGCATCGTGCTTAAGGTTTGGGAAGTGGATATATACGTACCATCATATGCTTGTTCACAAATCTCGATCACTTTTCGTAACAGCTTGATAGCCTTTGGAGGAAGGCCTGGCACTTTGCGAGCCCCTTGAAGATCTTCGACAGTGGCGGCCAGGTTGCGATAGTACTGGGCTTCCGTGAGGACCTCGATCTCATTATTTGAAAGGCCAATCGGTTGTATCAAGTCGAGGGATCCGTGGGATGATGGAGCCTGGGAGAAAACCTTGAAGGATGGAGCCTTGAACAGTGGCTGACTAGTCTTCTTAATTGGCCCATCCGATTGGGATTGATTCTCTGGATTGGAACCGGTTGATTGATTAGGATCGGAATCACTGAGTTCATCGGGTGAGGTATCTTGATTGCTTGAATCTTGATCGCTCGGTGGAATATCCAGTCTGGGAGGCGAGGAGCGCCGTTCTGATTCGATTTCCATGTCCATTTTGAAAATGGGAGGAAGGTTTGTGAGATGTAAAATTGGTGAAGAATTAGTTAGAGGAGTCGATTGTGGGACAAATGTATGGAATGGAGGTTTATTATCTTCCGCGGCCTAGGCTTGATCTCCAACAGCTTACGTCAGATTGTGGGCATATAGCCAATACAGTCACTGGAGACAAGCAATACTGGCTTACTTGTCACAGCTCAGGGCCTGTGAATGATGTAATGAGGTGTCACACAGGTGTGGTCATTATTACCTAACCTTGAAAGCCAGGGTCCGTAAGAGCCTTCGGTCCCACCAGTCCGCTAGGATTTTGTTCGATTACCGGATTACCGAACAAAATACTAGGAGCGTAAGGTCCTGGGGACTGTCGCTTTTAAGGTTACGTACATAGAGTTATCGTGATGGCCTGTACTGTACATAGAGCTAGACAGTACACACCTGGTATTTCATTCGCTCACGAACTAAGCGAACAAGACCTTAGCCTAGGAATCATGAGTAAGGAGGTACCTAAACCTCCTAGCCAGAGTCCGTAAGACCGTACAGCCCCCCTGGTCCGCTTTTTTTTGTTCGATCACAGGATGACCGAACGAGTTGTAAGGACCTAAAGGTCCTTACATCTTCTTCACACACAAAATGACCAGAGAAGTCCCTAGGACCGTAAGGTCCTAGGGACTCTCGCTTTTAAAGTTATGTCACAGGCACTTAACTTTGAAAGCTAGAGTCCCTAGGACCTTACGGTCTTAGGGCTCCCCCTCTTTCGTTCGATCACAGTATGACCGAACGAATCCCTAGGACCGTAAGGTCCTAGGGACTCTCGCTTTTAAAGTTATGTCACAGGCACTTAACTTTAAAAGCAAGAGTCCCTAGGACCTTACGGTCTTAGGGCTCCCCCTCTTTCGTTCGATCACAGTATGACCGAACGAATCCCTAGGACCGTAAGGTCCTAGGGACTCTCGCTTTTAAAGTTACGTCACAGGCACTTAACTTTAAAAGCAAGAGTCCCTAGGACCTTACGGTCCTAGGGATTTGTTCGGGCATACTGTGATCGAACGAAAGAGCGACCGAACGAATTCCGCGGACCGTAAGGGCCTAGGGTATCTAGCTTTTAAAGTTAAGCTAATGTACCACTTAACTTGGAATGGTACAGGTGCTCGGACCTAACTATAGGCTACCGGTCCCCTGTCTTTTGTTCGATCATAGGATTACCGAACAATATCGTAGGACCGAAGTGTCCTATGTACTCACGTGTTTAAACTTATGTTACCGTAGCACTCAACTGTGAAAGCTTGAGTCCCTAGGACCCTACGGTCCTAGCGGTCCCCCAATGTTGTTCGATCTCAGGCTGACCGAATGAAATCCTAGGACTTCAGGTTCAGGGTTTATTTCTGCATTTCCTGCCGCCAGCTACTGATCATGTGGAATGTCTGAGCTTCCATGATCATCTGTTGCCAATATACTGTGGCTGAGATTTGACAAGGTCTCCAATCTTGTCAAATCTCAGCCATACAAAGATATTCAAAAGAATTTTCCAAGTATACACAATGTTGACCCACTTTGAAGTTCCCTACACAGATGCAAGCGAGTGAAGATCGGTGCAGATACCTGATAATTCACCTTATAGATGGCTATCAAAAGCTGAAAGACTCCCCTCTCCCAATTTTATTTGAGTTTAAATCGTCTATATTCATCATCCCAATCGTGTTTTAGTCCCACTCACAATTCCAATGCTTCCTATCCCCATTTCCAATACTAATAACCCTGTGTGTGCAGGGGCTATAACATTCAATGTAGCATGGCTCACTTCATCCGCTGTAGTCATCAAACATCCATTTCAGTCTCCAGTACATCTATATGTCATGAATCACCCAAATCACACCCAGCAAGTGGGAATTTATTTACCCAATGGGGAATCAATGGGATATGCCCCTCCTCACATGGAGGAATGTCTTTTGGATTTCATTGGAACTGTGGATGGAACATTACACAAATCACGACCAGCTGGCGGATGGACTCCTCGTTCTCACATGCACGACCTACGCACACCGCTGGTCAGCTGCCATCTTACCACCACACCCATCGACACCCAGGTAGTACCTCGCTTCAAAGTCACAGTCCTCCTGTTCATCAAGAGCTATGAAGTCGAAGACTTTGTCAAACGAATGAAGAAATTCCACCTTATGCTTGAATGGCCCACCGAGTACAATTCCAGTCACCATTACAACATCAATCTCATCGATCTAAGAGCTCTAACCACACCAAATTGGAAAGCAGCATCATCCGGTATCCATCTTCTCTCGTCCGAAGAAGCAGCTCACCTTGAACGAATTCCCTGCGGGTCAGATCTTGAGCCTGCGGATCCATCTGACCTACTTATGTCAGAACTCAGACCACATCAGAAACAAGGTCTGGCGTTCTTATTAGACAGAGAAAAGCCTTATTCCAGCAGCTACCAATCGCTTTGGGTGTCGAAAAGAGTTGGATCTTTTGTACGCTGGACTCACCGTCTCTGTGGTGAAGAATTCCTGACCACTCCGGACCAGCCAGGACCATCCAGTCCAAGGGCCTCGATTCTAGCAGATGACATGGGACTAGGCAAGACAATTCAAACTATTGCATTGATTGCCGCAACATTAGATGATGCACTTCATCATGAGATTCAGAAAAAATTCTCCAACCTCTCTGAAAACCGACGGGCATCTCATACAACACTCTTAATCTGCCCGACTGGCCTGATGGACAATTGGACTGAGGAGATTGATAAACACACCCGAAAAAACAGCTTGAAAGTGATGCGATGGCATGAAGGAAATCGAGATAGCATTCCGGAAGATGATTGGTACTCAGCTGATATAATCATCACGACTCCAATCACACTTCAATATGATGTACGTCAAGCAGGTCTGACTAGGCTTCCATTCACCACACAGTGGTACAGGGTCGTATTTGATGAGGCACAGTAAGCTATTTCGTCAATCTGCCTGCCAAAAAACCAATTACTTATGAAGATGGTTTTACAGTGTCATCAGAAATGAAACATGCTCACACTCCATAGTGACCTCTTTGGATGCGGTCAACAGGCTTTGTCTCACAGGTACACCACTCCATAATCGGATTGGAGACCTACATATGCTATTCAAATTCTTGCACATCCAGCCCTTTGCTCAAGATTCAGTATGGTACCGTCAAATTGTACACCCCGTTCATCATGGAGATCTCACAGTACTCTCACAACTCTTGCGATACTTCATGCTGCGACGTACTAAAGCAAGTCACTTACCAGAATTACCGCCCATAACTCATTTCACAATAGTCTTAGATTTACTACCACAAATCCAGACTGTATATCAGGAACATTATCAACGCTTTTTACATCAATTTGGAACGGAATCCAAGACTTCATCTACTCCTGGTGAGTATTTTAAACAATTAACAAACCTAAGAATGACTTGTAATCACCCTTTACTGTTCAAAGAAGAAACCGAACCGAAAAAGAAAAAGAAGATCAATCAGATGGAGCAGAATCTTGGCATCATGTTACCTGATGGAAGAGAACTTGATAGTGATGCACGGCCCGCATTCAGGGAGGACTGGGTTCTGAGCAGTAAACTTCAACTTCTGGTGAACAAACTATTAGCTAGAAAAGCTAATAAAGAAGAAGGGGAATCAAAGAAGAGTGTGATATACACACAGTGGAGGTGCTTCATGGACTGGTGAGTGCTATATATCTCAGCTTCCAGAGCCTCTTTCCTACTCATGTGCCAAGTCCTCACTGCAATGTCACTTGACACAGGATTGTGACTGCCCTGGATTGCCACGGGATTAAGAATTGTGAATTACATGGCGGTATGACAAGTGAACAGAGGACATGGCAGCTCAAAAAATTCAGAGACACACCCGATGTGGAAGCATTCATAGTCTCCATAGAAGCTGGAGGTGTTGGTCTTAATATGACGTGTGCAGATGAAGTCTACTTGATGGTAAGGTCTTTAAGTGTGTACATTTTTGGCATGGTGATAGGCTAATTGAGTCCTGCTACCCTCATAAAATAGGATGCACATTGGAATCCTCAGATTGTACAACAGGCAATTGACCGCCTCCACAGAATAGGTCAAACCAAACCAGTGAAAGCATATCATGTTGTGGCTGGTGATTCAGTAGAGCAACATCTTTTTAATGTAAGCATTTGTTTCAAGAAAAGGGCCTAGTCACTGTCTGACGGACATTATGCATCATAGGTTCAAAAGAAAAAGGCTTCATTGGCAAGGAAGGTTATTACACTATCAGTGCCTAAGAACCGTCTGCAGGATTGTGTCAGGGCCTTTGACACTATGGAAGGCCAAGTGGAAGATGTGGGGGATGTTGACAAATGCTATAAAGCTGGGTTTTAAATGATCAATGTTGTCCTTCTTGCAATAAGTTGAACGTGTCTCTTACACATTAAACTTGATTAATAAATAATTGCACATGTGTTTAATGTTCATTTGTTGAGTGAACACCACTACATGACATTCAAAAACCTCAATCTCACAGGTTCTCCCATTGGTCTTTACAACTAAACAACCCACTGAGAGGCCAATGTCATACACAATACCTACTGCTAAATATACAACTTGACTGAACAGCATTTAAAAATGTGTTACTATCCTTAACACCTATCTGAGTAGAAGTCACATATGTGTGACACTGTTTTACACATGTGTGACTGTGTTTCATACAAATCTGCCTGTGCTCCATGTGTGTGACTTCCATTTCAAAGTGAGACCTTTATGAGTGTCTATAGCACAGTCACACATGTGCTCAACACATTGACAAATGTGTATGTGAGACACATTCACACATCTGTGAAACCCATTTACAATGCATTTGAAGTCATGTGGTGACAAGGTGACAATTCCCATACAGCATGATGGGAAAGATGACTCACAACAACAGATGGATTTTGTGAATCAAAAATCCATCTCCATATGTGTCAGCATGAATCATGTTAGACATTTTTTGGCCCAGGGATGAATTTTGTTTACAGATGAGTTGAAAAAATGTCATATGTAACTGATGTGTGTTGATATGTTGGTATGAGTCTATATGTATTCCGTAAGTGGTGATGGAAAGATGTAGGAAGGCATTGGGGACAAATCTGAATTGGGAATTTGACTTAGATAGTATCTGAGTCTGAGACCCAAAACCTTGAATTACACTTGTTGGGGGCATGGCTAACTTCATCCACTTCTGCTCATTTGTAAATAAAAATAGAAAAAAAAAATTCACTTCAATGTTCTTTTTTTGCCCACAATTCATTCTATATATATAATATATATATCTTTTACAAAATAATCTTTTTTTAATCTTTTCTACATACACAAACAAAATAGAAAAGAAAATCATCAATCATGATAAATTATTCATCAATCATTATAAATTTAATCAAAATGTAAAAAAACAAGATTCATCATGATCACTACTTATAATTCTCTCTCTCTCTCTCTTCTGCTCTTTGATCTTCCCAATGAAATAAAAACAAAAACATCTTTGAAATTCCTGAAACCTTCCTTTTAAATTTCCTTCATGGACACAATCTACCTGCGCATTGATGTAACAAGTGTGATTTGAAATTCCACATGTGTGATCTTGGCCGGAACTTGTCTGTGTAATATCTTTGGTATGTGTACCATTTTTTCTTGTCATGTTTGTTGCAGGAAGGTTTTCTTAATATGTTTGTAAAGCATCTGTATCCAAAGGGGCAGGTAGCCACATGGGATAACCAGGCCTAGTCGTGCCAAAAAACTGCTGACACATTCATATTCTGAGAAACTACAACAAGGTCTCACAAACTGACAAGTTTTTTAACACACAACTATGCAATTCACCACATTGGAGTAATCAATCAGTCATCAATGACCATGGTATCATCACCTGCCACACGGGCAAAGGGTGTGTTAACCCAAGAAAATCCCTTGATCCTGGCTAATACAATATCAAAATGCTGCCAAAAATTGACTGTGGTCAACATTTGTTGCTGAAATCCAAGTTCATCCATGGCTTGATCAACAACTGGTGAGAACCACTCCGGGGTAGTGCTCCACAAGTGTTCTTGATCCGGGTATTCGTCTGCAATAATATTGTCCACTTCCTCTGCAGGTACAGGGATAAGGCGGTCAACCCCACCAAACTCATCATAGGGGTTTGTGTAGCAATAGTTTGCAGAGCATCCAGTTGGCAATTTAGTACGCTTATCAGAGCGTCTGCGAAAACCATTGTAAAACTCTACCCATTTGTCCAGAGCTTTCTGGAAGCAAGGCAGGAAGAGATGGAGAAACAACGTCCTACAAACACACAACTCATCAGCTCAATGTGGATACCTTGTATAAAAAAGAAGTATCTTGACCTTGACATAGGATCTTCATCATCATACAGTCCTTCATCAATGCGCGCTTGAATACTAGCCTTGATGTGTCCAGTCAGCCCACAGATCATCTTGTCCCAGAAACATTCAATTTTCTGGTTGCGGGTTGATTTAACGTATCGGTGATAAGGCCAATCTGGAACTTCAGATCCATAAGTTTGGCCAAGATATATTTGATGACCAGCAAGGTCCACAGTCTCAGTGCCTCGATCTGTAGTGAGCTTTCTCGGAATGCCACGATGTTTCTTGACTAGCCCAAGATACCAAAGATCAACATGTCGGGGGTCGCTGTTGGTGACATGAGCATGAAGTCCCAAGATCTTCCGAGACCAGCAATCAATAAACCCATATATTGCAATTCCGAATGGGAACAACTTGTCATGGCCATCGGAAGCCCAAACCTCATTGGGACCTCCTGCATAATATTGCCGTCTGACCAGTTTACATGCAGCTCTCATCTTAACAGCATCCGGATCCATCGCTTTCAGAATGGCTGTAATTACATCACTACATAAACAGAAATTAGTGTAAGAATGAGACTAGAATGAAGAGAATATAACTTCAAATACCTACCGGTGAATGTGAAGCTGGTGTTCAAGTGCAAGCTTAGCTTTCACACTCTTAATTCCAAGTGCACCTCCATACTCGTTCTGGAGCTCTTCAATCTTGGCACAAAGAGCGGAATAAGTAACCACACCCAAGTCAAGGTCGTCCTGTTGACGGTGAATATTAAGCTTCTTCTCATATCGAGCTAGGGTGGAACGGCTGATGATGATGTTGTTTTCATTTTTGAGGGAAATCAGAACTCTTTTTTGATCAAGAGATTGTTTGTACTTGTCTAACACCGCATCCTGTACCACCTCCACATCATAATTAACCCGTTGCTTCAAGTTCCATTCTTTGATTCTTCTCCTAACTGTTCTGACACAGACTCGAATGTTGTGCCTTCGCCAAAGAGTGTCGGAAACAGTTTGTGCTGGCCAGTTGTTGGCCACAGCTTCCTCAACCAGGGGTCGCAAGACTTCGTCAGAGATTTTGGCCGGCATGTTGAACAGTTGGACTTGGTATTTGCGGTTTTCGAAGTGAGGGTTATAGTTAGTATGAAGCAAAAGAACTTGATGGTGTGATATGATAGTTAGAAGAAGCTGTCGGACTCAATATAAAGCAAAGAGATGATATGAATGACAGAATGAAGGCAAAGCAAATGAAATATCAGAGAATAGGTTTTTAGAGGTTGTGAAGGGCTATTGAAGCTATACTAGGCAGAAGGAAGGCTTTTTAAGATGAAGCAAACAGTTTGTTTTATGTCTTGAGAGAAAGCAAAGCATAAAGAATTTGAGAGAAACAAGTCTTGAGGCTTCAGGCCTTTTGCAGATATAAAAAGGGGATGATATAGTATCCTCCAAGAGTTTAAGGAGTCACAAAGAAGAAGAACAGAGGAGTAAAAATAGAGGTGGAAAGTTGAAAAGGCTACGATAGAGGGAACATAAACTGGATTTTTTGGAATTACTTACATGAGCTCCGGTCAGGTGAGGGTTCTAGTAGAGATGATGTGAGATGCTTTGGTTGACACATGCCTACTTCTGGTGCCACCTGTTATAGAATTGAAAATGTTCATTTCTATGTATCGGGATCAATTTCCTTTTCTGTATCTTTACTTTGAAATTTGCTTTTTGATTTTTGAAATTCAGTGGTAGGTTTTTTGGTTGTTCATTTATGAGTTCGTGCTGGTACTTTTTGTCCAAAGGTGACAATGCATTGACAGTGTTGACAACGGCTTGAAACATGTCAAATACAGGGCTTCTTCCCACGTTTTAAGCAAAATACAGGTTATTTTGCCCTGTATTTTGGGGGTTTTCTACAGATCTTTCACTTTCTCACTAAGAGTTTGTGCTTTCGGTTGTTCAAATCATGTTTTTGATTTTTTGGTTTTTCACGTTGTCACTTTGGAACGCCTCGCATTCCGTAAATAAGAACTTCCATAGATTGATCATCATTTTTCAAAGATAATCTAGATAAAGATTGATGAGTAATGTGACTAGCTGATGCGTTTAATGAGTTAAAAGCTTTCTCTAACTGTTCAACCGTGGGTTCATCCTGAAACGTAGTAGTCGCTGCGGAAGAATTTCCCAGATTTTTAGGCGGTTCACCGTTCCATTGACCCAACTTCACTCTTTGTTCTATCCACTCCCTTTGCAGATGTTCATTTCCCGGTTTCTTGAAACAATCATTTGGATCATGATTAATCCCTGTACATTTAGACTTAGTACATTTGATTTTAAATTTGTTTCGGGTTGATGAACCTGATGTGTAATTCGCTTCTGCAACGTGATGGATAGTCATAGATTGTTTTGGAGCTGGCGTACTCTTAGTTAACATAGATACTGCATCCAATCGCTTCTTCAATTCGGCCACTACTTTATCATAGTCTTTGATGCCTGATATCGCTATCTCTTTTGCATCTTGGAAGTAGTTATTGTTAAGAGATATTAATAATTTTCTTCCTAGATCTTCATCAGTCATCTTCCCTCCGGAAGTTTTATATTTAGTGACAGCGTCTTGAAAGGTTTGAATATGAGTCAATAAAGGGACATTTGGACCTTGAACAATGAGATTAAGTGCTCGTTCTAATAATAATTTTATTTCTTCAGATCTACTCGAGTGATGATTTATGATAGCCTTCCATAATTTTGATGGTAAGTTCTGTGTATCTGGTCCATCTTCATTATAAACCGTGATTTTTGGTTCAAATCTAGCTCGATTGTTATCATCCATGTTATTCAGTAACCAATTAGTAATACAAGCTCTGCTTACTTCGTCACTAAACTGGCTATTCTCTAATTTGATATCATCGGAACTTAAATAATCGGATAGGAACATAGATTTCAGTCCTGTTCGAATGAATGAAGCCCATAACATGTAGTTCTCGTCAGTCAGTATTTTGATTGATCTAGCTAGTGATTGATTTAACAACATAGATTGTTGTTGAGGGTTTAATTCATTCGAAGCTATTGGGATAGACATGTTTGTATTTCGAGATGATGGATTTGGTTTGGATGAAGATTGAGGTTTAAGAGATGCTGATATTTGTACAGATGTTTCTTCTGCTTCGTCTTCTGATGGGGGAATTTGACCGGTTGATTGTGCAAAGAAATTATCTAGATCTTCAGTTGGATCAAGACTCATTCGTTATAGGATCGTTGATTAGACTCTCGCTACCATAAGAATGTATTGGAGCCTTGATGTCTTAGAATAGGGATCTAGTAGATAGCACTACGGCCACTGGTAAGCACACAACAACCACGTCGACAAAGACGTATAGAAGACTCTGACCTAGTAGATAGCACTACGGCCACTGGTAAGCACAAACAACCACGTCGACAAAGACGTATAGAAGACTCTGACCTAAGTTGATGGTAAATGATGTGATTAGTTTAAGTTATCACTCTTTTAGATAACTGATCTTGGGAGGTTAATAAGTGAGACAATTTTTCTCTTTCCAAAGATTTATTATTCACCTAGTAGATAGCACTACGGCCACTGGTAAGCACACAACAACCACGTCGACAAAGACGTATAGAAGACTCTGACCTACAACATCAACACAGCTAGTTAGATAACATAAAAGTAAGAAATTGATAAAAGACTGTAGGCACCTAAGTTGATGGTAAATGATGTGATTAGTTTAAGTTATCACTCTTTTAGATAACTGATCTTGGGAGGTTAATAAGTGAGACAATTTCTATTGGAGATAGTAAAAATAGAAGAAACATATCAAGTATGAGAAAACAGTATCAGTGATTTAATCTTTGAATAATCTTAAGAAAACCACTTACTTCTCTTTCCAAAGATGAGGAAAGAGAAGTAAGGTTTCGATCTGATTGCTACATATAAGTAATACGATATCTCAAACGTGTTGGGGCATCTATTGATTTGTATATTCAACTTCTGCATTATCTCTCCTTCAATCTTGTAATCAATTTTCCTCCTGTATTTCTAACTCTTTTATTTCTCCTTTACGTCGATTGAAGAAATCAACACGGCTCTTTTCAACGGTATCTTTCACTGACTGGTTAGCCCGTTTTCTGAATCGTCCTGGGATCGAGGATTTGCTGGAATGGAAAGACGAACATTGCGGAACACAAGATCCAATCATGAAGGATGTGCGGGATGCTTCAATGTGGCACTCTCTCCGTGGAGAAGATGGCCAGAGATTTACCTGCTCCCCCGGAAATCTGGTTTTCGCCTTAAATGTGGATTGGTTTAATCCAAACGGAAACAAGGCTGCATCGAAACAAATCTCTTTGGGAACTATTGCTTTGATTTGCTTGAATCTGCCACCCGAAATTCGTTCATCTCAAGAGAACATGTTTTTGGTCGGCTTGACACCTGGTCCCTCCGAACCGGATGTGGAACAGATTAACCATGTTCTGGCACCTCTAGTCCACGAGCTCAAGACCCTATGGAAGGGTGTCAAGTTTTCTTCTACAGCCAAATATCCCACTCATGGCAGAATCATCCGTGCAATGCTAGGTCCCATCATCTGTGACCTTCCTGCGATACGAAAGGTTTTGGGAATGGCAGGTCATTCATCGAATCTACATTTATGCTCGCTGTGTCTGCTTGGAAAAGAAGACATACATTTATTACGAATCCCGAAAGAACGAAGAAGGTGTACGCATACACTTCGCGAACAGGCTCTGGCGTGGAGAGATGCAACAACAATAAAAGAGCGCAATGATATCTTTTCTGAATACGGCGTGCGGTACTCTGTTCTATGGGAACTTCCGTATTTTGATCCTCTTAGACACACCATTGTAGAACCGATGCACAACGTCTTCCTTGGTATTCTCAAGAACCATGGCACGAAGGCCTTTGGCATGAAGTCGGACCCGCAATCTACCGAAGATTCGAGAAACAAGGATACTGACGATGTTGAAGATCCGGATACGGCATCGGTAACCTCAGACACGAAGGATGGCTTCGATAACGCAGCGGCAGAAATACTGGAACCAGAATTGAGATCCTCATCTCCATTGCCAACTCCAGGAGATCTATCAGCAGAAAGCAATGACAAATTGCTGTCTGCATTTGAAGATTTGAACTTAGAAAGCAAATCTTGTCCTACGACATCACTTAAGGATGCCCAACCCATGCAAGAGCAGACAGAAAGCTTTTCGGAAGATGACGAAGACGACGAAGACTTCTCTGACTATGAAGATGCTTATGAAGATGACCTTGGTTGGAATTTCTTCGATGATGCTCAAAACCTAGCTGTGTTACAGCATATCGCCAAAAATATAAGCCTTCCTTCCTGGGTTGGACGTGTGCCTAGCACTGTTGGGATGCGGAAGGGTGGAAAATTGAAGGCAGATGAGTGGGTGATTCTCTTCCAGGTCATGATGATCCCTGCAATCATTTCTGTCTTACACGAAGAAGGCAGTGCTACAAAATTTACGGACCGCAGCTTTGTACGCAATGTGCTCCATCTTATAAGCCTATTGAACATTGTTCGGAGATTGGAAGTGACTGAACGCGATATTCGATCCCTTCGATCTCACCTGCGAAGCTACCGAAATGGGTATTCGAAACTTTACACTTCATTGCCCATCCTACCCAATCATCACATGGCGCTTCATCTTCCTGAATGTATTCGAAGATTTGGACCCACACCTTTCTGGAGTGCATGGTCGTTCGAGAGACTTAATGGTAAACTGGCTAAAATCCCTAATAATAATCATCCTAGTAAGTTCGTAAGATCGATCAACTGAAAGATTTTGGCTGAACTGACAAAAGTATGATAGATTCACGCGAATTTACCAGACTCAGGAAGTTTACCCTTGAACAAAACCTGCGGCCAGTTGTGAAAATTATTTGTGAAGCTCTTCCGAGAGACATAGCTACAAGTATCTTGAAGTTCTTGGAGCCCGGTGGCACACCACGAGATAGTACCTCCGGATACGACGCTCAAACAGGCATCCCTGTCCAGAAGGAGCTCGTCTATGACTATGACGAGAAGAAAGCGGAAACCCTGGATTACGACACCCACGAAAATCTTGCACGCCGTATGAAAGAATGGGGATGCGGGGAGGTTGTTGTGGCTAGTCGAATTTACAAAACACCTCTGCCTCCATCCCATCACATATTGCTAGGACGAATGGTGAACCAAAGAAGAACGGTCAAGAATGGCGACATAACCTACTCAACCTGGGATCATCACCGGGGAAACAGCATTGTTATGTATCAGTCCAAAGATCTACGCCGCCCAATGACATATCGGTGGGGCCGAATCAATGAGATATTTGTCACAAATCCGGGGTTGCAAGGTAACCCAAAGGCACAGTTGTGGTTCGAAATCCTCCGGTTCTCTGAGCTGAGAGCTTCTGAGAAAGCCAAGCATGGCCTCGACAGTTGGCCAGATGCTAGAATGACTGTTTTGTACACCTCCTCCAAAAAAAAAGACCTGGTGCAAGTTGACGAGCTTATGGCTCAAGGGGTAGCTTGGGATACCCCAGAAGGATGCTTTGGAATTAAGCAGCCAACCACACTGATTATAAATTTGAGCAAGTTTTTCTGCGAGGAAACTCTCTGATTTCAAAACTTTTCCACTCTCGATAGAATTCTTTTTCTGATATTTTGTCCCTCAAAATGTGTTTTGTTATTTCCACGATTAATCTCAGTGATACTTTGTTTTTACATTCATCGGATTAACATGATAACCATGTAAAGGTTCCAAGGCTTTTGATTCTTGCAATAGCTCATAGCGTATGGTATCATATGCTCAGATATTCGACCGTCATAGAGACCGCATATTGGATGTAGGATCATCCTAACATGAATTTGCCCAGTAGGCCCTCCGGTTTCGAAGTATGATCTTACTTCGAACCTACATATCGAATATCACATGTTTAGATGTTTGAACTAGGAACATCTCACTTCGAACTTACGTACTGGACAAGACTAGACTAGACACCGTATCTTCTGAGGTTCTAACTGCATCTTACTTTGCACTTAATTTTCTAGGCAGCATGAACGAAGTAAGATCGTCTGTGTACTAGACATCACAGGTCTGAAGTAATTAGAATCATGCTACTTCCGATTTATAGGATTTTGATAGTTAAGCCACCGGTGAGTTAAGCGTATAAACTATGTACATGCTATCTCTTTCTTTATGTTTTTACTGACATTTCTCAAATCACTCCACATACTGCTTAGGGAGTAGCTTAGAAACGGCTAAGACATAATGTGCAAACGCAGGGTGCTAGTTGTTTTGAGAAGAAGCAGAGAAATCCCGCTTAAGGTGGAAAGTTTGAAACTGGAAGCTCAGACCTCACGCTCGAATGTGAGGTTCAAAGTTCGAAACTTCAAGCTCAGAGCTCCAGTTCGAGACTTGGTACTTGTATGGAGTACAATACACAAAAGGATAAAATGAGACAGTAAGAAACATCATGAAGCCTAATGCTTCTTTGAAGTTCAAATTCAGTGGGTCTATTTTCTCCGACTTGCGGTGCTCTTGATTCTCTTGTAGATCCATTCCCGAAAGCAGATGCTGAGAATGTCTTGTGATACTTGAATACATGATTGAATGATGATCTTCTCAGCATTGCAAGATCACACATCTATGACCAAACAGAGATACGACTTAGTAGAGCATGAAAAGAAAAACTGAGCAAGTCAGTTTGTTAACCTCAGCAAACGTAGTACCACTCATTCCGAGGGCTCTGAGTTGATCAGTTCATCAATGAACAGTTGAGGGAAACTGCTTGATGCTGAAATTCTTCATCAAAGGAAGTAACAAAGGGGGTTTTACGTAGTCAACGACTAAGCAGAAAGGAGAAGTCCCTAACAAGAGGAGGCATTTAACTTTTAAAAAACATTGAATAGCAGATCTACGTACCCTTGGATACGATTCCATACCCGTACATCGAGACGAAACATACTCCATCCTATCAACAATTTGAATACATCGAAGTCAAAGTATACTCCCAGATCCTACCAGACGACCAGGTAAATGATCCTCTACCTCTATCAAGCTTGCTAGATGTACATAGTCTGACCCCAGATGTTCTCGATTTGAACAAATCCTAATGGAAAGCCAAGATGAATTCGAAGCTTAACAGATTTTTGATACTCTGCGCTCTTCGCATGATCATTTTACTTGATGTTGTGCTCATGAAGACTTGGCAAAAGATGTCTCAAGCACTTCGGTCTTCACATGCACAAGCGTGGACGTTCTGGCAACAACATTTGGCACCACTACCAACTACCACGAAACATCAGCTATGTGTTACAACAAAAGATCATTTTCTGAATTATTATGGCTTGACGGCCATGGAGGGTTTCTGTGACACACTCTCCACGATCACAATCTCGATAACCCTGGCGATCTGTTTTGCAGTTTTGACACGCTTCTGGTTGCTTCCAACTTCGAAAATGCTGTTATCAGAAGCTCGAGCTTTCAGGCAAGCCTTCAAGGATTAGCCTGCTCCAGTTAAAGACATACCGAAACAAAATATAGGAAAGACCTGGTACAAACATTCTCCTAGGATGGGAAAAGGAAGATAAAAATTTGTAAATAAGATACTTTGCTATGTGTTCTTGATCATGAGTGTCGACTTTTGGATCCAGTTAATGATGAATAAAAATACTAAAGACAGTATGAACAGCAGAGAGCATAAATATAAGAAATGTGATACTAAAAACATGACTCGATAGCATAGACATAGAACCATTGCTTTGAGAGATTTATAACCCCCCGAATCACTCGTCCTGATTCCCTTATGTCAATGTAAGCACGAAGTGCCAGTCGTGCTTTTTGGCTAACATCGTGCTAGTTTTGGCTTCCATGTGCAAAGGAAACCAAGATTGGAGCGTATGATTCAGGCCATTCAGCTGTACGCTGGTCCTTGCGCAGCTTAAGCTGTACGCTTCTTCGTAATACTATACGTTGCAGTGCGTGTAACCCTTACCGATAACTTCCACCTGACTTACACGTTCTATGGTCAATTTTAACCCTCTACTAGCAAGGCTCAAAAATTTCAGAAGTCGTGTAATGCGGTCAAATCAACATCAGCATATTTCAAAACTTACTCTTGTAGGTTCAGGAAACCTTGTTGTGTGAGAAGCATGCGAGAAAGATGATTTTTCCAACAATGACATATACAGCTCTAGGCATTAGAATAAGACCCAAGCTAAAGTGACTAGATGTATAAGTTACAAGTCATAAATTAAAGCACATTGGGTTGGTGATAATCACCTTCTGCCAATAATAAGTACACCAATATAGACATAAAAGCCAACATTAAACCCATGCGCATTGATATACAAACTCGGTGGGGTGGACAAGTATGCTCTTCTGACAGATATAGCCATCTTCCATCAGTATAAATACGGTTTCAAATGATTGGTTTAGACCCATTTGAAAAATTCTCACCTTCAGCCAAGCTCATCTGTTTTTCATCTTTCAATTCCTTGTATAAGAGATGCTCTGAAAAAAGGGCAATTCATTCAGCTCTGGCTATCACCAATTGACAAATGTCAAAATAATCACCTTTCGTGTTTTTAGCGTGAAGTTCAAATTCCATTGTCAGATTTGACAGTATCTTTTCAGTTTTATGTTGCTCTTGCAAGACCTCTTCATACTTGATGTAAACTTGGTTCTGCGCCTCTACCGAACATACCATGATACGAAAGATAGGTCATTTATATGTCTAGCTAATACCATTCTTAAAAGACTTACCTCTTGCAGCTTGCAATACTTCGTCCACTTTCACTTTGAATTCCAGAATACGTGAGTCAGTCGCTTTTTCCAATTGATTTTGGTATTCATGGAAATCTAAGCAGAAGTTTTTATGTCAGCTTTCGTGAAATGAATTGGTAAAGTGAGGTCATTTATACATACCTTTGGTTTTCTCAGACAGTCTAGTGAGTGCCTGTTTGGTATACCGACACTGCTGTCGAACCGCTTCCTGTAACTGTTCCCCAACATCCTTAGACTCCTCTACCGAGGTGCGATAAGCACTAGTCCAAATTCGGTGCTTCTCTGAGAGTCAAAGAGATAGGGAGAAAATAAGCATACATAGGCACAGGTGTGTTGTTGTAAGATACTGGCCTTGTGATCTTGCTAACGCCTCTGCAAGCTGGGCGTTTTCTTGCCCCAAGCGCTCATATTTTTCCTCAAGTTCATTCTTCAGGTTGTCGAAGTTGTTTATTAGCCTTGTGATCAGTCTCTGAGTCCCCCGATTGCGTGAATCCATGTCTTTTTGTTCCGTGGCGATGTTTCCTATCTGTTCTAATGTCCATGTCCCATGTTCTCGAACCTCCTGGTACAAGCGATTGATGTTAAAATCACGTTTTTTCCCCTCGTCCTGTAAACACCTGACTTCGCTGTGAAGTGGATGGTACTCTTCAACATCCCGGACATTATGTGGAGAATCCAATACGCTTCGCTCATGACGCCTGTGTCGTGGTGCTAAGGGTCTGTTAAACAGAGTATAACGCTGTGGATCACTGTCCACATCCATATCGGGGCGTGTGCTACGTTCGTGAAGCTTGACAAAGAGGTGATAAAGGTGAGAGTCAGATTCTTTCCCTTCACTGAAATAGTGGAAGTCACTCGGCTGATGGACCTTCTCAACAGTCCGGCGGTCATGTGTAGGTCCTGATACGCATCGCTCAACATGTGTGTATCATAATGCTAAGGGTATGCGAAAGGAAGCAGAACGTTGATCATTGCTTACCAAATCCATGTCCAGGTGCTAAGGCTTTTCAAAGGAGAGCAGAAGGTTGATTATCGGTCTCCTACATCAATCACAAAGGCTTTTATTGCATGCGTGTGCTCTGGCTCCCGGATTCGGGTTTCAATTTTGCATAGGATAAGTCTGGTTTAAACACTACGGGAACAAGGGTGAAAGAAAGAAATCTTATGGGCGGATATTTTTCAGCCCTAGGGAGGCGGGCCCTCCGTGTTGCCCTACCTCACCGTAAAACGCAACAAATTCCCGGGCCTCTTCTTCTTTTCTTCAGTCCATGCAACAAATTGATATAGTCCTTCAGACTAATCACAATGCTGATAAATCGGGTAATGTTACTATCCGAGATCTGAGAAGGATTATTTAATTCTCTTTTGAACAAATCCAAGATTCAAAGAATGACTGAAATTGGAAATGGGGTAATTTATGCCCATTTAATCAAGGCCAAGGGAAGGTAATTGTGGCCCGAAAAAATCGAACTTCGAGCTTCCAGACTTCGAATTTCAAATATGTTCATCATCCCAATACCCTTTATCAAGGCTGATCTCGATTTTAGAGAATCTCAATCAGGGAGGCGAATTATGAAAGGAGCTTAAAAAGCGTGTCAAGTCATGTAGCACTGACCCAAAAAGAGCACCCAAAAAGTCAACGCTGGTAGACGAGGCCGAACGTCGACCAATCCGTCAACCAGCCTAACAAGTGAACCATATCTGCTTTTCATCCAGATTCGAGGAGCGAACTCCAAGTCTGTGGCAACTACAAGCTGAGATTGTTTTGATGGATAGAGACGCTACTCTTGGAATAAGTATTAACATCCGGAGACATGGGTTCAAACCTTGTATGGAATCTCTTCAAGGAATTCCTTCAAATTCCACCATCAAGCTCCAAGGTCATCCCAGAGTGGAAGTTTGTCCAACTTCAAACTTCGAACATTTGAAGTTCGAGCTGAGTAGCGGTCTGTACAACAAAATGTAATTGCTGTATTTATGAATATAACAAAACGAAACATACCCTAAAACTATGCTTTACAAACATAATAAAATTAGTTTCAAGACAATAAAAAATGGCTTCATGCCTGAAATATCTCTGACCTAGGTTCAGGTAAGTAAACATAAGATCAATTGCAAGATACCAAAAATATATATAGTTCATTGGCTTTCAAGAGGTTTGACAACAAGCCTGACTTTTTCCTTGTGAGCTTTGAACTCGTTCTGCATATCCTTCCGAATACTCACAAAGCTTGTAGAATTATTCCCCTTGGGGATCAACCCGGCAATATCCTTGGTTTTTTTAGCTATAAATTTCTCAACTTCTTTGGCTTGCTTTTTCAAATTCGCTAACATGAACTTTCCATCAGAGGGGCTTGGAATTGCTTCACCCCAGACATCAGATGTTGCATCAGAGTTCTTGTCTTCTTCTAGGTCCTGATTGGCCTCTTCCCGAATCCTTTGAGCAGATTTCCCTTCTATAAATAACTTGGTTCGAGCCTGATCTTTCCTTTGCTCACCAACCGACACCTGTGCTTGAATTGTCATTTTTTTTACTGGTGAATGCAGATTCCCTTCTTGTATTATAAATTCATCTTCCCTTTCCCTTTTCCTTGGTAAGTCGCTGGTGCCATGAGATTCCCCATCAAGACTACAATCCGTCCCAGCGGGTTTAATGTTGGAATGCCATTTTTCAATTCGTCCGGCCACTGGAAGTGAGATTCAGGTTATAAAACTTAGCGGATTCATACAAAAACATGATGTAAAAAGAGCATACCTTGTGTCAGAACTTGCCGAGCTTTCCCAGCTTCCGGTAGAACCTTCGGTCTCATCCCCCCATGCTCTTGAAGATCATTTTGAACTAGAGAGGGCATTTCCATTTTTGGAATATTTATCAAAGATATATTTGAATCAAACAAGTCTAATCCAAAACGAAGGAAAGATGACTTACCAGCTCTTCGAGAATCCTGAGCAGCTGGCCGTTCCGGGGAAGGACTCAACGGTCTTCGAAATGTCCGCTTGACTTTTCGAGGTGTTGAAGTATATATTTGTGTGTCACATTTAACTTTGGCCACTCCCCGTCTCTCACATTTCGAGGATTTTCTACTGCCAGTCACACATAGCCGAACATCCTTAGCATTTCTACACCTTGAACACGGTTGGGAATACACATACAGTTTCTTGTTTCCGTCCATTCCTAACAAAGTCGCATTCTCCAGATATTGTTCGCGAACGGAACGCGGTTCCTCTTCTTCAGTACCTATGAAGTCCGGGATGGATGGAAAGGGAGATTCATGGGAAAACGAGTCACTCATGACTGACAGTTAGAATATATCAAAGAGTGGAGACGATGAGCAGGATCAGAGGAAGGTATGAAGGTAGAGTGATGTGTTGAGTAAATAGAAATAGATCAGCTGGAAGGTTTTCGAATTGATTTAAATGGACCAAATGGTTGAAGGATAGAGCTCGAGGGGGAGGAAAAAGCAGCATGCTGCCCTTTGATTGTTGCGTGATCTCCGACATAAGTTTTACGAAGTTCACAGATGACTAAAGAAACATATACTGATTATTGCATCGATGCCGTTTTAAAACCGAGAAGACAAGTTTAAAAACTTACGTGAATTGAAACCTGCTTATGGAGCATCTTGAGCTTAAGCAAAAGTTGTCAAGAGCATCAGACTGGTGATATGTAATCTTGTCCAAGGATATTCAGCTTCAAGAGTGAGATCGAACTTATCTTTGATCAAATCTGGCATATGACCATTACGCTCCTTTGTGAAGTTACTACCCATGGGTGGTACCGCAGGGTAGCGTAGAGCACGTAGCATAGCAGCCCCAAACCCAGATACGGGAGCGCGTAGCTGAGCCACAGTGGAGCAGTCCGTGTGTGGTGGAGCCGCCTTTAGAAAGGCCTTTGCGAGTGATGTACCAGCAAACCAGTCCCACCGATAACCAACATGCTTCGATGATGATCTCGGAAGATTGGCATGTATGCGTCGGTCTGCTCCGCCGGTGGTCTACCCTTCACCTGTGCTACACTTTCGGAATTAAAAGGGTTGTTCACTATAAAATAAAATCTGATGCCCTTTGAAAGAATTGACGAAAATTAAGTCTGGAGCCCTTTGAAAGAATTGATGAAACTGAGATACAGAGCCCTTTGAAAGAATGACCGAAAATGAGAAACAGAGCCCTTGAAAAGACCGAACGCAACTACATGATCATCCCAACTGGTTCGAACAGCGTGACATCGTCACTTGGGCCCGATTTTACCAGCTATACATCTTGATACAATCAACATCTTAAATTGGTCAGTGATCCAGCATCATTTAATCTTCATGTTTATCTTTTTTCCCAACAGCTGACGCTTTTTCCTGTGGCTTTTTCACGAACCAAGTTTGCATAATGATTCCATCTTTCACATCACACCCTTATTCCCAAGCTACGAGCCCTTGCGTTTCATGACCGAGTACCAACTTCACCAGTGGTACAAGTCAATACGCCTGAGCGTACCGGTCGTTTTAGGATTTATGTTCAAGCAGCCTTAGAACAAGGATTCTACCACAATATTGAGGATGGGATCAGTAATCATTTAGAAATCTACAAATTCCTCAACACCCTCGAACTTGAAGCGATATCGGACACAATCAACAATTTAGAAGACGAGGTTCACGACATAGGTGTCACCCTCAGCGAGTCTCAAGACGCAATTGCATATGCTCGAATGTTGTTGCGCTCACATGACCCAGAAGTGATTCTTCACCACCAGCTTTACAAAAGACAGCTCAAAGTTTCGCGTAAAAAGTATAAACGATTTATGCGTACACTAAACCGTTATTATAAGGAAATTGCACATCTTAAAGCCATCCATTCGGAGGAGAGGTCAGTAGCTAACTAAAAAAATCAACACACTTAGTCTAGAATGATGGTTCTGACTTAATACACGTTTCCCCTCTTCTTTATTCATCTAAACCAGCAAACGCACCTGCGATTTTGAGGATTCTGAAGCTGGATTAGGATCTACAACCGAATCAACTTGACTGAGAATTTAAGCTTGTATACCAGAAGGAATTGAAATTATTTCAGAAAGGAGACTGTATTAGTGAAATTCAATCTCTATCAAACAAACGAGTGAAAAACAAATCACATGGAAAAGGCTTTTGGTCTCCACACTTACTATTAAGCAATCTTCATAAGGTCTACGTTTTTTCCAATAAGTTCTCCTGAAAGACCAATAAGTGCAAAGCTTCAAACTCCGCTATTTGTGCTCATTACCTTGTCTTTGCTTTTGGTAATTCGAAGAGGCGTCTCTTTATCTTCGAGTTGTTACTATATCAACTTTGGATGGTTTTGAACACTTGACCCCCTCTGCACTTCTATATAACTTTTCTTCTTGGAAAAATTATTTCTATATCCTTATAAGATCCTAATTTGATCTCATTCTTATCTACGTATTTTTTGTCCCACCTCGCCTCTCTCTTCTGCACAACATCCTTTTGTAATCCACCTCATAAAGGACCTTTCGGTTACACGGTTCATTCCACTATACTCTGCTATAGACCTAAGCATGTACCGTGTAATCTAGAGCTCTACGCTCTTGTAATCTAGAGCTCTACGCTCTTGTAATCTAGAGCTCCACGCTCCTGTAATCTAGAGCTCCACGCTCCTGTAATCTAGAGCTCCACGCTCCTGTAATCTAGAGCTCTACGCTCTTGTAATCTAGAGCTCTACGCTCTGATTCTGGCTAAACCCAATCTTCGTGAGTTAGCTGGAGTCAGCAAGCACTAAACCTACTATATGTGCAATGAACATGATTTAACAAAATTGAATGGATGAGTTGATGATGTGTTTGGTGTGTGTGGAAATGTTCATGGTATTGTTCCCTTCTTTGTGTTATTTGATGATGTTGTTGAGAACCCTTTGTACTCTTACAATGCTTGTTCTTTCAAAGAAAGTTCGTCAAATGATCTTCTGAGTTATGACCAAATGCGTGTTTCATTACTCTGGATATGCTGCTTTACACAAATATCTAACATGAGAAATCTCGCTCAAGCGTACATACTGAGTCATCCCAAAACACTTGAATAATCATCGCGTGTGTTGTTGATACCATACTCAGGGATGATGCACAAAGTTTATGATGTGAATTTGGAATCTTATGGAATATCTGATTACATACAAGTGAGCTAGAAAGGTTGCGTTAGAGTATGATGCTTAGCAAGTATGTGTCTACCTCACCTTTGCCCCACACATCAACCACTCAAGTCTTCGTCGTCTTTGTTCCCCTCAATAATTGCTTGATCTCGAATTTCCTCTCCCCTCTTCGTTTCGATTTTTAAAATTTCTCATCCAAATCTAAAAGTCACTTTTTCGTTTTCAAATTCCTTTTTCAAACTTCGAGATTCGACGTGCTTTTTGTTTTCTAAATCCCTGATCCAACTATTTTCCTCGCCTTTTCATTTCAAATGTCTTCTCCAAGTGATTCTGAACCAGAAAACATAACGCTCGAACCGGGTACTGTTGTAGACATCAAGCCCAAAACCCCTAAATCCGTTCGATGCGTGACCGTGTTGAATGAGGCTTTGATCGGGAAAGACGATTACACGAAGGTGCATTTGTATGCCACACCGTGTTCAAGATGCGCCAAGACCTCTCGTGTCTGTGTGACTGTTCCCGGCAAATCCATCAAGTGCCGGGACTGCAAGACCTCGAAGGTATGCTGCGACGTCAACGGAATGGAGTCCATCGAATTCAGATGGCTTAGCAATCGAAGCGGAAAGCTCTATCGGGATTCGAAGTTCGATAAAGATCGCAAAACCGTGGCTTCAAGCACTTGTGCTCCTGAGGAACTCTCCCTGTTGGCACCGGAGGACGAGGCTAGGGTTGATGATTGGACCATAATGACACAAGGTATGTGGCGTGGTTTCTTTGAGTTTGCTTGGAGATGCGTGTTCGGGAAGAAACCTGATGAGCTGACCAGTGTTTCTTCTTAGATGTCGAGTCACTTGCTTCCACTCAACCGCCAAAATTTGATGTCGAAATACCTTTGAGTCGAAGCGCGGGGGCAAGGATTATACAGGATGATATCAGGGCGGACGCATACCTTAGAGATGTGATGGGATGGCGGCGAAGCCGTGAGGCACCACCCTTCCAACCTCCACCCTCCGAACTTGACGCGAACCCAAATTCATCAAGAAAGAGACCTATTGAGGTTGACCCTAGCTCTGAAGAGGATGATCATCAACCTTCAAGAAGGATCAAAATCACGCTTCGCAAACCCTTGGTAGTGGAGGACGACGAACCCCTACCCCCTGGTACTCCTCCGATATCACATACTTCGCATCGTCAAGCGCCTCAACCATCATCATCGGATCTTCCTCCTTCCCTGTCCCTGGCTTCAGCGCCTTCGAACCTAGCAACAGCTCGACGCGCTTCCGCTGCTCCCAACCCCTCCCTTTCGAACCTAGGAACAGCTCGACGTGCTTCAGCTGCTCCCAACCCCTCCCTTTCGAACCCAAGAGCATCTCGACGCGCTTCAGCTGCCCCCGTCCCCTCCCTTTCGAACCCAGGAGCATCTCGACGCGCTTCAGCTGCCCCCGTCCCCTCCCTTTCGAACCCACGTACAGCCCGACCCGCTTCTGCTGCCCCTGCCCCCCTCCTTTCGAACCTCGGAACCGCTCGACAGGCTTCCGCTGCTCTTGAACCCTCGAACTCAGGATCAATCGAATTGAGGTCTCCTCAGATTATGCGCACGAGGCCGCAGAAAACTCCAAGTCCAAGTCCAAGTCCAACTCCATCCCGGGCCGCTCCACCCTCCGTCTTGGGTCGAACTTCACAAACTCCTTTATTCCGACATTCTTCACCAATCGAAGAGGCGAGACCAACCGAGGAACAAGTACATTCTCCACAGAACGTCGAGAGTCCCACCGAAGAGCATGAAAAAGGTGGAAATGATGAAATGAGATTAAACGAGAGTGAGGTGGTATCTACAAACAAGCCAGAGCATGAGTTGTCTGTTGACCCCGATTTTTTACAAGCGGAACCCCGGGGTTTTGAAGAACCCAGGAGCAACCAGGGTCATGATCACGACTCAGATGATAGTAGTGTAGACTGGGGTGAAGTCAAGCCTAACCAATTTGATAGTGAGATGGTGGCGCAAGATATGAAGAGGAATGTAAAAGATATGACAAGGTTCATGGCAGGAAAAATGATGGATATTGCTGCTTTGATACCAGCGGGTAAGAGATTTGACACTTTCATCTCTATACGTACGGAGATACAAGATATGTTAAAAGTATATAAGGAAGGTGTGAAAGAATCCCTCAAGCCTTTAGAAAATTTATAAATTGTAATTCAATTCTACTTGTTTATTTAAAAAAGTTGGCGATCCGTCTATCTGTGTCTTTGTTTCTTTTTCCAAGTTTGTAATCAAGTCCCTAAATACAAATTGTCCCAATGATGTTATTTTTTAATTTCTTGACCATCGGGTGTCTCTGTTTTCTCTCCCTCGTTTTCCCATACAGCTACTGAGCACATCACGTGCGGTCTAAGACAAGCAAGCCTTGACAGAGATTACAGATTGTATTCTTCAGCCTATTCACTTGTTGTCAAAAGAAACATGGGTGTTCCCTCTATTTGTGATTTGGTTTAATTTTCCAAAGTTCAAAACAAAGTAGCTGAACACAAAGTGGGCAAAACTGCATGACTCGAGCAACTTTTTGGATTTTTTGATATTTGTTAAGGACAAAAAGGAGAACAGCAATTTTAGACAAAAGCTTCGAGAAAAAAGATTAACACCAAGAACTTACCTCAAACTTCCAAGTTTTAACCAACTTCGAACTCTTAATCGAAGGTTGAAGTTTTGGTCTACAAGGTTACTTCATGTTACCCAAGCATTGAAATTCGAGACTTGGAGTTTGTGTACGAGGATTCATTCCACTTCAAGCTCGAATTGTACTAGCTTTCAAGTTCAAGTTCGAACTTGAAGTTCGAACTTCGATGACATGTAATCAAAGAATAAAACGAGAAGGCAAAGAGACATAGAAGCATTTTGGGGATGGGATTATTTCCCGTCTAAATTTGAAAAATCAGAAAATTACATGAATCCCTTCTACTGGGATTATATCGGCTTCTATGTTTAGATTGTATCGCAAAGATGACACCGAGGTTGATTCGGACGTGAGATTATATCGGGTGGACAATGGATTGGATCGTAGTAGAAAGACCGAAGTGAAATCGCAACCAGGATTGAATCGGGACGAAAAGGCCGATGTTTAGTTGGTGAAAGTCAATGCGATTGGGTGATTGCGACTCAACCACCTTTGAGTTGGATGAGCACCTTGCGAGTAGGCATCGGGCCTCAAGGGACTGAGGCTCAGTCGGTTGCTATCAATGCGTGTCAACATCGCGGCTCAGTCTTATCGGATGTGCCAAACCATTTCTCACTACCAGAAATGTAATGTTTACCGGGCGGTAAAGAAAATTATTCACATAGAAAAATCCTGAGACACCCAGAAGAGAGCAAAAAATCCAAAAAAATATGCATCTGATTCCTGGATGTTGGAGCTCCATGATGCATATTTCTTTGTATTTTACGCAGAAGTATTGTCCAATGTACTAACAATAAAGGTGAAAAATCACCAAATAACAACCTGTAACAACACCTGAAATTTGGCCCAAGATCTTGGAGACAGGATTTTGCAATCTAAAAATAGCCATAACTTTTGCGGTTCTCACACAAACCACTCGATTTTGAGCTCATTGGAAAGCTGAACCTCCCCTGTACAATTCCATATAGCACATCACATACATACCTAGTCTGTGTGAGATTCTACATAGCCATCTATGGGAAACCCTTACAAGAAATATAGCATATTTGCATGGCAAGATGACACCAAACTGCCTTAATGAAGTTTAGAGAAGTGAGGTCCAGCTTTTGAATGAGCTAACAATCGAGGGATTTTAAGCAGAATTGCAAAAGTTATGGCTGTTTTTAGATTGCAAAATCCTGTCTCCAAGATCTTGGGCCAAATTTCAGGTATTGTTACAAGTTGTTATTGGATGATTCCTCACATTTATTGTTAGTACATTGAACAATATCTATGTCTAAAATACAAAAAAATACTCATCATGGAGATCCAACATCTACAAATCAGGCACATATTTTTTTGGATTTTTTGCTCTCTCCTGTGTGTCTCAGGATTTTTCTATGTTAATACTTTTCTTTACCGCCTGGAAAACATTACGTTTCTTGTAGTGTCTGAATCGGACTGAGGATTCAGTCGGACGTTTCAGATCCCATTTGACATCGCATATCGAATGTATCGCACATCTGGGGCCCGACTCTGCTTCGGAACAGCGTCCCCGATATGGCATCGGAAAGGGCATTCCGATGTGAATTTCTTGGCGGTGCTAGTGCCAAAGGAGTGTCTTCCTCCAATTCAAATTGATCATTTGCGTTCAACTCTTTGCTGTTTCCAGGCCTATCCTCCAGAGATTCTTTGCAAAACAGTAAGTTGGCATTTCTGTCTTGATCTAAGTTGTTTTGAATGTTGTAGTCTTGATCATCTGTCTGGAATTGAGACAAAAAGGGCTTATTGACTACAAGCCTGCTTCATAGAGACCTCTTGATCTTTGCATCTGCAATCTTGAGTATCTCTTATTCCTCATCTGTAGGTGGGCAGGAATACAGACACCAAGACGTGTAAGGCAGCTGACCTCCAATGGTGCTGACGTCAGTAAATTACAATCTTGCAATACCTGTGTTTTCCTGATTGTTGTGATGCCACACGCCAGTCATGCCGTGTAGATTTTGTAGAACTTTACACCAATAATGATTACCTGATTAAAGCCCACGCAAGCTAAGTGATGCCGTGAAGAACAATCTCATAAGGAAGATTGCATTCTCCCATCATTTTGAAAGCCTCCTTGTGTCTACCCCCTAGAAAAAAGCCCACTTCCAGCTGACTATGCAGGTGAGGTGGAGGAGGATCAAAAAATAGTTGAGATCTTTTGAAGATAGGTGTCATACACTTCTGACAGTGTTGGGCTGATACTTGTTGTAGGACTTATAACCCCACAAGGGTTATACAGAGCGTAAAAGGGGATAGACTACTAATTTTGTTGAGTAGAAAATGTCTTCAGACTGCCCTGTTTAAAACAAACAACAAGAAAGGGATTCTTGGTTGAATGAGTACTGATAATAATAAATAAATGATTTAATGAAATCACTACTAAGGAAAACCTCAACAATACGTGCCAATACACACAACTCAAAAGAACTCTTTAAGATCTTATTTTAAGCAGTATATTGAATTCAATGCAACACTTTTATAAGTGTTATTCCCTCAATTCACAACAGAGAACAAAAGAAATTTTCTTTAACAAGACTTATAATAAAATAAAGGTTCTCCTTTATAATTTCAAAGGGGCTGATTTAAGTGACCTGGTACGCTAGTTGTAAAAGGTTTAATTATTCTAAAGACTACAAGTTGTAAAAGATGAGAGAGAAAAAAGAAAACCCTCCTCCCACATCCTTTGTCTTGTATATATTTTTCATTCCTCCCTTCTCTCATTTTACCACTATCTTTCATCTTCTTTCCATTTTCTCAAAATCCATTCTTTTCTAATTTATTTTCTTCTTTATGGCTTACTCTACTCCATTCTTCCAAAGATAATTATTCTGTTTGGTATTATATTCATTGAACTCTTCTTACTTATCTTGATCCATTTCAATTTTACGCTGCACCTCTTTATTAATGAGATTTTTGAGATTTTGAATTTTCTTTAATTTAACCTAATTTTAATGTACTAAAGCCAACTTTATTCTCCATTCTTTTCTGATCAATTCTTTGCCCATCATTCCAATTGTTTGAGATGATATTTACTTCTTCAATAAGTTGTAAAGTTTTGCAATTAAATGTTTTCAAATTTGTTACACCTTTAAAACCCATATTACATATACCATTACATGTCAATTGCCATAATACAGCCTGAATTCATCCATATACACATGTTCAACTTTAGAATTCAAATAGCTAGATCATTTTCTTTCTCCTCTGATAACTTTTCTTCACTTCATTGTATATACATAATTTAGATTCTGTACATTATCCAAGATCTTCTGCATTGAATGTTGCCTTACTTGAAGTAATCTGATGTCATTTGATATTGATTACTAATGATTTTAGTGTTTTTCAGTTGATTTTTGGGAATTTCGATAAGGTACCACGTTTGATGTACATCTCATCTCTCTTTTCTCGTTTCTCTTTTCAAAGTAAGCTTTCCTCTTTCTCTTATCTAAATGATTTTGAACTAACTAATTATTTTATTTTTTTACGTGCTATCCTTTCTCTTTTATTTTACCACTCATTCTCTCCTTTTCTTAAATCTAATTTCTTCTTTGATATTTCCTCTTAACTTCTTTTCTCTTTAGACTTTGTAGATAACTTTGATAATTTAAAATTTTAAAGTAAATAGTTTAATTTAAGCGGCTGATATGTAAAATAAGACTATTCTTTTGAAATAATATATAAGTTTTCTTTTAATATGAAACTAAACTTAAAAGGTAAACAAAAATAAGAAAAAATTCAAATCTCAAGTAATGAAGTATTCCTTTCTTCTGTTAAAACCTCTTTGATTTTTCTTACTTCTATATATCAATTTCCACATTGTCAAAGTTCTTCTTCAGAGGCCCATTGTTGCAATATCTTGGCGGATTGAGGGGAAGAAGATAGATCAAATCTTCTATTGCCACCTTGAGGGCCTTGCGCAAATTGACTTGTGAAATTGTTGTGAGATAAGACAATTTTATTTGACTGAAGATTTTTGATGGTAGCATGTTGAATGTCTGCAGAACAAACATACCTGCCCTTGAGGTGGACAGAAAACAAAATTTGTGTCATTGCTGGTGACCAAGGCACGTCAGCTCAAGTTTTGCAATCAAAAATCCCATTGAAGTATAGATCAGCAGATGCGGGTTCATCCAGTGTGAAACTGCCTGGGAATTTCTTCTCAATAGCTGAATGAAGAGAGTTTTGACCTGCTGATGAGATTGTCTTGATGGTTCCTTGTCCGCTCATCTCTCAAGTAGATCAAGAAGGAAAAAAACTCATCAATTTTGCAAAAACATGTACGGGTTTACCTTTAGACCAATTGTATAAAAGTGCAGTAGGGCAAGCATACAAGCACTACAGTCGCCTCCGCTAAAACCAATAGCCGTCAAAAGCGATAATCTTTGAAAACCAATACATTTTGGCCAAAGATTTTTCCTATTTCCACTGAGATTTCCCTTGACAAAACCGATACTCGGCAAAAACCAATAGTTTTTGACCCAAATTTTTGGGTATCGGTTTTAACAGAGTGGACTGTATGTCATTAAATTGAGCCAACATTTATTTTGGCGGTTTGGAGTATCAGATGCAACAAAACCTTGGTACATTGTGGTCAACCGTTTTTATATTCAATCAATTTTTTATTTTTATTTTCTCACGGTTTTTAAGATTCTTAAAACTCTTCATTACTTTTCATTTCATCTTATTCAAGTGATCTCACAGCAACTTACAAACACTAGAAGGAAGAAAAGACAAAAAGTAAAATTAAAACTTAATTAAGAATTCCTGTGAATGCTACGGGTACCCAAAGGCACAACGGTACCCGGATAGTTCCATAAGAAAACAGAGGATGAATGAAAGGGAAAGACTGGGTACAAAGATAATGATCGGTACCGGGCTAGTACGATAAGAATTTTTCCCCAATGGTTTTGGAGTACGAAGGGAAAATCTTTGAACTACCAAAACTCATTCATCCTGCACTTCACATCCAGAAATTTCTCTCAAAATTAAATACAAGGTATAGATAGAATATTCTAACAGTTTCAATTTTCTTTTTCATTAAATAAGAATAGCTATTACACCAAGATATACATTAGGGGCTGTCAAACCAGGAAAAGTCGAAAGATTCCAGATAAAAATCTGGAACTCTGTAATTAGATTTAATTAAATACAACTCATACAGTTTCAACTATAAATACAAAGTTGAAACTTTGTATTTGGGAGGGGCCTTACTTGGCCTTCACAAATCCTTGAGGAAGCGAAAAAGGAAACATGATCCACCTGTCCTTACATCAGCATCTACACAAAACAAATTAAATCTAATTACAGAGTTCCAGATTTTTATCTGGAATCTTTCGACTTTTCCTAGTTTGACAGCCCCTATCCACACTCATATATTAGATATTCTATCATAACCTGAAAAGTTTCAAGACAATGTCAGCACAAAACTTTGCAGATGATCTAGCGAACCTAGAAGTTCTTGGCAAAAACCAAACACAAGGAGAGATCACTTCATCAAATGAAGCTGGTGACGGAAAGGGACAAACTAGATCAAGTGCGAAAGGAAAGAAGAATGAACAGATGGGAGAAGGCATGGGAGAGACAGGAGAAGGAAGTGGAGGAAGAAAAGTTAGTAAAGTGAAGATCGTTAAAGGAGGTGAAAAGAACAGCGAAGCAAGCTTGCCAGAAGGTGAAGGAGAAACATGTCGAACAGTGGTTGGAGGAAGAGGACAAGAAGTCGATATAAGTGAAGAAAGGAGACAAGACGAAGATGAAGAACATCCAGGAGTACTGTCTGGTAGAGGTCAGTGATGGTATTTCTTTTCACTATATCTCTCTGTGATTGGAATTGTATTTCAAAAAAAAAAACGAAGAAGGTCATCAATAGAAATCCAGTCTTCAAGTCAAGTCCAAAGAATCTTTTCAATTTCTACTTACCTTCATATACATTTCATCTCTTTACTTTAAAGAACTTTTTCTACTTTTATACCCCCCTAAGACTTTCCCCTTAAAGAACTTATCCAATCCGAACTTCATTCCCATCCCCCCCTCTTACTTTAAAATCCCTCTTTCTATTCCGTCTAGTTCTATTTTCTCTTCTTTGCATCTACACAAACTGGTGTATTCTTTCCCTTGAAATTATCGATATATATCTATCCTCACACTCACATATAGAGTAGAATGAGTATGGTCAGTTATGACACTTGAAAAAAAAAGTCGTGTTAAATCCAATACCAAAAAAAAAAAAGAGATGTGTTGAAAGAAAAAGTTATGATACGTTACATTAAATAAAATCCGTGTTGAAGATGTGTTCAGTTGTGTTTGAATGAAAGAGTTTAAAAAAAAAGATCTTTAATATGAAGTCGCGTTGTCAAAAAAAAAAATTATTAAATTCTTTTCTCTAAATAAATGAATGAAGTCGTGTTGTTGAGAATTTAGGACTTGATGTGTTGACTGGTGATGACAATGATATATATCTCAAAAAAAAAGAAGAACTTCAAGATTACATTTGTCTCTATAGAATAGAAAAAGTAGAACTGACGGATGAATCCTTACTTGTGATTTGTGTTTATATTAAATAGGTCGCGTGATTGAAAATATGGTGGAGTCTACGTATATAGAAATTACCCATAAGAAATGGATCCATAACATTCAATCAGCTTTCCTGAACAGTAACATCCCACAAGATGTCCTTGTGGCGGCTTATAGCAAATGGTGTGTTGATAAAAAGACAGTCGAAAGGGATGTAAATTTATTTGATTTAGACTGTGATACTCCTGCACCTGAAATACATGAAAAGTCAACAATGAAATGTAACGAAGTCAGTAAAACAAAGACAGAAATTAACACGACTATGATGGATGGGGAAGATGTGGGACATACTATGACAAGTTTATCAGAGTACTTTCATAAGTTGATGATTAATAAAACAATTCACGTACCAGTCTCCATTTTTTGTCCTAAATGGCTCCTATATGATACTTGTTATATGCGGTCAAAACAAGCAAAACCCACAAGTTGTACATCGGATACGATGACTTACAACGGCCACGTGGTGACCAACAAATACCGCCTCAGTTTTGCAGAATGGACTGTCAGATACGATTTAATGGTTAAGTATCAAGCAATGAAGTCCGACATACTGGACTCTCAAAAGAACTCACCTATTGCTCCACGTTTAATGGCACATAAAGAAAACGTACTCCAATTGAAAATTGAATGTGACGGAAAATGGACACCAGCCATGCAATATGATGTAGCACATAGAAGAAATGTGTGGGAAAATCGGTTAGCTAATGGAGCAATGGCTGATGTGGGGAAGTAAAACAAACGATTAGCAGATCAAGCTGAGCGCGATGCAAAGAATTATGGAGACTACAACTATTTAGATAATCCTTTTGTGTTAGGCGGCCCGATGCAAAACACAAATCCATTAGACGGATTACACAACCCATCTTGGGACTCACTCGGTACTTCTGTAGACAACCATTTGGAAATGTTAACTGGGAGAGGAATGGGAGTTTGGGGTAGTCAACAAGTCAACGCCTTTCAAAGAGAATCAGTAGTATGCGCAAGTGCGACAAGACCAAGAGGGAATTATAAAGGTCAACACTTTAACCCATATCATAATAAAACTTACCATACCAACCAACCACGCCATGTATACCATGATAACTTGTTTCATCAAACTGGTCCGGGGTTTAGTTACTCGATCCAAAGAGGAAGTTTTGGAGGTTCCAACCGAGGACAAGGTAGAGGAAGTAGGCCCGCAATCGGTCAAGGTAGCTTTGATAAAGTGACTATGGGTGCACATAAGCCGGTAGCAGGCGGTAGTGGAGCTGCCTCAGATACTTCAAGTCATGCGTGAGTAAAAAAAAAAGGAGAACCTAAAAAGAGTTACCTTAAGAGACGAATAATGAAGATATTGTTCTAGTTATTTTCTTTTCTCCTACTATTTAACTATATTCTCAATTTGTTTACCAAAAAAAAATGTGTGTTTTGTACGTACTAATGATATGTACTTTGTGTTTTTCTTGCTATCTTATGTGTTGCGGCCCTGAATGAAGTAATGAGACTATAGTGCAAACCAGTCATGTAATTCAAGAGAGAAGTAAAACCATCGAACGAGTGACTAAAACACCTGATCCCAGTGAGATATATCTTGTAGATGAACCAACCATGATAAAAAAAATGGCCGGATAAGGTAAAGTGTGAGATGAAGTTAGAAGAATGGCAAGTTTTATTAGAAGAATGTGGGTTGTTGAAAAAGTGGGAGAAAACAATAAGAGGACTCACAGAAGGTTTTGATCAAGGTATTCCTGAGCACGAAATAGAAGGGATGAAGTGGTTTACACCAGACAATCATAAATCAGCTTTAGCAGTAAAGGAGGAGATTATGAAAAACTTAATGAAAGAAAGAAAACAAGGCCGGATTTTAGGTCCTTACTCTCACCAAGAGGTATATAAGCGGTGGGGATTCTTTCGATCAAACCCAATGGGGAGTGTCACCAATAATGACGGTTCTTTACGAATGATCAACGATTTATCATATCCTAGGACTCAATACCCCAAGAAACACAAGAAAAGAAAAATAGAAACAGATGGTCAAATTGAGGAAGTTTTAGATTGTGACGAAGAGGTAAATGAAGATGAAGCCACAAAATTAGTAAAAGGCTTACAATACAATACTGTGGAAGCACAGGTTCCCTCGGTTAACTCATTCGTGGATAAGGATGATTTTGCGACAACATGGGATGACTTTAAGGTAGTTGAAGAATACTTTAAATCACATATAGGAGTCAAATTATTGTTGGCGATAGTTGATTGGAAGAAGGCTTATCGTCAAGGACCTACAAAAATGTCGCAATGGAGATTCCTGACGATAAAAGATTTCAACGGTAATATATGGGTGGACACGAGGATACCGTTCGGAGGTGTAGCAGGATGCGGCACATTTGGATGGATGGCAGACGCTTGGAAAGAGATGATAATGAAGCTGTTGAACGTAGATATGGTGTTTAGGTGGGTAGACGATAATATGTTCGTGAAGCTGGAAAATGGAAACTTACAGATGGAAACCGTACTACAAATCACGAGATGTTTGGGAATAGAATCCAACGAGGAAAAATTTGCTGATTGGGATAGCAAACAAAAATACCTGGGATTGATTTGGAATGGTGAAGAAAGATCAGTACGACTGCCAGCAGAAAAACTAAAGGAAAGATTAGAAAAGATTAAAGACTTATTGACACCTTCACGAAAATGTAAAAAGAAAGAGATTGAAAAGATAACAGGTCAGCTAGGTCATATAACATACATAGTCCCGACAATGAGACCATATCTTTGGAATTTGTACTGGCTAGATAAGTCTTGGTTTAACCTGAGCGCTCTCCGAGATGTGACAGAAGGAGCAAGATTGGAACTTGAAGAATGGCAAGAAACTTTGAGAAGCTTTGACAGGAGGTTTATAGTTCCGGATGTAACACCCGAGGAAATCGGTTGGGTAGGAGACGCCAGTACTGGCTTTGGCATTGGAATATTGGTCGGAGACAGGTGGGCAAGATTTAAGTTATTGGATAGTTGGAAAGATTTAGGAATTTCACAGAACTGTCAGTTACGTGACATAGCATGGTTAGAAACTGTAGCGATAAGGTTGGGGTTGAGAGTGATCGAACAGATCTTACCTACATCTAATCATTGTTTCATCGTCTACACTGACAACACCACGACGGAGGCCGCTATTCGGAATAAGAAGTCACGTCATAAGCTGGTCAACAAAGAGTGGAAATTTATACAGAAAGAGTTGATTAGACTTGCCTGCGAAATTGAGGTTAAAAGGGTCACCTCTGGTAATAACAAGGCAGACGATTTGTCTAGGGGAGCAGTGAAGAAAGGAGAAGAACCATATAGAGTGGAGATTGTGATTCCAGAAGATCTCCGACCGTTGTTAAAGACACAATAAAAAAAATGTTAGTGAAAAAAGAAAAAATAAAATTCTTTTTGAAAAATATTGATGGGTAAGTTAGATAAGACGTACATAATTTAGTTGTGTAGATGATGGTTGATCTGATAAGCTGATTAATATTGTTTTTGTTCTAATGGGTGGTAACGATTGTATTCATTCTAATGGGTGACCGGTTCGTATTTGTGTCGATTGATTTGGTCGGGTTGGATTCTGGTGTTAGTATAATAGATTGGAAGTCTAACACATTGAAGACACATTTGCTTAGCGGGAGCTGGTCTCAAGCTACATTAGAAAATTATAGTTTGGCATTAGCAAAACTAGAAAGGTTTGGTGAAGTTAGAAGAATGGCTAGGGGAGAATTGTTACCTTTGAGTCAAAACAATCTATGGGAATTTATAGTGTGGGCTGGCCGACAATATAACGTGAATTTGGAGGATGAAACAATTTTAGAGAACTTACATGCTAGTCATAAAGTAATGGTGAAGACACTCATCAAATACATTACAGGATTTAGGTCCTGGCATCTATTCCACAACTTACCTTTCCCAGAGGAGAACGATGAAACAGTCAAGTTGTTTTTGAAGGCGTCAAGTGTCGCAGATGTGAAGGCAAAAGAGAAATTAGAATTGAAGAAGTCCCCGGTACAATTAAGACACCTGATTGAATTAGCAAAAGATTTGTCCTCCAGCGACCATAAGGAACGTATAGCGTTAACGGTGGCGTTGGTAGCATTCTGGGGAATGGCTAGATTAGGAGAATTAGTATCAGATAATAAGTCAAAGAAGATGATAGCAAGTAAAGATTTAATTTATAACCCAACAAAGACTTACTTAAAGATCACTCTATATAATGCAAAGACCGCCAAGCCCTGAGAGCTACAATGGTTACATCTACCAAGACTAGATTCACTACTGTGCCCGGTAGCTGCATTGGATTGACTATTTGAAGAAAGTCATTTACCTTCTATCCATAGCCCCATCTTCTCGTATTGGGATAAGAAAGGAAATTTCAATACGTTGACTAAATCCGCGGCAATCAATATATATAAGAGGGTGTGGAAGAAATATGATCCGGTTAGTAATCTGTCTGGACATTCATTTCGGGTGGGAGGAGCAACCTACCAATGGAACGATAAACAACCTATCGAAGATATAGTGGGACTAGGTCGATGGGAATCAAAAGCTTATCAGGTGTACCTGAGGACGTATTTGAAGGACGAGATCGAAGATGCAAAATATATTTGGGCAGTGTCTAGGAAAGAAGAGAAGAGAGGTAATGATAGAGAAGTTAGTAAGAATTAAAAAAAAAGAAAAAGAAAATAAGACAAACAGTATACATTGACGAGATGATCATAGCTAACCTAGAAAACCTTGACAGTGTAAAGTATGCCATTATCGTAATGCAAGAAGGTAATGTTGTATAAATATTTGATGAGTCTTGTTGAGGTTTGAGTAGAACTATGTGAAGGTGAGGAGCGAGGTTAATCGAGAGAGAGGGAGTTGTTGAATGACGATAACCTTTTGGGGGGGAAAATCGAGATATGTGAAATACAGAACTCAATACATTCTCAGGTCCTACCAAGGTGGCTCTCCGCAGGCTCCGGACAATATGTTCTGAGAGTTGGCAGCAGAGAGCCTACCCGGCCACGAGACCTGCGGCCTATCGGCCCCCCCCACACATGTAATAAAGATTGTAACAGAGTTACACTCTTATTACTTACGGTCTTGTGATCGAAGTAGACTGTATCGGAAATATGGAACAGATAGTAAGTATGTAAATATAAACAAAACAAAACAAAATTTAAATCAGAGAGAAATAAAAACATAAACACATAAAAACCGATGTGGAGACTGTTTGAGATGGAACAATCACTAAGCAAAATCAAAGTAAGAGAAGAATTGAATTAAAAAAAATTAAAAGGTTAAAAATGGAAGAGAAAGAACAAACTTACTTCAAGGAAGGGGAAGATGATCGGAGTTGGAAATTAGTAAGCCTAAAAGACCTAACAACGAAAATCAAAATAAAAGAATAATAGTAAAACAAAGTAGATTAGTAAGGAAAGAAAAGAAAGACTTACAAAGTCTAAAAAAACAAATACAATTGATTGAAGATGAAAACAAGTGAAATTGAACTTGAATCAATCAGAGTCTTTAAAGCCATTAAGATAATCTAGAAAAGAAAAACAAACAAGAACATTAGTGAACAGATTAAACACATGATGATGGAATGGCTTATGACAGGGGAAAGAAGAAGTGAAATGATTTAACTGAGAAAAAAGGGAAATCAACAGTTGAACAGAGTAAAAGATCAATAAGCCTAAAAACCAAACAAAAGAAGATCAAATATTACAAACAAATAAAAAGAAGATCAGTTAAAAGCTGTGAAGAGTTTATAAAAAAAAGAAGACAAAAGAGAAAAGACTTACAAATCTTAAAAAGCCAAAGAAACGAATAAAAGTTAAATGATCAAAGTTTTTTTACAAAATGAAAGGATAAGAAAGGATGATGAAAATCAACAGCTGAGGATGAAAAGAGTGGAATTGGAGATGATTGGAGTTTGAAATAAAAACAACTGGGTCAGAAGATCAATCAATTGATCAAGTTTCCTAAAAAAAAAATCAGAATACACCACAGGGTAATTCATACCGTTGTCCGTCGGCCAGAAAATACCGCCGTACGGCGAGATTGGCTTGGTGGTGGACGGCCGCCGCCAGATGGTCAGTGGCGCGGCGGTCGAGCGGCGAGATCGCCGTACTGCCGGAATACAGGCAATTTTCTGGTCTTCAGGCCATCCAGCGGTAAGATTCTAGCCCAGTTGACCGATTGATCAATTTTTTGATTCATTGGTCAACTGGGCTTAAACTCGCCGCTGGATGGCCTGAGGACGGTTTTATGAGACCATCCATTTAGGGTCGGCCTTGCAGCTTTGTTCACTTTGGGTTTGGGTTTGAGAAATGTTTTTTTTTATAAAAATAGGATTTGTTTGTATTGCTCAATTGGTACAAATCAACGTTGATGGAGGTCTGATAATTACTATACACATGATGAATGAGCTGAATGAGACCACAACAAATAAAGAAGAGCCCTCAGGCTTCTGTAGCATTGGTGTTTCAATTGGAAGAAGGAGGTGCTGATAACGCAGCAAGTGCCTCAGTCACACGTTGGTTGTCCGGTATTTTGAGGTTTGGAAGGTTTTTGATGCTGTCCAAAGTATTGACACCATTGAAGAGAAGTTTGTCCTCCTCAAGGATAAGTTTGTAGAACCTATGAAAAACAATCAATCAGCAAGACGATCAAAATAATGCAATGATCATCAATTCACTCACACTTCAGTGAATTGGGCCCCATTCAATTGTAAGTTACCTAGTTGTTGATCGACAGATTTCCAAATGGCAGAGCCGTTTCCTTGGGTAGAAACCTCAAGACAAACTGCTTTCATTCTCTGAAAGAAATTGAATCAATTATTAGTGAGAGAGAATGTACCCAAAGATTAGATGAAATGATACATACCAGATATGCGTAGCGTGATTTCTTTGCAAGGTTGTTTGTAGCTTCGGCTATGACTGCTTCATCAGTTGCAATTCTATGGCCAAGACCAGGAAAGTCCGCCATCTATGTGAAAGACAGTAAACTACCTGTCAACATCTTATCTATCTGGATTGTAAAAGGGAAATGGACAAAGAAAATTGGACTTACTGATAGATAGAGGTCTTGTAAAGTTGGAAGTGGGTTAGTCACATGGCCGTGATTGGGGCTAGCATTGTGACGGAGCTAGAGAAATGAAGTTGATTGTCAGTGAGAGCCTGTTGTTGGAGGGGAACTTACTTACAATGCTATGTAAATTCTCTCAAACAATCTTGATTTTTTTCTTGATTTCTTTGATGACCTTGCTGGGAAATCAATTGGTATATCCTGGTAAAAAGTTTCAAGACTTCCAAGGATCATCTTTGTGTTGAATTCAAATATGATGGATGTAGGTTTTGTTAGGTTTTCAGATGATTTAGGAGGTTGAATCAAAGTTGAGGTGAAAAAGACTTACTTGAACAATCATCTCGAGCAAGTGAATGAGTGTCTTTTTCTGACCTGCTGCAGAGATAACACCCTTGGTAAGAGTATACACTTGAAGGTTAGGATCACTGATAGATTCTAGGAGTACGTCCACACAAAATTTCTACAATAACAAAGTCAGTTTGATAACCAGAGAACATAAAACAAAAATAGATTGACCTTGAGTGCTTCCTTAGGTACCCACTCAGGAGTTGAATCTGTCGGAGTAATGGTGCTCAGTGAAGTAGGACAAGGTTGGGTTGCTGATGGTTGAGTGAGTCTCTGAATAAGGTCTTGATGACAATGAGCTGTGTAGACAACCAGTCCGATCAATCGAGGATCGTTTTCTATTGGATTACTACAAATGCAAGCACGCTCTTGATTTTCAGCGTTCAGGTTAGCTTGAGTAGCAAGGGCATCAAAAACCGGAAGAATTGTTGATTGGGTTGCAGTAGCTGAATGGATCGGAGGAATCTGTTCAGCTGAGGGAGATATTGATTGGCAGTTCTGGTAGCCTGACGGCTGAAAGCCACCTACATAAGGATCAAAGAGACAGATAAGCATTCAAACATGAGAATAAGTGAGAATAAGAAGAAAACTTACAATTGGGGTTGGGATATTGTGGTGGTAAAGTAGTTGAGTTTCTATGACCTCCTGGGTTGCTGGGTGCGGAATAAAGATCAAATCGCCCATCACAAGGCAAGAAGGAATGAAGGTTATACTGTTTCAAGCTGGGATCATTCGGGTTCAAAGGTCCACCTATCAAAGAGAATATTTGTGAGATTTTGAAGGGAAAAGAAGGTGAAAAATACCATACGGGCAGGCAAAGGACCATTTCCATGAGGACCATAATTCTCTGGGCCAGAACCACCCTGTGACATGAGAAAGAATTTTTTCATGGACTCGTCAACGTGAAGGTGATGGACAAGATGGAAAAGAAGCAAGAGGGACTTGACCTTTATATGCAAAATGCCACATCAGCTTGTCACCTGTTACAACACGTGTAACAAGTGACATGTCAAGGGTTTGCTGTTCCCCTTGAACCGCACTCATTTTGGCAATTACAGACTTGTGATAAGTCAGAAAATTTTTGGAAAATATTTTTTTGGCAGAGGATGTATTGGGCAAATGATCAAGAATAGCTAAATTGTATTTGACCCTACCAAGAGCTTCAAGTAAAGTCAACTTTGAGTGAAAGAAACATAAAATTTAAGTGAAAGAAACATGAGATAATCTATAAGATATCAATTTTTTGTTTCTTTGCCTTTTCATCTGTCCATTTCTTTACTCCTGTGTCAATGGCTTGACTCCATACTGCTGGTGTAACTTCCAATTGATCAATGTCAGCCAATCGCCGATGAGTTTCATATGATGGATTCTCAGCATGAATAATATGATGTAGTGGGATGGTGGTATCTTGACGTTCAACTTGTTTGAATTTGTTGGAACCAAGTACGCACTTGCCATTGGGACAGTTATGTTGAAAACATTTAAAACTGTATTGAGCGGCTTCTCCACAAAAAGATCAATGAGAAATGCTTGATGTGAGAAGTTTAGCTTGAGTGAAATGACATACATTTGGCTTTAGAAACACAGAATCATCAGTTTTTGCAATCTTGCGCATTGAGTAAAATGGATGGATGATTCCTCAAGTGCAACACTTCATCTCAATCATGCACTTTGATGGTTCCTAGCCCACAGGCTTCCACATACTCTTGACACAGGCAATCAGTTCATTAGATGTCTGATTTGCGGGCTTGATCTGAAGATAGTGTTAGAAGAAGTTAGCACAGCACTTGAGAATGTGAAAGAACTTCACGAACCCATAGAAATGTCGCATCTTCAACCTTCTGATTGTTAGGTAAGATCAAACAAGTCACACGCTCCCACAATACATCAGGAAGAGTGACTGAAATAGCTTCTGGAAGATCATCAGGAGGAATTTTGGGAGTTTTGTTTTGGGTGACTGATTGAAGTTTTTTAAAGAAATGTGAGAATTTTCATCTAGCTCTGTTGTACAACAAAGAAAAACAAATACCTTTCACACGCAAGCCTTGATTCTTGTTCCAAGCAGTATTCACACCAAGAGAACATTGAAGGTTTTTGTTTGTTGAAAGCAACTTCAGAACTGCACTTCCGGCTGAGACCCGTTTACCAAGCTTCCGATCATATCATGTCCCACCCAACATCATTTGATAGCTGTTGAAGGAGTTTCCAATATCACGTCCGGGTGCTAGATGATTTGAGTGAATTGAAGCATTCCGTAATACAAAGTTGAAGCTTTCAAAAATTTCAGTAGCAACAAGATGACAAGGTCCATACCACTGAATCGATTTGGGTGAATGAGTGAGCAAATGAAATTTTGGTTTATTTGTCCAGCGGGCATTGGACCCAATACCGCAATCGCTCCACACAAAAATTCGTGTGCGGAGCGTGTTCGGAGCGTATTTGTGAAGCGCACAAGCCTGCGCTATCCTGAGCGCAGCCTGCGCAGCGCAATCTTGGGCCGGGATTTTCTGAGCGGAGCCAATCGCTCCGCAATGGCCCGGGGCTCGGGTTGCTCCGCTATATAGTGGAGCAGTAGCCTGTAACCCAGGACCCAATCTGATCGCTGTAATACTACGCCACCATTACCCAAGCGAACCACATCCAATACCACTTCACCGCAATCGTCGTGGCGCCTGGACACCTCTAAGAACGATGGACTTCCAACACACTCCTAGCCGAAAGGAACCACACTGGCCAGATTGTGGTTCCTTTCACTTTTTTTTAGGTCATTTCATCCGGTAAGTCTTTTTCCTGCCCTCTTTGATCAATTTCTTATCGATCACCTCCGATTCAAGAATTATCAATCTAACGATCACTTGTTTTCTTTTTTCTCTCTCCTCCAAATAATCACCATGGCCCCTTCCAAAAGCTCAACTCAAGGCTCAACTCAAGGCTCAACTCAAAGTAGCCTTCAGGTACCAGGTAAGTCATCAAGTAGGACTCTTCGACCACCAAGCCCGGCACGAAAGCAGCCAGGTTTTATCGTACCTCCCAAGGACTCTCGTAGTTCTCTCTCTATATCATCAGCTCCCGAGGATGGCTCACCTGGTCCTCACACTCAACGATCTATGTCACCCCGGCCACCGACTCCAAGTCCAGCAAGCCAACGGAAGAACGGTGCTTCGAAGGCCAAGGCTAAGCGAACTCCTCAAGGAAAGGTGAGATTACATTCACCTCCTCATTGAAAAGGAAAGATGGCAGGACTGACCCACCAATAATTTAACTTTCTAGAGTCGTTCGTCTGCCAGTAAACGTACCCGATCGGTCTCAGCCGGCTCATCAGGCGCAGCCCGATCACCGAAAAGAGCAAACAAGGATAAAGATGTGAGTTTTTCACATCTCTATCTCTTTTTTCATTTCGTATCTTTTTTGGTTCATCACCGTGATTTCACCACGGTGTTTAGGTATACGAGATTCCAGAAGATGTGGACTTGTCTCAAGGCTCTGACATCGAGCTTGTCGAGTCCATCAACCAAATCGGCTATAACAAGGCTCGCAGTGTTGCTGTGTTGGACCTTCTCAAATACTTCCACCCTCCCGAAGTAAGTTTCCATTCCTTTCTCTACCGTTTTCTACCGTTTTAATATTTCAGACGCTGACATATGGTTACATTTCATCTTTAGGGACTCAGGTACAAGTGTCGATGGTGCCACAAGACGTATGCAAGGACGAAGACATCCTATCACGGACTTTGGGGGCACCGCGATGGCAAAGAGGCTCGGCCGGTATGTACCATGCGTCACAAAGCTATAGCCGCCGGTGTAGTCCTTCCCCCATCTTACGACGATCGACTCGAGGCTCAAAGCAAGAACAACAAGTCGACCCTGATCTCCTACTTCAATGGACCGAAATTCTCAGCCGACCTCTTGAACATGCTCTTGGTAATATGGATCGTTCGACACGCTTTACCTTGGGCTCGATTTGAGGATCCCTCGCTTCGTGCCGCATTCTTTACTGTCAATCGAGGAGCCACTGTTCGATCAAGAACCTGGGCAGCACAGCAGTCGGTTATACTGTTCTCTGGATTACACCAAAAGGCTATCAACACTGTAAAAGTAAGTTTTCTTTTCTTTCGTCTGTATTTCTCTTGATATTGATTTCTTGTTTTAATTATGACTATTACTTTGAACTGGTATGTGCGAAAAGCAAAACAAAGGAAAATTTTGTTTGGTACATGATGTGTGGACCACCAAAGGCAACCGGTATGCCTTTATCGGTGCGACGGCAAATTACATCGATGACGACTGGAATTACCAATCGACTCATCTCACTATGAAGATGGTCGCTTGGCGACATTTCGGGGCCCTTCTAGCTCGACCGATTGGCCGGTTCTTAATTTCTCACGGTCTTCATAAGAAGATAAGTATTTTTTCTTTATATATCTTTTCTAAAATCATATGTTCATGAAGTTAACTTCATCATTTATTTTTATTACATGATAGCTCAGACAACCGATAGTGGCGGGAACAACGGTCCAATGGCTGCTGAGATGCAGTCCATGTTTGCTGCAGCTGAAGAGCCCGTGTTTTGGGAAAGATCATCGCATCACGTGCGGTGCTATGCCCACAAACTCAATCTGGTCGTTGGGCATGGGCTCAAGAAACTTGGCCAGAAGGTGAGTACAGCCAAACCGACTATTCCTCAAGGTGTGGCCCTTCCGATTCCCACTCTTTTGGTCAACAATGGCCACGATGAGATCGATTTCGACGACGTGGACTCAGATGAAGAAGACCACGACAACCTTCCTGACCAACCTGATGGCGTTGACGACGAGGATACCAATCAGGTAGAGGAAGCTGCTGACAAGGACGATGTGGTCGCTGTGGCCCTTACAAAGGTGAGTACCATATTGTGCATCTTAGATCTACTTGATCTTACGGGTGCCATCTTTGGTAGGTTGATACCGTAAGTGGCCAGATTTCCAGTAGTGCAGCAAGGAGGAGCGACTTCAAGGAACGTTCGGCTCGGATGGGTCACAAGGGTCGCATGCTCAAACGACCGTGCAAGACACGTTGGAACAGTCACCATGAGAGCCGTAAGCTGGCTTGTGAGGCTCAGGAGGTAATTCTTTTTTCATATACCTTCACTTCTGATCATGAGGTGGCACTGACAATTTGTTTGCTCTTTGTAGGTCATAAACTCCATGCTTGCTGCTGATCGCAAGGCATGTTTCTTTAAGGGGGTCACAATTTCCCCCGCAGAATGGCACGCAGTGGAATTAACAAACAAGGTTTTGAAAGTCAGTACATTTTCTCTTTTGATTCCTCATGAAAGAACCCACTGATGTAATCAAAGCTGATCTTATGTAGACGTTTGTTGACGCCACCGCTCGAGTTGAAGGTAATGGACCGACGGGCTGCGTTGTCTTGGCTGAATATAAACGAGTGATCACTGAACTCAAATCACATAAAGCAGACGCTTTGGATTTTCCCAGCCTCCTGCTGGGAATCGATGAGATGATCAAGTGGTTGGTAAAGTATCAGGAAGAGGCTTTGAGCTGTGAATGTATTGTTCTGGCCTCAATCCTGAACCCTCGATTCCGTGGCAAGTTTTTCACCATTCATTATCCCGAAGAAGATTTCTCTGCAAGTTCAGCCATCGAAACGGCCTTTACGAATGCCTTGGAGGACAATTCCGATCAACAGACAAGTCCAGCACCTGATGAGACCAATGAACATGCCGAAGAGGAACCCGACGCCTTTGATATCTTTGGTGCTGCCAACAACACAACCGACAAGCCAACACATTCAGAACTCGAGGACTATTTGCAAGGCAAATACCCAGCCAAGAAGGATCAAACCCCTCTTGGTTGGTGGAAGGTAAGTTTATTTACTGCGCATCTTTCCTAAAAGTTGAATACATTGCTGACATGTTCCTGTGTTCATAAACAGGAACATGCACATCGATTTCCAACCCTAGCCAAACTGGCTCGTAATTACTTGTGCATCTCAGCCACATCCTGTGCATGTGAGCGCACCTTTTCCGCTGCAGCCGATATCTGCACCCCCACCCGTGGCGGTATGCTCCCCAAGACGATGGAGCGTTTGGTTGGCTCTCAAGCATGGTTGAAGGAGGGGATAATCCCTGATGGAGACTTTGAAGAAGCTGCAAACGCGCTTCAAGCTTACATTGACAGCTTGGTAAAAAAAATGCCTAGCAGTGTATGATTTCCTTTTAAGATTCTTTTTGTTTCTTTGATTTTTTTTAATCTTCTTTTCTCTCTCTTGACTTTTATTATTTCTCAACACTATCAATTAGATAGAGAAATTTAATTCAATTTTTAATATAGTTTATTTTTTTTATTGATGAGCGCCGCTTTTGAGCGATGAGCGCCGCTTTGGAGCGGTTTTGTGCGATCTCGAGAGTGCGGAGCACATTGGGCGTGTTCGTAGCGGCTTCAGCACTACGAACATGCCAGTGAGATAAATTCTTCATATGTGCGATTGGAGAGCGGAGTGGTTTTGAGCGCAGCTATCGCTGCGTACCCAAAACAGGTGGAATTCCTGTGCTGTGCGTAGCGATTGCGGTATTGTTGGACCCAACAAGACAGACAAGAAAGTTGTCAACCAATTTTTGAAGTTTAATGAGATAATGATCCATATTAGAGATTTTGTTCTGAAATATCAATGAGGCTAAAGAAATCAGTGCGCTCCAAAGATGTCTTTTTCCTCTACTCATTTCCTCAAATAAAACAAATGGGATAGCTTGCATGATTACTCGATATTCCTTTCCAACAAGACTCTTGTGATACTGGATGAATGCGTTTGGGACAATTGGTGGGATCTTTAGTCCTTTTGTAGCAAAAGATGCCCATCAAGCGATGATAGTTGAGTGTCGAGAAGTTCCCGGCTTGAGTGGCGAGAGCTCAGTCATCAACTCTTGCCAGGGATACTTTGCTACTCCCAAAAGATAGACGTGAAGCGCCTCAACTGGTGTGTCGTGGTGTCCATCAAAACCTACAAAAAATCATGTTAACTTTAAGAGTAACATCAAGTAAAACTTATATTGAGCTTACCTGGTAGCCGAAGAAAAGGATTATAAACACAAGAACCAAATTTAGAATTGAGATCGTGCCACAACCGATGCGATGTTCCAGGATTCCTTGATTCAAAAACTTGTAGAACCTGATTCATCAAACTCTCATTCACTGTATCACGAATCCCATACAGACGATGTGCTTTTGTGATTTCATCTTTAGTACGTAAGCTGCTACCTAAATTCCAAATATCTTCTGTTAACTCTTGTGTGTTGTCCCAGCTGCGAAAGGCCAGAGGGTGCTACAAGTTTTGATTAAGAAAATCAGCTAAATGTGTCTATTGTTTTTGTGAATTTATCACGAGTGAACATTTTACACATACATGTTCAAAATTTTCATCAAGACCTACAAATTGTTGAACATAAGTCTTTGTCATTTTGTCTGCTTTGCTATACACTCAAAGATTGCATATTCGACATGGTGTGAGAGTAACTCCCGGATTGATACAATTGCAGATCTCAGCGTGCATCGGAGAATCTCCAAGATAGCATAGTACGACCACCATGACTAGGACCTCTTGATCAATTGCACAATCATACGCTGAAAAGCCATCCGTTGCCAGAGAGCTACACAGATGAGGTTTAGAAGAATTCGAATTCGAATTTGAGATGTTATTGAGAATTGTGGGACTCACGTAAGCTTGTCAACAATTGGTTCTCCGAGTTCCAGTGCGCTTGCAACATTTGACATAGAAACATAATGAATATTATAATCTTGATTTGATAATTTTGTAGGTAGACCGCTCAGAGTATAATAGAACAACATATGACTGTTATAATTTTTTGATTGATTTCCTGATGTATCATCCGAGTACAAGGTGATTGGAATGTGACAGATCAATCTTCCATTAGCCTTTGATCTCTACAGATTTTGTATGGGGATTGGAAGCAATGCGTCTGAAGTCGATTCTAGAAAGAGTAAAAAGAAATTGGTTTAGAATGTATCTGGTTTGACTAAGAGCTTATAGAGACATACGATACATAGATGATCCACACAGATCCGTAAGCTTTCTACCACCCGGTAGATATACCATAGAAATTGAACGCAAGAAATTGTTCACATTGATGGTCATAAGATCTTCAGAAGAGAATTTGGGTTCAGCATACATACAGATATCAAGACCTTGTGTGACTGCGTTGGGGTATATGTTTGTGGTTAGACACTTGGAAAGATGGGTACCACTCATGAGAATCAAAGTTGCCTTTTTCACTACCTTCATCATCATTGTACACTATCTCATCTTCCTGTTCTTCTAATCCGGGCTGGTGAGGAGCTGCATTATCATTCTCTTCATCATCTTCTCTGAGTCCTAGGTTGTAGATAGCATTCCAGATGAAGTCTGGCCTTTCTTGGACAACCTCCTCGACACAAATAGGCGCATTGGCTGGGGTTTCAAAGATGACCGAGTCATCCTGATTCCAGAGGTTTGTTTCATCCGAGTGAGTTCCAATGCCAAAGTCCGGTGGATTGTCTTTGTCCCCGCCGTCGCCGCTTGTCCAATTCATTGCATTGCCAGCGCTTGGTCCTGATCCGGAAGCCAGGCAAGGATTCGGTTCATTCATCTCTAGTTGGTCCACTGAAAGCTGAGCCACCTTGTGCTTGTGATACTTGCTTTCCAAAGGTTGCTTGTACGATTCAAAAGGTTTTCGTCCCCAGAGAGTACATATGTATGACGGACGAGATGGCCTATCAGCGACTGATCAAAAATCTAAGACCAAAACTTCAGCCTTTGAGCTTGCCTTAACAAGAATCAAGGACGAGACTACTTACATTCCGGCAGCGGTCTCTTTCCTGGTGCCGACATCACAAGACAAGGTTGATAGGGTAAAAAGTAGTAGAAAGCTCGGATTGTTTCAATACACACTTTGCAGAGCTCAACGTTGTTCGATTCCGATAGCAAATCCAATATCATGGTCGTGAGTTCAGCCAGTTAAAACCTGGATTTTAGCTTGTCAAACTTTCTTGCTCTTCAGACAGCCTTTTGCTTTCTTTTAGGGCGCGTTTACTTAAGGGATTTTTCGCCAAAAATCACATTCTAGAATTTCAGAAAGCGCTGTGGAAAGCAAATTAAATGGGAGCAATTTTAAATCACTTTTTTGCTTTCAAAACTCATAATTATATCTATTGGATCATTTCAAAAGACTCATACTTTAGTTTTAGGGCTTTCTTTTATTTTCAAAGCTCACTTGGATCAATTCTTATTCAACTCAAATCAATTTGATTGATTTCATTATACATCACTTTTATTTATTCAATTTAAGATACAACATTAATGAGGTAAACTTCAATAAAATTAAAATACAGAAGAATTAAATCAAATCATAACAACCTATTGATTAATGTAGAAAGTTGATTCAAGCAAGCAAATTGAATAAATAGTAAAAAAAAAGAGAAAGAAGAACATTTAGCTAGTTAGTATTGTGTATCAACAAGACAATGAAAGCAAAAAGAAAAGTTGAAATGACTTACCACTTACACAAATTGAAAATAGAATTGATTGTCCTAAAAAAAACCAACCAACAGTAACACAAATGATAAATTTAATTGTTAAATTAGAATCAATCAAATTGAAGATTAAATCAAATTAATAAAATTAAAAATCAAGAACTTACTATGAAATCAAATAAGCAAGAATAGATTTGATGATCAACCTAAATCAAGAATGGTAGATAACAAAGGATTGGTTGGGTTCAAAGAGATCAAACAATAAGTCAAAAAGAAAAAAAAATGAAGTGCAAACTTACAGCGAGTTAAAATTTCAAAATCCAATCAAACCAAACAATCTAGAACAAAAAATCATAATAATAAAAATTGAAACAAAATATGAAACATGTCAGTAATGAAATCAGAAGAGGTTGGAATATGAAGGTGACACTGCCAGCATTAAAGAGGTTCCCAGGTGGGAATATGGGTCCTAGAAACCAAATTCCCCTCTTGTTACTGCTAAATATCTTCATAAGTATTTCCTCAGTAGCCAATGTGATATATGTAGTCAATCTTTCAGGGCGTTTGTCTCAGCTGTAACAAAGTTACAGGACGTATTACATGTGAATATCTCATCCAGATGAGCAGGTAACTGAGTGGACGTATATGTAAATGATAGCTAAGTATTTACTCGGATGTTTGCACACATGTAACATTTGCTTTATTGCTCAGATGGTCACTGCAAGATGGCTTGATGACCCATTCTACTCTCAAAAATGTTCCCAGCCTAGTGCTATTTCCCATCAAGGAACCTCTTTAATGCTGGCAGTGTGAGAAAGACAAGAAACTCACTTACCTTCTAGGTTAGGGCAGAGAGGTAGATCCGGGTATAAAAGAACAAACAAACGTTCGTTTGTTCGTTTGTTTTTTGTTTGTTCATTCGGAACCGTAGGGGGATCTTTTTTTTTTATTTTTCGTTTGTTTTTTCATTTGCCTCGTTATCGGATCGACTCGAGTGGTATCTAAAGGAGGGTAAAGGAAAGATGAAAAAAAGAGAAGAAGGATCAGTAAGAAAGAAAAAGATAAGGGATAGAAGGAAGGAAAGGAAAAGGAGAAAAGAAAGAGTCTTAAAGGAAAGACTCACTTAAATTGAGGTTATAAGGGTATTTTGAAAACCCTTATAACGGTGAATTTAAAAATTATGAGGGTGGAAATTTGGATAAGAGAATTTTAATTTTTTTTAATTTTTTAATTTTTGAGTTTCTGACAAGTTAAGTCAGAAACCTCAAATATTAGGTAGTTAAGTAGGGTTTAGACAGTTACAGGTGTAATTAGGTGGATTTCAAAGGTAGTAGGACGTGTAGGGTTTTGGAAAAGGTAGAATTTGAAGAACAAGATTTTGGAGGAAAACCAAAGTTTTTCTCTTGCTGTGGGAAAGTTTTTTGGGACCTTGATTGGAAAAGCATCGTAAAGAACAGCTTGTTTACATCTGTTTTTGAATTGCGGGACCCTTTCGGGGAACCTTAAGGCTGAAGTAAAGCTTGTCAATTGGATGTACAAGGGTGGAAGCTTAATTTGGTGGTGGTACTGTTGGAAAAAAGGGTTTTGTGTACTTTTGTGGGCAGCTCTATCCCCCTTGGGTTTGTTTCTTCCCCTCAAAGCTCTGCCTACGCTCCACAGCGTAGGAGTTCTACAGCACATTCTGTGAAATGCCTTCGTTTTCTTATTTACAAGCATTCTGGAAATCCCAGAATGCTTATAAAAAGTCTTTTTTCATGGATTTCCAGGAATGTGATAATATCACATTTTTCAAACAGAAATCACTTTCTGTCACATCTCTTTCACCATCCCTTCTCATGAGACTTGATCCAAAATCGGACAAGTCCCTGTCCACCGTACAGAACCCACCAAATTTGGGACAAGTCCCCTTTCAACGTACAAAACCCAACACCGACCATCTTCCCCCTCCTTCCACCATTTCCTCTCCTTCATTGTTTCACACTTTTCTCTCCTTCATCATTTCAACTTTTCTCTGTGATTTTACAACATCAAGAACAATAGAATTGAGAACAAGAGCAAAATGGCTCAAAGTCGAATGGCTCAAAGTCAAAAGGCTCATGTAATATTGTTTTCATTTCAGCGATTGATCAAGAATGATCATCTTGATCAATTGCTGGAACTTGTCCCTTAATTGTGTCCTAATCAAACACATTCTGATTGCTTTTTTTTCAAATTGTTGAATTTCATTAATTTTTACTTTTTTTTAAAAAAACACTTTCCTACATGTAGAAAAGTGTTGTAACAAATTCACTTTTCCGGGAATTGCGTTAAGTAAACGCGCCCTTACAGTCAATTTCCTTGCAAAATTCCTCTCATCATCCTTTTTCGTAATTTTTTTACTCAAGGAAAATAGAATGATGCTTTGTTGGTTTGAAGATCTCAAAAAATCCAAGATCCTTTTCACTGCATTTATTGTGGTTTTATTGAGCCTAATCTTGGGCTTGTACAACCTTGACTTCTGCAGTCATTCAATGACAGAACAAGGAATGGCCATCGAGTCTGGCCAGTGAACTCGACGACCATCTTTCGGCCGTATTCTGGTCGGTATTTTTGCCATCTTCTTGAACATTTTCAAGAAGATGGCCAAAATACCGCTCTTCGGCAGTTTTCTGCTTGCCACAGGTCTCATCGATCTCTCACCAGACCGACCAACTGGGCGACCAGCTGATTTCTGGTCAAAAGCTGATCTCTTGACCAGAAATCAGCGGTATTGACTGACCTGTTGAGATCTGGACGAACACTGAACTTTTGGCCAGCATTTGGCCACATCTTGACACAACCACTTGTACGCTGGTATTCCAACACAAAAGCTACCCCGTGGTGTACAATTTAAAGAAAATAAAACAAACAAGTTTGAGAAGATCAAATGGATTAGTAAGATGAAAAAGAAGAGATAATTGATGAAGACAGAACACTTACTAATTTGAAATCAAGAATTGGTTCAAAAAAAACAATTGAATCTAAACAAAGTCAAAGAAAGAAAATGTAAATTAAAGATTGGTTTTTCAAAATACATATATCAAAGAGAAAGATAACTTAAAAAGGATTGGATACAAAGAGGAAAAATCTTACCTTTTGATTTGAGAAAGGCATGACTGGTGAGTTATTGAAGGATCAAAACGAGTGATGAGGATGAGAAGAGAGGTGGAGTGGAGGGAGATGAAAACCAAAACTTGTGAACAATGGATGAAAGGTAGTAAACAAGTGTAAACTTGTGAAATAAGGGCTGTGAAATCCCAAAAAACTTGAAAACTACGAGTTGCAGATAACTACAATATGTATATTACATTAAAGGTAGTAAACAGCTAGGAATTAAGACTTAAAACATGATATAAGCATATCACATAACCACTTACACACAATACTACCATTACACAGCATCAAACAAGAGAAGATCATACATTACATCATCAACAAATATGATCTACAAGTTGGAATTGGTTTGTACACAGCAAGAGCAATGATTTACAATGATTTGCGCTATGTAAAATTGGTTCACACAGCAAATGACACAAGAAGAGAATGTGAAAGTGAAGAAGAAGATGAATGAACATCTTTACACACAGCAGTCCACAGCGTTAATCATCATTACGTATAATTAAATCACATGTACACAGCAACAACACAGCATGAAGATCATTACAAGTTGGAATACACTAGTAATTAAGGTTGTATATGTGTAATAAAGATGGCCAACACTAAATAAGCCAATCAGGTGGGATTTGTTGGGAGTTGTAAGGATTGAGATGAGTAATAAGTGTGACAAGAAGAGTTGTTGAATAGGTTTTTGATTCAATTTTATTTTTCGAAAAACATCTATATAAAGGCCTTCACTTTGTCCCACATCTATATTTCTTTTCTCTCAGCTATGATATAGTGTAGTCATTTTTATCATTATAAATCTACTATACAGTCTTAGTTCACTTAAACGGCCCTTATTTTAATCAATAAGAGAATTTATTTTAGGTCTTATAAGCTACAAGCTTCCTGGAATAACACTACAATAGTGTTGGTTTATATTGGAATAACACTATAGAAGTGTTGCTTAAATTGTGGAATAACACTATAGCAGTGTTGCGTAATTGTTGCTTAGGATATTTTTCTCTGTTATCAGGAGACTTTAACAACAAAGCACAGGTTGTTGAAGATTCTCAGAAGGGGGAGTCTCAGGCATCTTCTGTAGATTTGTTATTTACAGATTATACCCCTTCAAGCACTGTATAGCCCTTGTGGTGCTATAAGTTCCACAACCTAGTGACCAGGTTGCAATTGATGTTGATAGCTACCAAACGCTGTCCCACCTTCTTAGACTCCTTGGTACAACCTAGCAAAGTGTCCGTAGAGTCTGGTGGCCAGCCATTGCTCTTGTGTCCACAACAAGGGTGTGTTTGACCTTTCTTTGCCCAACCTAAGGTTTGGGCAACTTTCTTGTAATTCTTTAAATTGCCGCTGTATTTGATGCTGATACTGTAGCAGGGCAGGTAGCTCAGTACAGCTACAATCAATAGACACCACTTTAGGCTATTAACACCACTCCGAGGTCTGGTCCTGGACCAATTTGCCCAGGACCAGTATTTCATATTAACTCTATCATCATGTATGTGGTAGATCTATCTAGTTTATAGATGTGGAGGAATCATTCAACCTGTGAATGATTCTTGATCTTATCTTTTTACTTCAGAATATTACTTTTCAATCAATTGTTTTCTTTATATTGTTTTCTTTTCATTTCAAACCCAATTCAAATCATACCTCCCAAGAGCCTTTAAAAGCATCCACAGACTCAGTCTCTTACTAGACTTTGCCGTGCCCTTCTACCCAACTCTCTACGGATCCCTTGATTCCCTAAAAGATTTAAGATCTTTTATTTCATTTGTCTCATCTCTTCTAAGCTCAACCTAAGGTCTCTTAGTAAATTTTATTGCATAAAATGGGTACTAATCTTGACCCTGTTACAATACCTTTGAGCTGGTCTTTGTGATCCCTTTCAAGGCTCATTGACAATGCATACAGCTGTACCAATCCTATTTGTACCGAACTGCCAAACAACGCGCTGATTCAGCCTGGCGTTATCATCAGTACATGTGTCAGATGGGGTTATGTGTGTATTTTTGTATTAAGTGTGGCAATCAACAATGTCGAGGTTCAGCAAAAGGACTATACGTGGCGGTTCCGGAAGGCTTTGATCCAGGACCTCGACCAGTGCGTTGTCAAGATACAGTTATCAATACTTGGATCTGACCAATGGCAAACATTCCGAACAAACCAACCGGACTACCAGGAGCTCCTACAAGCAAACTGGCTGGTCGTCAACCTAAAACATCAACCTTGCTTGCCAGTCTTCAAGAGAATGGTAATTGTGAACACCCCAATATTTGTCAACAAGACATTTCTCATTATGAAGAAGCCAATCGTGCCCTGGTTGCTCATTTAGCCAAAGACAAAGACAAGTAAAGGTATTCAGACATTCCTTCTCAACGGACTAAATCTATATAACTGAAGCTGAAGATCAATGGTGTCATGTGTTGTGCTTTGATTGACTGTGCAGCAGAGACCAATTGAATGTCAGATTGATTGAACAGACAAGCTCAGATTCCAAGACGGCCTCTGGCGGCACCAGTTGAAGCAAGGTTGGCAATTGACAATGGTGCAATTAAATCATTCCATTTCAAAGAATTTTGCTTTGAAAACGTGGCAGCGTATCACCCTGTGTTGCTTTTTGGGTCAACATTATTCAAGATGGCGCCATTGGGAGATAGGTCCAATTTGATCCTGGGCACCCCATTTTTGGAAAAGTCTCATCTGGATGTCTCTCTACACAAGCTTACGGTTACGCATGTACCATCAAAGACTGTATTGAGGGAAGGATCTGCAATGAAAAATTGTGATGATGAATTGTCTCCTGAAATGACTGAATGTGTCATGGAAAACTTATCAAAAGTGAAAGATTGTCAATATTTGTGCGTGCGAGAGAGCAAGTGTTGAAGGAATTTGCTCACCTTTTTCCAGACAAATTGCCAGCAGTCAAAAAATATGAAGAAGACGGCTTCATTGCCCCAAAAAATCGGAACATATCATCAAAGATACGGCATAAGATCATCTGGACTGACCCCAAAGTGACAACAAACAAAAAACAATTTGCTTACCCTGTCAAGTATCTTGAAGCCTTGAGTAATTTGATGGATCAACACACTGCTGCTGGGCGCATTCAAAGATCAAGGAGTCAATATGCATCACCCTCCATGATTATACCCAATAAAGACCCTAACACGCTTCCTTGTTGGCTTTGTGATTACCAAACACTTGACAAGTACACGTTCAAGGATCCCTCTTCACTTCCAAATGTGGATGAGGCTGTGCAAATTTTAGGAAGCTCAAGATTCTTCTCCATTACTCCTAAACCTCTAGATTTGACATTTATCATATGTCATTTACAGCTTAAAAGTATCAAAAACCAATGATAAACATTGCTTGAATTCAGGTCACTCTTGGAAACAAGGTGTCAAGCTCAGATTCTTTATTGCTATTGATGTTTATCCAGGCTTGGTAGTCAAGGGGTCAACCTCATGGGGCACTATCCTTGGCTCCGGTTGTCAATATCAATCAACTCTGCTAAAACATTCACCAAGACTCCTCATGAAACGGTCTGGTGATTGATCAAGGTCTTGATGATATGGTTGTCAAGGTAACTTTCAAATTATCCTTTGTTAGGTAGATAAATTCTTTATCATTCACATATAAGTTTACCCTTCAGATTTTCTTATCCTCTCTCACTGTGTGACCCATCATCTTATATTGGCAATCACAGCTCACAAATCACTCAAAATTTAAGCCCATTGACATAGAAACAACCACACCAACATTGTTAAGAGTCTACTCTTGGCTGAACCTGAAGATTGATTTCAAAGGATCTATCAGATTATCACATTCTTATCAGTTTGTGCCCTTTGTGTACTGCTTACTTGATCATTGTGCTCCTTCTTTGATACTGACAATATACTGTGATTTCCACAGAATGAAATCAATAATATACATCTTCTTCGTAGCAGCTCACTTTTCACTGTATGGACATGTACATTCTGCGTATTCAGGGTTCACATGTGACCCTGTTTCAGACAACAAACCTTCACAGGGTGTCTGTGCACCTGAGGGCATACAGCCAAATGGAGGGGATAGGTTGATTTACTACATTCCAAATGGTGGGTAACTCTTGTATATCCTGACCAGAAAGATAATGAGTCCTAACCTCATGGCAATCTGATTCCACCTCCTGACTCAATATCATGCATCTTTAGCTTTCAATGCTGAGAAAGTTCTCAACAGCGAGGGGTTCTTTCTGAACTGGAGCTGTGCATGGCAGCAAAACACAGTGTCATACTGCTGTACCATTGCCCCTGTAAGTATCTCTTCCCTCACCAAGCTTCTCACACTTGAAAAATGGCTGAAAAATGGTGATTATCATATTCTTCAAAATACTTTGTTTATATCAAGGAAAAGCCTGACAATCTAGCTGCAGCATGTCGCAGGCAAGTTTCTGCCTAACAGCCAACAGGTCAACTCATGGACTGAATGTGTTTTCATGCTGGAAGAGTTATCAGGATGAATGTTGTCAGCCCCGAGCCCTATTACTAGTACCAAAGGGCTGAAATATATGATAATACAATAATAAAATTAATAAACAATACTTACAACTCATGGCTCAGTTTTGTTGGAATTCAAGTGCTGTCGGTCAAGAACATTACAGTGTTGTAATCTGGTTAAGGATAGTGGAGTTAAGAAGAGAGAGACTAGTGGATCTGATGTAAGATTGGTGCTGTCAGTTAGGGAGATAATGTGTAGTTCATCTGGAAGAATCAAAGGGGGCTTTTGATAGTATTCGTGTATTGATCTCAGGGGTTCAGATTTCTCTTTTTGTTTGTTTTCTATGTTTTTGTCTTATATGAAGTAGAGACTCGTAATTCCCTTTTTGAATTCTTATTCCTTATCTTTTAATCATTGGAATAAGAATTCTAAAAAGGGTAAAGTAATCTTATTAAATTTATTTTTCGAATACTCTCTGTTTCTTCTTGCTGAGCTAGATTCTTTCTTTTTACTTTGTGTTTCTTTCAGTCTTTTATTGTCTTAACCTTTTATCTTCGTCAGGTCCGTTGAGCTAGTGCTCCTTCTTATAGTCTTCTGTCTCCTCATTGCTGTCTCGTCAACAGTCGACTGAGGTTGTATCTTTTTGATACCTTATAAAGGTTTGTACCCAAGTGTTGTTCTTCTCATTTTTCATTTGTCCTCGAATTCCTTATCTTTTAATCATTGGAATAAGAATTCTAAAAAGGTCTTTTATTGTCTTAACCTTTTATCTTCGTCAGGTCCGTTGAGCTAGTGCTCCTTCTTATAGTCTTCTGTCTCCTCATTGCTGTCTCGTCAACAGTCGACTGAGGTTGTATCTTTTTGATACCTTATAAAGGTCCGTTGAGCTAGTGCTCCTTCTTATAGTCTTCTGTCTCCTCATTGCTGTCTTGTCAACAGTCGACTGAGGTTGTATCTTTTTGATACCTTATAAAGTCTTTCATCAGGTCATTGTCAAATTCTTACATGGTAGCGAGAGCTTCGATCAGAACTATCTAATTTAATTTTAGTATATGTCATCCAATCCAACTGATCCTCCTGTCGATCCATCAAGTCCAGCTGATTCAACAACTACTGAATCCGAATCCTCATCAGAACGAACTGTCAATCAAGATTTCTTTGAATCTTCATCTGTTCCTATTTCCTCTACACGTCCAAATCCCAATTCTTTCAATAACATCATGTCTGCTCAGGAAGATCTTAATCCACTTTTTGGAAATGCCATCCAAAAATACGGACAACAATTAACCGCTGCTCTTTTCAAGTTCAAGATAACTGATAATCTTGAAGATGGAAATTACGCTTCTTGGAGTAGGACAGTGTTTAGTAATCTGGACAATCTAGAACTCCACCATTATGTAACCACAAAAGATTACAATGATTCAGAATTGTCAGAGGCTCAGATTGTGAAAACCAGGAAGATATTAGTGAATTACATTTTGAATCATTTAGATAAAAGTAATAATACTCAAGCTGTTAATCACCTTACTGATCCAGAAGATGCTCTAAGTCTCATTTATGATCCCTTCTCTCTTTGGGAATTTTTAAAAGAGCGTCATTTCCTCATAAATTCTCAACGACTAGCCTCCATCTCAAAAACTCTCAACACCGTCTCCATCCATCGAAGTGATACTCTATCTACGTTTCTGGATAAATTTGAAAACCTTTTTGTCGAATTCACCAGATACGGAGGAAAGATGGATGACACTCAGTCAGCCATCCGACTTATTGATTCTATTACTACTTTACCACCATCGATTGTAGAGTTCATTCACGCCACTGTGTCACCTTTAACTCGCAAAGAAGTCATCAGATACCTTAGGGATTATGACACGAGACAAAATACTTTCACTACAGAAGCCACTCGAGAAGTCAACCATATCGAACCAGTAGAATCTATGTCAGCTAACACTGCTGTTAGGACTCCTCGTGTCCTATGTACTGAATCAGTATGTCGTGGTCCTCATCCTCCAGAGAGATGCTGGTCTAAGCCTCAAAATTTCCGTGAACGGGATGATTTTCTAGCGAGACGAAGAGCCAGAGGTAGTGGGAACCAGAGAGGAAGATTCTCAACTCGTCCATTCACTTCAAACTCAAACCAAATCCGAGGAATGCATCGAGTCGATACACCTTCTGCTAATACAGTCTCTGACTCACTTCAAATGATGTCTTTGAATGTTGAATTTGATCTAATCAGCGATGAACCTGAAGCTAACTCTCTTGAAACCAATTCAAATTCGATTTGGGCTCTTCACGACACTGGAGCTACACACCATATGTTCAATGACAAAAGTCTGTTTGTCAAAGATAGTCTTAAACCAGTTGAAGATACTAATCGAAGACTAAAATTAGCTGGTGGTGATGTATCCTTAGCAGTTGACAGTATTGGAAAAATTCAACTAAAAGCTGGAGATGGTACTGTGTTCGAACTGTTAGACTGTCTTTATGTACCTGAATTAAGAAAGAATTTAATTGCTGGTGGTATTTTAAAAAGGAAAGGAGTAAGAGAAATCTATAATGAATCCGAACCTTCATGTTTTGCTCTGGTCAAGAATGGTCTAGCTCTGTTTAATGGGATCATTCTACCTAATGGTCTCATGAGCGTAAAGGTCGACCCTGTAAGCGCTTCAGTTAAATCAAGACAGTCATCGAACGCCGTTAACTCTTCAATCATTCATCGTCGTTTAGGTCATCTGAGCGAACAGTATCTGAAGCAAATGAAAAATCATAAGAGTGTAGATGGGTTTAATTCTTTAATTGATAATCTTGAATCTTGTGAAACTTGTAGTCTTTCCAAAAATACCAAACTTCCCTTTAATCACACTCGACCTCGTGCTGTTAGATTCCTTGAAAATGTTCATGTAGATCTTAGTGGTATATATCGAATCAATGGTCTTGAAAATGAAAACTATTTTATATTATTTTGTGATGATTTTTCAAGCTACAGACATATTTACGGTCTTACTAATAAAACTAAGGAGGAAGTGTTTGAAAAGTTCAAATCATATATTGCAGTCAGTGAAAGACAAACTGGGTGTAAGCTTAAACAATTCACACTAGATCGAGGTTCAGAATTCGTGAACAATTTGCTTGGACCTCACCTAAAAGAGCTCGGTATTGAGCTTCATCTCACGTCCGGTTACGCTCCTGAAGAAAACGGAGTTTCTGAAAGAGGGATGCGTATCATCAATACAAAGGCCAGATGTTTGATGATCCAGGCCGGATTACCTTCTAAATTCTGGTATTTGTCCTGTTCGGCGGCCGTTTTTCTTACCAATCGAACGGTGACAAAATCTCTTGCTGACTTCAAGACACCTTTTGAAATTTGGCATTTTCGAAAACCTACTATATCTCATTTAAGAGTGTTCGGTTGTCAGTCATTCAGACTACTTCGAAAAGAACTCAGAGAGTCGAAATATTCACCGGTTAGCTCTGAAGGAGTACTTGTCGGTTTTGAACAAGATAACTTCAACTATCTAGTTTATGATCTGACTGATAACAAAACTCATATCTCTCATCATGTCACTTTTAATGAGGATGTGTTTCCATATTTAAAATCATTCTTAATTCAAGATTCAACTGAAAAACTAGTTCAAATGACTTATTCTGAAGATGAAGACGATACCTTCATTGAAACAATCGGTAAAGCGAAGGTCTCTGGTGACTCCAGAGACTCAGAAGCTGATAATCTGCCAGTAGAAAACCCTGTATCATCTACTGAAGACGAACCTACAGAAAACGAACCTGTCCCTCGAATAGCCTCAAAGAATCGTTTTGATAATCTCGTCACAAGGAAATCGACTCGAAATCAACCCGTTGTAAACTACAAAGGGATGTGTAACACAGTCACTTTTGACGACGAAGATTTCTGCTTGAACTCTTATTTCAACTGTCTTCCACAGTGTTACAATTCAGTATTAGAAACTACTCCTGATCCTAAATCGTTTAAAAAGGCCATGTTGGCGGGTGACTCCCCCAAATGGAAAGCTGCTTGCGATAAGGAAATCGGATCTCTTTTAAAGAAAGAGGTTTGGGTTTTAGTTGATCGACCTACTCACAAATCAGTAATTCGTGGGATGTGGATTTTTCGTAAGAAGATCAATCCTGATAATTCAATCAAATACAAAGCAAGGTTTGTTGCGATGGGAAATACTCAGGTTGAAGGTGAAGACTACGGTGAAACTTTTGCACCTACCGGAAAACCTACCTCCTTACGCTTGATACTTGTTATGGCTGCCATTCATGGATGGGAAGTACACCAAATGGATGCTGTCACAGCTTTTCTCAACGGAATTCTGGAAGATGAAATTTATATTGAACAACCAGAAGGCTATGTTGTGGTCGGTCAAGAAGACAAAGTCCTCAAACTGAATAGATCACTGTACGGTCTTAAGCAGTCTCCGAAAATATGGCAAGATGATGTTACTCAGAAGCTTGTTGCTATGTGCTTCGAGCAGTGTGAAATTGATTCATGTGTTTATACTAGATCAGATGAAGAAAACCAACTGTTTACTGCTGTATATGTTCATGTGGACGATATGGCCATCACTGGAAATGATACTTTAACATTCAAGAAACAAATATCTTCTGTGTGGGAAATGGAAGACTTGGGTTTAGCTCAAACCATTGTGGGTATCGAAATTGACAGAAGAGCTCCTCATATTTATTCACTCAATCAAACCAAATTTGCCTTAACCGTACTCAGACGTTTTGACATGCTTGAAGCCAAACCAGCCTCAACTCCACTCACTCCTAATCTAAAATTGTATAGAGGAACTGATGATGAATGCGAAAATTTTTCCAAACTCAATCTCAACTATAGAAGTGCAGTAGGATCGCTCATGTATCTTTCTCAGTGTACTCGTCCCGATCTTGCTCATGCTGTGGGTGTACTTTCACAACACTTAGACAGACCTGCCATACAACATTGGAATGCTGCTCTTCAAGTATTTCGCTATCTCAGAGGTACTGTGCACTTAGGTATTGTCTACTCTGGTGAAGAAAATTCAACATTCTCCGGCCAACGTAGTTACTCGTATCCAACTTCTTACTGCGATGCCGACTGGGCAGGAGATAGAAATACTAGGAGATCAACCACCGGCTACATCTTCACAGTTGCTGGGGGTGCTCTTTCTTGGAAAAGTCGATTACAACCAACTGTAGCTTTGTCTTCAACCGAGGCTGAATATCGAGCAATCACTGAAGCAGGTCAGGAACTGTTGTGGCTAAGAAGAATGATGGAAATTTTTGGTTGTCGAGATGAAAATCCAACTGTGCTCCAAAGCGACAATCAAGGAGCTATTCATCTTACAAGTAAATCAATATTTCATGGCAGAACCAAACATATTGAGATTCAATATCACTGGATTAGAGAGGTGGTTAAACGAGGTGATCTGATTTTAGAACATTGTCCAACTTCGGAGATGGTTGCTGATCTCCTAACTAAGGCATTAGGAAAACAACAATTTATTAGATTGAGAAGTAAGCTAGGAATTAAATACTAAAGGGCATGTTCTTGAGGGGGTGTGTTGGAATTCAAGTGCTGTCGGTCAAGAACATTACAGTGTTGTAATCTGGTTAAGGATAGTGGAGTTAAGAAGAGAGAGACTAGTGGATCTGATGTAAGATTGGTGCTGTCAGTTAGGGAGATAATGTGTAGTTCATCTGGAAGAATCAAAGGGGGCTTTTGATAGTATTCGTGTATTGATCTCAGGGGTTCAGATTTCTCTTTTTGTTTGTTTTCTATGTTTTTGTCTTATATGAAGTAGAGACTCGTAATTCCCTTTTTGAATTCTTATTCCTTATCTTTTAATCATTGGAATAAGAATTCTAAAAAGGGTAAAGTAATCTTATTAAATTTATTTTTCGAATACTCTCTGTTTCTTCTTGCTGAGCTAGATTCTTTCTTTTTACTTTGTGTTTCTTTCAGTCTTTTATTGTCTTAACCTTTTATCTTCGTCAGGTCCGTTGAGCTAGTGCTCCTTCTTATAGTCTTCTGTCTCCTCATTGCTGTCTCGTCAACAGTCGACTGAGGTTGTATCTTTTTGATACCTTATAAAGGTTTGTACCCAAGTGTTGTTCTTCTCATTTTTCATTTGTCCTCGAATTCCTTATCTTTTAATCATTGGAATAAGAATTCTAAAAAGGTCTTTTATTGTCTTAACCTTTTATCTTTGTCAGGTCCGTTGAGCTAGTGCTCCTTCTTATAGTCTTCTGTCTCCTCATTGCTGTCTCGTCAACAGTCGACTGAGGTTGTATCTTTTTGATACCTTATAAAGGTCCGTTGAGCTAGTGCTCCTTCTTATAGTCTTCTGTCTCCTCATTGCTGTCTTGTCAACAGTCGACTGAGGTTGTATCTTTTTGATACCTTATAAAGTCTTTCATCAGGTCATTGTCAAATTCTTACAAGTTTCAAGAGTCAAGTAAACTTGTAATTACATATAGTTACATATGTAACTATATATGTACATACATGTAATTTTAAATTAAGACATTATAATTTGTGATATAAGCTTTCACAAGTGCACATCACATGAGTAACACAAGAATTACACAGGCACGTAATTCAATCATAGATAAGATAATCAGAATAATGATTACATACTACAAATAAGTATGTAATCAAACCACAGATTGTACATGAGTAAACTTATCTAAGTCCCGCGCCGACCCGAGCCGCCGGTCGGAGTCAGCGAGGGACTTACTACAAACTCGTACACTTCATAAGGTGAGAGTTGAGGCTTTTGCAGGGAGGAAACTTCAAGCCTCTCTGCACCATTACCTGCCAAATAAAACATGTCTGGCCCAAAGTAATGAAACATGCGCCAGACTTATACGCATATTGTACAGGTAGATTACATTATTCAAACCTGTTCCTTCAGCTTTAAAGTGATTGTAAAGTTTGGGTCTACATAGCCACTGTAACATCTTAGTCACACGTGACCGTGCTGCGAGTCCTGAGTCTTTGGCCCTAGGGTATTGTCCAAAAAGATTAAGTTTAGACAAATCCCTGGACATAAAGTCATCAACCTCAGTCACTCAATCACCGCCTAAACAATGAGTCAACATTGATTTCAAAGTCTTCATTCCCGTAATAGACATAAGAACTGATGTGAGCCAAATGATGCTCATGATGAAGAATGTCTAGCGGATGTTTACTCGAATAATAATCTGAATACCTTCATCACGAAGAGGACCTGTAGCTTATGATTGATTTCAGTCAATATTGTCATCATGATCCAAGAGTATTTCGAATACTTCAAAAGTGTACTTGAAATCAATCACTGTTGAACTATGATCTGATGTCTTATGATCAAAAGTAGTAACACCGTCTGTTTAGGACAAAACTGCTCTCGCCGAAATTTAATTTCTGCATATGAGAAAGAGAATTTTTTTTTCCAGGGCCAAGGCCTAATCATTGCAAGTTGTCGTCGCAATGGCAGGTTCGACTGATGATAGATCCACAAGGCATCCAGTCCAGGCCCTTGCAACATCAAAATAAACTGCTTATCGTCGGTAAATTGGGCCCCATTTTCCATCCAATCTCCTTCCATCTGTTCTTTGACTCTTTCGTTCTATCAATACATCAATTCCACGATGAATTTGGCTCCTGAAGAAAACTACAAGATCACTCCACAAATGATTGAATATGCAGTTGCTCTTGTTACAGATTTGAGGACTAATCCGTCTAGATGGACAATGAAGCACATAATCCAGACATTCTTGATTGCCGAAGACAAAGAAGGAATTTTGAAAAGAGCTCGCTCATACTGGGGAATAACCCGTGGATGGCCCTCAACTTTGACTGTATTGAATGGTATTAAACAACTTGCTTGTAAAAAGCGCGAGGGAAAGTTGCTGTGGAAAGCATATATACTTGCAGAGGTACAGAATCAGGTTATTAACTCGCAGTTATTTCACATCACTTATTATCGTATATTACCATATGCAGGCAAAGAAGATAGTCGATGCAGAAGCTTCTCGTCGTTGGCGACAAAGGTGGTACCCTGAAAACGAGCCTGTGCGGTCTCTAAAGCCATCTTTCTTCAATATGGACAAGTCTAAAGAGCGTGCTTCCAAGATCCAAGTTGGAATGGGTTTCTTATGGAAACTCATTCGGCATCGCTTGTCCACTGGAAGGCCTGCGACACAACCAGAGACCTCGGAGGTGGCTGACACCGAAGACCTGCAAGAGATATGCCTCTCTGATAGTGAAAGTCTGAACAATGACAACGACATCGTTCCAGATCAATCCAACACACGGTCACCAGATGGCGCAGCTGGAATAGCTTTACCAGAGCTAGACCAGCATGAAGATTGTATTTCAGATGCATCAACTGAATCAGCCTCAAGTTCAGGTAAAGAACTGGAAACTGCGCGTCTCAATCGCGGTGGAAACGAGGACGATGTCATTGTGGCCGCGCTGTTAGATCAAGAAGAGTTAGATGAAGAGGTGCTGGCCTACGAGTTGGAAGATGAAACTTACGAAAGGATTGGATCAAAGTTAGAGAGACTTAAATCTCGTTTTGATACTGTACGTGCAAATACATTCTGATTGGAGAATGCACATCACAATATTGATACCTGATATATTTCAAATATATCCAGGTTGCAACCACTGTATGTTTTATGATAGCTTATGTAAACAATCGTGCAATTAATGGTTTCCAGCTTGAAAACTCCGTCACCTTTTTGGCTGCTGGGGCCAGTGAGCGAGTGCATCATTATCTTCAAGCTATTGGGCTGACTGCTTCGCGCGCATCTGCTCTACGCACAGTCAGGCGCCTGGCTAAAGCAGCGCTGTCAATCCTTCAAGAAAGGGTTTCTATGGATTACAGCATTCGACCTTTTTTAGTTTTAGACAATTTTGACATTCAAGAGCGTATTCATTATTCAAGATTGGAATCTGACTCGCGTATGTTCCATGGGACCTATGGATATCTTCATTTCTTGTCGGATACAGTTCTATTACACAAAGACGTCGAGCCTGGAGACTTGAGTTTGGACAGCTTTGTGGAAGCTATGCACAAAGCAGAGACCAAGGATGTAGACGTGAAAAGCTTCCTTCCAAACAAGAAAGCTCGGGCTCAATGGGCAGAAACTACTAAGGCTCAACTTTCTCAGGCATATTTAGATTATATCATCACAAACAACCGAGAGACTACCCCAGACAAGCAGCCAAACCTCTCACGAACTCCCCCTGCTGTCGAACCTTTACCTGTTGAAAAGGCCGATGTGATGATGTTACCTTTGATGGACATATCTCCTGGTTCGGCCGAAGGTGTAGGACAGGTCCTTGACCACGTGGCTTCTATCACTGGCCGACCTTTAAAAGATCATCCTGCGGATTTGCAAGTCGTCGAAGGAGATGTTGGGACTTGCATCAACTTGGAGAGTTGTAGATCTAAGCTTCAGCCAGCCGGTAGAAAGTACGAGAGTATGATCAATTACCTTACCATACCAGGTGCAGCGCACACGATGTGGAATGTAGGACACTGGTACATACTAAGTGGGTGGGGCGACGCTGATGATGCAAAAGACATCCCTTTTTCCAAGAGTTGGGAATCGCTGGCAGGAAAGACTGAGCGACCCGCGGCCAAGAAAGACTTTGGCCTGATCATGCGTATGATCAGTCAAACCCATTTTGCCACGATAGTGTGGTGCTTGAAGTCAGTTTCGATTTTAAGTTCCCTCCTTTATCTTGTCTGTTTTTCACTTCTAACGGTGTGATACTTCTGGAAAAAGTGAGGTGATAAAGACGCAAAATACCCCAGATCTTTTGGACAATGCAACAGCTCAGTCAATCATTGAAGAGACACATGCGAAATACTTCACCAAGAGCTCTCGCCAAGCAGCTGAACAGGCTGGCGATATCCGTGGCTATAATTTACGTCTACGTCTACGCGATCTTGCCTCATATGTTGAAGCCGATCAGGCAACCAAAGCTGGAGACATTGGAAGACTGATTTTGATGTGGAAGCGCTGGGCTGTGATGTCTCATGGTGCACCAGGCCTCTCTCACTATGCTCAGCATCTTCCCCGGCTGATCTTACTACTTGAGCATTATCTACCCCCCGGTCTGGCACATGTCATAAAACATTCCATGATGATCTCTGCGCGAGGTTCAGCTCAAAGATTTGAGGCTAAAGACTTACATCTGGAACATCAGATATGGTGGTTAAAATACTTCTTTAACAATGCGGTAGGTACTTTGCAACCTTTGGATGTTTTTCTCATCTAAAGGTGTTTACTTGTACTATTATATATATTGTGTAGGGCTCCGGAACCAAAATCCAAAGGCTTTCTTCAAGGTACTCACTCAACATTAAGCTGGTAAATTATAATCTTTCTTCGAACCATGCGCTTGTTGTGGCTATGTGTAATGAGAACCTTCTATTTACAGTTTCAAAAATTGATGGCGCTTTTGAAAAACAAGGCTGGTTTAACTTGTATATATCAAACCAAGAAGATCTTTATCACCAAGAAGACCATGCAATCCTTTATGCGCATGGCCGACCAAACCTTCTCAGCCTATAACCGCTCGGAACAACCTAACCAAAAACCTGATCTATTTAAGACAGGTTTCCACAAACTACAAGAGATCTTCCAAGATGAGTACACTCACCAAAGGCGCTCGCGTTATCGATGGGGAAGCGCCCAGGCGAAACACACGCGACATCCTGGTGGTGAAGGTGAAGATACAGAAATGAACATTGATACCCTCGGTGAGTGATTACTCCCAGGATGAAAAGTTGTACTCGAATCACTTACACCTGCGTTTGTTTCATTCCAGTGGGGGTGATGGAACTCTGATACTTTAATAAATCCCATAACTGGTCAAACGTGGGTCAATCATTGACTCGAATGGTTGTTGGACCGTTGGAATTGTGGGTGTACCAGACTTATCGCGATGGGGCATCTCAGAGTCATCATCTGAGTCGTTTCCAGGTGCTGCAGGTCGATCCTTTGGATGGGAGGCTGGGCGTTCATCAAGTTCAGCGGCTGCAGCATCTCTTTTCAGTTGATCTGTCTTCGCCTTCTCCCATTTTTTTACTGCAGCAGTAGATCGTGCCCTGTAAAGTTGGGTAATAGCTTTCTGATGTTGTGCGTAGATATCGGAGCGTTCCCACTTCTTGATGCAATTGATAATGCACTCAAACATACCTTCCATAGCCTCACTTCCAAATATACCTCGAAGAGAAACCCCTTGAGAAATTATGTCTGCGTTCTTTGCAATTGGCCAGGCGTGATTTTCCTTATCAAATATGTCCTTGCAGTCCAAATCCATTTCGTACTCATTACATTCCTGGTTGTAAAAATTATTGAAATCGATTATCAATTGTGAAACTAGTTCCTTCATGATAATCATAGACCTGATGCGATCTTTAGGTGGGCATGTCAGAATCATTTGAAAATTTGGTCGCTTGTCGAGAGCTTGATTGGGGCAGCAGATGTTGTGGCTGATAGGTTGACAGAAAGTATTTGTAATTATATCAGTCATGTTATCAGTTGTTGCATGGTGCTGCTCGTTGATGAATTTCAACGCCATTTCTGGTTCACAATTGGAGCATCGACAAGGCAGGAAGTTGAGAGCCTTCTGTCGAGCCACCTCATCTATGTAATCCTGGTCATCAAAGCTAATGGGTATATGCCCAACGCTTAGAGAATCAAAATCAGATTTTGTTCAATCTATTAAGTTCAAGATCAAACTACTTACTAGTTGTCTACCGCCTTGGCTACTCTGAGACAAACGGGGGTTATTGCAAGCGCGTCCATCCTGTCGTCGTCTGACATATCTTTGGCAGGTCCAAACTGTTTGGGGTCATTTTTTGCCCCAGCTCCAGAGCGTGTCTCTTCAACCAAAAGAATACCTACACCAGGCCTACCATCGCGGCCGCAGCGGCCGAACATTTGAACCACCGCCGCGGGATCCATCCGGCCCATGACTATGACTCGGCGGACCAATTTCCAATTTTGGCCTAGACCCAGCGCCATTGTACAGCACATCGTTGAAAAAAAAGATTGGACAAAATCCTCTTCGCGATCGGCCTTGTCGTCCGGTCCTGTAGCCGCATGGTATCGACGCGCGCAGGTGCTCATACCATTCGCCGAGTTTTCAGGTTGACCGCGGGCTATATTGACTTGAGTCAAAGTCTCTGAAGTACCGTTTTGGGTGCCAGAATAGATGAGGGTTGGGGGAAGGGCGCTGTCGGGAACCAAACGATGATTACCAAAAAACTGTACGAGGTCCTTTGCGCTCTTCAGAGTGTGCTTTAATGGTAATCTGATGAGGCGAATTTCTTGTCGAACAAGTTCGGCGGTTTCTAGCTTGAAGTTATGGATTCCAAGTCGAAGATTCTTCTTAATGGCGTCCATCGCTTTGGGCCGACAAGTAGCAGACATGAGCAAGATCGGAGCGTGGTCGGTGGCGAGAAAGCGTCCATATAGATTGCCATAGCTTGGCCTAAAAACTCCAATATCTTGGAGTTTTTTGAAGGTGCTCATAGTTCGAGCGATTCCACTTGCTACCAGCCCCCAACAGTAGATAAGGTGGGCTTCGTCGACAACTTTCAATACCAATCTTCTTTGGAAAATGGGGTTGAAATATATTTTCGTGAACAAGGGGCTGTTGAGGAAAATTTCCGGACTCTGAGGCATCCAATCAAGTCATAAAGTCAGAATGATGGGGCATAAACGGTTGTTAGATCACTATAAGGGCTGACCAAGTAGATAAACTGATACTTTCCATCCAGAATCTCTTTGCCAACCGTCTTTGAAAAGCTTTTCTTTGTGAGGTTGACAGCAGTGAAACCTGCTGCAATTTTTTCTTCCACCTATAACAGTTCGAGCAACAAATACCCACTGTAAGCCTAGTGGAACATGGAATCATAGCATACATATAAATCTGGTGAAGATATACCTGATTGTTTCCTAATGCATCTAGCGGATTCATTATCATCACCATTGCCTTACTAGAAGAACGGTAGGTGGCAAAATACATCTCTGGTACCTTGGACTTTCCAAAACCAGTTCCAGCTCGAAGAAATGTGTTCCAATCTTCGATAAGCCAAAGAACACATTTCACTTGCAATGGACGCGGCTCAAAACCGTACCTATTGCGGAAGTTCTCTTCAATCCAAGCCTTCCTCGCTTCTCGATTGCCATTGGCAATCGAGAAGATGAAAGCTGGTTTCTTCCTCTGGTCGGGTTGTGTGGGCTTCTGCCCGTGTTCAGAGAGGTTCAAGGTGCCCAGAGACTTACTGCGAGTCAAAGGCATGCCTTAATTGCCACAATATGCGTAGATCGGATTATGAATATGCGTAAAAGATTAGAAGAAGAGGTGAGTATTGCAAAAATCACAAATATCGAACACGACGTGACGCGACTGGCGCGTTAGATTCGGCCAAGGTTTTTGACTGTCCAAAAGGTTTGGGACCGGGTTTTTGCTCCGCAGTTAGTGTACATACAACTACACCATGTACCATGAGACCCAAACTTTACAATCACTTTAAAGCTGAAGGAACAGGTTTGAATAATGTAATCTACCTGTACAATATGCGTATAAGGCTGGCGCATGTTTCATTACTTTGGGCCAGACATGTTTTATTTGGCAGGTAATGGTGCAGAGAGGCTTGAAGTTTCCTCCCTGCAAAAGCCTCAACTCTCACCTTATGAAGTGTACGAGTTTGTAGTAAGTCCCTCGCTGACTCCGACCGGCGGCTCGGGTCGGCGCGGGACTTAGATAAGTTTAGTACATGAGGGATTTTGAGGGTTTTGTGTATATAAAGAGCTCTCCCACCCGCCAGGAAAATCCATCATCATCATTACTCTTAACCAAATTATCAATACACTCATCAAATCAGATAAATAAGAGTCCTTGTCCTCTTTATTAGACATTGTATATTTCTCTATTTGATTTTAACTATTGTTAATTGTTGAAGGTCTTTTGAAGACTTCCCCAACTTCTCCAGGAGGTGATCCTTGCAGTACTGCTCAAGTTATTAAGGGAATCCAACAACTTGAGAAACTCTAAATTCACGGGAGTTCCTCTGTGTTCAGAGTCTAAAGAACTTTAAATATCACTAGGTGATATTTCCCTTGAGTCACAAACTCTAAAGTAGAGTGTTGTGGTCTTGGGCACAAAACTAGACTGTAGTTTCTACTTTCAATCCTGCTAGAAGACTCAAGTCTTGCATTGATTCCCGGATTTGTATCCAAAACCCTTTGTTTAAAGGTCATCTAACTGAAGTCAGTACGGATTTGATCCCACTGCTTCAATACCAACCTTGTTTAGAACTTTAAGCAAGATTCTCACGCTGATAATAAACTCAGTTTATTATCTCCCACCTTTTCTTTAGTGATTTACTAGCCCAACTGACGCTAGTAGCTCACAATTTGGGGGCCTCATCGTGTTTTTTGAACCTTTATATTTTTTTTGAGGTGTCATCTCATCATTTTTTATCTCATAAAACATAAAAAACAAAAATATATCTTTTTTATCTTTTATCTACAATTTTTTTTACCTGTTCAGCTTGAAAACTGAGTGAGCTCAGCATTTTCAAAAATCAGGATAATAACTTGGAGGAAAGAAATAAATCATTTCCCCCCCCCAATTTTCGCATTTTTTTCATTTTTTTTTATTTTTTCATTTGTTTGGATCATTAGTTGATCCACTACATTTGAACTACATATTGAAAAGTGGTGTGTTGCATAATTAAACACCTGTAAGCCACATACTTCTGCATTATAATTGGAACCACACGAGTAAATTTCAATTAAATATACAGTCAGCTGATTACTATACATATACAAATTCATTACAGTGAAAGCCCTGTGCGTGGTCCGACAGCCACAGTGCAACAATACACACCCAGTACCAACTTTTGGAATTTCAGAATTCAAAAAATTCGATAAACTCCAACCAAACACCCACCATCATTTTCATCACACCGATCAACCACCTTCACCAAACCGTTGATCAACCTAACAGTCGTATTGATTGACCTGACGTGTTGTCGGCCTCTGAGCTATGAACCAACCAGGTCATACGTTCTTCTGTTGGGAATTGACTGGTCATTACATTCGAGATACAACCGCTTAATCACCAAAATCAAATCGATCAAAACCATATTGCTCAATAGAAATACAATTGATTGATCAAAACATAATTGATAAATTAAAGCACATAGTTTTTCTTAGTAAGTATTATCTCGATTTGACCAATTTTTAATTTAGAATTGATTAAATTCATTACATTAATTCAATTAATCTTTCCTTTGAAGAAGATATTAAAATTGATTTTTTCCTTTTCTTTTAGGAAAGAAGTCAATCAATTGTTTTAGAAACATATTGATTAAACATTTCTTCAAGAAGGAAATCAATCTCAGATTGATTATTATTATTCAAGTGAGATTGATTTCAAAAGCAACTCATTCTTATATTGAAAAGATACTAATAATATTTTTTTTGGTTATCTTTTAATTTGTATTTTCGGATAGAAACGACAATTTTGATCATTTTTTTAATAAAGATCGATTGTTTTTAGAAGAAAACGATCGTTATTACTTTTTTCAATCAAAAAGAAATAGATTTAGTACCATCGATCGAAGCAAACTTCTTTTTTAATCAATAAATCAAAAATCAAAAATCAAAAAATAGATCGATTGAAGACAATTTTTATTTCTGTGATCGTTCGATCAAACCATTATCAATAGATCGACGAAAGATTTCTTTTATTTGTTTTTTTTTCATTTCTAATCAATCGATCAAGAACAAAACCGATCGATCGATTAAAATCACAATTCGATCCCACTTCAAAGTTTTTAAAAAACGTTAAATTTTTTTTTTATCACATCATATATCTTTCTTTTGAAGATAGTCTCGTTAAAACAGATTATATCAATCGATCAATAAAAGATTTTGATATTTTTTTTTCTCGACCAATCAATAAAACTATTGCTGTTGCTTTTCAAGAAGCAATTTGATTTTTTTAAATAAAGATCGATTGTTTTTAGAACAAAACGATCATTATTATCTTTTTTGTAAGCATTCAACTATCGATTGGATCTTTTCAAGCCAATCAGACATTTTTATTCGGAACACGGATATTTAAATACTCGATCAATCAATTGATTAAAATTCCACTCAAACCATATCTCATATCATCCGACCGTGATTAAACGCAAAACGGTTATAGTTTTTATTTGAATAAGTAAGTAATCAATAAGATACTACTTATCACAGTCTAAAACTAACAGCTGTGTAATTTCTGTTTCTCATCTTTAGTTTCGTTTGTTTTGTTTTGAACAAAACATAAAAGATCAAATTTTAGATCGTTTTGATTGGAAAAAATTTCTTTTACATTCACCTTGACTATTCTTACTTATATTTTTAAGTAAGTATTATCTCAATCTGATTAGAGTTGATTGTACAGATTAATCAATAAACTTACAAGTTCTATCTTGATCTGTTGTGTTTTATCTTAGATCGAAGATTTTTTTTTTTCTTCTTTTCTAGAATTAGTTTTCTATATTTTTTTTGAATCAAACAAAATAAGTAAATTAGATACTTTACATAAAGAAATTGAAAAGTAAGTCTGTTGATTACTTTCAGCAAATATATATTGCTTTTTAAGTCTATCAGGAACTGACAAATACTTATACTTATTTCCGATCTCACTTCATCTCATTCTATTTCTCTCTACTTTTATTTTGTTTAAGTGGAAGCTAAAGGTATTGAGCTAGAACTACCTGATATAGGATCTGATACCGAAGGTAACAGTACGAGATTCAAATCAGTATCTCAACGAATTGGAAACCGTAGTGATACGGAGTCACGAGAACCATCACCAACTCCATACGCAGAGTCAATATTCCAGGGAACCACCCCAGGCCGATCTCCAGAGCGTTTTAAGAGCTCTCGACCAGCTGATATTGCTCGAGCAACTGCCCGAACTACAACAGACAGAGCAGGATTCACATTTACAACTGCTCGGTTCTCAGAAGGTCCCAGTAAGTGAAACTTACTTCCTTTGAAAAGTTTTTTGTCGTTATATGTTGTATCTTGTTTTGTTAAGCAATGTCTGATAAAAGGACATTATCTACTCGCAGCCGAACAGAACCAGCCCGCTATGGCAACCTCGTCAAGGATGGAGGACATACCGATGGCCGAAGAACAGAATCAATGGCCGGCTCCTCAGGACAAAGGCAAGACTCCCGTGGAAGCAGCAAGAGCTCCAAAGGAGTCTCGAACACCAGTAAGTCCCAAGCTGAACCTCCACCTCAACTACCAGGAAGCTTACCAGAGCTATCTTCGATTCTAGACAATAGAAGAGGTAGCAAAGGAAGCAAAGTATCAGGAAGTCTGGCAAAAGCTGAAGATAGCCTACTACGAATGGGAAGTAGCCCGAGGGATGAACGACTCAGATCCCAAGAAGCTCAGACTGTGCAAGGAGTCGATCTTCACCTCCAGGAAAAACTGGAAACTCCTGAACCAGGACTATGGTCTGAAGGACCATCAGATCATGGATTGGCTCCGAAGCTCTCTCAGGAACGGGATGACCGAATGGAATCCAAACAACCTATTGATTCACAGCTTCTTTCACCGGAGCGAGGAAGCTCAGGAGGTTACCTCTCAGCCTCAAGCGACCAGGGAGGACCAACCCCAAAAGCGATCCAAACATTTCCACAACGAGAACTGTCACCGATCAAATCGCAACAATGCAAGAGCTTATGTGAGGGCTCAGGTAATGATGGGTCAAACCCTCCTACAAGAGGAAGGTTCCAACAGCTCCAATCAACGCCGAGGCAAGTACAAACCTCGAGGCAAGTAAAGACCGAACAAGTAAGTCTTTTAAATACTCAAGAAAGGTCTATCATTCACAAATTTTCTGAACTAACTAAGAATGATTTTGCCTTGCCTATGTTAGATGAAATGGCTAAGGGATTCAAACAAGTTCTTGTTAGATTTGATGAATTGGATAAAGTTGACAGGATTTTTGAAGACCATTTTTTGACTAGTAGCTCTAATATGGAGCAAATTTTTAATAAAGTAGATTTAATTTCCCAATTAAGTAGAAAATATCTCCAAAACACTTATGAAGTAGTTGATAAATTAGATCAAAAAATATTTAGTGAGGGCTCTCCCTTTATTTCCGCTTTAGACTCATTTAAAAAATTTTTTAAATGAAAACAAAAAATTATCCGTTTCAACTTCTTTCTCTAAATTGTCTCCAATGTCGAAAGAAATGAAATTTTCTCATGAACCAAATACTGAAATTGAAGAGACAAACAGTGAGAGAAAAGTCTTAATGACTACTTTAAAAAACATACATGAGCAACTTCTCGAATCAATCAGAGAAAATTTGAGTGAGAAAAATGAGATCCTTGAGAAAGAATTAACTACTTTAAGTAATATTCTTGAAGAAAATCAGAAAATCACTTGTGAAGAAAAAGAACAACTTGAGAATGTACAAAGAGTTCAGTCCAATAATATTGAAAAGATTATACAAAGACAATCTGAGCAAGAGAAATACTTAGATTTAAGATTTAACAAACTTGAACAAATGATTATTGACATGAACACCAATAATCAAAGAGAAAAACATTCTCTTGTAGAAGAATTTCATCAATTTCGAGAATCTACTCGAGCAGGTCCTAAAGTTGAATCTTTAGTGAATAATTTTGAAAGACTAAGACTGTCCAACAGAAGTATGCAGAGAGATAGTAGGCCACATCCACGAATGGTACCTCCAAATATGCAAGACTCTACAGGAGGTGAAACTTCGCACATTCAAAATAGGAGTAGAGTTCAGAATCATGAACAAAGTTTTGTAACAGAAAAACCTCAGCATAGAGAAAGTTCAGTTGTGGAACTTCAAACAACTGAAGCCTTGCAAGCGGCGGCATTGAGGAAAGAAGTTCTACGAAACTTCCCCAATGTTAAAGACTGGCCAGAATTCACCGGTGAAGGTGAGTATAACCACCAAGAATTCATTGATTGGGTGGACCAAGTAAGGACTACAATGGATCCACCAGATGTTTTAATAACATCTAAACTGTCGTTAGTCTTCAAAGGAACAGCCCGACAATGGCTGTTAGATGTAATGAAAGAAGACGCCCCATATACCAAAACCTGGGATGAATGGAAAGAAGCCATCCAGTCCAGATTTGGAAATTCTCAATGGAAGAATAATATGGAAAGATCATTTATGGCGGATTATTTCAAACCAGAGACTACTCAAGATTGTGTCAAATGGGCAAATCGACAACAACAAAGAATCAGAGCTTTCAAGCCAGAAGCTACTAGCAGTGAAGTAGTTGACAAACTATTGTGGCGTGTTCCTGCAGCTATCAGAATTCCAGTTCGGAATAGAATTGGAGTAGATGGTAAATGGACCAATTTCATTCTTGCATTTGAAGAAATAAGCAAAGGTATTCCTCAAAGCAGGAAAGCAGTGCCCTGGAAAAATACTTTCTCACGGAGTAATGATATCCCAAAACAAGTGAGCAGTACGAAGGTACAAGCTCCTACAAGTGTGAAAAAACCGGCTCGAGCCTGTAACACATGTGGAAGCACAGATCCAAGTCATGTTTGGAAAACATGTAAAGGGAAAGGTAAAGCCATCAACAATATTGATGCCAAAGAAGCAGAAGAAGAAGAAGAAGAAGACTTCACTTCCTACAACATTGAGGAATATGAAGATAGTGATGAAGAACAACAGCTAGACTTTGACACAGCAGTTGATGCAATAGAAAGCAATTTTGAACCAGAAGTTAGCATTGCACAGTTACACTCCGAAGCAGAATTGCCTCTTATTACATCTCCAAGAGAAAGAAATGTGAGAATAAGTGATGCAAAGTTGCTGAAGTGTCGACCGGCCACAGGTAAAGCTCACACCATCGGGTACCATAGTCTGACCAGAGTAATAGTTAATGATCAAGATGCTGAAGCGCTTTTAGATAGTGGAGCATCTTGTTCTGTGGTGGGGAGTCAATATCTCACCACGTTATTACCAGACTGGAAATCAAGAATGGTTCCCTGTGAGAATAATATAAAATTCACAGGGTGCAGTGGAAGTTTGTTTCCTTTAGGCGTCATTTCTTTAAAACTTGTCTTCCCGCATCCTCAAGAATCTGTGAGGATAGATGCTGAATTTGTGGTTATGGAAAACTCACATACCAAATATCTCATAATAGGAGATGAGTTTTTATCAATGTATGGAATAGACATCTTTCATAGCAAAGATAAATACTTTACATTTGGTAATGATGTGAAGAAAAAGAAATTTGGACTTCCAATTCAAAGACCAAAATTGACAGGACTTGTCTTAAAAAAACAAGAGATAGTTGAAACCCCGCAAGAGGAGAAAACTCCTGCAATTGAACAAGTCAATGTAACTCCACCTTTGATGGAGAGTGTCAAAGAAGCCAAATTTAGTCCCAAGCTCACAGACAAACAACATGCGCAAGTAGTCAGACTGATTGCCAAGTTTAAAGCTCAATTTGGTTTAGGAGAAAACCCACTAGGTACCATTGAGAAGCATAAAGTGAGTATTAAGTTGAGTATTGAAAAGCCTTATCCACCTATATTGAGGAAAGCAGCTTATCCGGCTAGTCCTAGGAATAGAGTTGAGATTGAAAAACACATTGACGAATTGTTGAAACTAGGAGTCATTCGTAAAGTTGGAGAATCAGAGGAAGTGGACATTACCACACCCGTAATCATTGCTTGGCACAATGGAAAGTCTCGATTGTGTGGTGACTTCAGAGCATTGAACACATATACCTTGCCTGACAGATATCCCCTACCTAGATGTGACCATGTATTGATCAATCTAGGAAAAGCAAAGTATATCACTACAATGGATATCTTCAAAGGATTCCATCAAAATGTTGTAGAAGAGGCATGTAGAAAATTCCTGAGGATTATCTGTCATATGGGTATCTATGAATATCTGAAAATGCCTTTTGGAATTAAAAATGCGCCAGCTTTCTTTCAAAGAATGATGGATCTTGAATTCAGTAAAGAATTGCGAGAAGGATGGTTGAAAATCTTCATTGATGATATTAACATATTCCATGATAATTGAGAGGACCATATCAAAGCCATTGAGCAAGTATTGCTCAAAGCTAAAGCAATGGGAATGACGATTTCTTTGAAGAAAAGCAATTTTGGGTTCCACGAAGTACGGGCACTAGGACATTTAGTTTCAGGACTATGGATTGCAATTGACCAAAACAAGACAGCCGCAGTATTGCAAAAACCTCCACCAAAAAGCATCAAAGATATGCAAAGTTTTTTGGGGTTTGCAAGTTACTATAGAAATTTTTTAGAAAACTACGGTAAAATTGCAAATTGCCTGTATAAATTGTTTGCTAAAGGTGTTTCTTTTGAAATGACAGATGAGAGAATTCACGCTTGGCAAAAGATAAGGAATATGATCACTACCGCACCAGTATTATTACAGCCGGACTTTTCCAAACCTTTCAAATTATATGTTGACGCATCATTTGAGGGTCTAGGAGCAGCTTTACACCAAGTGCAAATTATTGATGGTAAAGCAAGGGAAGGACCAGTAGTGTTCATATCAAGACAGCTCAAGGACAGTGAAACCAGGTATGGTTCACCTCAATTGGAAGCACTAGCTTTGGTTTGGGCATTGGAAAAGTTACACTACTACCTAGATGGAGTGTACTTTGAAGTTATCACTGACTGTACGGGGGTGAGATCTTTGATGAACATCAAAACTCCCAACAGACATATGTTAAGATGGATGTTAGCTATTCAAGAGTACCGGCCATACATGACAATTACACATAGACCAGGTAAAATGCACAACAATGCGGATGGTCTAAGTAGGATGGCTTTGCCAAATGATAGCAGTAATCCCGCGTGGGATCCAGAAGACGCAGAAATAGACGTCCCTGTCATGGGTTTGAGTTTAGCCGAGCTCAGCACCAAATTTTTTGAAGAAATAAAAGAGAGCTACAATTCCAATGTCAACACAACAAAATTGGTATCAATGATGTCAAAAGATAAAGCTAATTTAAGTCTAGCAAGTAGCCTTGAGTCACCATGGAAAGAATTGTACGCAGAAGGGAAATTCTTGCTACAATCTGGTCTCTTATACTTCAGAGAAAAGCATAGCTCAGTAGTTGTTCTTGTGTCAGAGAAACACATCAAACAAATATTGCAAACCTGCCATGATGAGTTCCTATCTGGACATATGGGAGTAGACCGTACTCTAGAAAGAGTGAGTACCACAGCCTGGTGGTTTCAATGGAAATTGGATACTGAGAAATACGTCAGTAGCTGTGACAGATGCCAAAAAGCAAATAAAGCTACGGGAAAGAGGTATGGACTCTTACAAAGTATTGAGAAACCAACATATCCCTGGCAAGTGATCAACATGGACTTTGTTACTGGGCTACCACCAGGCGGGAAAGAAAATTACAATGCCTGTTTGGTTGTAGTAGACAGATTTTCAAAGCGTGCAAGATTTCTACCATGCTATAAAGAATCGTCAGCAATGGACATTGCGTTGCTCTTCTGGGAAAGACTTATAAGTGATGTTGGATTACCACGAGTGATAATCAGTGACCGAGATCCCAAATTTACATCTGAATTTTGGAAAGGACTATTTAACATAATGGGTACAAAGTTAGCTTTCTCAACAGCATACCACCCGCAAACAGACGGATTAGCAGAAAGATGCATCCAGACATTTGAAGAAATGTTGAGGAAATTCTGCGCTTTTGGCCTAGAATTCAAAGATAAAGATGGATATACGCATGATTGGACAACTTTATTGCCAGCGTTAGAAATTGCATATAACACCAGTGTGCATAGCTCTACTAAGAAAACCCCCTTTGAGATAGAAAGAGGTTTCTGCCCTAGGTTGCCTAAAGACAAGTTCAGGAGCAGAGATGTTGAAATTCACCCAACCTCTTTGAGTTTTGCTACAATGATACACCACAAAGACTGTTGGATGTCTCAGGGATGTCCCATCTTTTTGCAGAGGGAGGGACATCCTGACACGGCCTCCTGCAAGGCGTCCACCGGGCATCCCCCTTCGGACATCGCCACCGGGTCTTTCAATATGTCCTCGGACTAACCCAGGACTGTCCCAATGGCATCCTGTATGGCTGTCATGAAGATGTGAATTCAAAAGATGTCCTCTGGAACGCTTTGACACCCCCTCTGGGCATCCCTGGTAATTCATTCCAGGTGTCCTTGGGGTGAATCCAAGGCGGTAGGCTAGAGGTGTCTTGAGGATATCATACAGGAGGCCTTCAAGACATGGCCTTGTAAAATTCATTTACTAAAACAAAGACACTTGATTTTGCTCCTCACTCAATCAACTCAGGCAAAGAGAGTTCGGAGTGATACAAAACACTGCATAAACTGAATTTCCACACGTTGATTATGTACATACACTATTGTTTGATCATGATGAATGGTAAGATGACAGGATGAAATTGAAAAACAATACAAATGATACTTGACAAATGGTTTATACACACTATTAACAATCATACTGAGGAAGAGTACAGACACAATGATATTTGAACATGGGAGCCAAAATCCTTGGTTGGCAGGCAATAATGAAAAGTCAATTGCTGCGCTGTGATGAGGTGAATTGAACGGCAGTCAAGACGTCTTCTTCAGTGGGAAGTTCAAACTCCATCTCATCTGCCTTGACATCTTCAATTGTATTCTTTCCATCAAAGAAGTATTCACACTACCCAAAATGTCAAGTTTTCTGCCCGGAAAACTAAATTATTTCAATTACAAAATTTCTGCCATCAAGAACAATATTATGGAGGGTGGCAGAGGGTCAAACAAAGTTTGCTGAGTCCCAAAATGGTTGATCAAGTGTACCTCATACCTCAATGAGATAGTTTGGCATCAGATTACCGTTTATTGGGTTGTCCCCATCTTATGTGATGGTTTTCATATGGCAGAAAGCAACTATTTTCTCCATGAGCTCATGAAATATGGGCTTAGATGCCCGTTTCTGAGCCTGGTTGTGTGTTGGTGTATGGACCATGGTGTGTTGGACAGTTTGTCTTTCATTTGATGAGCTCATTACGCATCTCAACTCAAGTTCGTGATTAACAATGGGACCTGGAAAATAAAAATACCGGATTTTACTGTTGTATAGCTTCAGCACCCTAATTTTGTTGGCAGTAATACAGTAGTACTGTACAATGCACATATAGTAGCCATCTCGATGTCGAGACATATATGTTTGCAACCGCTGACTATGTACACTCTTCACAACACTCACGACCCCCACAACTGATCAACAAAGACACTTGGATCACTCAGCATTTCAACTACAGTAATCGAAAGTCAAAGGCTTGAATACGAAATCTCATCCCTTCACCTACTATAAATGCTGCGACTCGACTCTCCTCCCATTCTCACAACCACTCTCCTCCTTAAATCACTGCTTGACACTGCATTCAAAGCTTCCATATCTACGCTCACTGACCGACATTGAATCTTAAACCAATTTTTTTCCCTTTGTAACTATGATTTCTCTCTATCTTATGACATCTCGAGCAAATTCGTGTCTCAAATTTAATTTGCAGCGTTTGATCATCTGACACAAGCTTTTATCTTTCACACTTCTAGAACTAGGTCTTACAATATGCTTGACCCCGAAATGTCTGGAGTAACCAAACAGATGATGCTCGACTGGATGCATATACACCATCCCCATCACCCAATTCCGCCAGGCCTTGACAAGATCTCCCTTGCCGCCTTAGTGCGAAAAATGCAGCCTGAACGTATGTACTTCATATCTCATCTGCCAGTCTTGGTGGTTGCGTATAGCTAACAACTCATATCTGACTCAATCAACTTTGTGTTCATGTAGACTTTTCCGATACCACACCAGTGACACCGGTTTGCTCCCTGGGTACTGAAAATCAAACAGCGTCAGAATTATCAGCCGCCAAAAATCTTCTCTCCCTTCCATCATCACAGATGATGGCTTCTTCCCATTCCCGTCCCCACTTTCCCACAACTACACTTCGAGCACTTCAGCAATTGAGACCAGTACTTCATCAGGTACCACAACCTCACACAGACGGTGGGGATCAAACTTTCACTTCTGGACCCCAAGCACACCCTAATAAACGCACGGTATCAGGTGATCTTCTTACTTCCTGATTTTTTAGCTGTGGAGCAAGACGCTAAACTAAAGACGTATTTTCAGATACTCAACAAGAACAGACTAACTTGAAACAATCAAAGTCGTCAAAAAAGAAGAAGGTAAGTCACTCGGCCTAAGTGTTTTTTTTCTACATACATACACAGATCATAATCAATACTCATTAGCTCTCCCAGACTTTGCATGTCTCAAAATCAGTCAAGCCAGCTCGTCGGTCAGCTATAGTTGCGTCACACATTACAACCGGAGAAAAGGAAACATCACATGGAACTGATGACAAATTGGTCACGTTGCCCAACACCGATGAGAAGCAATCAGTCACACCTTCCACTACGCTTTTGGTGAAGAACGAACCGGAAGAATCTCAAATTCCTATCCGTGGTTCATCGGAACACCGCTCTTCTTTGGAACACCACCATCCGGATACCGTGTCTGACAGTGCATCACCTGTCCATACCAATGAAGTGAATGACCTCATTGACTTTTCAGATACACATTGCTTAGACACTGGGAATGTGGGTAAGTATTGGTCTTTCTTCTTTTGATCTCCGTCTTATTAGTTCTGATCAACTTATCAGTTCTGATCGGTTTGTTTTCTTTTCTTATAGTGATTGGAAACGATATCAAACCCATTTCGTTTTTCACTTCTAAAAACGGACCAAAGAAGTCCGGTGTTGACATTTTCCAAGAGGAAAGAAAGCGCGAAGACAGAAGTAAGTGTTTCTCTTGGTTCGAAGTTGATGTACAGTTCTGACCTACCACTCTACTCAGTATGTGTGCTTGAAGATTCTGTTTCTCGGATGGTTGATAAATTTGAGATGTCTGTTGCAGATGTGTTTCGCTATGAAAAACGCCATGAGGAACAAGGTTGGTCTTCTTTCACTTGTTCACTTTAACATATGTTTGAAGTCCATAGCTGAGGTACCAATTTTCTAGATCATGCAATACGTTCACTTAAAACAACCATCAAACACCTCGAAAGCAAAATCTCAAATATTGTGCTCTTTGAAGAAACGGTAAACAGGGTGCTATCCAGAGTGGACCAACTAGAAGAAGAGTTGAACCGGGCTGACAGTGAGATTAAAACACATGAATTGGTACTTGAGAGACTTATGAATGCAGAGGACGATGATGATGAGGCATCGGAGGATTTGAATGGAATCGAGTTATAGTTGTTGCCGGGGTCATTACAAAGCGTAATTTGATTCTGTGTATCAGAAAAAACCTGTGTATGGATGGCTGGTCCTTCTCTTTCCCTTTTCGTATCTGTTTTTTAGTTTTATTCCTAACTTCACTACCAATATACACCTCAGGGTAAAAAACCTTGAAAAGTTCTCTCAGATGACCCATAGTGCATGATTCGGTGTTATAATCAAAACTTGACTCTAAGAAGAAATGTAAATGCGGAGTTATGAAAGCAGCTTGAACTAATTTGACTGGTATGTAGACTTGAGTTTTGAACTGAGCGACTCTTTGAGCGAGTCTGATTCAAAGCCAATGATAACCTCCATAGAAGCCATTATTGAAAACGTGTGATATTGGTGGTGTATCAGGGGGGAACAGATATAGTATTTTATCTTATATCAACTTGGTCTTGGTGTAGGCTCATCCTTGACATTGGACATTACAGTATCTTGTCGATGTATATAGGCACGATGGCGAGGTGCATGTTTAACGGCTAAATATGGATGTTAAGTTTTAGGTAAAGCTGTACCTAATTATTTCACAAGGAAAAAGTTCATTCAAAATTTTTTAGTTGTTTTTTTAATTTTCAAAAAAAAGAGATGGAATCGAAGTCTTTAGTTAGTTAGTTTTTTTTCATAAAAGTTCAAAAAATCTTTACCTTCTGGAATACTATACATTAAAATATTCACTCCTCTAAAATTCCTTACGACTTCTTGAAATGTAGGTGAGAATGGTTCTCTAAGTGAACATCCATTTGGTCCTATTATCAAAAATTATTCAAACAAAAAGAAAAACGAATCAAAGAAAGAACAAGAAAAACATTCAATTTTTTTTGGGGGGGAGTTGATTTGAAATTAATCTTTATTAAGTAAGTAAGTCATGAAACAAAAACAACAAAAGTTTAAAATCCGAGTACTAACCTATAAATTGATCACCATTAGCTGTATAGTGAACAAATTGTGTCCGGGTGTCTCAATGAGTGAGAAAGATGAATCTGCCATGCCTGAGTCTGTGTGCAATCAAGCTGGAATTGGTCTTACGACTGATCCTCGCTCTCTCTCTAGATCACAGGTGTAATGTGGGATGGCATTTGTCACAGTTGATACCGGAACGATCATGGAATTGAGATGAAATCAAAATCGAACCCACAGATCCAGATGGTTACTAGACATCTTGGTAACAAATTCATGAAACCACGCAATCTATCCACAATTAGTGTAAAGTCGTAGTGATTGGAAAAGTCAGCAGGTGTACAATGGACTTCAAGTTTTAATCAACTCAGCATGATCTTGAAGCCTTCTAAGTCCAGAGTTTTCCGCTTCCATTCATGGGCGGACATGATATTTCTTGATATTGATTTTTAACTTGTCAATCACCAATGACTGACACTGATTTAATCTAATAGAATCAATCACCGGAACCCAAGCTATCCTCATCCCCTTTTCCTTTCAGTTTTTGCGAGTCAGCACATTTTGATCTTGGTTGGATTTTTTATTTTCTTCATGGCCGGTCCATCACGAAGAAGTTCCCGAAACATCAAATCAAGAATAGTTGCAACAGAAGAGAACACAAACAAAGTTGTTTCGTCAAAGAAGAGAAAGAAAGACGTACCAAATGAAATCAGTCGAGGTTAGTGCAACGTATTTGTCACAGGCTCAGTTTTAATTACTTACGGTATTTGAAAAAAACACTCCATTTGTCAAGCAGAAGATCAGGCAAAAGATGATCTGCAAAATGTCGGAGTGAAAGTAGGTCCAAAAACAACACGCGCACGATTGATTGAGCTACTGGAGCGGCACATCAAAAAGAAGAAGCCCAGACTCTCCGTTAACTCGCCTGCAACAATCAGGCCTCGCCGCCAAACTTGGGGTGCGGCTCCTCCGGTAGGAGTTGTGGCTGTAGAAGAGAACATACCCACCAATGACGATCAGGTAACAGCACCTGAAGGGCAATTTGAACAGTACGATGAGAATGAACTTACTCGGATGATGCGGGATGTTGGAATAGACACTCGAGGGTGGGAGAAGCGCGAGATTGTCCGGCACTGTGAGATGTACAGGGATCTGAGTTGAGTAGCTTTGAACTGCCTTAGCGTGTGGACTTACCACTGATGTATATTATGAGCTTGAACCCAGTCATACTCCCTAAACATCAGCCTCCGTTTGCTCAAGTGTCGGTACCTGCAACGTCTAAACACGTCCAAGGTTTCAAAGAAAGTCAATTCACGTTCTCGGCAATGCCAAATGGCGAAATTAATTGTCTGTGTTGAAGTCTGCACCTCAATAACAAACCACTCACATCTCTGACAGCATTAAATCCTATCAGATGGCCTGCCTACAAGCGCAAGTCAAAATCGAAGTTCTAGTCCAATTCTTCCAAGCCTCGAGCGTGGAACTGCGTACCCACGACCTAGACCGACTATACTTGTACCGCAATCAACTCATTCGAAGTGGGATAAAGGTAAGGGGCGAGCACGCTCAAGTGACGATGAATCCTTTATTCCTGAAGATGAAAATAGTAATTGTGATATGCCAGACGATGAGATGGGTGGTGGTTGTCAAGATCAGGATGAAGGTGATGAATGTCAAGGGGGTTACACGCGTGCTGAAACTCGGAATGCAGGTGATGTGATATTCTTGCTTTAGATAGACAAAAGTTCAGATAGCCATGTTGATCAATGAGCCGACCCTTTTTATCACAGATCAAGACTTTGGAGCTAGTGATAGATATAAGACATTATCAGAAGAAGTGAAAGCATTGAAACATGCTGTTTTATTATCAAATCAGAAGATAGAAACCCTTACCTCCGACTTGAAGACTCTATCTGATGTTGTGAAGAGTCTTGTTGGTCAGGATCCCGATGATCGTCTTCAACCTAAGACACGAGGTGGGCGAACTGCAGTAAGTGTGACACTTTTTGAATTCTGATTGACAAAGACTTATGTAAGCTGATGATTGTATCGCACTGCAATGCAAACTAGGGACATGTTCGTTTTCACATTGAAGTGATGTTGGGACAGAAGTCACCAACCGATCCTCTCCCAGAACCACCATCTGCTGTGGAGAAAGAATCCTACCGGTTTGCGACCAATCTAGATAGTGTCAAAATTGATGTGGACAATATCTCAGATCTCAATCCCAGTCATACCACCAGTAGTACAATAGATCCGTGCTTCCCATACCCGAATGGGCCTGGCCATCACAACGCCACTCCGCAACAGCTATCAGTCATATGGAAGCTGATGAATGCAGCTGGCGTGTCCAGCTTTCGGCCAGACTTCGGTGAATCTGCATCAGCGAGGACTAACAAGTGGCTATGGGGTCTCGCACTCAAGATTTTTCTCAAGCTTGCTGAGTACAGAATTTATACTGGAATCTCTTTGGACGACAGCAATTTGAAGTACATACAGAGAATCTTTGATGTACATGTTCAATCACTCATGAAACGGTCTGCTTCCTTCTGTTTACCCTGGCAATCACTGTACTACTGAAAAGATAATTGACAAGATTGGTTTGACTTCTAGCTACCGTCAAGAGAGATGGGACAAGGAGCGTAAAGAAGCCAGTGTGATTGTTGGCAGACGAAATACCAGAATGACTCGTGTAAGCCCATATATTGGTACAAAATTTTCAGCTGTTTGGTCTCAGAAAAGAATGACTTTATACCGTTACCTCACTTGCAGCTCAGGAAATCACGAGAAAAGATTATAATCGAAGAGGAGTCTCTGTGGCCATTACTTCCACTAATAAATATAGCGTGCAGTGATGATGAAACAGAGGTCGAGCCTGACGTCAATACTACTCCCAGCAAAGGAAGGTCCATTGTTGCACGTAACTCCAAATGGCGTAGTTTGGAGTTGAAAGAGATCTGGATGCGAATTGATCAAAGGAAATCAAGGGTGCAACGCAGCATTCCAGGTAGCTCAGATTCGCCAGGCAATGCTGGTCGTCCATCTCGACCTCGTATCAGGCGCGCCAATGCACCTGAAAGTCAGATCGCAGCCCCTGAAAGTCAACCAATCGATTGCTACTTAGACTCATATCTCAGTGGGCTGGAGCTTCCGGAAAAATCTCGACTACAAATCAATCCGCATCCAATCTTACCTCGGATACGTGATGCTTTAGATAAGCTTGGTTGGTAGTCTTCAAGCACCATTGATAGTGGTTTGAATTGAAGCATATTATAAACTCGATTTTGTCAGTCATTCCACAGATACATTCTCACTTCTAATTCTCTGTGATCCGCTGGCTGGTTTTACAAAATATCTCCATTATCATACTTAAGAGATGGAACAATTTTCGTCCTTTATATAGAAACAAAGCTTTGCTTTGATTTTATTGTAATTGATAAGCAAAAAAGATAGTCTACCACAGAGAATTCATCGCAACCGGATTTGTTACTACAATCTCATCTCACTGTTGAGACAAGACCTACAGTGGGAATATCAATACGTCGAAGCTCCCCTGGTCTGTACATCACCCATGCGCAGTGCGCCAGAATCTCGTCTATCCTGATCAAGCAATCTTCAGTTGGTGCCCAAGAGCATAAGTGAGCTTGCACGTCGGGTGCTTGAGCCAAGTGAAAAGGATTGAACTTTTTGAGATGGGCTGGAATCGGTGGAAATGACTGGACATGGAGCCAAGTAACAAGCACTTTCTGATTTGGTGCTGCAGATTGACAGTGAGTGAAAATTGAGATAATCCTTCCAAAGCGTTTTGTTCCGGTTTTGGCTGCTTTGAATATAACAAAACTATCATCTTGATTATTAATGAAAGTTGAATATGCCACGCCATCGTGTATAACTTGCTTGTGGTAAAAGACTTGCGGCTGTACTGCTGCACACCCCATGGCTTCAATGTTGGAGAGCAAGCATAGCTCATTCGGTTTCATCCATTTGTATATATGATTCTCCTGACCGTTCAAACGTTTCACCAACAGGTCTAGAACATCTTCTTCAAGGGGCTGCATTTTAGAATTGGACAAGCGCTTGGGGGTAGGCTCCTTCGGTTCGTAGAGCGATTGTAATTTCGAGATGTAGGGCTTAACAGGATCTGGGAGGTTGTTGCTCTGTATAACAGTGGCCAGATTTCCTGCTCGACAGAAGCTTTTGAGAAATGTAATTTCCAACTCCCCTGAATATCAACAAGTACAGAGTAGGTTCAAATCAGCGTGCTTTTTCATCAGCAGCACAGTTTGTGAAAAAAAAGAACACACCTATATGGTTATTATGAGAGCCTTGAAGTATTTTCCCCATCATGCGCTCAAAAGGAAAGGACCACCATGCACGTACGGAACCAAATTCCATCAACCGTTTAGCCAAATGGACAGCTATATGATGATTTGGTGCAAGATGACAATGTTTGAATAGTTGAAGAGACCCCTCTAGATACTTTTGAATGTGGTAACTGTATCGCTCAATGTGCTTTGAGGTAATTTCGCGTTTTAAGGCCAGGTTGAGAAGTGAAACTAAGTGTAGAAAGTTCTTGAGGAGAGACGTTTTTACATTATCTTCACCAAACCAGAGAGGTATCAGAACAAGAGGTAATTGTAGAGAAAACAGGTTCCTCCACTCATCGGCCTTCAGCTTGCCAAATGATGCTTTACCTAGTACCCGGATTGCACGCTTAATCCAAGTGGGGATGTGAATTCGGAGGAGTGATGCATTTATTATCTTCAGCATCTTTTCATCACATATGATCTCATCAATAGGCGGAGCTTCCCATTTCCCGCGCCAACCAACATCACCCAGTGGATCATAATCCTCGTCACTCGTGGATGTATCATCCCCAAGAGAAGCTTCATCAATCCCGTGGCCTCCTTCATTCTCTTCATGTTCTGATTTTCTGTCATCCGACTTGGTATGAAGTGGCTGAGAATGTTCGAGATACAGATTCAGGAGTTCGACTTTGGTGATTGGTGTTAGTTTGTCCTCTTCATTTTGTACATCCTTCATAGCCCAGAATCGACGAACATGCCAAGATAGTAAGCCAAGTAGTAAGTTATGCATCGAGTCAATCACATGGTAGTCTATGATATTCCAATATTCAAGTTCAACAAGCACTGAGTAGCGTACGCCATGAGTCTTGAAGATATGTTTCCGTTCCTTGATAGTTTTAGCATCACGAGCCTGGTAAGCCCAATTTTTGTGCTGTTTGCATGTTCGCGGTGGCCATTTTGTTGGATCTATGATGTTGATATGGGATCTTGTCAGATGGCAGATTGAACAAAAATTGGTCGCAGTGGCACTTGGAAAACCCAGGCAGCGCCTCAAAGCTGGGATATCTGCTATCACAGGGAGTAATGCCGCCCTAACAAGACGTCCCTTCTTGAAAAGATAAGTTTGCGATAGCAGTAAACCTGGATTCCATAAGATTTGGAGCTCAGTGACTATTGGACGTAAAATCCAGTTTGTCTGTTCTAGTGCAGGCTCACGAGGCCCTGGTGCAATACCAACTATGAAGACATTCTCCGGTCTGTGACGAAGGTTGATAGGAAGTGTCAGACACACCATCACAATAAACGTAATTGAGACGTGTTTGCCACTTGTTTTATTTCCATAAGGGTTAATTGCATCAATGAACAATCCAAAAGTTAAATTTCCGCTTGCAGCAGTGAACTGGTTCCCGTCTGGACCACGGAATTCCTTCCAAACTTTCGACTGATGTATATCGCTTACGCCATTCTTTGGATCATGAGGTTTTCTAGATTCCTCCAACGATAGGTCAAGCAACAATTCGGTTCCAGGACGAGATAGTAGTCTAGCAATCCACTCGGAGAGACTTTGGAATGCAAATTTTCGAATTGGTACTTGTTTTCCCCGGGTGATTTTCAATAGAGCTTGCCCACACTTCCTCTCTGCAAATTCAGAATCTTCAGGCATGTATTCCAGAGATGAAGCAATTATCTCTGTGTTCGCATCGTCCAAATCAGGCGGTCCTCCGGGAATCTTTGAGACTAGATGTGTACATTGAGTTGGAGTCCGTTCGATTGGGTAGAGCGCAAAGCAAGACACACAGCAGTTCATTTCAATCAATTTTGGATCGAGCCTGAACCACCTATATACTGTAGTAATTGTCTTGGGAATTCGGCGAAGGGTCGTAGCATCAGAATTGAGAAGGATGGTTGGAGATGTTAGACTGCTGACACCGTGAGTCAAACATAGCTCAATTGTTATGCGAAGACATTCTAACAGCCAGGATGCTGTAGCCATCGATAGATTGCCATATACACTCATTATCGCGACAACAAGCGTAATGTAAAGTAGTAGGGGATTGGCTTCTTCTAAGGTGAAAGAGTGGAAGCGATCTGAACAATTCATTCACATTTTCGAGTGATCAGTCCATATTTTCATAAGAAGTACCGATAGTTTGAGTAGAAAACATACCGCAATCATAAACTTTGACACCGTCATTTCTTGCTGCTATCGCCGCTGAACATGTTCTTTCAGAGTGGAGTGACTGGTTTTGAGTGCGAATGTTGACTGAAATACCTGGCTGTGAAATATTGTCTGCTATATCCGAATGTGTATCCAGTAAGCTTTGAGGACTTGTAAACATAGGTTCTCTCTTGATTTGCGAAAGACCAAGATGGGTCTGTGAGATTGACTGAGACAAAATAGTACTTGATGTTGCCGGATTCAAGCCCAGATTGGCCATCGGCGCTGCAAGATCATCCATTGCTGCTTGAGTAGTATGAGAGTCCGTCGGAGTGTTTGGAGAGGACAGGCTCGAGAGAGCTTTTTTCCTTTGATCAGCGAGTGCATGGGACCTCAGGGTTTCAGGTGAGACCTCAACCCCAGTTTGAATGACCCCATACGCATCTGTATAATGGCCCAGGTAGCATTCAAACACTTGGCACTGGCATGGCACTCTATGGAGCTGGTTTGTTTTTGTTTTGTGACCAGGCATCTTTGATCTTCTGGGATGAGGTCGAGTGGAAAGGATGATAATTTGATTTCGAGCGATGAGACAAACTAAGCAAACAAAGTAAAAGGAAATGTATGATGTAGAAGAGTCTTACACACTGGGTTTTCAATGAACCGCTGACAGTATGTAGTTTGGGAGTGGTAGTCGATAAGGATGGGGATGGTAAAGAGAACGGAACAGAAAGCAGATATAGTACAAATGAAGAGAGAATTCGCGAGCGCGCCTGTGACCAGGGTTGATGATACAAATTGAAAAAGGATGAGGGGGAAGCTAATACGTGTTTTATAAGGTCATCGTGCATATTCCAATAGATCAGGATATTGTTAAATGGGTGTTGAATGTGTTAGAACCTAGCTTTGATATCGAAACATTGCTACATGTATAGCAGATCATGTGGATATAAAAAGTGTTTGTTGAAATCTAGAGACTCAGAAGACGAACACAGTTGTATATGAGCTGACTCAATAATGAATCAAGTAAAACAGATGAAAGTGTAGTAATACTTCAAACTCTGAAGCAAACAGATAATGTGGAAGTCTTTGAGGACTGACATTGGTGCACTTTGCGTCACCGATTGAATATATTTGACTTGTGTAGAAAAGTGAGTGTGAAACAGCTGAAAAAGATATGGTGTAACATGGGATAATCCTGCACCTTTCTCCTTATGCAAGCTACAGTAATAGAACAACACACCTGGAATTGATGAGATGTTCAGGCCGATTCGCGAAACAAAGAGTAATGAAACCCACGAATCAACACATCTTCTGCAACCTCCTCTTCCAATACGAATTTGATATAAAGATTGCTGAGAACGGTGAAAGATATGGTACTTGAATGGATGAACACATGTGGAGCATGATATTGTAAAGACATTCGCAATTCCTCCATGATTAGACCATCGACGTGTTCGGCTGGGACAAGCTTTGGTGGCTTGATGTAATCTACTAGCGAAGGAATTTTAATATCCTTATCGACAAACTTCTTGTAGAGGATAAGTAAACTTTCGATGGTTGAACCAGTTGGTATGACAAAATTAGGATTCGAAGCTTTGATGGCAGTGATAAGCTGATTTCGGGTGGTCTTTCGGCTGAGAGGGTTGAAGTCGCGCTCAAAGGTTCGTTCCGCTGCCATTGGCATAGCAGGTTCAGGGCTTCTGTACGGCTTGACAAGAGGAAGAACATCACTCTGAATGGCGTTCCACAAAAGGCTTTTGCGGTGATGGGCGCGAGACTTGGTTTTGGGGTCGAAATGTACTAAGATTCGATACATCTTGAGATTCGTGATTTTGTCTGGCTTCGCTTCCACGTCATGATCAAGGATGACACGGAGATCTTCGTCCAAAGTTTGGACTTTGAAATAGACGTTATTTGAAGTATTGTGAGTAAAGTTAGGTGGTGGGGGCGGGGGTGGCAGAAAGGGTGAAGGTTCTGGTGGACGTTTGCCTTCGGAAGCACCGGAAAACTCTACCTTTGGTACTATTGTTGAGGGTACAGAACGTGCTTTTGTGTTTTCCGAATCTAAATTAGCATTGTTAGGCGAGTTTGCGGCGCTTGACGCTGCACTATTTGCTTCCTTAGATTTGTTTTTGTTTTTGCTCTTGACCATCTTGATCAGTGTTCGTACTATTGAAATAGCCAAAAGCATTGCGTCAGCCACCTCTGTGAAAAAAATCAATAAGAGAATCAAAACATACACGATTCTAATAAGAGTTGAAAAAGTTTGTTGATTGAGATTCCGGCCCAGACCTTTGGGAATGAATGTGGGAAGAAGTGTGACGGAGTGAATGATCGGAGTGGAAGGTGGTAGAGGTTTTGAGCTTCAAGTGTAATGGGGTATGTTAGCAAGAGAAATCGTGATGATTGTAGAAGCGTCTGATGCGGTTAGAAATTTGAGGTTCGGATGTTGTGAGGGATATAATTAGTAGCGGGTGAAGCAAGGAGTTGATCTCTATTATATGAAGGTTTGCAAAAACTGACATGCAGATTGTGGAATCCGAGTGATTTGGTACAAAAGGGTGACAAGCCCGACGCAACAATAGGCATCGGAGTTGACTCTACAGGCAATTCACTGAGCTGCAGTGGGTCGAAAGATGGCGAAATAATCATTTGTTGTTTGATTTCTCAGTCAAGGGGGTTATGAGGAAGTCATGGCAATATGTTTGGTTGGATCAATCATGTGCCGCATATACAATTATTGTGTACTGTAATCAATTATGTACATCAAACTTTGCTTGCTCTTTTTTTAATAGGGTCATGATGTCCTTTCGAGATGAATGATGAGATTGCAATGTAAAAAATGAACCAACTAAAACACCCTGTTGCATATAGCACACGCAACCAAGCTCAGAGGTAAGCATCCGAGTGCATGTTTTATCAGATCATTGGGAAAAACATTGAATTCTAGCATTTGTAAACCTTCACTTAAGATGGGCATAGCCCCATGAGAGGTATTTTGATGTCAAACCATCTCATTGGGGTATGAGGTACATTCGAGAAACAATTTTGGGGCCCAGAGAATTTGGTTTGGCCTTATTCCACCGTCCATAATATTGTTCTTGATGGCAGTAATTTTGTAATTGAAATCATTTAGTTTTCCGGGCAGAAAACTTGACATTTTGGGTAGTGTCATCTCTTGCAAGAATAATGGAATCAAACCTTCAGAAATTTAATGATACATAAGTGAAAACAAGGTCAGCTAGTTGTCGCTTTGTACATGAGCTAACAGGCAACATACGCTCGCCAATAAGCCCGATCTTTGCTGCGAAGAGTGGCAAGCTGAGCATCAATCCAGTCCCATTGTGATTTTCCAGGCCGTTTTATTTTCTCATCATTACTGCTGATGGAGTACTTTGTGGTCTCAATTCTCTGTAGGAAAGAGTATGAGAAATGGATTACAATATCTTGTGTTAAAAGAAAAACTAATATTGCTCACCAAATAAGCAAATCGAGCTCTGGCCGATGGATCAGTATTAGCTTCAATTTCTTTGTCAGTACGAGAATCAGGACCAAAGAAACAAGCCAACTGTTTCAAGAAAATTGAACAATCAAGACAATATAGAGAGAATGTAATTGAGACAGGAGAAAGTTTCTTACATCTCCTAGTAACGTCCCCATGGTAGGAATGGGAAGCAGGTCGTCATTCATGGTTTCCGATGTAACACGTATGTTTTTCAAGAGCTATTAGATGGAACAATCTGGTGAGTATAGTGATTCAGATCAAAGATAAGTTTATAGCTTACAATAACACGAAAGTTATCTCGCTGATGCCTAAGTCGATCCTTGAATTCACCCATGAATTTTACATGAGCTGTTAAATCATCTAATGTATTGCCAAAGTTTTGAGGAAGGGTTTCTGCCTTCCAAGCTGGAGTCTGGCTCAGCAGAGCTTGCTACACAGATAGTCAAATTGTGAGAAACTTGTTATGAGCAAGCAATAAAAATAATCCTACCATGGCCTTTCTATGAAAGGACCCAATAATAGGTCTCTTGTCTGAATCCATTGTGTTGGTGTATGCTTCAATTGTATGGTCTTTTAGAGTCAGGCGCATAACGTCAATGATTCGGGTCTGCAACAGAAGTACAATTAGTGTTGTTCTCTGTATTTGCACACGTTGTAGTATTTATAACCCAACAAGGGTTATACAACACGTGAAGAGGATAATCTACTATTATAACTAGTAGAAGTTGTCTAAGACTGCTCTTCTAAAACCAGTCAATAAGGATTTATTGATGGAGTACTGATAGGTAAATTAAAGAAATATTATTATCAATTATAAGAGAAAAGCGCCTTGATTGATTTAATAAACTCAATACTTTTATTAGTATTATTCCCAATGACTTTTGAGTCTTACAATACAATTCTTTAAAGTAAATTTCTCTTTATAACATTGATAAAGGGCGTATTTAAGTGATCTGATACTACTAAAATAAGTTTATAATGATAAACAAAATAATAGCCATGTAGAAGATAAAGAAAAAGGGGAGAAAAACTCCTTACAACCCAACTACAACTATATATAACCTATTTCTCAAAAGAAACCCACGGTAAACAGCCTCATAACCTCTTCTTTACCACTTCAATATACTTCTTACCACGTCATAGCCTCTTCTTATGATCAAACCTAATTTCTTTCAGCTTTATTACATCATAATTACTCATAGCAAACCTTCATGATTGTTAATTTGATCTTCTTTTGATTCTAAATAAGCCACTTCTGATTTTTAAAATTACTAATTTCTTCAATTCTTGTTCAATTTTTGATTACTAAAATCCATTGAATAGATCTTTGTTTACCATCCAAGACCATACGCCACAATCCCACCTTCTGATGAGTAATGATAAAGTTATTGAGTTGTAAAGATTGAGAAAACCTTATTCTGTAAGTTATTACACGTTGAAAACCCATATTACATATGAATACAGTAGCCAAAACCCATGATACAGCCTGTTTACCAATATTACATATGCACTGATTTTCATTCTCGAATTTCATATTTTCATTTGTTTCTTATTATAAAAGTTTTTTATGAGTCTTGATATAGTTGATGTGAAGTTTGTACATTATAGATCTTTAGATTCTGCGTCGATTGAGCCATTTTTCGGCCAATTCGGTGAAGTTTTGATATGTATTACTAATAAAAAACCATCATTTTGATCAGATCGCACATCATTGAGATTTGGCCCGCGTTCGAAATGTTCGAAATCCTCCCTTTCCATCCTTTCCTCCTGATTTTCACCACTTCTCTCTAAGGTAAGCCCACTTTGCTCTTATCAAACCCCACCTAAAATCATCTCAAGAATCCATTCCCGCCTTTACTTTTTTTATAAATATTTTTATTAACTCTTAAAAACCTAAATTTCCTTCATTTTACCACTTTTGACGTCATTTCTCTTTAATCTTCTTTCTTCAATTGAATTCAACTTTGTTGTTCTTTCTTCTTATGATCAAACTTAATTTCATTCTTAAGATCTTCTTCTTTAAATCCCTCATTTTAGTAATCACTGAATTTAAACTTTCTTGTTTCTGAATTTGTAAAGTATTATGTAAAATAAATTTGTATAGCTTGTTTACCATTTAACCACGGTGAAATTAAAGATATTATTATATTGATGTATTGATAATAAAAAGAACCTTTTAAATAAATTTTTAAAGCACTAAAAAGTTTTAATTTTTTTTCTTAATCACGGCTATAAATTGATCACCACAACGTACGTACACCAAAATCTGACCTGGGCACCCAGGCTGTTGAGGCTGCGGTAGCATGATTCTCAGTTGATTTCTTGCCAAGTTCTTGAAGTACCTTCTGCATGAGGCAGACACCTGCTTGAAATTGGTTTTGAGAACCAGTTATCTAGAAAAAGGATTGCAGTTATCAATCAGTTCATGAGCTGGTCATTGTAGGCTTGAATTTTGCTCACTGAAGAGATTCGTAGTGCATTTGCCCGATGTGTAGAGTCAAGATCAAAAATATCTGCAAGCTGTTCCCATTCAGCTCTTCTAGCTCGTCCCATAGGTAGATTTATTGAAGGACGATCAGAAGATGAGGTCTGGAATGGTTCCCGATCTAAGTTACCCAAAGTCGATTCTTGGGCGTCATTTTGACGCTCTTCACCATCTTTGGAGCCAGTTTCTCCTGCTAGACCAGGGTCTATGTCATCTTCATCTTTGTCTTCACTACTGTTGTATCCGCGTAGACCAGGATCCTCTTCTTCTTCGGCACCTGTGTTTTTATCTGGGATAATATCTTGATCATCATTGTTATCTTCTACATCTTCTGAAAAAGAATGGTTTGAGTTATTTATCTGTACTGATACAATAGTGTTGAAGAAAAAGGATGCTTACGTTGATCGATTTGATCTCTTTGGTCGCTTCGTGAGTGTTTTGTCCTTGATTTCCCGTACCTGAGGGATGCTGGAAGTGAACTAACAAGCTCCCGAGTGCTCAGAGCTACAGAACGATTGATAAATACATACATTACCGGGGGTTTCAAGGAAGAAAACAATTCAAAGACCAATGAGGGTGAGGGATAAGAAGCTCACCTGGAGACTCCAAACGACGCTTACGTTGGGGTCGACTGTAAGGTAAAGAAGGCATGACTGCGACTGGTTAATGAGACAAAAAAGAGAAACAGGAGAAATGTGAGAATAAAGAGAGATCTGGTTTTGATGTGAACAGGTGTGAAGGAATGAGACCAAAGTGTGCTTCGGTTCAGTGATTTGGATTAAGTCCGTGGTCACATGACAGTGATGATGTCATTTCACCCCAATTCAGTTGCCAAAAAATGGACAAAGGTTCAGCATGAAGAAAATGAAACAAAATAAACCTCAATTGCATGATAAAAATTCAGCAAACATCTTCTTGTGCTTGAATTCATTTCAGCAATCATTTTCTTGTGCCGAACCAGCGTTTGCATCTGTTTCACTGTACAACTGCTTATTTCAAGCGGTCATAGTCTAGTGGTATAGGCTAGTGACTTAGAAGGATGTGCCTGGGTTCGATCCCTGGGCTTGGAGCATTTGATTTGAAAGGAAAACTGGAGCTTCGGCTTGTCTCAGACCACATCGGCTTTCAAATGTTTCAGGGGAGCATAGATAGTCTTTGTACAACTTGAAGTATGCCCCTTCTTTTTCCAACAAAGTAAAGAAACAATATCCTATTACTTTGTTGTTTATGGTTTATTTCAATCTCACTTCATTGCTTTTTTAAGCACATTTTTTGGTGATTTATCAATCACACCTGGAATCATACTACAAATCATTCAAGTTCTTTGTGATCTACCAATTGCACCCAGAATCATATAACTAAAAAAACACTTGAAAGATAACTAAAAAAACACTTAAAAGATATAATGTTCAACTCAAAGCTGGATCAATATGGTCATCATTGCGTAACCTCTTTTTCCCCTTGGCCTTATCTCTTTTGATTGTTTCCCTTGCAGCTTTCTCTGTCTTGGCAATTTCTTTCTTCTCTTGATTCAATCTCCAATTTGACATACCCATCTTTATACTTTCGGTCCAATCATTTTCTGTCCATTCGATATGAGTGATGTTTGCAACCAACCGATGTTCCTCAGCTGAATACAAGGCGCCGGAGTTGAGAACATACTTGTTCAACTCTTTGTGATGGATTTGAAAAGGTGATTTCACTGGGAGTTGTCCGTCGCGTCTTGCTGGACTGGATAGTGGCTGACACTGAGCTAGATGACAATTGTGTTGAATGTTTAGCACACATTTGATCCGCTGTTTTGATTGTCATAGTTAGTATGTTTGTTTGAAGATATAAGCTCACACAACTTGATTCGATCCCATTAACTCACTTGTATTGGTATCCACAAGGCTTCCTGTGAAACACTCAATCCTTGAAAACCATAGAATTCATCAACATTTTCATCAAGAGAGCATACTTTCAATTTGGCCAAGTATTTTGCGCTGCCTTGGGATTCACCTTGCCAAAAGGCTTCAATGCGACCTACTTGAGGAGATAAGTTGTTGGACTCTATCTCAAAGAGGACAAAATTCTTCAAACAAATGCGCTGTTTTGTTTGAAGAGAAGCTTGAGTTTTTGATGACCACGAGTGCCTTGGAAACTCTGTGCTTAATTCAGCAGGAACAACTCCAGGATTGTTATTGCGTTGACCTATATCTTTTACAGGAGGACAGCAAAGACAATGAAATAACAATTATCAATGTGTATAAATGTGGTTTATGAGGCTTTCACATACCTTTCATGAAAATCTTTCCTTCCATGTTCCAACTCTTGTTGAAACCACAGCTTTTACGAAGCCATTTGTTTTTTGAGAATAATGCAATCACCTCCTTTCCAGCACGTGCCCGACATGAATATTTGTTATCCCAAAATGAGCTACCAGAAAAAATTAGCCGCATCAAGCGGCTGTTGTTGAAGGTTGTTGCAATATGGAGTCCAGGTTCATGTCGGCTAGAGTGTACTGAAGCTATGCGTGTGACCCCATTGAAGCTCTCAAATTTTTCTGTTGCGCATAAACAAAGTGGGCCAAAGCGGTCAATGCATTCAACAAGATGTACAAGCATGTGAAATTTGGGCTTGTTTGTCCACTGAGCGGACCATCTGATAATATGCCCAAGGAAAATCTTGACCAGCTTCTTGAAATTGTCTAAGTAAGAAGGAATGTTGATGATACGGGTTTGAAAGATTAAAGAGCCTAAGTGGGCCAGTGCTGTCCACATCCTTCGTCTTTCCTCAGATATATGTGGATACAGTACAAATGGAACTGTCTGTAAGATTGTTCGGAAATCCTTTCCTACTAGACTCTGATAAAATTGTGTCATTGTCTTTGGTTGAATAGGTGGAATACTGAGGCCTGATGTATCAAAAGACTTCCATCGAGCTAAAATGGATGGAAGACAAGAGGCGGGCATGTTGTCCATAGCATCTCTGAATAGATACTTGACTACTCCAAGTAATATAACATGAAGTGTCTCCACTGGTGTATCTCTATGCCCCTCAAATCCTGTTTGAGATAAAAATTCAATCAGTTTCTTCAGTAGAGCAAATTATAATTGAACATACCCTTCAATCGTAAGAACGGGTTAAATAATCTTTCTCCAAAATCCTGGTTCAAATTATCAAATATACTTTGAACCTCCTCTTTTGTATATGCCGGATCTTGATGTAGCTCATGGACTTGCTCAACAAATGCACCATTCAGTGTATCTTTGATTCCAAATTCCTTTGATTTTTTACGAAATTCAGTGTATTTCTTTGGATTGCAAAGAAGTTCCCATAGTGTATATGTTTGCAACTTTGTACTATTCCAGTCGCGTGGTTGGGTTGCTTCCTGTGTTTCAAAAACAATGTCAATGATTTGTTCCACGTAAGAATTTGACTATGTTCATTGTACCTCATCTTGATCTATACCTACAAATGCTCGAGTGTATCTAGGATCTTGTTTAGCACCAAGTGTTTCAACACTCAACTTGCATATCCGACAGGGGTTTAATGTTACTGAGGGGTTTGTTGTATTTGTGATCTCCGCGTGCATAGGCGAATCTCCAAGATGACAGAGTGGAACCACCATCACAAGCACTTCTTTTTTGATAGATTCATCATAGGTTATAAATCCCTCAGTGCCAAGCGTGCTATAAAGTTGTTGTCTGAGGATCAGCACTACTTTTGCATCTTTTAAACATCGTACAACTCACTTCAATTCATCAACAATTTTGTCGCCAAGCTCAAGTGCGCCTGCCTTGTTGGATGTAGCCAGGAAGTGTATGTTATATTCCTGATTTGACATTCCAGGAGGTAAACCTGATAGTGTAAAATAGAAGCTCATATGTTTATTCCACTTTTTTGAAACGTTTCCGGAGGTGTCATCTGAATACAAAGTTATTGGTACATGTTGAATGATCTTTCCATTGGCTTTCAAACGCCATGGATTAGGAAGTGGTATCTGAAAATACCCATCATCCTTATGTTCTATATTTACACTGTTTGTTAAGATCCAGACATACACATAGAGAATAAAAGACATACTCACGATACATCACCCCTCCATATTGGCTTTCCAGAGGAAGTCCATCGTCTCCCTTAGAATTTATGAAAGTCTCCCTCAGAGAGTCAATTCGAACGTTAGTTAATAAAGGGGAATCAAATGGTTGATCCGAATCAACAATTATACTGAATTTTGAGGATCTTGAAGAATTCATTTGGTTTGAACTTATTGAAGCCTTCAGACATTTGGCGTAATAGTCTCCTGATTGCTGATAAAAGAATATTGGAACAACCCAGTCGCCTGAGCTATTGCAAACTGGCTCGTAGAGAAAAAAGTTTCCTTTGCTTGATGGGACCATTTGTACTCTTTGATTGCGTGGGAATCCTTCGCGCCACTTCCTAGATTGGGACAATCTATCTATTGGTAAGTTTGGATCATATTCGGGAATGGTGACTAAGTGTTCAGTGACAACAGGATTGGCAAGTTCCTGTTATAAATACTACAATCAGCAACAAGATAAATATTATACAGAACAAATGATAAGACTTACCTGGGCTACAATCTCTTTTATACTGAGACTGTAGCATGGTTTCTTAAGAGGACTATCCCAATTGACCACATTCAGCCCCAATCGTGGGCACATCTTTTGGCGCAACCGTCCCAAAGTTCTGTACACTGGTAGAGAAATATTGAAGAGTTTGAAGACCTGGCAACACTTTTCGTACTGTTTTTCAGAAAGAAGATGGCGTCCTGAACCCAAAAGGAGGAACCCTGCAGTCTGCTATCAAATTGGAAAAGTTTTGAAAGTCAACAACCACAATCTTGTTTGAGAAGTTTGCAGAGAAGTTGAAACCTCTTTAGTGAATGGATACCAGTCAGAATCAAGACCCGGTGATTTCTGATTTGGTTCTGTCTGGAGATTTTCATCGTCCTTATCCATTTCATTTGATTTGGGTGAATCTGAGTCGGTTTGACTGACATCAATCATTTCTTCTAGTTTTTGTTGTATCAACGCATCCAGGTCAAGTGGATCAGGATTGATCCTTTCTTCTTCGTGTTCAGAGTTTTCAGATTTTTCAGATTCACTGTAAGGCCCTGTTAAAAGCTTCATCAGTGGTTCGGAGTATCCAACCAGTGCATTGGTTTCTGATTCATCATCTGAATCATTGGCTTCAAACCCTGCAAATTGTGCATCATTGACTTCATCTGATTCTTCGTCTGTCACATGATGTTGGTTTTCAAGCTCAAGAGCAATGGAGGCCTCATGGACCGAAACATTAGCCTTATGTTTGGCTGAGTTCTGATGACGACTCCTTTCTTTCATTGTTCTGCCTCGACATAGACGACATGAATAAATGAAAGAGTTCCCCGATTGCATTCAATCAAAATCTACAGATACACGCATGTCAGAGAGGGAAAGATCATTGAAGTGAAATTACAAAGTACCAACAAGTATCTACAATGGTTGTATTATGTCCTTGCATTTTGAAGGACAACAAGGGTTGAATGGGTACAGAAGAAATGTCGTTGGACAGACTGTGTGGTTTCAAAAAGACGTGGACTTTGGAATCAAAAGCAAGGGCAAGGAAAATGAAAATTGAGATTGTCAAGAATAAAAGTGAGACAAAGACAAAAAAGCAACTCACCAGTTGTTGATGTGGATCGATAAGCACAGAATGTTTCACTGATGAAAGGTGAGTCTTTGTTGGTGGTAGCACCCGGTCTGAGACAGCTCAAGAATGACCTGTCTGCGCCTTGCAAACACCTCGGATCAGGTCATCTCATTGATATCCGAGGTGTATCCTGAGGCAATCGGATTCTCTGACACCCTGAGTATATCTCAGAGAGGGATGTCTCTCTTGTCCTCAAATGGGACCGTGACACGGCATCCAAGGGATGAGATGAAGATGTCACACGTCCGGGACATCCCAATGATGGCCCGACCTGGGCTGCTAGCCCGATGTCTCGTTTCAAGACGGTCGAGACATCCCCCTGCGAAAAGGTGTCTTTGTGGTGTAAGTAAAGCAAGAGAATTTGCAAACCAATGCATCAAAGAAGCGGAAGAATACAACAAAGAACAATGGGATAAGACTCATAAGGAGCCAAAATTTAAAGTTGGTGATCAAGTACTATTGTCAACAGTCAATTTCAACAATATACAAGGACCAAAGAAACTGCGGGACCCTTTCGTTGGGCCCTTTGTTATCTCCAAGCTGGTGGGACCTAATGCAGTAGAACTCATATTACATGGAGAACTAGAAAGAAAGCATCCAGTCTTTCCAGTATCATTGATAAAGAAATACAATGACCCGACAGCAAATAAGTTCCAGAGGAAACCAATAGTAGTAATTCCACCATTTGAACCAGAAAAGGAAAAGAAATTCCATAAAATTCTTCGAGAGAAAAGGGTAAAGAACAAAGACAATAAAGATGAAATTTTATACCTAGTACGGTACAAACATCATGGAGCGGACTCTGACGAGTGGTTACCAGCGGACAAGGTACCCAACTCTAAAGTAAATCTGAGAGCTTTTCGAGCAGCAAAAAGAGATCATACTTCATGAAACTAGTATGACCTCCTTTGGTGGTGGGGAATGTCAGCCCCGAGCCCTATTACTAGTACCAAAGGGCTGAAATATATGATAATACAATAATAAAATTAATAAACAATACTTACAACTCATGGCTCAGTTTCAAGAGTCAAGTAAACTTGTAATTACATATAGTTACATATGTAACTATATATGTACATACATGTAATTTTAAATTAAGACATTATAATTTGTGATATAAGCTTTCACAAGTGCACATCACATGAGTAACACAAGAATTACACAGGCACGTAATTCAATCATAGATAAGATAATCAGAATAATGATTACATACTACAAATAAGTATGTAATCAAACCACAGATTGTACATGAGGGATTTTGAGGGTTTTGTGTATATAAAGAGCTCTCCCACCCGCCAGGAAAATCCATCATCATCATTACTCTTAACCAAATTATCAATACACTCATCAAATCAGATAAATAAGAGTCCTTGTCCTCTTTATTAGACATTGTATATTTCTCTATTTGATTTTAACTATTGTTAATTGTTGAAGGTCTTTTGAAGACTTCCCCAACTTCTCCAGGAGGTGATCCTTGCAGTACTGCTCAAGTTATTAAGGGAATCCAATAACTTGAGAAACTCTAAATTCACGGGAGTTCCTCTGTGTTCAGAGTCTAAAGAACTTTGAATATCACTAGGTGATATTTCCCTTGAGTCACAAACTCTAAAGTAGAGTGTTGTGGTCTTGGGCACGAAACTAGACTGTAGTTTCTACTTTCAATCCTGCTAGAAGACTCAAGTCTTGCATTGATTCCCGGATTTGTATCCAAAACCCTTTGTTTAAAGGTCATCTAACTGAAGTCAGTACGGATTTGATCCCACTGCTTCAATACCAACCTTGTTTAGAACTTTAAGCAAGATTCTCACGCTGATAATAAACTCAGTTTATTATCTCCCACCTTTTCTTTAGTGATTTACTAGCCCAACTGACGCTAGTAGCTCACAAATGTGAATCATACATCCTATCTTTTGTGATCATTGTAACTAGCATAGTGAAATATCTGTTCATCATAAAATTCCAATCAGCAGTCAGCCTAATTGACATGAAATGCAGAGTATTTTCCAGAAAGTCAATAAAAGGTGTTTTCCTTCAACAGCAAAGATAAGTGCCCGACTCTGTGATGCAGCTCATTTCAATTCTATAGCCACCTTGAGGAATGTGTGATTAAAAGAAGGCAGAATAACCTATTGGATATATGTTTCACATAGAGAAGTAGGAGAAGTAGTTTTCTTCTAGGTCAATTGGGTAGTGAATGGTCAATTTGGTTATGGTCTTCTGTGCTCCGGAACTACTTGACATCATGATGATGATTATGGAATTCTTAACATGTCACAAAACATTCAAAAAGGCACCAACACTATTGAAAGTAAATTTGAACCTATGTTTGGTGTGGATAGCATTAATAGTGCCCTCTTGAAAGCTCCCATCACTGCATGACATATCTGTCCAGAAAAAACTCCTTTGACTATTGTAAAGAATGCTGGAAAGCCTTGACCTCAGTATGTTTTCATTATATGCACAAGAAGAACAATTATGCATATAACATGATATTATTGATTCATTGAAATTCTTTGGTCAATCATTATGCCATCAAATTGAGCCTACTGTGCCTGCACCTTTTAAGTCTGCACAGTGTGAGCAGAAACTTGGGATCTCCTTGTTTTGGGTATACATCATTTATAACTCGGTGGGATCTCCAGCCCATACATAGTTTCTGGTAGGGCTATGATCACCCAGCCCTGACCCTTCCTGGCCAAGTATGCCCAAGAGATTCCTAGGCTGGGTCAAGGCCAGGCCTGGAGCTGGAAAATTACTTGGTGATTAGGAAAAAGGCCATGTTTTGGGGCCAGGCCTCAATAAATATCTCTGCCAATCAAAGGGCAAAAGATCTTGTTGAAACATTTTCTACCCTTTTGCCATACCTCATTGACTCCCAAGTCCTCTGCCAGTTTCTTATTTCAGCAACATGGAACAATGGATGCCATCAAACAAACCTGCCAAGCTCTCAAACCAGCTGACAATAGGCTTGCCCAAGCCATGTCCTGTCTGGGGTGGCCAGCTAGGTTTCTTGGGGACCTCAGGGCCGGTTCATAGCCCCAGTTTCTGGTTATGCAAGTTTTAGTATCTGATTGAACTGATTCAACTTTTAATGTTCACTCTTTCACGTATTTTCTGCCACCTGGTTTCTGCTGTAAAATTTACTTTTTTTGTAACTGATATGAAATTACATCTGCTTATCCTGGAAATCAGTGGATTGTGGAGAGATCATTTGAACTCTTTATTGAAAAAAAAGTTCAATTATTCAAAACTAATTCTCATTCAGAAATTAATTTTCAAAAAACTGAACATATGTAGAACAACATAAAAGTTGAATATCATTTATCAGACATATACATCAAGCTCAAGTTGATTACATGTTTCAATTTTTTTAATTCCTTTTCTATCTAAGTATCACCAAACACTGATTGAGGCAGCATCTAGTCCGATTTGACTTGTAAACAAAATGCTTTTATCATGCTTGTCAACCCCAGTCCAGTTAGAGCTATTGGATATCTCTTACAAAATTATGATCAAATTTCATCTTTGGATGAATTGATGCAACAGGCAGTCATTGACTTAATCAGAAAAGGTAGAGAGGGCAAAGGTGAAGGTGGTAAAGAAGATTTAAAGGTTCATGTTGGTGGAATGAAGGTCAGTCAAGTGGTCCTTTTTGGATTGTTTTTCCTTTGAAGTTGATTCTTTTTTCATGTTTTTTTCAACCTCTTTCTTTCCTTCTTTGAATTGCATTCCAACAGCCTCATTATATTAGAATCATTTCGGAATTATTAGATTCCACTTCTCATTCTGTCAAGCAAGCACAAAGCTGCCATGACACTCACTACACTTACTCAAAATCCTGCAGCTGTAAACGCTGCGGCTGCATCTTTCATTGATTTGATTGTCAAAGAAACTGATAACAATGTTAAGATGATTGTCTTGGATCGGGTTGAGGCTCTTAGAAGTAAGCATGATCATGTACTGGATGACATGGTGATGGAAATATTACGTGTCTTGTCCTTGTAAGCTTTCATCCTTTTTTGTCCATTTGTATACAATCCTCTCTGATCATGCATTCCTTAACCTATCAGACCGGATATGGATGTGAGGAAGAAGGCACTGGGTTTTTATCAGCAAATATGTGTGCACGTAGTTTGTTTGATAAATCATCTGGTTTTTGTTTTGGCTTCTTGTTTTTGTTTTCTCTAGATTTAAGATTGAATTTCAACACTAATGAAGATGGATCGATTCTTGTATACATAGGTGAAGATGCATTAGCAAATCTAAGTATTGAAAAAGCTGATGGAGCAAGGACATGTTAGAATTTGTAGTAAAACTCAAGGAATTGCACTTTCACTTGGTGATAAAATTTCCCTTTTACAGAGGTTTGTTTGTTTGTTTGTTTGTTTGTTTGTTTTTGATTTTTTTTTCTGCATGAAAGATTTACTGATCTTATGTGTTTTTTTGGTGGGGGTGGGCAAATTGAAATCATAATGAATCATTTAGGAAACCTTGAAAAACAAAATCGTTTGGATTTTTTGATTTTTCAGTTTTGTTTTTGGTTCTTTGATTTTCTGATCTTTGATTTTGTTGGTAAATGAACGAAAGAAGAGAAAGATGGAAATGAAATGAAATGATAAAAAAAGTTCGGTTTATTTAAATTAACTTTTTTATTTTATTTGTGCTTTTCTTCTATCTCTCTCTGTGCGTGTGCGTGTGTGTTTTGTGTTGAGAGAGTGATGAAAAAATAGAGAGTTGGAGTTTGGATGAATTTGATTTTGTTTGAAAAGTTGAATGGTAAGTGATGAAGTGATTTGCTTTGTAGATGTTGAGTGGAGTGGTACAAGGATCGATCCACTTCTTCTTGGTGGCTCCGGAACCGGTTGATGCGATTGAGGTTGAGTTTCCCTTAGACAAACTGTTGATTGTGGCTCCATATGAGTCAGGTGAAATTGTTGTTGATGTTCCATCGGGTGTGTGAAAGGAACTTGAGGATAAAAAGCTTGTTGTTGAGGCTGGTGAAGTTGTTCTTGCCTGAAATGCTGATGAGGAGTGGGAGGATTTGGTTCTTGTTGTGGCTGATAATTTTGTTCTTGCCTGAAATTTTGATGAGGAGGGTTCTGAAATCCAGGCGTGTTGACTCACCTTAATTATCATATTCATCAAACCACTAACCTCGCATTGTTCTCTTCCATCGTCGACTATCAACCATAGAATGTATCATTTATGATACAAATTGAAAATATCAAAAAGATAATACAAATGTAGTAGCACCTTTCTTGATGTTCTTCGAGGCTTGGTAGTCAAGGGGTCGGCCTCATGAGGCCCTATCCTCGGCTCGGGTCGTCAATCTCAATCAACACCAGCTAAAACATGCACCAAGACTCCCGGTGAAATGGTCTTGTGGTCAACTTTGGGTGCGCTTGACCGACCTTGATGAGATGGTCGTTGAGGTCAAGTTAAACGATCCTTGTTTGGATACATAAACTCTTTACCATTCTCCACATATAAGTTTTCACCCTCAGCTCGGCTTATCCTCTATCATCGTGACATTGTCTTTTTGCAGCTCAAAAAATCACTCGAATTTCAAAATCATCACAATCCCAAGAATCTCGTCAAGTATCTGCTCTTACCTGCACCTGAACTTTGATACCAAAGGATCTGTCAGATTCTCAGCTTTCTACAAAATGAAGTCCATCACATACATATTCATTCTGGTGGCTCAGTTCTCACTGTATCAACATGTCAAGTCCGTGAGTAAGACATTTACATGCGACATGGCTATAACCAACAAACCTGCAAAGGGGATCTGTGCTCCTGATAACATAACCCCAGTTGCTGGAAAAACCTTGATAAGATCCATTAAGAATGGTGGGTATCCCTGTGTATATCCTGACCAGGAGGATATACAGTCCTACTCTAATGACTCTCTCATAGCACTTACTGATTTGATATCTTGGATTCCTCAGCTCCCAATGCAAGACAATACTTTGAGAACAAAGGTGGCTACAGTGTGTGGAGCTGTGATGATCACCCAAACACTATGTCATACTGTTGTACTGTTCCCAGTGTCTTCCCTCCCAATGTAAGTATCTCTTTCCTCACCAAGCTTGTCACATTTGTACATGGGCTAAGAATTGGGAACTGTCATATTCTCAACAATCCATTTTTTGTATCCAGGATAAGAAAACCAGACTAGCTGCAGCCTGCCGCAAGCAACCTTCCACCACTTGAAATCATTAACACTTGTGAGATTCAGGAGTCAGCTTTTTATAAGCTACACACTGATCAAATAGAGATGTTAAAAATCCTGATGGTAAAGAGGGATTGTTGAAAAAAATAAGCATGAATTTGATTAATCATATATCTAATATAAACTATACAACAACAACTTACACCTGTGAGACTCGGGAGTCAGCTTGGTATAAGCTACACACTGACTTATTAGAGAGATGTTAACAATTCTGATGGTAAAGAAGAATTTTTGAAAGAAAAATAAGTTTGAATTTTATAAAGAAGAGAAAACAATGGTCAAGAGCAAGTGAACCTTTTACGTATTGAAATCAACTATGACATCATTCATTTGGAATGATCACAAGAGTGCAAATGATGTTGTGAAAGGAATACTCCAGAGAAATGAATAAGCCATTATGATCCTTATCTCAATTTGACCTAACAATAGTCCTGGGGATGAATGTGGATCCTAAATCTCAATTTTTGAGATGATTGTAACAAGCACAATCAAATATCTGTTGGCCATATAATATCAATCAGAAGTCAGCCTATTTGACTTACAATTTCAAATGATTTTTGACACATCAAATGAACAGTATTGGCACTGATTGTTAAATTGTGACTGTTATAGGACTATGAATTAATACATCTCTTGAGCGGTCTTGTCTGCTTTTGCAAGATGGACAGTAAAACTAACAAAGGTGATCCTAACAATCTGAAGGGACTGATTGAAGTAGCTTCAACTCTATGAGAAGTTTGTGGAGGTGGGGGAAAGTAGGCTAAGACTCTTTATTACAAAGGTATTGAATGCTTAGCTTACAGGGGCAGCCAGTCCAAACAGAAACCCCTTGAAAGCTATTGAGACTTGATTTGATCATATATTGGGTTTGAATCACATCAAAAGAAATATTGTGAAAGATCTCACATGTCTACTTGACATATCCTTTGACAAAAAAATTGTTTGAGTATTGTAAATCATGTGAAAAATCCTTGAACTCAGTACTTTGACATGTCACACAAACAGTAACAATTGTGCATGTAAAGTGATATAATTCATGTGTTGTAAATCTGTTGTTAATCATTATGTCAATAACATTCTTCTTTTTGATCATTGAATAATTACTGCTAAAACTCTAGATTTGACATCTATCATATGTCATTCACAACTCAAAAGGTCACCCTTAGAAACAAGGTGTCAAGCTCAGATTCTTTATTGCTCTTGATGTTTATCCAGGCTTGGTAGTCAAGGGTTCAACCTCATGGGGCACTATCCTTGGCTCCGGTTGTCAATATCAATCAACTCTGCTAAAACATTCACCAAGACTCCTCATGAAATGGTCTAGTGAATGGTCAATGTTGAGTGAGCTTGACTGACCTTGAAGATATGGATGTCAAGGTAACTTACAAATTATCCTTTGTTAGATACATAAATTCTTTACCATTTTCCACATATGAGTTTTCACCCTCAGATTTTCTTATCCTCTATCACTGTGTGACCCATCATCTTATCTTGGCAATCACAGCTCACAAATCACTCAAAATTTAAGCCCATTGACATAGAAACAACCACACCAACATTGTTGAGAGTCTACTCTTGGCTGAACCTGAAGATTGATTTCAAAGGATCTATCAGATTATCACATTCTTATCAGTTTGTGCCCTTTAAGGTGTGTACTGCTTACTTGATCATTGTGCTCCTTCTTTGATACTGAAAATATACTGTGATTTCCACAGAATGAAATCAATAATATACATCTTCTTTGTAGCAGCTCACTTTTCACTGTATGGACATGTACATTCTGCGTATTCAGGGTTCACATGTGACCCTGTTGCAGACAACAAACCTTCCCAGGGTGTCTGTGCACCTGAGGGAATACAGCCAAATGGAGGGGATAGGTTGATTTACTACATTCCAAATGGTGGGTAACTCTTGTATATCCTGACCAGAAAGATAATCAGTCCTGACCTCATGGCAATCTGATTCCACTTCTTGACTCAATATCATGCATCTTTAGCTTTCAATGCTGAGAAAGTTCTCAACAGCGAGGGGTTCTTTTTGAACTGGAGCTGTGCATGGCAGCGAAACACAGTGTCATACTGCTGTACCATTGCCCCTGTAAGTATCTCTTCCCTCACCAAGCTTCTCACACATGAAAAATGGCTGAAAAATGGTGATTATCATATTCTTCAAAATACTTTTTTTATATCAAGGAAAAGCGTGACAATCTAGCTGCAGCATGTCGCAGGCAAGTTTCTGCCTAACAGCCAACAGGTCGACTCCTGGACTGGATGTGTTTTTACTCTGGAAGAGTTATCAGGATGAATGTTGATCATTGTAACTAGCATAGTTAAATATCTGTTCATCATAAAATTCCAATCAGCAGTCAGCCTAATTGACATGAAATGCAGAGTATTTTCCAGAAATTCAATAAAAGGTGTTTTCCTTCAACAGCAAAAATGAGTGCCTGACTCTGTGATGCAGCTCATTTCAATTCTATAGCCACCTTGAGGAATGTGTGATTAAAAGAAGGCAGAATAACCTATCGGATATATGTTTCACATAGAGAAGTAGGAGAAGTAGTGTTCTTCTAGGTCAATTGGGTAGTGAATGGTCAATTTGGTTATGAATTTCTGTGCTCTGGAACTACTTGACCGCATGATAATGATTATTGAGATCTTAACATGTCACACACCTATCAATAAGGCACCTACAATATTGATAGTGAACTTGAAACTATGTTTTGAGGCAGCATCTAATCCTATAGGGACTTGTGCTATGTTAGAGCCTCATCCTGGGACAGTTCATTTTTGTCTCCCGCACTAGAATCCAACCACCTGATACTCTGCTGGATGTGTCCCAGTCATTCAGGGTAGGTAGGGTTAGGCAGGGCTCTGGGGATCTTTGTGAACCCTGTAATGATCTCAGTGTACATCAATTCATAGATTATCTGGTTTATGGAATTCAGTCCTTGGAGGGGAAATTCTAGAAAAGACGAACAACAAGTCCTTCCAGACCCCCCAGGATAGTGGGCGGAATCCTGAATTAATAAAATAGGAAAGGCTGGGTGACTGGTAAAGAATCACGTATTAGTGATAAGGTAAAGTGCTATGGCTGAGATCACTAATAAGTGAGAGAGAAAGATAGGGATCTGTTGGAAGGTGGCACAAGTAAAGAGAACAGGTATTTGAGTATAAAATTCCCATGAGCACAAACTACAATCAACAATGACATAGAATCATAGGCAAACCTGGTAAAGAATCATGTATCAGTGATAAGGTAAAGCACTACGGCTGAGATCACTAATAAGTGAAAAAGAAAGATAGTTCCCTGTTGGAAGGTGGTACAAGTAAAGAGAGAAGATGTCTGAGTGAAGAAAAATAATAAAGACATGCAAACTACTACTCTTTACATAGTGCTAATCTTTCTAGACATAGGTTTTTTAGAAAAAGGTTGCAATTGTGAGTGCCATTCACTACTTTGGGATTAGTGGAAACAATGCTCAAAAGAGAAGGAATGAACGGGTGAAGAAACATGATAGCTTAGGCTCAAAGTAGACAAGTAAGATGGTGACTATTGTGATGACAAGGAGAAAATAGATACTTCAATATGAAATTACATGATAGAGTCTTATGACTTGAAATATCCTCAAGATTGCAATACTAAGAAACATAGTTGAGCTGTTAGAAATTTCAGGCTCTAAATTTCTTCTGGTTTACTGCATCAAGACTTTGCCATACAGTTTACACCTAGAATTCAAGTCTAGGTGTAATTATTGCTCTTGGTCTCTCACTCCACCTCATGAACCCTGTGTGTAGTGGGTAAATTTAACAGGAATTCTTCCATTTTCTAACAATCAAGAGCCCCTGATTCAAGGATACATATTGCCATGATTTATTTAACTTGATCTCACTCAAAGCAACTTGATGTGTTTTGCTTATCATCATCCCTTGGGATTTGATCATGACTACAAGAATCATTGTTGAGGCTTCAGTCAGGAAGTTGTTATCAAGTTCAATATTAGTTAATTTTCCAGGGATTGCTAACAGATTTTGCTGTGACTGCTTGCTGACTAAATGCACCATTCAAGTCAGTCGTCATCATCACTAACCTCAAGTTAACTTCAGTTCTCTGTAGTGATTAGGTAGATCTCTCTTTATTGGAACAAGAATATGATCCAAATTTCTTAACAATAAAACATCATTGTAAGCAATTGTTAAAACAAATTATTTGGGATAGAGAGATAAAAGAAATATCTTGACTATAACTACACTAATAAGGATGTAAAATTGTAACAATAATTTCAAATCAAACAGTAAGATCAAAAGTATTCCATTGCCACATAAAAAATGCCAATCATGTAACTTCTTAATGAGAGATAACTTATAGGATTGTAAAATGAAATTGGAATTCTAAGTCACCTGCTTTCTTTCCAATGAAAGATATTGTTTGATCTAAAAGCAACCTTTGTAGTTGAGGAGGTTTGTCATGTATTGAGCTATCAGGACTGTTGATAATGACACAATATGACTTTTAAGATTGCAGATACAGATGAAGAAACAAGAAATAGGATAAATCAGATAAAAGAAGAAAAAGACATTTACAATATTATCAAATACAATGATGTTCAAAGTGAAACATATCCTTTGCTAAAATGTCCTGGCATGTCATCATTACATAGATTTTACCTGGTCATTACATTTTCTGTTTCACTATTGGGTAATATTTTTTGACCCTGCAATCAACATTCACCATCTATCATCTACAACTTAAAAGTATCAAGAAATTATCACCAACTTCACTTGCATTCACATCACGCCTGCAATCAAATTGTCAAGTTCCTTTGTTTTGTCTTTCTTGATGTTCATCAAGGTTTGGTAGTCACCTGTGGCACCTATACAAAGAGACTACTGAGTCAGTTATACAGTGTCCAACACGACTGACTGGGAAGTCAGACTATCTGCTCAGATCAGACAGATACTCGGGAGCATCTTCATTTGCATCATTAAGTCACCAAGAACTTCATTTTTTTGAAGTTTTTCACACAATCATACCTCAAAAACATTCCTTTTTAAATTCTTTGAAATTTACATCTGACAAGAAAATGAGAAAAAAATGACAAGTCCCCAGAGCCCTCTGAACAGTTCAGAGCGCTCTGGACTGGTCCCAGAGCGCTCTGAGCAATTTCTTACTCTACCCCATCTTTCAGAGCACTCTGAACAATTTCCTTCTTACCACTCTTGCTGCTCTGAGTCCGCCTCAGAGCGCTCTGGGTACTTGCAAGTTTTCGCATCTTCATACATGTGCTTCTTCTTGTTCCTCATTCCACGTACTCAATAAATGTATAATCATCCCACAGCATCTCTCTCAGCACTGCATGGCACTGTCTTACTGCATGGCTGTCTTACCAAATTTACCAAATTGATTTTTTTCTCCTTCAGTCTTGCCAAGTTCATTCACCTTCAGTTCTAGGGACACTCCAATCACCTTGTTTGTGATGCTGACTCTGGTATTGTTTTATTTGGAGCTATCTTGGACAATCATCTTACCACATCAATGATTACGTATACCAAATAGTTTCATGAACCACTTTTGAAGATCACATTGAAGATTATCTTTACCGAAAAGGATCATGAACCGCTTACTAAACCTTTTGATTATGTACCAACCTTCCAAATTTGAAATCTTTGCTGTTGGTCATATACTTTTTTACTGATCATATGATCAGTATAAAAGCGGAACCAAGTCCCACACCCCCTCAAACGCGGGAATGTGTTTGGTTTTTATTTGAAAATCATTGACATATCTATGTAGTCACATTGTTCCATTTTGTCAAATAGCAAGCCAACTTGATAATTGCCTTGCCTTGGAGTGTCAGAGATGAGTGTCATATAAACATGATACCAGTTATTTGGTTTTTTTCAATCCTCATGTCATGACCCAAACAACCACATGTGATGTATTGTATATGTATTGTATTTGAAAGTGAGGTGGAGACTGCAAATTCATCATGCAGAAGACAAGAAAAAGATTTTTCAAGCATAAACAAAATTGCAAGGTCATAGAACAAGACAAACAGTTATACTCATAATCATTCTATTGAGACCAAAACAATGACCCATCAATGAGCAGGTCAAAAAAAAATTGGAAATGAGAAATGAAAACAAAACAAAACCAAAAAGAGGAAGGACAGTGGAGCAATGCAAGTGACTGATCAACAATTGTATATGTTCACAAATCAAGCTCAGCCTCTTGAGATTCATCAGATGTATTGGCGTCTTGAGGAGTTTCAGAATCTTCAGCTGTATCAGAATCTACAGATGTCTCTTGCTGTTTCTTCTTCTTGCTGGACTTCACTTGCTTAACTCCTTTATTGTGCACATCTCCCTTAGCCAACATTTGTAGCTTTTGCTTCAGATCTCCCAATTTGCGTTGAGCCGGATCCAAGGACTTGCTAGGTTGAATTCCTGAGGTTGATGGCTGAGGTTGTGTGGAAGATGGCTGAGGTTGTATAGAATTTGCATTTGAGTTTTGAGTTATTTGAGGCTCTGAATCTGGTTGAGAACAAGAGGATTGATTCTTTTTCTTTGATTTTTGAGATCGGTGTTGCATGGCGGATCCATCATTGATCATCTCCGACTCTGGAATAAGCTCAACTACAAACAGTCCGTTCTTGATGGTGTGTAGCCATAATTTGACTGTACTATCCTTTGCTAGACGATGGCCGGATTCGAGTTCCTTCTTTGATAAGGCACTACCTTCCTTTTGTACAATATGGATCGGTAAACCCTTGTCCTTGAACTCTTCAGCCTGGTAACTAACTTTTGGAAATTTAGCACCTTTTGAGACAGCATCTATCACAAAGAAAAAGAAGAAAATGCAAGAATGTTGAGAATGTTTGAACAAGGTAAGGGAAGCAATAGTAATCAAAGCAAGCAAACTCACCACCTAGATTGTTGAGCTCTCTTACTAGGCGTGTTTTACGCTCATCACTTGGCTGCTGAGGCTTCTTGCCTTTGACTGTTTTTGCGGCAGACTGACCGTGGATGTAAGAAGCCAGTGTTTGCGGGACCTTTACTTTGTTCATTGACCAAGTCGCAAAATTCATCTTTTATGAGAATACTTGTGTCCATCCTCCAGTACTTCCACAACTGACTGCATCTAAATAATAAGTTATTTGATACTGCTGACACACTACAGAAAACTGAGGCGTGAATGAGGGCACAGGAGATTGAGCAAGATTGGAAAGTGATTTCAATTGAGACCAAATTAAACAGATATACTTACTGCATGGTGAGCTTTCCAAAGCTCAACCAGTGATTTTTTCTGAATCGTGGCCACAGATTTTGAAGTACTTGGCTTACCATGACATAGGTGAAGCTTTTCAATGTCAACAAGATTGTCAAACAAAGGTTGATATTTAAGTTGTTCTTCATTTGTCAGTTTGTGCACCAGAGGGGTAGTTGTAGATTGATCAAGATGTTGAAGGGAGGTTTTGTCTGGGTCCTCATTCTCAAGAGCTTCGGCATCCTCATCAAAATTCAAGAGATCAGGCAAGTTGGCCAAAGCAAAGAAGTAGTGGTCTCAAAAGACGTCCTTCTGATCTTTACTAAGACATTTCCATATATTCGAAACCTCTTGATTACGGCGAGTCCAGCCTTCCTTATTACCCGGCTGTGGAACTGAGACATGACATTAGAGGTGTGCAGAATGAAAATCAATTACAAGCCAAACTCATGGGGTTCCTTTAGTGGAAGACAACAAAAGGCCAAAGATTTTATCCATGGATTTGTGTGCTCTTTCTTGGCACCTTTGCCCCTGATCAAGATGTAAGAATTTTGATATGGTTTTATAAAAGATTCAATCAGTGAGAATTGAAAGTGATTGAGAGTGATAAATGAGTCTTACACTAATTTCCAGATAACCACTTCTGGAATTCCACCCATTAAGGCCTCCATCAACATCCGTTTCTCATACTCCAGACAAATGGTCTTGACAAGGGTTTGAATTTCTTGTGGGGCTCTACTATTCTTTGATTCTTGTTTTGCAATAGCCTGACAAAGGGTGACCAACTCCCAGCCGTCTAAGTGATCTTCAAAGTCATCCAGCTCTAGACCAGGATAGCAAGAACAAAAAACAACCGGCTCAATTGATGCCTCTTCAATGGTTTGGTTATCGACTGTATTAGTGTTGGGTTGAGTGTTGCTTTCTTCCAAAGAACGAGCTGAGGCTGAGTTCTGATTTTTTTCTTCTGCTTAGATTTAGATTTTTTTGATGGTGGATTGGTGGTATCCTGAGCAGAGACAGAGGGATCTTCATTTGTGTGATTTGATCTGTCTTCATTCATGCGATTTGATCTGGTGGACACCATTGTAGGCCGCAAAAGGTTTTTACTCAATACAGAAAGTGTTTGAGCAATGGAGGTTGAGTATAAGTGTTTTTGGATTGTATGAGTTAGACAGAGTTGATTTCCTTAATTGAATACATACCCCAACAAAATTAAAGTTCTCACATACCTCTATAATCACATACCACATACGCAAATCCCACTTCCTGGTCAGGAACTGTTGATTATTGACTTGAGTGAATTATGATCAACTTGAATTCTTGTATTCTGGTGCTTGCATAGAAAGCAATAGAATTGAGAGACATCCTGATGAGAAATCAATCAGAGGATCAACAGTGTCTGTAGAGGAGTGTGGGATGAGCCTGGCGCTTCTCTAGAGCACATGCTGTTGTGGTTTAGGAAAGAAGTTGGAATCTGGCTTTATAAGATCTTTGAATCGAGTGTCGGACATCTGGAAGGACAACATTCAAATATTGTGGCTGAAGCTGGAGGAGACCAAGCTATTGCAATTATGTGTCCCGCTATATCCAGGTTTGAATATCACGTCTACAAATCCATGTCAATACCTGACCCTGTTGATGCACCTATTGCTATAAGAACGGATTGAAAGAAGAAGCGATTGAAAGTTTGGTCAGTATATATGAGACTCGACACGGGTTTGTGAAGGAACTTCAGTTATTGCTGTCGAGTCGGCTGTTGAATGTGAAAGGTTTTGATGTGTCCATGGAGGTGAGCATATCTATACCTCACTTGCAAAACTTAGGATCCTAGTACTTACTGAGCTATATCAATGTCAGCACATGGTGAGGATTGGCTGCGACTCTTGATTCAAGGTTACAAGACTTTCCGCTCCCACACTGAGTAAAGGTTGAAACCGTGAGTAGCTCAGACATAGAAATCCCTTTTGAGGTTGGGTGATCACCAAGGTTAGAGATCAGAGATTGACAACGTAACATTCAAGCTGCTTGTAAGGGATAGGAGTATCAGGAAACCACCATCAGGATATCAAGTTTGGAATGGTTAAGGTACCCCAAATCATCAAAAGCACCAAAAGAAAAGATATAAAGTTACAACAAAAAGTGCCAAAAGATAGAACAGCCCTATGCAAGACGCACAGAAGATAATTATAGACGGCAGCATAACATGTGTTTGTCATTTGCAAAACACATGAGGGACTGAACTGCACCTATTTTTCTCATTGGAATAAGATGAAATAAGCCACGTCTCTTAATACCAGAATTGAATACCCATTCTTCACGCCAGAAAGTCAAGCTTGTGAAGATTAGATTTCTACTCATATGAATTCATTCAGATGAGCAGTGAATAAATGAAGTCTGAATGAATGAAGTCTCAAGAAAACCTTACAAGAATATTTTTATTGCTTTGCAAAACTTGTTAATATGTGTTTGCATCACATATTGACATTGTTTACCACATATCAAAGTATGAGACATGTTGTTGATCAATCTTGAGAAATGATACATCTGATTCAATGATATATGTGATTCTACCTCAATCCCATATTGGAACTCCTACAGTTGTTTTGATTGATGGATGATAATCAATGAATTCTTACAAAAGCCACGAATAAATGAAGTCTTACAAAAGCCACGTCATGTCATTTTGAAAATTGATGGATAAGATAGATGAAGTCTTACAAAAACCACATCATGTCATATTGAGAATATTTTTATTATTTCTTTTCAATAATATATGTGATTCTACCTCAATCCCATATGATGGAACTCCAACAGCTGTTTTGATTGATGGATGATAATTGATGAAGTCTTACAAAAGCAAAATGATCTTTCTCCCTATCATATAAAATTCAATCATCACAAACAAATGACAAGATGTCTGGATATGTGCCTGTGCACCTGGCCTGTGTATGTGGAAGCATCTTCATAAGAGTGTAATACAAGGGCTCAATCATCCGGTAGTCCGTCATTGCAATCAGTGGAAGTTCTTTTGTGCAGATGGATGCACAGATGGCTCACTGTTTATTTTTTTGATTGCCTGTTTATGCAAATTGCATGACAACAATAAACCAATTTCTGATTGGCTAATTTTTTGATTGTACCTCATTGTACTCAATCTTTCATTCACAGTTTACACAACCCTGAGTCAATATCCACTATGGTCTTACCTGGACATAATATCCCTCTTCAAGGCAAGTGAGAGAAGAAGCCAGCCAAAGCACCAGAGACCGCTGTCAACCAACGATTTGCATTACTACAAAATCGCGAAAGGCAAGCAGCCAGATCAGCACTTGTAGCATTGGCCCGTCCACCACCCGTACTTCAGCCTCAACCTCAACCTCAACCAGATCCTGAAGCGCACAATGAAAATCGATTTGACGCTCTCATTATGGCCGATGGAGACGATCCGGCCTATTCTAGCAACAAAGAAGTGGTCAACCCTCCAGCTAATAGGAGGGACTACTATTGCAGTATCACTTATCAAGAGCAAAATCTAAGGGAGGAGGCCAACTGGCGGGTAGTCCTTCAAAAGGTATTCCATAATTTCATGACATGTTGTCATCAGACATATCAATGGTGTGATCAAAACTTATGGAATCAAGATCTCAATCCTGACTGCAAGTGCAAAGATTGGCAAAAGCAAACAGTGGTCATTGATACAATTGATTTTGAAAGTGAGACAGTGAAAATCAATTGACTAGTATGTTAGCATGATATTAGACTGAATTCCAACCTTGCGCAGGCCAAAAGACGTTATCTGTCAAACTCTGTGATTGCACATCAGACTTGGTGCAATTGGTCCGTCTTGGCTACATGGGTTCCTCACCCAGCTCCCCACAAACAGCCTTTTCTATCCGTCTCCTCCGCTTTCTTCACATATTATGGAAACATTCAGGTATTCGGTTGCAATATTTCACGGAAACAATGGACAAATATCTGGATCCGCAAAATTCCTTGTTTGTAGTTTTGGGTACTGATGAGGTCTGTCTGTATTTTTTATCAACAAAACCAGAATCCTTGTTGAAATAAGTCATTCATTACAGACGCGAGACTTGCGTTGCTGCTTTCCAGCAGCAGTTGATGCATACCGAGAGATGCTGCGCATGGAAGATGAGCTTGCATCTTTGGCTCTTTGGCTAACTCCTCTCGATGTTCTAGCAGGGAATTGTCCCCCTTGTTTTGGTCCTAAGGTCACTGGTAAGAGAGCTGACAAGCCAGACCACATTTTCTGCCTTGATCCAAATCTTCAGCAACAGAGGCATCTATCTGCAAGTGCTGCCTGGAGAGGAGATACCGGAGTTTTGCCTTTGCTGTTCCTCTCACCAGCTAATGTTCTCTCTTGGAAAACCAAGATGGAACCGGTGAATCAGAAAACTAACCCTGAACAACCCGTGGACGATGTAGTCATGAGAGTGTTTCATGATGATACTTGTCGTGTGATACTGATTATTTGAAATTACATGTATGCTGGTCATAGGACCCTTGTAGTGCCCAGCATACAGCCACCAATGACACTTGAGGAAGTCAGACCTGCCGTGCTTGTGATGAAACGGGCTTAATGGGAATGGCCTGTTGTCATGATAATCTGTTAAAATTCATTAACATTGTTCAATCAGGGGAACGGTCATTTATGTCAATATAGTTTCAAAGGATATGACTAACAATTGCTGAGTTCTGTCCATTGTAGTGGTTATTACCCTCTGGCAATGCTTGACTGGATTCTTCAAAGTACTACTGACAACAATGGGAACGGTCCTTGATTTGGAGTCCTATACGACATAGGATGTAACCTTGAGAAAAGTATCATCAAGGTAAACCATCAAGCATAATAAGATACAAACATATACAACACTGAAATTTTGATCTCTTGGAACTAGCGAGAATTTTTCGCCAAAGAACGAAGAGCTGGACGCTTAAAGTTTGGCACGAGTGTTTTTCACTCTTACGTTTATCAATGGGCTTGTCAGTTGAATTACAACCTTAGGTTGAATGATGATTGGGGGCTTTCTGATGGCAAAGGTTTAGAATGGATCTGGTCCAGCCTTGCCTCATTAGTTGGTGCTTTGATACTCAACCAAAGCCCACAGGCTTTGTTCTTTGGCTCTCCGGACTCGTCACAACAATGAAGGTAAACGGAAAAATGCTAGTGAGTCATTTTTCTCTCAATTGCTCCCTGGAATAATAAACTCACTTGGAACTGTCACCATTGAAAGTAAAATGGGCCGCTACACGGTTCAAATCTAGTCAGAAACTCAATGTCCAGAGCACGGAGAAGCTAAACATGTTGCAAAGATTTAATGCAAGATACACACAGGAATATCTCAAAGGCCAGTGGAACAGGCAAAGAACTTGCCAGCTTTGTGCAATTGTGACTGATGATTCAAAGGTCCTAAATCAAAAAATTGCTTGTCTGGTGGACCTTGAGGAACAACACCAAGAGGCCAAGTTGAGCAACTCCAACTGACAAAACGCATGACCATATTCTGAGTGTAATGTAACCGTTTTTTGCCCTTCAGTGATGATTTGAGAGTGCTGCGATCAAAGCCAAGAGGGCGTCTAATGGCTTCGGAGAAACAAAAGATAAATCATCTTCCTGTGACGCTGCTCATCATTGATGAGCAGATTGATGAATTAGTCAACAAACTTGGGGGGGATCAGTTCAGGGACATGCCAGGGGCTTCAAGTAAGCTACATCCACCACCGTTCAACTAACAGATATTACATGTACTGATTGTCCTGATTGAAGGTCCGAAGGGCAGAAGGCTCATCAGGATAAGATTGTCAAAATCTAAACTCTCTGGGGCAAAAGTAGATGTTTTCAAAAGTCAGAGGAGGAATGATGAAAGAGAAGGTTCAATAGCTTAATCCAATTTTTTCAATTACAATGAAGCATCTCTTGAAGAATTAAAAATTAGCCAACAAAACATTAATCTACAATTTTTGTGATAGGTACCCGGATGCAACAACAATCCAAAAAAAATTTGAGAGACAAAAAACAAGTTCTGAAGGATAAGTACAAGATATTTTGTGGTAACGTGGAGAAATTTAATAACGAATCTCCATCACCCAATCCAATCGAGTGTCCATCATTAGAGGAGGTTCAGGCGTTATCATTGACTGATCCATTTTGGGACATGGGTCAGCTGACCCATCCAGGTGAAGCTTGGGCTGTTGATCCAAACACTCGAGAAGGGATACAAGCTTACCTCAATGCAAGTCATTCTGAAGATGAGCTACACCAAATTAGTCGTGAGTGTAGGCAAGCTGTGAAATGGGCTCTTAATATGCAAGAAAAACTTTCAGTCTTGTCAACGGCCCTAAAACTCAAATGTCAGTCCCATGGTTTGATAGTCTCAAAGCTTGATAGTTTTGTAGGGAATACTGAACTTCATTTACTCACAGACAGTGACCCTGAGTCAATCCCAAACCAATGGTTAACAAACCTGCTTACTCATACAGCAGCAACCCCAATACAACGTCTAGAGATCAGCAAGAAGGTCCTGAGGTCTCTTCACTGGCGTATCAGCCAAGATCACGCCCGGTTGTGTATGGTCTGGAATGTCAAGATGGGTGATGTGATGAGTAAGACAAGGAGGTATAGCCAGCTGTCTGCTGAGGAAGAAGGTTTGATCGAGATGAGATGGGCTGCTTTGGTGAGAGAAAGCAAGCTGGTGTCGAAGTTGGCTACCCAATCAGATATTGTGGATGCAACGCCCCTAGACAAAGTCAAACTCAACTTGTGTATGCTTGAAATGAACAACATCAAAGAGGCTGGAGATAATGATGTGGACCAATCCGATGCAGGGGACTTGAATGATGTCAGAGAAGAATTTGGACGTGATGAAGCTGAAGTTTATTGAATTGAACGTTGATGAATGAAGGTGGCAAAAGTCTGTGAGTATGTTTAACGAGAGTTGTTTAGTTTGATTAAGTTGATTAAGTTGAGGCCATGTACTGTTGTGATTGAACCATTGTGATATGGCCAGGCTTTTGTTTAAATGATACAGGTCTTGGAGAGGGCTCAGCTTGAGCCTTGCATTAAATATTTTTCATGTGTTACTTTTGATCAATTTTGGGGTGGATGTGAGGTATATACAATTGAGAATTACATATGACACAAGTTCAGAGCGCTCTGAGGCGGACTCAGAGCAGTAAGAGTGGTAAGAAAGAAATTGCTCAGAGCGCTCTGAAAGATGAGGTAGAGCACTCTGGGGACCAATCCAGAGCGCTCTTCAGAGCGCTCTGAGGGGGACTCAGAGCAGTAAGAGTGGTAAGAGATGGCTCAGAGCGCTCTGGGGACTTGTCATTTTTTTCTCATTTTCTTGTCAGATGTAAATTTCAAAGAAATTAAAAAGGAATGTTTTTGAGGTATGATTGTGTGAACAACTTTGAAAAAATGATGTTCTTGGTGACTTGATGATGTAAATGAAGATGCTCCTGAGCATCTGACTGATCTGAGCAGAAAGTCCAACTTCCCAGTCGGTCGTGTTGGACACTGTATGACTGACTCAGTCGTCTCTTTGTACAGGTGCCACAGGTGTTGTTAGTTAAGGGGTTGAGTTCATGAGGCGCTATCTTTGGCTTGGGCCATAAATTTCAATCAACTCTGCTAAATCATGCACCAAGACTTCCAAGGAAACGGTAACGGTCTTGTGATTGATCGACTTCAAGTGAGTTTGACCAACCTTGAGGAGATGGTTCTCAAGGTAAAGTCAAGATTATCCTTTGTGAGATTCTTGAATTCCTTCAAATTTTACACACCAATTTTTGCTCTCAGCATGTCTTAACTTCTATCATTCTGACACCCATCATCTTATTTTAGTGTTTGACCACCAAGAATAACTTGAATATCAAAAATCACTGCGGGTCCCGCGTATACATATTAATTATAAGTATCTCTTTGAGAATCTGCTCTTACCGGTGTAGAACTCCTACGCAGTCTAGCGTAGGCTGAGCCGGAGAGGGGAAGAATCACCACTTGTAAAAAAAGCGGGTGAAACTACGGGTGCTCTTTAAGCTGCCCTCAACCTATGTAAATTTTGATGGGCAATTCCAATATGCTTCCTTTGTTATTTAAAGGTTTCCCGAAACCTAATGGGATCCACGCGGTTGGATGCGCAGGGTTTGGCGGAGTAGAATGATACTACACACAACCCTATGTAGGGTTGTGGTGCAGATGAGAGGGAAAGTCGAATTTTCTTGATGTACTGTTACAAGTGTAACAGATTTGAACAAATCCGGGGGTGGATTCCCGGACACGCCTGACCCGGCCCTGACTTTGATTTACGGGTTTCGGGGTGTCGATTTTATCCTTGGCTTTGGTCGACGGTCTTCAACCTAGCTCAGCAAAACTATCTCTTTAGTACAACAACTTCAACTTATTTATTTATTTTCTTTGTAAGTCCTATCCTTTCTTCTTTAACTCTTACTTCTATTGCCTCTTCTTTAGCTAACAGTTTGATTTTTCCCCCTTTCTTAATAAAAAAAACTCTTTCAATAATAAAAAAACTATTTCTTTCCTAATAGTTAACAATCGATGCACATGGACTCTTACTAACACTTTTTTTCTTAGATACACTCCTCGATCGATTTTCTCACACACACCCAAAAACGAACGGACACACACCCAAGATATCCCCCTTTTATATTAATTCGACCCCACCACCCACAACTCGACCATCCCCTCTCGTTTCCCTCGTTGTTCACCTCCAATTCTGACTTTCCTGATTCTCGATTGAGTTTATGCACCCAAGTAAGTGTTCTTCCTACTCTCTGATTTCTTTCGCTCATCCTTTTCTGTTTACTAACTTTCTTTTAATTCATTCGATCTTTTTTTTTTTTTTTGTCGTTCGTTTACTGTACTCAACCTAGATACGAGCGTTCCTTCGCTTTTCCCTTTCCCAATCCAGTCATCACTTGCTCTCTCACTTTTAAAGCCTCCACTTCCCTCGATTACAATTCTAACCTCTTCAGTAAGTTCTCCCATCTCCTTCCCCTCGCACTATCTCTTTTTATCCTTAATCTTGAACTAACTTGATCCTTGTTCTTAGATCTCTGTTTACTTCTAGGTTCCCTTCGATTCACGATCTGGCCTTCGACTCCATTTATTCTCCTTCAACTCTAACCTCCATCAACTCCCATCCGCTTCTGTTTACTTCCTCTAGGTTCTCTTCGACCGATCTCAATCCCTCTAACTCAGCTCCTTCTCCAAGCCTCCCCTAGTTTAGATTAATTGGTCGATTTAGTTCAAGGTATGTCCCATTCCTTCTTTTTCTTCTTGCTCATCTTGTTCTTGATCCGATCTGACTATATCCGTTCTTCCCCACCTCACATCACCTATCTTGCTCAAGTTGTAAACCTTTCTCCTAACGCTAAGGCCTCCACCACCCTCGATCTCTTCTCGCCTTGGCCCTCCTTCCTCCCGTTCCACCTTCTTCAAGATTCGACCGGCCGATCTCGTTCTAGGTACGTAATCCTTTTTTTTATCTTGTCTAATCTTATCACCCTCTCCTTTTGATACTAACTTAATCTCTCCTTTATTTCATTCCTGTTTGATCGCTTTTTAGGTTCTTATCACCTTAATCCTACTTTCTCCGTCACCCTCGATCATGGCCCCACTTTTTAATTTCTTAACTTAGATCAATCGATCTATCGATCGGTCCTCTTAGTTCATGGTATGTCTTCATTTTTATTTCTCTATATCTCGCATTTCCCCTCTTAACTTTACTGATCGTCGCTCAACTCCTTTTCTCTTGCCTTCTAGATCCTACCCTCCACTCGCCTTTGAAATTCTACCTTCAATTTAGATTGATCGGCCCTTTTGGTTCAAAGTACATTCCCTCCTTTTTCCCACTTTTTATAATAACTTAATAATAATGTTTTTTACTTGTTTGTTCGATTTCTCTTCTTCTTTTCTCATTTTTTTAAGGTTATGATTTGTATGCAACATTTGAACTAGTACTGATGATATATATATATATATATAAAAATGAATTTAAACTAAAAACTGTGTGATCCCTACAGAGCATTTATCCGCTGTGAGTTAAGAGCCAAGGTTTATGAGCCGGATCTGAGAGACATGAGTAGTAGAACCTAAACAGGTTCTACTCCTTTAGATGAGTATACAAGAAGAAGGGGGGATAGCGGAATTTATCACCACATCCTCCCCCAACTTCGTATTCGTCCTCGAATAACCGATAGCTTTATCTAGTCATCAATTTTTTTTTTTTTTTTTTTTTTTTTTACTCCGATTTAAATCTTTCCATTCCGAGCCTCTTTCAAAGGTTTGTCTTGTTTGTTTTTTTTTTTTTTTTTTTTTTTTTTTTTTAACTCCCTATTCAATACCAATGTTAATACTACTGTAGCGTGATCGCTAACTATCTTCGTTCGATCATTGTCACATGGTGTTTAATTTGACCATCCATAGTTCTCTATTGTCTATAACGCTCCTATCTACCGTTTTGAAGCCGATCCCAACGTTTTCACAGACAACAAAACAGTTCGTAGTTTGTTGTTAGTTGATGTCTTGAGGAGCTTAACTGATTGTTTTTGTTATTTCTTTTCAATCTAGTTATTGTGTCATCCTAGCACGATGCTCAATATTAACCCTACTCCACACCCAGCCGAGTGTGCTACGTGTTTCGAAGCAAGTCGAATATGTACTTGGATTGTCTTCGAGTCCTCAGTACGCCCGTATCACAACTGTTGTGATCAGTGTGCTCGCCGCCACTTAGAATGCGGTGAGTTCCCCTTATAATTTCCTTAAATAATATATATATATCTTTTGTCATATTTGTTTAGGTCTTCTTTGAGTACTAATGAATTCTCCATGATTTGTAATCTTGTAGACTGGCCAGAGTCTCCGGCTACAGACTCCAATGGGGACATAGTAGTTGGTCCTCCCCAGGCTCATCCATACGTGCCTGGTCCCATCAATGAATCAGATGCTGCCCGTCGGGCTCGAGTAGGTGCTTGGGAATGTAAACCTGATAAGCCCCCTAATGCAAAACTTCACTCCTCATGGCGTGAAGACTTGTTCATTTGGAACAACCGTGGTAATACTCCTTTACCGCCTCGAGCTCCCAGCTCCAAACCTCACCCTGTTCCACCTCGTCCTACTCCACCTCGTCCTCCAAAAACTCCTAAGGCTCCTAATCCCCCCCGTCCTGCTAGAGAGTCATCAGTCCCAGCCATTGTCATCCCAGAAACCCCTCCCCCAACTCGTCCTCCCCCCTCAACAAGCACCCCCACCTGTAGTACCAGTTCCAACCCCTGTTGAGACTCCAGTGGTTCCTGAACCTGTCATCAATATGACTTTAGATGAAGTTGTCAGCGCTTTTGTGAAGCGCTATGGTAAAGATGCTGATACTGTTTGGTTTACTGAGAAGATTAATGAAATGGAGGAAATCCGTAGAGTTGGTAAATTTACGCCTAAAATTTCTAACTTTGATTCTACTATTCGTCTTACTGAGTCCATGATGGACACCTTGTATGATCACTGGGCTGAATATGATCCCTCTTCTGAAGCTGAATGTTCATCTCGTGTTCATGTTGTCAGAAAATTCAAGAAACTTGTAGCTGTCCACTTCATTACTGATCCTTCTTCTGATACTACTGACTCTTCCACTAACTCGTCCTCCACTGATAAAGGCAAAAAGCGTACATTCAATCAAGATTAAATAAATTATATGTTGTTGTTTCCTCTTTATATTTTCTTTTCTGTCTTTTCTGCTAGTTAGTTCTGTTGAATTTTGTTATCCTTTTCTCGTAAAATTACTAAATCCAAAAAAAAATCTTATGAATAAAGTTGTAGTAGGAAAATTATCTTAGAAAAAATAGTGCATAATATAAAAGACCCATTCTACATGGAATAACCAAATGTTGCCCTGATGTCTTGAATTTCGTGAGCCACCTCCCCCAACTTAAATAAAAAACCTCTACATCATAATACCTTTTATCTTACTAATTCTAACTAATATAAATCCCTTCTCATCTTCCGTACTTAATAAAATTTCTCTACACTCTTGCATAATTGTAACCTGTAACTTTTGCGATATTTTGATAACTATTTCTTATTCCCGTATTTCACTAATTTAACTAAAAAAAAACTCTCCAAGTAACCTCTATCTAGGCCTTGACAATAATAATTTCACACCCATTGAATTCCTTTCCAATTCTAACTTGTACTAATTCGCAAGAAATAAATATATCTTCATATCCAAAATTTACCGCTCTAACTAAACTTGACTGATGAGATGTCCGCCCAAGTGCGTACTCTGAGTAAAACTAAAATATTGAGTCTTCAATTTGTAAGGTAAAAAATCTTCCGCAGTTGTAATCGTTAAGTTGGTTGTTTTTACTATTTTGATTTTGATTTTCATCCACCACCCTCAACACCCCAAAAGCGAAAAAGAAAGAAAGAAACTGCTGTAGTAGTAACCATTATGAGTATGTAATTTATATGTAATTGTATGTAATTGCTGTTGTTGTTTAATGTTTGATGTTCAGCCTATCCCCTAACCCCCTACTACAGACTTTAATTGATGTAATATAATTTAAATTGTTTTGATTATTTAATTTGACTTGATTTTTGAATTGTAACACTGCCATTCTAATTTAACTAACATATCCGCCACCCTCGTCTACCCATTCCGTCCCCGTAAAAAAAGAAAGAGAAAGAAGAAACATATCCATGACTTTGCGCACTTGATAAAATTTTAATGAGTGAAGTTTTGTATTTGTACATGATTGTATTTTGAAATTCTTAAAGAAGTGTAATATATATGTAGTAACAATCCATTTTGTTTATTTATTTGACGTATTGAATTGTAATGTTTATTGTAATTAATTTGTCCCACCTCAGTCCCCCTACTACAATTGTTTAATTTGTTTTATACTATCCTACCAGCCAACTAATCCTCCATCCTCATCTATCCTGACCCGTCCCCATAGAAAAAAGAAAATAGAAGAAAGAAACATATCCAAGTTTGATTTGTACTAATTTGATTGTTCATAATGTATTTATTTGTGATTTATTTGTATTTAGCTTGATTTGATGATTTTACTGTATTTGTTATATTTGTTGCACTTTGTATGTAATTCGATTTGTTTATTTGTCTTTAATTTGTAAATTTGATGTTTTGATTGTTCTTGATTTAATGTACTATATTGTAACTATTTTGTCTATCCGTTCTTACCAACTCTCCACCATCCTCGAACGTCCAAATCCAACCACTGAAAAAGAAGAGAAAAGAAAATATAAAAGAAATAATAATGAGAGTAATTTTGAGAAAAATGATTTTGATAACTAAAGAAAAGAAAGAAAGAAAATAAGAGAAGTTATATAAAAAAACTTTTAGCAGTAATCCATTTTGTATGTGTTATGTAATTTGATTTTGTTTAATTGTTGATGTATGTAACTAGTTCCCTTCCCGTGCCCCCTGCTAAGATTGTTTAATAGTGTAAAGTATACGAAAAGAAAGAAAGAAAGAAATAGAAAGAAGAAAGAAGAAACAAGAGAAAGAAAAGAAGGCCCCTTTACGAGGTAATTTTAATTTTTGAAGTAGTATACCAAATTCATTTAATTTATTTGAATGTTGAATTTTGATTTTATTGATTGTATGCCCACCCCTACCCTACTACTTTTGTTGTTTGTTGTTGATTGTAATAATTATCCATTCCTGCCATCATCCATCATCCTCAACTATCCTATCCCACACCCCCCTTAAAAATAACAGAGAAAATGATAACTAAGAAATCCACCATTATATCCCCTCATAACACTAAGTCCAACACCCCATTATAGTGTACAATCCTTCACCAAAAGAAAGAAAGAAAGAAAGAAAAAGAGAAACATAACCACAACATAACCGCAACCAAAGAAAGAAAGAAAAAAAACTGAGATGTATATTTTTGTTTATTTAATTATTTATTCAGAATTACCCCCACTACCCAACTCCTCCTCTTGAAATTCTTCTTGTCTGGAAACCGCTGAAACTCCCCTTGGAAAGAACCTTTTGATATGTTCCGCCGCAACTCTTCTACTTAATACTGTCCCATCCAACTCCTCTAAGATGTATGAGCCTCCTGGATACTGCTCTTTTACTCTGTAAGGTCCATTCCACCTATCTTTAAACAATTTTCCCCACTGTGTCTCCAAACTTTTATTATAAACCAATACCAAATCTCCTGCCTCCAATGATCCCCGTAACCTGTGTGCATTCTTTTCATCCCAATATATCACCCCATCTGTCCTAGCCCTCATCATCCGCTCATATGCTCTTGTTAACATCTCCTCTCTTTGCTCTAATTGCTCCACCCTAGCCATCAATAACTCCTCCCTGGTAGTAACTTTATCCCAATCCACTCCAAGAAAAGTACCTGCCTCCACGTCCACTGGTAGGATTGCCTTCTGATTAAAAAGAACTTCATAAGGTGAATATCCAGTTGTCCTCTTTGTTGAGATCCGATCTGAGAACAACACCAAAGGTAATTTCTCTGCCCATTTCTTTCCATCTTCTCCACACATTTTTACCAAAGTATCCTTTAATGGTTGATGTCCACGTTCCACCATTCCTTCACCTTGAGGCCAATAAGGAGTTGACTCCCCCAACTTTGATCCTGACATCCGCACTGCTTCCCTTAATTCTGCCTTGAACTCTGGTCCTCCATCTACCGTAAAACATTTTACCGCCCCATATCTCCATATCCATTCCTTCAAGATAAAGTCTGCCACCACCTTTGCCGTCAAATTTTGTAATGCCTTAGCTTCTACCCATCCTGAAAGATCATCCCTTGCTACAATTAAATATTTGTATTTACTAGTCTTGATGTGTACTGCATCCAAGCTGACTCTTCCAAACACAGTTGTTTCTCCCGTAGCATGTCCCTTTTCCTTCTGAGTTCTTGGACTCCTCCTTTGACAAGCCTCACACGACATAACCCATTTCCGTACATCCTCCTTCATCTCTGGCCACCAAAATCTTATCAAACATCTTCTGTAAGTTTCCTCTACTCCTCTATGCCCCATCTCCTCATGTAATCTCTGCAATACAATTTCCTGTCCGTCTTTTCTTGAAACCACCAATCTTCCGCATGGTACTCCTTTCTTCTTCAATCTTCCCCGTTCCACATAAAATGTTGCCACTCTATTCTGAACCCATTGGAAATCTTCGTCAGAACAACTGCCGGGTCTCTTGAACGTCTTTAAGAACTGCTCCAAATATAGCCATAACCCTTCTTGAGTCCAGGGTTTGAAGTCATCTATGTCTTCATCTATTGTCGAAACTGGGAAACCTTCATGAGGTGCAATGTCCTTCTGTTCTTCATCAAAGTCTTCTCCTTCTGATGCTGAGTCTTCCCCCACTGGTCGCCGTGAGAGTCCATCTGGCATTCCAAAGCTCTTTCCTGATTTATGGACAATGTCATAAGAGAATAGTTGAATAAATGCCACCCATCTGGTCATAGGTGCATTTGGTAAAGTTGGTCTGTTGATCATTTCTATCAGAGACTTGGCGTCCACCTGAAGTTCAAAGTGTTGTCCCCACAACTTGCTCTGGAATTTCTTCAGTATTCTAGCCACTCCACAAAGCTCCAACTTTGGCTGAGAGTATCTTGATTCCACTGGTGAGAATACCAATGATTCGTAGAATACCGGCCTTGCCTTTCCTTGCTTATCTTCCTGCATCAATACCCCTCCTGCTGCAATCTGACTTGAATCCACCGCCAATATAATCTTTCCTGCTCCTTCTCCGTATTCTAATCCCTTCAACATAATGTCTTCTCCAATAATTTTCTTCAAAGTATCCAACGACTCCTGACATTCCTCCGTCCAGTTCCATTCTACGTCCTTCCTAGTCAACCTTCTCATAGGTGCTGCAATCTTAGAGAAGTCCTTGATAAACATTCTAACATAGATACACATTCCTAAGAACCCCAAGACCTCTGTTGTATTTGTTGGTACCGGCCAATTTTGAATTTTGTTCTTCTTCTTCTTTGAAATTGTCCTTCCTTCTTTACAAACTACATGTCCTACTATCTCCAGTGCTGGCACACAAACTGCAAACTTCTTTCCAGATACTGTAAGCCCAGCTTCCTCTATCCTAAACAGTACTCTTTCTAGTGTAATTGCATATTCCCAAATGAAACGCCTAATACCAGGATTTTCTTCCAGTACAGCATCGTCGTAAGTAGAATCAGGACCTTTGATTCCGCCGTCATCAATGAAGATACCTACGTTCTGTGGAATTTCATCTTGAAGAATCCACATCATCTGAGCTTGATACACTGCTACTGAGTTGGTAGCACCTTGAGGTAATCGAGTGAGCTGAAAGCGTCCCAAGGGTGTTTCGAAAGTTGTTAAAGGTCTTGAGAAATCCGCCAATTCCCTTTCATCATATCCTCCCATAATATCTCCTAATCCATAACATGCTCTCCCCGCAAAGGATTCCACAAACTCTTCTGGTGCTGGTGGCATTCCTGCATCCTTGATTGTTACTTTGTTTAGAGCCTGAAGATCATGTACCACCCGTAACTTGCCATCTTGTTTCTTGACACAAAATACTGGACTTGAGTAACTTGAAGATGATTGTTCATATAGACCTGTCTTTAAACGTTGGCGGATCAACTCAATGTATTCTGGTTTGATGGCTGCCGGAATTGGAATTGGCTTCTTCTGCCAAGGTTCGTGATCAATGACTGGTATAGCATAAGGGAATCCATAAGAATGCTTCAATACCCCTCTCTCTTCTTCACAGTACGCAATAGCTCCTTCTCTTAGTACCACTACATGTAACAACAACTTCCATTCTTCATCACTCAACCAATCCTCTGGTCCAAAGTTACACATCTTCAGCCGCTCCAATGTTGTCTTCTTTGTTTCTACAAAGTCCGGAGGATGCATTGTAAAAGGTGTCTTGTAAGGATCTCTAGACATTGGTGGCCTTTGTAAAGGTGGGTTGAGATGTTGAGGCATAGCTTCATTGACCGGCCGGACCTTCCTTGCTACTGGCTTGTATTTTGCAGCAAAACTTAAGATCTTCCCCTTCCGCCATCTTTCACATACTTCTGCTTGCTGTCTGATGTCAAACCCCTTGTTCAAAGCTTGCATAGTTTTCCATTCTCCTTCTTCCAGTAATCCTCCCTTGATTCCCCTTTCCAACTCTGATGTACTCCCCCCGTAATCCTCCAATTGAACACCACTACTTAAAAAATGAGACTGAGATAAAGAAGATTCGATAAAACTAAAAGATGAACTAAATTTTGAACCATGACATGTATTATCCTCCACTATATCACCCACGTACTCTTCCTCCCTTGAACCCATAGTTGAAATATAAGAAACTTGAGGCGAAACTTGAGACTGAAACCGAAACTGAGACTGAGACTGAGACTGAGAACTAAAATTACTACTAATACACAACCAAGTCCCCGTTTCTTCACTAGTTGGTGATGGACATCCAAGGGTACTTGGATTTGCTATATACTGAATGCCCATTGCTTCACCAACACTCTCTACAAAAAAGACTTGTCTTCTCCTGAGACTTCCTCCACATAGTCCGGAGCACCTCCCACATCTTCCTCTTGATCTTCCCATCTTAATCTTGCTAGCTGTGCTTGTACAACTGTAGTCCTTTTCTCACCCAAATCCAACTCTCTTTCCCAATCTCCTTCATCCGGCTGACAAATCGTAAACCTTGTCCATATTCCCCTTTCATCTCTTAATGTTAACCTTTCTCCCACTGATTTCCCAAATTCCATTCCTGCTCTGAAGTCCATGAGGAAGGGACGTCCTAATAAGATTGGACATTTACTTTCTTTGGCTATCCAAAAATGAGCCACCCCTTGAACTCTGGTTCCTACTACTACCTCCACAGCTTCTCCAATTCCAACCAATTCTGTCCGTTGTCCGCCAATTCCTCTAACCCCCGATCTGACAGATACCAAGCCAGTCAAACCTAACTCCTCTGCAACCGATTCTGGAAGAATATTGATTTGTGACCCTGAATCAACCAATGCCTTGACTCTTTTCTTCTTTCCTCCCAGCATGATGTCCAAATACCCCAAAGGGCACGAATACAGTACATCCTCGCCATCATCTTCACTTTCCGAACTTGTTTCTTCCTCCTCCTCCAATCCTCCAGTTGCCGCTCTCATAGGCTTGATGATCCTTGGAATAACCACTCGTCGTTTTGAGACTTGCTTCTTCATATGTTCCGCCAATGCTGGTGATATGGCACATAGTTCTCCCACTTCTGCTTCTATCTTAGTTTTCATAATTTTATCCACCACCTTATCCATTACTCCCTCATATCCCCTTTCCACAGGTCTCTCGAACCTTCCTTTCACTATGTCCTTCTTCTCCAATCTTGGTGCCACCACCGTTGCCTTCCTTCTTCCTTTCAACTGAGCCAATGGAATATCCTCACTACTGTCGTCCTCTTCATCCAATTCCATAACCTCATCTTCTACCTCCTCCGCTTCCTTCTGAATTTGAACCTTCTTCTTCTTTGGCGCTTCCACTGGTTCCGCTTTTCCTCTTCCTCTCTTAACTTCCACGTCATACACTCTTGTTCCTGCTCCTGCCATAGCTACCTTCAGACCTTTACTAGTAATCCCAGGTGCTTTCCACTCTTCTAAGACCCCACAGTTAGCTCGTAACTCCTGAACCTGAGCATCCCCATTAGCATCCTTAGTTAACATGCCTGTCACCACTGTCTTCTCTGGTATTGCTACAGCTGGTCCAGGTGGAGCTGAAGTTGAGTTGTGAAGGACTCCTCCTTTTGTTGCTGCAATCTTAGCTTGCTCTACTTGTAAAGAGTGATCTGCTACTACAGTCCGGATTGGTCGACTACTATCCCATCTGATTACTGCTCCATTAGATAGAATATAAGTATTGTTATGTTCTCTAACATATCCATCATTAATGTCCCGTTGTTTATCTGGGCACCTGTTATGACTATGACCTTCTTTACCACAGTAGTAACACATTATGGGTCCATCTCGAAATGGTCTTTCTTGAAACTCCCCACGGGGCGGTCCGTTGTTTGATGGTCCGTAAGGTCCGTTTGATGGTTGATTATTACCATTGTTTTGTTGAAACTGTCCTGATGAATTGTTCCATTGAGAGGTTGAATTGTATCCTCCTCTTCCACCTTGATTTCCTCCATATCCTCCTCTATTACCACCAAACCCTCCTCTTCCTCTATTCATTCCAAAGTTAGAATACTGCCCGCCGTTCTGATTGTTAGGACCTGGGCCACTGCCGTTGAAGTTCTGACCACCTCTGAAGTAATTTGAGGAGCTGAACTGCGGTGCTGGACCCCCTCTGTTCTGTGGTGGTGGTCCGAAGTTGTTTTGTTGTCCAGAGTATGAGTTGTTCTGGAAACCGCCATGGACTTGTCTGTTGGGGTTGACGGCAAAAGGTCTATTTATACCTTGTCCACTCCACGAAGCAAACTGTCGAACTAATTCACTGATTGTTGCTTCATCCACATTCTTTCCACCAATTTTCTTATTCAAGCCTTCCAACTTCTGGCCTCTTCTCTCCATATCCTTCTGTACTACTTTCTCTTTAAGCTCCTCGTCCTTCTTCATTTCTACTTCCTTCTTTCCTCTTAATTCCTCAAATACCAATTCCACTTCTTCCTGTACTACTATATGAACCGCCTTCTTGAGGACTTTCCATCCTGGCAACCTATGCCTTCCATCCTTAGTCTTCCTCAAATCTCCATCATCCCGTAGCTTCTCCTTGATCCTCTTCTGTATACTATCAGAAAACGCTCTATAGTAATGGTTGCAGATCTCATCCTCTGAATCAATATAGTCATACTTTTTGAGATATACTAGTATACTATCAAACTTATGTCGAAACCCTTCAAATTCCAACTTTGAATCTATACCCCCATTTCTTTCATATTCCAAGGTTAATTCCTTTAAGTCCTCTACAGTGTACTTAGGCGCTTCACGAATTGAAGCATACCTGTCCGTCATTTCTGACTTCAACAATTTCCAATTCCATTCACCTTCCCCCCAACCTTTAAGTTCTTTGATTTCCTCTTTTAGATCCTTTCCATTCACAAAGGCACAAACTTGCTTTGCCATGTCTATACCACCGGCTCCATCAACATCCGCAGCAACCTCAAAGTCCCGAAGAAATTTCTGAACGTCATCCCCACGATTAAATCTTAAATCTGAATCTTGAGGTTCAATTTTTACAACCTTCTTTTTGCTACTCTTGATTTTCTTCTTCTTCTCCTCCTCACTCTCCTCATCCGAACTTGAATCCTCCTTACTACTACTATCTGAACTTGAACTGCTACTACTGTAATACTTCTTCTTTCCTTTCCCTTTGCTTTTCCTCTGAATTCTCTCTTTCTCTTCTTTACGTTGTGACTCCTTCAAAGCTTTCAATACCTTTTCCATATTTTCTGCCTGCGTCCTAGCCTCCTTTAGATACTCCTCTGCATCCTGAATTGAAAGTCCTCCATTCATAACCATTCCTTTCACGTCTTCTATTGAAACCATTTCCTCCATATTCGTTCCATCTACCCCTAAACCTCTTGCTGTAACCCCATCATCCGATTCTTCTCCACTTTCCTCCTTCTCCCTGTACCCCAACTTTTCCGTCCTAGCTTCCCTTTGACCACCTTGCATATTGTCTCCACTTCTACTTCCTACTACCTTTAATGCCTTGTCTGCTGCACTTTGACTTGAACTTGATGCCTGACCAAGGTTGTTTTGAGATGACATATTGAGATTTGAGAATTTTCTGAATTTCGAAATGAGATTTTTGAGATATAATGATGATTGATGATTGATGAATTTGTTGATTTGTCGAAACCACAAAGCGGAAGTGCACCCGCAATGACGCAGAAGTTGTTTCGAATTTGCCCGGGCAGAGTCACCAGATGTAGAACTCCTACGCAGTCTAGCGTAGGCTGAGCCGGAGAGGGGAAGAATCACCACTTGTAAAAAAGCGGGTGAAACTACGGGTGCTCTTTAAGCTGCCCTCAACCTATGTAAATTTTGATGGGCAATTCCAATATGCTTCCTTTGTTATTTAAAGGTTTCCCGAAACCTAATGGGATCCACGCGGTTGGATGCGCAGGGTTTGGCGGAGTAGAATGATACTACACACAACCCTATGTAGGGTTGTGGTGCAGATGAGAGGGAAAGTCGAATTTTCTTGATGTACTGTTACAAGTGTAACAGATTTGAACAAATCCGGGGGTGGATTCCCGGACACGCCTGACCCGGCCCTGACTTTGATTTACGGGTTTCGGGGTGTCGATTTTATCCTTGGCTTTGGTCGACGGTCTTCAACCTAGCTCAGCAAAACTATCTCTTTAGTACAACAACTTCAACTTATTTATTTATTTTCTTTGTAAGTCCTATCCTTTCTTCTTTAACTCTTACTTCTATTGCCTCTTCTTTAGCTAACAGTTTGATTTTTCCCCCTTTCTTAATAAAAAAAACTCTTTCAATAATAAAAAAACTATTTCTTTCCTAATAGTTAACAATCGATGCACATGGACTCTTACTAACACTTTTTTTCTTAGATACACTCCTCGATCGATTTTCTCACACACACCCAAAAACGAACGGACACACACCCAAGATATCCCCCTTTTATATTAATTCGACCCCACCACCCACAACTCGACCATCCCCTCTCGTTTCCCTCGTTGTTCACCTCCAATTCTGACTTTCCTGATTCTCGATTGAGTTTATGCACCCAAGTAAGTGTTCTTCCTACTCTCTGATTTCTTTCGCTCATCCTTTTCTGTTTACTAACTTTCTTTTAATTCATTCGATCTTTTTTTTTTTTTTGTCGTTCGTTTACTGTACTCAACCTAGATACGAGCGTTCCTTCGCTTTTCCCTTTCCCAATCCAGTCATCACTTGCTCTCTCACTTTTAAAGCCTCCACTTCCCTCGATTACAATTCTAACCTCTTCAGTAAGTTCTCCCATCTCCTTCCCCTCGCACTATCTCTTTTTATCCTTAATCTTGAACTAACTTGATCCTTGTTCTTAGATCTCTGTTTACTTCTAGGTTCCCTTCGATTCACGATCTGGCCTTCGACTCCATTTATTCTCCTTCAACTCTAACCTCCATCAACTCCCATCCGCTTCTGTTTACTTCCTCTAGGTTCTCTTCGACCGATCTCAATCCCTCTAACTCAGCTCCTTCTCCAAGCCTCCCCTAGTTTAGATTAATTGGTCGATTTAGTTCAAGGTATGTCCCATTCCTTCTTTTTCTTCTTGCTCATCTTGTTCTTGATCCGATCTGACTATATCCGTTCTTCCCCACCTCACATCACCTATCTTGCTCAAGTTGTAAACCTTTCTCCTAACGCTAAGGCCTCCACCACCCTCGATCTCTTCTCGCCTTGGCCCTCCTTCCTCCCGTTCCACCTTCTTCAAGATTCGACCGGCCGATCTCGTTCTAGGTACGTAATCCTTTTTTTTATCTTGTCTAATCTTATCACCCTCTCCTTTTGATACTAACTTAATCTCTCCTTTATTTCATTCCTGTTTGATCGCTTTTTAGGTTCTTATCACCTTAATCCTACTTTCTCCGTCACCCTCGATCATGGCCCCACTTTTTAATTTCTTAACTTAGATCGATCGATCTATCGATCGGTCCTCTTAGTTCATGGTATGTCTTCATTTTTATTTCTCTATATCTCGCATTTCCCCTCTTAACTTTACTGATCGTCGCTCAACTCCTTTTCTCTTGCCTTCTAGATCCTACCCTCCACTCGCCTTTGAAATTCTACCTTCAATTTAGATTGATCGGCCCTTTTGGTTCAAAGTACATTCCCTCCTTTTTCCCACTTTTTATAATAACTTAATAATAATGTTTTTTACTTGTTTGTTCGATTTCTCTTCTTCTTTTCTCATTTTTTTAAGGTTATGATTTGTATGCAACATTTGAACTAGTACTGATGATATATATATATATATATAAAAATGAATTTAAACTAAAAACTGTGTGATCCCTACAGAGCATTTATCCGCTGTGAGTTAAGAGCCAAGGTTTATGAGCCGGATCTGAGAGACATGAGTAGTAGAACCTAAACAGGTTCTACTCCTTTAGATGAGTATAAAAGAAGAAGGGGGGATAGCGGAATTTATCACCACACCGGTCACTGGAATTTGATTGCAAACAATACACCCAATTCTCAGGTCCTTGTCAGTTTGTGCACTTCAAGGTGCGCACAATGCCTTGATCATTGTGCTTCTCCATTGATACTGAACGTCTACTGGGTTGTCTACAGAATGAACTCAATAATATACATCTTCTTTGTAGTGGCTCACTTCTCATTGCACGGAAATGTGAAGGCTGCAAAGACAGGGTTCATTTGTGACGTGCCAGCAGACAACAAACCTTCAGAGGGTGTCTGTTCAGGGGAGGGCATAAAACCAGACAGAGGTAGTAACTTGATACAGTAGACTCTGAGAAAACCAATACCAAAAAAATTGGGTCAAAAACTATTGTTTTTCGCCGAGTATTGGGTTTGTCAATGGAAATCTCACTGTAAATAAGAATTTATTGGGCCAAAAATGTATTGGTTTTCCAAGATTATCGCTTTTGACGGCTATTGGTTTTCTCAGAGTCTACTGTATACTACATTTTGGAGCGTGGGTATTCTCCTGTATATCCTGACTAGAAAGATACTCGGTCCTACTCTCATGCCACTCTGACAGCACTTACTGATTTTTTGTCTTGAATTTTTTTAGCTTTTAATGCCGGCAAACGTTGTGGTGATCAACACCTCTCTCTCCTTTCTGTCTTTATACTCATTTTAATGAGCCAAACCCACTCAAGGATTACTACTCAATACATTTTAAAGGCTGGCTCATGATTTTGGGTTCTCAGCTCACTGCTCAGTGGTCTTGGTTACTTAAAAGATCACACATTTATGTTTCAAAGTTCAACTTAACTTTATTACTACTACTTAAATAACACATACACACAGCACAACAAACTTAATCCAAGAAGGAAAAGCATCAAAATTAAGGATAAGAAGAAATAAAGTTGCGGAGAGAGTACAAGCGAAAAGAGTGGATAAAGTTAGAAGGGGTGTGGAGGATACAGGACAAGAGATACAAAAACAAAAGAACAAGACGTACGTAGAAAAGTTTAAAATTGAGGTGACAAGGGTAATCAAAAAGTGGGAAAGGATCAATTGAGAAGGGAGAGAGAAAAGATTTAAAGAATCAATAAGCAACATAGTTAGTAGAGAGAACTTAAACAAAAAAGGGTGTGATGATGAGATAGGATTAGGGAAAGAAGAAACTTACCAACAATATCAAGAGTGAGAAAGGGGAGAAAAAGAGAGATGTTGCACAGTAACACTAAACAATTGATCGATCTAAAACCTGAAACGAGATGTTAAGAACAAGAAAGTAAAGTAATGGGAAGAAACAAAACAAGACAGGGTTTAGTTAGACATCCAAATAGTAGATAGATGAGATTAGAAAAGAGGAGAAAATCTTACCTAAAAGACAAATACCAAGACCAATTGGTCAGATCTTGAAAAATAGGCCCCTGCTATTTGCCGCCCACCCCAGGCCCATATGGGCGCCATCACTTAGCGCCCATATTTCCATATAGGCGCCGCAATTTAGCGCCCATATAGCATCTACCCATATGGGCGCTGAATTGTGGCGCCTACCTGCACATGGGCGCTAAATTACGGCGCCTATGTGCAAATATGGGCGCTAAGTGATGGCGCCCATATGGGTAAATTTATATATGGGTGCTATAATTCAGCGCCTACATTATAGGCGCTGAATTATAGCGCCCATATGACTTCAACTGATATGGGCGCCATTTTTACGTGCTCATTTCCTGGACAGCTCAACTGTTCCAGACTTTATGGACCAAGTGCGCGCTAAATTTCACAACGCAAAGGGATCCAATCCAAAAAAACTTATAAAATTGAACCAAGTGAAAATCAAATCCAACACTTTGCAAAGATAAAGAAAATACAAAATCAACTCAAATCAATACAAACAGACATTCTTTTTTTTGAACTCCTGGTATTAACTCTTTCCGTAACTTCTTTCTTATCCTTAGGTGCTTCCCATGCCACCGTCTTTTCATCCCAAAGATCAAAGCAACTTTTCATAAAATTGTCCTTTTTCCAACTAGCAGCATTTCTTCCTATAGGCGCTGAATTCCAGCGCCCATGTCAAGATAGGCGTTGGATTCTAGCGCCTAGAGATATGGGCGCCAGAGTATAGCGCCTAGAGATATGGGCGCCAGAGTATAGCGCCCATATGCTCCAAAAGGGATGTAGGCGCCAAAATATAGCGCCTATATTCAAGTGGGCGCTATATTCTAGCGCCTACATGCCTTTTGGAGCATATGGGCGCTATTGCAAGATTTATAGCGCCCATATTGCCATATGGGCGCTAGATGACGGCGCCCATATGGGCCCCAGGTGGGCGGCAAATAGCAGGGGCCGAAAAATAAGTGATAAGTTGAAGATTGAGTAATGAAAAAGGGTGGACCAAAGGAGATGATAGATTAAGAATGGTGGAGGCTTGGAAGATCAAGAGAAGGAACACTAGAAGCAAACAGAAAAATAAGAAACAATGAGCAAGTTGGTTCAAGATCAAGGATACCGGAGATAGTGATAGGAAAGGAGATGAGAGAATGTACCAAAGAGAAGCTGAAAGCAAGGTTGATAAAGGAGATAGAAGTGGAAGAAATCAGTCAGAGGCGGAGCAAATCATAGATCAAAAGAAAGATCCCTAGGAGCAAACAGAAAATTAGAAGAAAGGGATCGAGTTAGTTCAAGATAAGATTAAGAAAAGCTAAGAAAAACTTACAAGAAAAAAAAAGAAGAGACCTTGGGATTGAGAGGGAAATCAATTGGAGCTGGCTAAAGTGTATCAAAAGTTACAAAGTAAATGAATTAACACAGAGTTAGTACAGGAGGACAAGGATGAGCAATAAAGAAAGGAAAGGAATTGCGTACCTCAAATTGAATAGAAAGTCAATCGAAGATCGTTGGAAGTCCGTGTACGCCGTAATATGAGTAAGAACGGAATAGGAGAAGGAATGAGAGGAGGAATGGGGGGCTGAGCTGTGGGTTGGAGGAACGAAATGATATAAAAGGGGATTGTATCAAGTGCCCAAGAAGAAGGGGGGTTTTTTTTGTGTGTGAGTGCGCAAACATCGTATTGTGTTTTTTTTAGTCCTTGTTGTTGTTTGAGTTAAAGTGCAAATTAGTTTTGTTACATTAGTCAATTGAAGAATCTAGAGGAAAAGTAGAAGGTGGAGCTTAGCTTTAATTATTAGTATTAAAAGAAAAGAGAAAGATATTTTTGAAAGAAAGAAAAGAAATTGTTACCTTAGTTTAAAGTTGTGATTGAGGAAGTATTAGTTTATTTAGAAAAGAAGGTTAAGCGTTGTAGTTTCTCTTGCTGCTGAGTTTGGTCATAAACAGGTCCACAAGTTGTTGAAAACAAAAAACCGCCATCCCGTGCCTCTTGATTCAAGTCAAGGCCGGGTCGAGTCAGGGCTCCGAATTCTTTCAGATCTGTACATTTGTTACATGTGCTTTTATCCGTGTTAACTTCAAATTCTACCTAACTTTGCAACACCGCCTCGTGTAGTGTTGTAAGAGGGATCATTGGAATCTGCCAGCTCTTGCGGATCTGTTAAAATTATTAAAATAGGATTACAGGAAATATTCGTAGAGATAAGATTTTGATAGAATTGTCTCATCTTACTTCAAAAGTAATATCAAGGTTGAGGGCAGCTTAAAAGCACCCGTAGTTTCACCTGCTCTTACAAGTGGGGATTCTTCCCCTCTCCGGCTCAGCCTACGCTGTGGAACTTATAGCACCACAAGGGCTATACAGTGCTTGAAGGGGTATAATCTGTAAATAATTAATCTACAGAAGATGCCTGAGACTGCCCCTTCTGAGAATCTTCAACAACCTGTACTTGGTTGTTAAAGTCTCCTGATAACAGAGAAAAATATCCAAAGCAACAATTACGCAACACTGCTATAGTGTTATTCCAGGAAGCTTGTAGCTTATAAGTCTTTAAAAAACATTCTCTTATTAATTAAAATAAGGGCAGTTTAAGTGAACTAAGACTGTATAGTAGATTTATAATGATAAAAATGACTACACTATATCATAGCTGAGAGAAAAGAAATATAAGTGTGGGACAAAGTGAAGGCCTTTATATACATGTTTTTCAAAAAATAAAATTAAATCAAAAAACCTTTTCAACAACTCTTCTTTTCACACTTATTACTCATCTCAATCCTTCCAACTCCCAACAAATCCCACCTGATTGGCTTATTTACTGTTGATCATCTTTATTACACATATACAACTTTAATTACTAGTGTATTCCAACTTGTAATGATCTTCATGCTGTGCTGTTGCTGTGTACATGTGATTTGTTTATATGTAATGATGATTAATGCTGTGGACTGCTGTGTGTAAAGATGTTCATTCATCTTCTCTTTCACTTTCACATTCTCTTCTTGTGTCATTTGCTGTGTGAATCAATTCTACATAGCGCAAATCATTGTAAATCATTGATCTTTGCTGTGTTTTATCTAATTCCAACCTGTAAATCATGTTTGTTGTTCATGTAATGCATAGTTTATCATGTAATATGATGTGTAATGTTAATTTTGACGTGTAAGTGGCTGTATTATGCTTATATACTGTCATCACCCATAATTCCTAGTGGTAGGTCACTAGTTATTTACAGATGGGAATGTCAAAATATTGGGGATGTACAAAATTTACATTGTGATGACGGTCCGGATATTTTTTATTATATTTCTCTTTTGTGTGTTTGACGTCATTACCTGTTTACCAATTATTTTTGTTCATTCCACTTTACCATTTCTCATCTTATTCGAAAATCTCCTCATCATTATCAATCTTAGTTTTTTAAAGCCCTCCCTTCCCTCCCTATTTAATTATTTTATTGTATTCTTTTGTTTATTCTTTGTTTATCTTATTCTTTTTTCTATATTACATATTTATATTTTTCTTACTGTGTTGTAACCTCTAGCCACCCCGTAGGGTGTAGTTGTTGGGATATGATGATTTAATTTATTCCTTTTAGCCTTAGTGCTAAAAGGACTTAGCCCAGTTTCACATTAAGTCTAGTTTATTATGATTTTCGTATAAGAGCTATGTTGACATTTCCAGTTGTTTACCACCTTTATTGTATTTTTTACATATGTATATTTTGTTTAATCTCTGTAACTCGTAAGTTTTGAGTTTTTGAAATTTCACAGCCCCCTTTCACCTGTTTACCACTCCTTTCACCAATTTTGGTTTTTGTCTCTCCCTCTCCCCTCTCATCTTTTCCACTCGACTTGATCCTCATTCTCTTCACTCGATTCAATCCTCAACAGTTTCTTTTCAAATTAAGATAAGTCTTCTTTTTCTTTATATTCATTCCTTTCTAAACTTTCTCTCTTTTTGATATACTAGAGAACACGCGGGCATGCCCGCAACTCTTAACAGGACATACATCTCTTCTCCTGAATTCATTCATTACCACGCAAACCTAATATAGGTATTGATTTTGGCAACCAAAAATATTAATAGAAAAGTAAATTTATTCTTTCTAGCACTATTACAAAAGAAAAGGTCTACATTGTACAATCTTATGCCTCACTCACATCTACCAAGTGCCTAACTTCTGGAAAACACTCAACCCCGGCTTTTAGGTTAACGAAGAAACTTATAATTTCTTCAAAGTCATTCCGTTCCATTCCTCTTATGACTATCCTCTTACAGTTTTGGTTGTAGTTTGGATATCTCGAAGCCAAATCTACGAGAACTATAAAGTTCTCCATGCCCGTAATTTGCAAACTATAAACAGGCCAAATCATAGTTAAATTCTTTTTCTGTTATAATTTCTCAATTATTCGATGACCCACCAGTTGTGTTGGTCTGTTTGTATCCGCATCTTATTGCCTTCATCAAGTCGATTTAAGTTAATCCTTCTCCAGTGACGAATGCCTCGAGAATTTGGGTTGTATACTTGCGCTCGTGCCGCTCCTAAAAGCTTAATCCTCAATTGAACAATTCTACTTAACGCATGGTTTTCTTTTCGATGGTTATCGAAATAGTCCCTTATTTGGTTCGCCTGACCTTTGGTAACACCTTCTATAAGCAAGTTTCGTATATTAATTACTTCAACCGGAAACCTTCCCGCGTAATGCAATAGTGATAGGAATCCGTTGAATCCTTCAAGTGAGTACCTGAATCTCGTTCCTCTAGAACTGTCAAATATCTGTTAATACCTAATCTGCTCTTAATATAACTTGACACTTACAGAATAATAGGTTTAGGGACATAAACCCTATCGACGTAACGATGAGTTGACTTGTTGAGAATTCCACCTCGAGTGCCAATACGATACCTCACCCTGGTCACCTTGATACGGGTTATTCTTTTAATCATCGCTAAGTAACTTGATAGGCCTGATTGATATTTTTCTTGGTGCACTTAGCTTGGTTGATCTTACAGAGGGATATTTCGGGTTCCTATTGAAATTGGGAAGAGTTATCATCAAGGAATGAGGATTGAGTTACGCTAGACAACTTACTTATGTATAGTTTCTGCTTTAGAAGATTCACTTCATTTTCTATTTTCAAATGACAAAAACACCTACTTCTTATGTAGAGTCAGGTTCAATGAACTCCGCTTCAAGTCTTTTCTCTTTTCTACTAATTACCTATATATTGTTCGACCAAATAGGAAGTTTTGGTTATGATTTGAAAAGGCTAGGTCACCCTTCTCAACCTGAACAATACTTTTTTATTTCGCTAATATACAAGTTTCAATATATGCCTCTTTAGGTAAGGCTAATTCCCCCAATTGCGTCTTTTCAATTTTTTCCATACAAGGAGTCTTGCTTTACATAGTAATTTGTATAATGCTCAGATATTATTTCCTTATTCTCCGCTTTTCGCATTTAGAACACACCAGTTCCTTCTTTAATTCTGAATACAGTCTTACCTCCCAAAACCACAATTGTTTCGTATTTCATCTATTATACCTATTAATCTAGAGGCGAAAAAAAACATCTGCTTTGGCAAGGACCAGGTATGCATATCATACTACACGCTCTATTAGTACTCGAACATTAACATATAACGCCAAATTTGGATTGGCCTAATTTTTCAACTATGAACATTATTTAAGTTTGTTGTATATTATTTATTGTACAAGATGATAGCCAATTCTAATTTCTTGCCTGAGAACTACCCAACTTTATTCACGTAAAGCATCCTTATAAACAATACTTTTCGTGATAGGTTCAGAAGCAGTAGTTGATAAGGAGACCATTGTCTCTTTCAAAGACTTACATCGTGATAGTGCCACGTACAGCTGCCCATGCGAAAATACAGCATCTGGCAAGAGAACGCCTACTTTACCTAGGGTTTGACCTTGTGATTTATTTATCGTCAGGCAAAACGCTTCACTAATCGGATATTGTTGCCGGCTGAATTTTACTGATAGCACTTCGTCAGGCTCATGAATCAACCAAATTTTGGGCAGCAAGATTACCTGGCCCGCTTTTGGTCCTGAAATAACTTGACACTGCAATACCTTATCCAAAAAATCAAGTACTATCAGCCTAGTGCCGTTACATAAGCCTTCCGCTACGTTTAAATTCCGAAGTAAGATGACGGGCAGCCCGCGTCGCAAGTACAATTTGTGCTCGGGGAAACCTGAAAAACTTGATGTATTCAAATATTCTTCCCCAATTGGCTCATACGCCGCCTCGTCCAAAACATCTAATGACGACGAACATAAAACTTCTCCTCCCAACCTCTGGCTTAACAAATGATTAACCTTATTAGCAGTTCTATTCAAAGGTGTAATGAGCATTCTTTCACAGTATAAGTCCGCAAGTTCCTCCCACGCTTCCAACGTCGCTAATCTACCAACTTGCCCATACAGCCAGTCTATAACTTTGAAATCAAGGTCTACGCCTGGGCTGACTATGTTCGTCTTAACATGTGCTATATTTATCTCAGCTTCTTCTTCGTTTTGTAGACTGCCAGACCCCAAGCGCAATAACCAACTCGCGAAATTGAATGATTCTTGTGTCTCATTTTCACCCGTTCCCAATAACCTGATGTTTTTCTTGAGGCTAAATTTTGCGATATGATTCCATAAAGGGGTTGCCTTCAAAGAGGCTAAGAATTGATCTCGTGATGTACCTTTTGGTACAATAGGTAGTGTTTGTCTAAAGTCGCCTGAAAAAATTATCGAAATTCCACCGAAAGGATTGTTGTTCTGCAACAGGTCCTGTAAACTTCGGTCTACGCACTCTATACAATGTCGATGTTGGGTTGATATTTCGTCCCATATTATCACCGTAGTCTTCTTTAATATTTTACTTGTTCCGTCCCGACCTGACAATTTGCACAATGAATTTCGATGGCACTTGAAAGGAATCTTGAAAGCATAGTGAGCTGTTTTCCCATTAAGGAGCAACTGAGCCGCTACACCCGCTGAAGCTACCGCTACCGTTTTCTGTTTTTTTGCTTCAAAGTAATTCAAGATGGTATTAAGTAAAAAGGTTTTACCTGTTCCTCCTGGGCCGTCAATGTAGGCCAGAATTTGTTCCCCCGCATCAATTTTTTCTACTATATGATTGAATACCTGCCTTTGATCATCGTTAAGTCGCGGTATATTAAGATCTACGTGAGCTTGGTAACTTTTTAACATTTCTTGTTCTCTATTTTCAACGTTTAGTAAGTTCGCCTGAAGATATCTCATACGGGATTCATCGTATGACGAAAAGCTTAGTGACTCCCAAATTCCGCCCATTATCTCAATGCTCTCCTTAAGGAGATATAGACCGTAATTGAGCACGTCTTCCCGTCGAAATGGTTCCATATATCCCATATTTCTTAACGTATATTCGCAATCGTCGGTTAAGGCTTGTTGGTGGTTTACCCAGAGTCTATCTGGATCTGACGGAGAATTGTGGACGAGAATGATAGCGAATAAGTCTCGAAGGTGTCTACCAGTCATCCAAGTCGACGCCTCCTTCAAGCACCAGTCGTAGTGATTATCGGAAACAAGTAGATCTAGTTTGGCAGCTGCCTCCCGGAACGTGTTAAAAATGACTCCGCCAACAGTTCGAAGATCAGTAAATGATTCGGCTCCTCGCACATGAGACAAAAGTAACCTCAAGAAAAACCTCTCGCCTTCTTTAGGTCCTACGTAAGCAATTCTTGTGGCGCAAGGAACGTTGTTAGACCTTGGCGCCCAAGTCTTTGTTCTCGTCCAGATAAAATGATTTGGTATCTCTTCATACAAGAGATCTCTAGCGTGAATTTTCTTCGAAGTTGCGTTTTCTTTATTTAAGCGAAAATACTCAGTTAAGGTAGTTTTACCACTGTTTTCAGAAGACACGAGGTCTTGGGCTTCTCCGTTGTCCCAAAAATAAATTTCTTGATCGCCTGGTAGATGAATTGAAAGGTTGTATACACCGGGATATCTACCTGTTAAGTCAAACTGTAACAACCTCCAAATAGCTATAATGATCCCAGCGTCAGTTTTAATGATTCAACTTATATACGTATCTTTGTTTACCTTCTACTGGACCAACGTATCGACCCTTGATATATTCTTTAATCTCGTTTCGCGCTTTAATTTTTTTGGACTTGACCTCTGGTAAGTTGTCATTACCTGGATCCAACACTGCTTCCTCGTTGTCGGTGTCACCTCTTTCTAACTCTTCTGCTTCTCGCAATCCTACATTGCTGCGGTCGTGTCCCTTTGCAACATACTTATAGATATATTTATAGCCCACAATTCCTTGTGCTATTTCCACGTTAAAGTGACACTGATATTTTAACAGGAGATAGCGATTATATGGAACTACATGTTGGTTTGTGAAGGTAAAGCCTTGTTTTATGAATTTTCGTCCATTGTCACTTCGCTTGTAAAGTGGATATGAGTTTTCTTCTAGTCTTGTTTCAGCCTGGTATGGTTTTGGAAATTTCTTTTGACATCTTTTTCCTATCACTATCCCAACAAGGACTCTTATAGCCAGCCCCGCAAGGTCCATGAAGCATCGAGTTGGTGACGAGTTTGTGTAAAAGTTCTTCTTCTTTTGGGTCAGGTATTTCCGCGGACACTAAGTCATCAATATCTTGAGGCGTAGTTGGTGTATATTCGGGCGACAAGATTAAAATGATATGGGCGTGTGGGAGGCCCCTCTTCTGAAATTCTATGACATATACCCAAGAAGTGACTACCCCGAGACAGTTCTTTTTTGTTAAATCTTCTATCACCTCGTCTAACTTCATTTTGAACACACGGGCGACGATGTCAGGCCTGTCGTTGGCTGTTTCATCATACTCTAGTGCTTCCTGAACTTCTGGCCACATTGGGTTGCCGGTCATCGTTAAAAATAAAGAAGGTTTTCCGTATTTCCTACTTAAAGCGATGGAGTCTTGATACAAGCTTCGCATATGCCGAGGTCCACCATGGAAAGAGGCAGGAAGGATTACTCTGCGACCTGTAACTTCAACATTCTGCTCCATGTCAGCTAAGATATGCTTATACTTTTCCGCCTTCAATTTACTTTGATTTAAATCCACATAGGTTAACCTTCCCCTCTCTACGCACAAGTATAGGTCTACTGCTAATTCTTGAAATAAGCTTCTACAATGCAATAAAGGTGAGAATGTATTGCGTTGAAACAATAGCCAAGCAAACCATTGAAGGCTTGTAACACGTTTTGAGGCTTCTACAATCAATTTTAGGTTAGCTCAATTGGTGACAAGAGAGCTCAGAAACTTACCTTCTTCCTCTGCCTCCATCCGTCTTTCTTTTTTTTCTACCAGTTGGGGATTTATAATGTTCCTGACCATTGTTGAGCGCCACCTGGAAAACACAACACATACCTCATAGGAAGATAGCCTGTATGCATGTCGTTTATGATAAGCTTATTTCCATCTCGTCTCTCCAGCACTACTCCCCTCTCCTTCTTATCAACAACTCCATCTCCAGGAATTACCATACCAACTTCTTCCACGGTAGGTTCGTTATATCTCTTCAAATTATCGCCTTTCCCAGGTTTCAAGCACTTTATTACCAATCTGCCGCCCTCATGGTTGTTTAAGATTTGTCTTGCGTTTTTAAAGAGTTTTGCATAAGGGTTGCTTGAATTCAAAACAGATTGTAGCTTTAACAACAAATCGTCATTTAGCTCGTTGTTATAGTGTCTTTGACGCAGCGCGGCCTCTCCAGTCCCACCGTCCCCCACTGTGTAAATTTGGGAGAACGCTGGTTCGTCTTCATTAACTGGGAAAATAGAGCCTACTCTATGGTGTAACTGGCCCCCAATTTTAAAATGATAGATTCCCATTGGTCCTTGCACCGAACGGTCTTGCTTCGCCCACATTGAAGTAAAAGATAAAACGTTGTTATAGTCGCGAATCCGTTTTCGAGCAGTAATAGCGTCTAAAGAACAAAACGTATCAGATAGCCGGAAAGTATAGATAAGGGAACTTATGCTTGCCTGGATCCACAGAAGTTAGTAGCCACCTGATTATATCAGGCGTAGGACTTTCGGGAAAGTAATGCGTAGGAAGCATTACTTTCCCACTTTGACAACAGTTTGAGTATTTATATACTTTTGTTTTCTGGAGGGCTTTATTTCGTTCTCTCGCCCATCGATGTGCTCCGCACCATTCGCAAACTTTGTCGCACTGACCCACGTTGGAGAAAAGGTCTAAGGGAAATGCTTCACGTAGTGATTGCTCTGACCTTGAGACCGGGCCTCGAACAATCATAATTCTCTGACTTTCTCAAATAAGATCAAGTGATTGAATAAAACTATACGCTAGAAGGTAAGTTGGTGGTGAAAAGCAAATGTTGTATAGGATAAGTAGAATGAAAAAAAAGAAAAAGGATAAAGAAATTTGTATGCCCGAGAGCTAGGTGGATAGCCTAATAGAGTGGTTTTAAGAATCAATCTTCAACAAGGATGTTCCGGAACCTCATATCCTTCTAAAATCAAGTACTGGGACAGACAGCTTTGTCTTCCGAATGAAGTAACTTTGAAAAGCTAACTGACTATTTCGGCTTCCTTGATTCAGCGAACGGTCATTTCCAAATTTGGAGTATCCACAGGTATGACGCCTTCTATTTGAATAAGTTCGCCTGCGACTTGTTCAGTATGTCAGTTGACTATATGACGGCTTCAATATTGCCTTTCCCGTATTTAATCACACAATATCACACAATTGTTTCGAAGTAAAATCATCACACTTCCGGCCAAACTCGGTTTTAAACAACCGGCTGCGAAACTACGAAAAGAATCATGATGCTAACCCTGTCGGCGCCGTTATCAAGGTTTCTCAAAATGGGCATTACCCATATTCTATTGTCAACACTTGGCCCAGCACGGTCATAGTCTTTTGTGCGATTATTCGACTGTATTACACTGAGCCCAGTGTAACCCCTCCATTGCCTTCACACAACCGGCGACGGGATAACGCGGCGGCAAGGATCAAATGCGGCATAGCACCCACGTAGAAACACGCTCACACCGATCAGATCGTCTGCACAAAGAAATTTTTGCTTAACGCAGGCGGAATACTTGCCCACACACAGCAGCATCCACACTCGATTCCTTAGTCTACTAATAGGACAAGCACATTTTCAACATATGCAAAGGAATACAAAATATCAACGCAAGTCTGGCCACTCAACAAGTTACCGGAGGTGACGGTCGCAATTAGACTAAATTCACATCAGCAACAATTTGACCAATACAAATCTTAAGTGTAAGACCGGAACCCGCAACTATCATAACGTTCCCAGTAACAATACCACAATCTACCTAAACTCAAGGTTACAACTCGTCGTTGGGTTGAAATCAAGCTAATCTCTTGGCTTTTTTAGACCCCTTTGGCGTAATGGGATCCTCATGCTCAATCAACGCAGGCAACTGCACGTTTTGAGGTTCTGCCTTTAACTTTTTGAAACTATGGGTATGCCACAGCCCAGAAAACAAATTAGCTAAAACTCCTTCGAGTAGATGTTGACTGAAAAACTAACAATTTGCCTCTCGCGCGTCCCGATGGCGTCATAACAGTATCCTCAATCTTGACCACTGGAGAAGAGACCCGATCCATCTCCCGACCAGAAGTCAAATTGATACCCGTCACCTGTGTTGCACAATAGTAATTAGCATTATGTTAAAGCAGGAAAACGTAGCAAGATTCAGAGACACACATCGACCAGAAAGCGATTATTACTTGCGTCAAAATCCACAATATAGCCGTGAATTACCGCTTCGCGGTTAACTTGAAACAGACTCTGGATGTTCAAAAGATTCCGGACCGGCCGTATGTAATAAGCGACGCGAAAAACTACCATTTCCTTGGCCTAAATGGTAGGAAACACAATGAAACAAATCATTTATTTGTACTACTGAAGTAACAATGAAACGTACTGCATTGTCATAATCGCTGTGTTCAACAATTGCAACCACGGTAGGCTTGTCGAACAAGTCTTCTTGGATGGTAAAGCGATCGATTATCAAACCAAGCCCCGAAACGGCAGTATTATCGGCCAATTGGCCTTTCAGGTCCTTCGATGTAGTTACTAACATCGCGTGGTCTACTTCGTAGAACAAAGTTGGAATGTTATCCTCTTCGTTTGGTGCTATCATACGGGATTTCAGCACATAAACGCCGTCAGCTTGAAGCAAGCTGGAATCGTTCGCATACGCCGACAGTCTGACTTGGTATTCTAAGGGATTCGTGCCTGTAATACCCTTGCATACTATAGAACTGTACGCATCCCGAATTGGATAATTCGCGGTAGACTCGGTTGGAAGCTGGGATCAGAAAAGGGCTGTTAGATAATGACAAATGTCAATATAAGGTTGTTAGGTCACGAACAATCTCATAAACGTCCAAAGCGCCTGAAACGTTGAGAGGTCTAGACTTGATTTTAGTATTCGAAGGAGTCGCATTTGCCATTTCTATTTTGAAAACAAATGATGTCCAACTGACTACCACCGATTAACGGGATAGTGTGATTGAATTGAAAAAGGAGAGTAGCGAATAAGCGACGGAGGTTTAGGGGCCGAACAAACAAGGGAAGAAATGATTTATGTATAGTTATTGAAAGATAATTGAGAGGCTGAAGAAATAGGGCGCCTTCGACCAGGAAAACTACCAGCTTTATAGGGCCAGTCAGGAAGTCCCACTAACCAAGCTATTCGGCCTGGGTTCTTCGACAGACACGAACAATTGGTAACCAAAAGCGGTTATAAGACTTTTGTTGTGGGATGTGGGTTACCACCATTGGGATTGGAGAAAAAGGAAATAATTCAACTTAGCGAAATGGATAAAGCAATGCTACAGGGTAAAAGGAACCTTCAGTCCCACCATTGTACACCATGTGTTATAAAACTACCATGCCCATATAAGGTAATAATAGTAGTTTAAGGAGAAACAGAAAAGGGAAATAAAGAGTATTGAAAGCATAGAACAAGCGTAGAACAAGTATGTAGAACGTTCCGTTGACAGGGTCAGGGCCAGAGCTCGGGTTGCTAATTGCGGAACTCACACAACCACTCAAAAATTACCCGCATACTCAACTAACATTGTGATACAGCAAGATGCGAGTAAATTCTAACATTTTGTTATTTAGATTTATTTTGAGAAAGCTAATTTTTAATTTTATTTTTATTTCTTTGATTTTTTTAGATTTGACCGATTCTTTTCAAATCAATTCTTGTTTTCAAAATAGTAAGTGTTCCGTTGTCATCTTTATCTCTTCTTCTTTATCTTACTAATCCTTTTCATCTTCTTAAACCTTTCATTTTCCTCAAAATGTATTCTGACTTCTAGGAACCTTGATCGATTGATTGATCTTCTGACCCAACTGTTATATTTCAACTCCAATCATTTCTTCATCATGTTTCATTTTGTTGAAGATCTTTAATCGTTTTAGTTCCTTCAATCATTTCTTTGGTTTTATAAGCTTTGTAAGTTCTTTTCTATTTTGTCTTCTTTTCATAAGTTCTTCACAGCTTTCAACTTGATCGTTTTCAAATTTGAGTTAGTAAGTCCTTTGTTTCCTTAATTCATTTTCATCTTTTATCTTTTTGCTCTCTTACTAATTTTTTTCTTTATTTGGTTCCTTCTCAACTTCTTATTGTTATGATTTTTCTTTCTAGGAAACAATAATCAATTGATCGACTATTGTAATCATTCACAAGACTTTAAGAGTTTTTCTTCGATCAATTGTTCAATTTTCCATCTTTGTAAGTGATCTTTCTTTTACCACTTTCTCACTTCTATCCTATCATAAGCCTTTCACAGCTAACCAAGCTATCCTTCTCTCCCTTTATTCATTGATTACTAATTCTTTGTTTTGGTCTCTTTTGTTAGATCATTCTATTGACTTGAAACTCCAATCGATCATTTTTTTTAATGTTTGTTCATCTTATACTTCATTCTTTTATCTTGAGTTAAAAATCTGTTCACTAATGTCCTTGTGATGTCTTGTAGGTTCTTTTTATTGGCCTTTTGAAAAACTGATAGATTTCCATCTCCGATCAATCGACCTCCCTTTTCTTTTTAAAGTAAGTTTACTTCATCTTTCTTTTTTCTTGTTTTTTAAAACTAATTAAACTAATTTTTAAATGTTGATTCTTCCCTCTCTTTTAACTTTGCTTAGTGTTTGTTTCACAGGAATTCAATTCTTAAATCAAGTTTTTTACTTTTTCTTTTTCTTCTTATAATATTGTAAGCCTGCTGTGAGATCACTTGACTATGATGTAATGAAAAATAAAAAATTTAACATTCTTAAAAACCATGAGAGAAAAATAGAAATAAAATTAAATTTTGATTGATTATAAAAACGGTCGACCACAACGCTAGACTGTGTAGGAGTTCTACAACGTTGCAACAACAAAGGTGGCTTTTCGTGGAACTGTGATGAGTATAAGGGAACGGTGTCATACTGCTGTGTTGTTGCCCCTGTAAGTCTCTTTTCTCCCAAGCTTGTCACATTTATAGAATGGCTGAAAACTGGTGAACTCCATATTCTTTGCAATCCTTTGTTTTCATCAAGGATCAGACTAGCAACTTAGCTGCAGCCTGTTGCAGGCAAGCTTCTGCCTAACAAAAAACAGGTCAACTCTTGAACTGAATGTGATTTGTTTCACTGGAAGAATTGTTTGGGTGAATGTGGACCATCCGTCCCATTTTTCAAGACAGTTGTAACTAGGATGAGCACAATCTGTTTTGAATGTACAACAGCATAAGTCTCCTGGTTGAGATGTTTTTTCATTCCTGAGAAAAGTGAGATGATTAAAAATTGCATTATTCCTTCTTTGGTATACCTTTAGCCTATGAGCCCTGTGGTATCAGTGTAATATGAACAATGATAAGTATCTTCTTGAAGGCTTACACAAAATGTACTCAACAAATGACTGTCTTCTCCTTGAACCAAACTGATGTCAATAAAGTTATCTGGTAAGTTGTTATCTCTTGTTGTTTCTTTAACACCTGCAAATTTCTCAAGTTCTTGTCAATTGGTATCAGTGACCTGTAAGAGTTTCTGTTGATTGTCATTCAATTCTTCATTGTTTTCTTTCTCAAAATCTAAAATTCAAAAATCTCTTTGAATTTCAGCCAGATTTTCAAGATTAGAGGGAGGTCTGCCAGATCGGCTTTTGGCCATTAGTTAAGTGACAGAGTAAACATCACAATCATTTGCTTGCCCAAATCACATTGGGTCTCTCTGCGGGTAGTCAAAATATCTTGCTATGAGATTGTACACTTTGGGTTCTTGTTTACAACAAAAGGGCTGTGCACCTTCAACACTTCATAAGGCCAAAAGGACACTTTAAGCAATCGGTGGTTTCAAGTTCAACTTCTTTACGGTTTTTACCGTGAAAATGATTCCCGTTGTAGCATAAATTGACATATAATTTATGTTCATGGGAAAGCTTTTATGCATCCCACGCTCATAAAACATAGAAAGATAAGGTTACAACATGTGATCATAGTGCCGACCTTGACTTTGTCACTCTCGGAACCAGGTGGGATCAATAGTGGATGCAAGGAAAACCTTGCGTCCTCTTCCCAGCTCTTTTCTCATTACAGGGTAGATGATCAAGGCAAAAAAGCCTTGACCACCTTTTACAACTCTTTTTGATGATCACGGATAAGTTTTTTTGAGGTTATAACATGAAGACTTAGCCGCAACATAAATATCTTGTTGTAGAAATTTAAACTTGAAACCCCCTAATAAGGGGGCTCAGCTCAAGACTTTTACGGTGTTTCTTGAAAAAATTGGGGAAAGTTTTTTACAATACCGTGTTGTAAAGACTTTTCCCAATTTGTAAAAAAATAAGCATCAGGAGAACATTCTCTCTAGTTCTATGAGTTTCCTTGAGCTAGTCTTTATCCAATTTGATGATAGATAGAGCCTCAGATATTAGCAATTGGGCTAAATTCTAGGCTGAAGTAATTTGTGAAATACTTGATTTGAGATTCATATATTTTGCTTAGCAGCAAATCTACGCAAACTTGCTGCTCAAGAAAATTTGGGATGTCCTAAAAATCTGACTTGAGCCCCCTGACTCTCCCAAAATTCCATATTTACTGCGCAGTGACAATCACATATACTTACATCTATATATTTATTCCTTCTTCACCTTTGAGGATTTGATAAGATATTTGGTTCTGTTGTCTACCCTCTCAACCCTGCATCCAGTATCCATTGAGGATTTGCATGAGACCGGCAGGAGATTCCAGCTGTTCTTGAGTCTGATACAGATGAATGTGTACTGGAGAATTGATGATCCTCCGACGCATAGGTGGTCCATCATTTTGAGCTTGTCTATAATTTATTCCTTATATATCTTGATATAGTACATAAATGAATCTTCGATGAGCCCTAAAGTTTGGGATATGAGATTTTGAGTTCTTGACATTGGATCAGCTGAGTGTTTATAAGAGGGAAAACTTACTTAAATCCACTTCCTGGACGGCTTCGGCCCTCTAGACAGACACCTTTTCTTCACAAGCTTGGGTGTTTGACGAGCTCGCGAGGCCAATAAGTTAGGTCCACTCATGAAAGTGGATTGGTAGATCAGATGGTATTTGGTTGTTGAGAGAGTTCCTTACCTTAAGAAAGCCCTCTCTGCCGCAGGAGGATGCGGCGCGGCAGAGAGGGCTTTGTTAAGCTAAGAGAGTTCCCAATCCATATTTAACCCACGCGTTCTGTCCCCAATGCATCTCTGCAAAGAGCTGTAACGCTGATGACTTGATGAACGCTGATGATCATACTGTCTTGCCTTAGTAAAATGTCAGGAAGGTTAAACGTAAAACGCACATCCAAAGGTTTGATCATATCAAATGAGATGCTCCGACCTACTTGGTGTGTGATTGGGTTTGTCTATAAAAGAAAGAGCCTCTGCGTTGATGATTGTTACTTTTGAACATTTTCCATCAGATTCTTCTTCTTATCATCCTTCACGTTATATAATTCGATACCTATTACAAATCAATCAATATGTTGAAACTTCAATTATCCGTTTTATTGACTTTTGCTGGTATATTTTGCATTGCTCAAGACTCCACCTCACAGCTAAAGTGTGGTACACCCTCTGAACCAATCATCGATTCTTCTTGCCGAACGTTAGTTTTTCTTTACTTTTTCAATCAACATACTTTCTCTTAAGTAGTAGACCTCCCTAAAGCATTTCTCACCAAGATCTTTCTTTACACGTCTTAGTGCTTTTCAGCAGCTTGAAAAGTATGTAGACCAAGGCAGAATCAGTCGTGACGAACCTGGATTTCAAGTATCTTGCTCAGCTTGTAAGGTTAGTATTGACAATTTAAATCGAATAATACTCAACAACTTACAAAGCAGACTGACTTTGTGATTTTGACCTGATCATCTTCAGCTTACTCTCGGAACAGTCAATCGCGGAAACCTTACTGTGTAAGTCTACATGTCTCGTTGAACTTCGTGACGATATAGCATGAGATGATCCGGTAAACAGCTTACATTCTCTTTGAAATATCTGTTTTGATTGAACAGTGACCATAAAAGCGTTGAATTGGCACTGAACAAGATCCTGATGACATGTCCAAGCAAAGTAAGTTAAACTTGAAACAAGTTTAATCGTTTTGATCGATATCTAAAATATTCTTGATCTTTATATTTCCTTTGACTGCCGCTATCAGGGTAGTGCAGTTGTTATTAAAGATGGTTCAACCAACAAAAACAAAAATACCAATACAAGTGCTATCTTGACAATTAGCTATCCTACCTTCAAAGCATCGGGCTGTTCGATTATTTAGGGACTTGATCTTCACCATTGAAATAGTGATCATACTGTTGTCATTAGGTTTACCCTACTTGTTCTTTTTCATCCTCCTGTGACCATCGGATATGAACATCTGTTGTGTGATCTTCACCTTTTCAAGTTTTTAAAATCATTACATTCTTACACATCTCTCAGTCTCTGTACTCTGAGACTTTCTTTCTATTCTACTTGAACAAATCAGTATCAGGAAAACGAACATCCTCTCTAGTTCTATGAGTTTTTTGAGCTGGGTCTTTATCCAATTTGATGATAGATAGAGCCTCAGATATCAGGAATTGGGATAAACTCTAGACTGAAGTGATTTATAGAATACTTGATTTGAGATTCATAAGTATATGGTGTTTTAAAGGCCGTGAAGAAACGAAAAAGTTCAAATTGACTGTTGTGATCTACTCACGATCTTTGGGACGAAAGTAAGCAGGAAGTAACTTGAGGTTTGGATTACGATGGAGATGCGAGCTCCTTATAAGGACGAGCATCGTCGCTAAAGTGTAAAAAAGGAAATAAACAAAGTAGTAAGTGGTACAACATGAGATGATCGAAGACCATCGAGATACAGAGTGGAGGACGCGAATGACCGAGTCCGGTATGTCCGGGTTCGGTGTTTACAATTACACCACAGATGCGTCTTGCCTGTCTTCAGACGGGCAAGACAGGCCAGCTGCAGACCGCCAGCCTTTGCAGAGGGGCAGGCGGTCTGTAGGTCGCCCTCATGAGCGACCGCCAGCAGGCGCCTGCTGGGCCCGGCTGCAGACAGGCTGGTCAGCGCCTGCTGGCCAGCTGGTTTGCGCCTGCAGACGGCCTGCTTGGTTTATGGCCCGAGCGACTTGGGAGGGCCTTCGGGTCTGGGACTCGTTGGGCCTGTGCCGTTTGGGTTTGGCCCGGGGCATTTCAGGCTTGCGGGGTGGGTCGAGCTCAGCTCAGCTCAGGGTAGGGCACATTAATGCGAAAAATGGAATAGATAATCCATTTCATAATATGAGAAAGACAATTAGGGATAGACAGAAAGACAAGTAGTAACTAGTATAAGGGATTAATATAGCTTGATAAGAAGAAGAGAAGAGATTGTTGTCCGAGTTTGTAATTTTTAAGAAACTCAAGAGAGATAGATTTACCGAATTGTTGACCAAGACAAATTCTTGGACCTGCACTAAATGGTTGAAAACTAAATGGATCTTTACTTTGTAAGATTTGTCTGCCGTCTAACCAACGATTTGGTTCAAATTCTCCTGCATCCTACATGAGTTATTTCAAAAAAAAGTAAATCATCAAAACTTAATTAGTGATCAAAAGGTATCTATGGATATGTTTGCTTTTTCTTTTCTTTTCACTTACCATACCCCATAGTTCTGGATCTCGTTGAAATTCTCTGACAAGAAATCTACAATCGGTGCTAAATATTTTCATAAGTCGATCATGATCACAAAAAGTCAATTCTGAAACTCTGATTAGATAGATTTATAGATCTGATTGAAGTATGAAAGGAAGACAATTGGGATTCAAGACTAACCCAGCTGGGACAAAGGTACCTGATGGTAAGACATCATCCCCGATTGCTCGACGTACGTTAGACCAAACTGGCGGATGAAGTCTAAAAGGAATGAGTAAAAAAGTATTAATGATGATAAAAGAAGAAATGTAACAGATTGAAAGAAAAGAAACCACTAGAAGAAAAAAACACAAACCTTAGAGTTTCATTAATCACTGCTCTAAGTAATTTACACTGGTTTATTTGATCGAGAGAAATTATAGAAGTTTGAGCAAGATGACTTGATTCTGATTGAAGTTGATTCCAAAGTTGATCCCTTCCAGCCAATTCATAGATACAACTAGTAAGTAGTGAAGATGTCGTATCTCTTGATGCAAGTAATAAATTCACAAGTTCATGACGAAGAAGATGATCTGAGCAACCTGATGCACGCATTTGATCAAGTAGGTTTTCAGGTTCTTGTTGATCATCTGATATATCGGGCATTGGACGTTCTTTGACTGCATTTTCTATCAATACATCTATACTTGCTAGGACTCTGTGAATTGATGAATTGGGTAATAATTTGTTTCATAATTCGCTTATAAAAGCTTTGAAAAGGACGGGTATTAGTGCTCAAAATCAGACTTCATAAGACCAAAACAAGTTGCTTACAAGGGAAGAGGGCATGGTCTAAGCAATGATTTTGAGCATCTGCAAAGTCTTTAGAGAAAGCTGTTACATCTATACCACCTTCTTTTATAGGTCTATCAATTAAGAGCTCATTCAGCATATCTAAACAATGTCCAAAGAAATGTTGAGTGGCAACAGTGAGGGTTAAACGTGAAAAGACTAAAACAAAACCAAAGATATCATCAAAACAAGTTCACTGGTCAAGGGGATAAAGGAGTAAGTGAAATTTAACTTACGATCTTGTATATCGATCGATCGATTTGATTGAATTTAAATTTTGATACAATGGACCAACCTCAAAACATGTTCCTCACAAGCATTCACATCTGAAATTCTTTGTTTAGAAAAATGAGGGTTACTCAAAGATCTATGCCAAGACCAAAGTGATCTTTGATCTGAATTAAAGATGCCTTCACCTAATAGAGGATTGAAAGCTCCCATGAAATTATCAGATTTACCCCAATTTTGGTATTTTTTTGATAAAATATATTTAACATCTAAATGTGAAAAGGTTTGAATGACTTCGGTTCCAAGGAGATTGAATCTAATAGCTTTGGTTGATTTTGAATATGAATTAAGATAATCTAATGAACTTGATGGATCACTTTTATAATGTGAAACAACTTTATGATATAGAAATCTTAAATCGAACGGTAAAGTATAAGTCACTAAAGGTGCTAATTTGCTATTTAATGATTTTGCCTTCTTTTGACTTGAGTATTCTTTGTATTGATATTTGATCTGACTGATCAGATAAATTAATAACATTAACAACATCATCTCATCAAGAATGATGCCTGCATTCGGATCCATTGAGGAGAAGACAATTTGATAAGTAATCATTAATTCCATGTATAGCTGTTTGAAGTCGACAGTAAGTATTGAGAAAAGATGAATAAGATTTGAGGGGTATCTACGTAGCTTGCGATCATTTCATATTGCAGAGGAGCTTGGATTGTGACTTACATCGTGGCAGATCACTCATGATGGCACTGATTTGAGCGCGGTGTGAAGTTAATAAAGTGGTGGTGAAGTTGATGGATGTGGCATTGCAACGATGTCAAATTTTAACATCCGCTTCACTGGTCCGATCCGACCGGATATCGGATTCCAGTCGGCAGGCCGCCTGACAATCGCCAGCAGGCGACTCCACCGGCTGAAGTTGGCCTGCTCATCTCACATTCGCATGACCAAAGTATGCCCGCCACCAGCCCGCCTGGAGATGGGCTGCCAGTCGGTCTTCAGGCCGATTTTGGCTCTGACCCTTCTCAGACACCGTCTGACCAATTTGCGACTCAAACCCCTCCCGTGGTGTAGTGGTTTTATTAGATGGGACAGGGCATGAGACGGATCGGGTAAGATCCGTTCGAATAAGGAAATAGTAGAGAAACAAATAGAATTTGGAAAGCACAGATAAGATGGAAAAGCGCTGGAAAGCGCATACAAAGAGAACAAAGGGGTAAGGCCAAAATAGGGAATCACACCATCCCCTCCTTAAGCTTGTAAACTTCCTAGTTTACTCGGTTGTATTTTCCTTTGTCTCGCCTTCGTACTTCTTTCAAAACTATACACTTCATGTTATCTAAGTTGTCCATCAAGCTTACTAAGAATTTTCGCGATAGGTCCTTTTTCATACAGTCCAAGTTGCTGTAAGAGTGTTCAAGACCGGCTAGAATTTCTTCGCCGTGAAGCCTTATCACGTTTGTGAAGCATGGCTGAGGCGTAGTAAAATTCGTCGCTGTTGCCTTTGAATTTTTTAAGTCAACAACCATTGACTTTAGCTTTGAGAATATGACCATTGGATGTCATCAAGGTGAACGTACCGTGAGGGTCTGCGTCCTTGATAATGAAGGGACCGTCCCACTTGGGATGCAGTTTCGATGGTCTCCCTTCGAAGTGACGGAGAACCCTATCTCCGGGTCGGAGGTTTCTTTCAGTATACGATTCTTCATTCTCGGTGTATCTTTCTTTTGTTCGCTTGTTGAGTTCATCGATAAGTTGTTGTCGTGTTCTTTTGAGTTTGTTGACTGTAATGTTACGTTGCCGGTGGATTAGCTCTAAGTTTTCAAGGGAATTATCAAACTTAATGCTCACAGCTTCTGATGGAAGTCTTGCTTCCTCTCCATATGTCATGAAGTATGGAGATGCTTTCATTGAATGCGAATATGAGGCGCGATACGCAAAGAGACACGTATTTAAGTATTCATCCCATCGATCTTGATTGTATGGGCTACAGAACTTACGCAAGCTGTTCGTCAGCGTCCCGTGGAATCTCTCTACGAGTCCGTTAGCTTGTGGATGGTATGGGCTTGTGTTGATGTGTCTAATATTGTTCTTTTTCATGTAAGTTTTGAAATGTTTTGATATAAATTCCGTACCATTGTCGGTGATGATCTCTTCAGGTAAGCCGTGGTTCAAGGTGATTTCTTTGACGAGCTTAGTCGCAGCTTCAGCGGAGGTAGACTCGAGCGCTTTAGCGTAAGCCCAGCCAGTCCCATAATCTATAGCCGTCACCACATATTGATTTTTGTTAGCTGTTTTCATTAAAGGGCCTACAAAATCCATACCCCATTTTCGGAAGGGTTTACCTCGAGGAACTAGTTGAAGAGGCATACCTTGTTGTTTTGTTGGGGATGCGTGAACCTGGCAGGCTTCACACAAACTCAGTGCGTTCCTTACAGTTTTCATCATCTCTGGGAACCAATAACGTTTTCTGATGGCATCGAAGACGTCCTTCTCATTTCGATGGCCTAGGTCTTCATGAGTTCTGTAACAGATTTCTTCGGCTTCATATTTTGCTGTCGGGACCGTCAGTTGATCTTTGTGGAGATTTTGTAGATCTATTTTTACCATTCTATCACCGTCTAGTATGAAATCACCAGATCCTACCTTAGTCGGGTCCATGCCAGCCAGTAGTTGAAGTTTGTATTCAAGTAATTTATGGTATTCGTCGTCGTGTTTTTGGATATTAAAAAGACCGGCTGCGGTTTCAGGTGGGTCTTGATCGAATTCAGTGTCAGGTTTGCGCGAGAGGGAATCCGCCGCCAGTTGATCCTTTCCTGGCCGATACACTATGTGAGCATCGAAGAATTCGATTTCGTCTACAAAGCGGGCAAGTCGACGATTTATGTGTTTTTGAGTCTTGAAATGTTTAAGTGACTCGTGATCAGTTCTGACAAGGACGGGCGAACCCTCGACGTAGCCTCGGAAATGTTTTAATCCATGTACTATGGCTAAAAGTTCGCGTTCTTGAGCTGAGTAATTCTGTTCTGTTTTAGATAATTTCCGAGATTCAAATGCAATAGGTCTTAAGTTTGAGTTCTTTAGATTTTTTTGATACCATGTGTAGTCAAAGCTGACGCCTTTAGGAACGTCGATGTTTGTATCTTGTTGTAGAACTGCTCCAATGTTAGTTCCGGAGGCATCCGTGTCTAATACGAAAGGCTTGAAAGGCTCTGGATGTTGCAGAGGGACTGTTTCTGAGAGGTCTTTCTTGAGTTTGACGAAGGCACGGTGGGCATTATCCTCCCAGACAATTGACGTCCCCAGTCTTGGCGATCCTTCGGTCAATTTGTATAAAGGCGAAGCGATCGAGGAGAACTTAAGAATGAAGTGTTTATAGTAAGTACATAGGTTAAGAAATCCCCTGACTTGTGAGATGTTAGTAGGCACGGGCCACTCAACTATTTTCTGAATTTTTTCGGGGTTAGTTCTAATTCCGTCTCCATCGACGATATGACCAAGAAACAATAAAGAGGATTTTCCGAATCGGCATTTCTTAGCGGAGACGAGGAGTCCTTCTCTTTGCAGAATTTCGAAGACTTTCTTGACGTGTTCTTCATGTTCTTCCTTAGTCTTCGAGTATATGATGACATTGTCTAAATAGACCAATGCGAATTTGTCAATAACTTCTTTTAGGACTGAGTTCATCATTTCTTGGAAGGTTGCGGGTGCGTTGCAAAGGCCGAAAGGCATTACTCGCCATTGAAAATGACCAAACCTACAGGTGAAAGCCGTTTTTTCCTTATCCTCGTCAGACATCCTAATTTGCCAAAAACCGCTCATTAGATCGATCGAGGAAAACACCTTAGCTCCCTTTAAGAACAAGTATGCGTCATCGATGCGGGGAAGAGGGTAAGCATTCTTTTTAGTGACTTTGTTCAAAGCACGATAATCCACACATACCCTAGTAGAGCCATTTGGTTTCTTGATGAGTAGGAGAGGGGAGCTCCAAGGCGAATCGGATGGTTCTATAATTCCTTGAGCGATGCTGTCTTTGACGAATTGCTTGATGGTTGCATGTTCTGGCGGGGTGTGTGGTCTACCGTGAGTTTTAATAGGCCTCGCATCGCCTGTATCTATATGATGCTTGTACTTACGCTCAATCGAGGTGTCGATATTTTCTTTCCAACTATTCGGGGCTGTCTTTTGAGCTAAACTTCTTAATAGGTTCTCATAGTTGTCCTCGTCGATGGTGAAGAGTCTTGGTTCATACTCTCTTGGTCTGATTTCAAAGCCATTTTTGATGGTATATATTCCTGTAGTGAAATTAATGAGAGGTTTATGATCTCTTAACCAAGGTAACCCGAGAATTAGAGAGATGTTTGGGAGCGGGAGGATGAAGGCTTTGATGCTGAATTTGAAACTATCCATGCTTTGTTCATCTTCGAATTCGGCTTCGAATAGAGCTACTTTGGTGCATGATTCTCGAGCACCATTTGCTAATCTTACTCCTTGTTGACCTACTGTCTTGATTTCGATTCTTTTAGGGCAGAGCTCTTTCATCTTCTTAACCTTTTCAAAGGAGATGTAGTTGGCGGCTGCGCCGCTGTCGATGATTGTATCGATCGGAATCCCTCTAAAGAGAACGGGGTAAAGAGGCAAGGAGGTGGTGTTGTCCTCTTCATGTGATGCTAGGTCTACTGTTGATAGATCAATGGGAGGGGATTCCTTGTAAGGTAAATTCATCGCCTTGGCTTTCATGTCTTCATAGAAATCCTCGGTCGACTGAAGGTATCCTTCGTAGTTGCTTCTTGATTCCAAAGCGGTAATACTTGAGTCTTCTTCGTCTTGAGTACAATCGGATCCGAACTCCTCTACATGAGCATAGCTTGTGTAGGTTGTACTAAGGATCCTTTTCCATTCCTCGATACTTTCTAGTTCTCGTTCTGCAGATAAGGAATCATCAAGCCTTGGGGCAGGGGAAGGAGTTCGCGCAGTAGTATGTTGGTATCCATCCATGAGGGTGCTATCTAGCTTTAATTTCTTGAGATGATTTAATTTAAGTTTTTCTTCAAGTCCGATATAATATACCGCATGGTTTCCTTCTGGATCATGGGCTGGTACTCGTTTGAAAGAGATATCTTCACGGATAACGGGTCGCTTGTTGTTCGTTTTCTCAATCTGTTTGGGGGTTGATTCGCGAAGAGGTGATCCTCCAGGTTGGTAAGTATGTTGTACAGTGTTGAGATCTTGGATTGGGAGTTCGAAGAATTTGATGCCGGCCGAGGTCGAAGGGGGACTGTCCTCATTACCGTACGCTTTGCATGATTTGCAGCAACGGAATTCTTCTGTTTCTCGGAGGACTCTTGCAACAGCTGCTTGTTCTTTTTGGAGGTCGAGTAGACTTTCGGGGTCAATATTACGGAGAGTTTCGAGGTAATTCTTTTTGTAATTCTCCAACTCGATTCTTCCATCTTCAGTAGGTCCGTTCAGGCTTTCGAATGATTCTTGCGAGGCTCTGAATATCTTACCATCCGCGTCTGAAAATGGAGTGGTGAAGGGGTCTTCTTCTCTTAATTCATGATCTTGGAAGGGTGGAATGAAGGTTTCAGATATCGGCTCAGTTGATGGTTCAGGACAGTACGGAAGGTGTTCAAACATGAGTAAATTGGGAGCTTTCCTTCTATCTCCTGAATTATGTGGGCGAGAGTTGTTCGAATGAGCTGGTTTTCGACAGTTCTTTATTGTATGTCCTTTTTTGTGACAGCGGTAGCATTCAACGTTTGAGAGGTCGGTTAAGTCCAAGTCCATAGGTCCAGAGCTGTTTGTGACGGCGTGAGGTTTCCCAAAACCACTGTTGTTCTGTCGATAATTATTGCGATGGTTCGGGTGGAAGTGTGGTTTCTTCTCGTATGACTTGTTGTTTATGCTAGAATGATTCTTCTGGTCGTTACCTTTGTAATTACGGTTGACTATTTTTGCGCTTCGCTCCGCTTCTCTTGCAGCCGCGTAGAGTAGTTCCATGTCCTTCTTCCTACTGATTTCCTCCTTGTTAAGGATTTTTTCTCTATAGATGAGGGGGAGTTTGTCGAGGAAGAAGAACTTGCGTTGTGAGAAGGGTAGCTCGTCTTCAGGCATTCGAGCCATAATCTTACGGAATCGCAGGATATAATCCTGAATGTCGCTTCGAAAATAGCAGACCTTGAGCTTTTCGAGATTTTCTTCAATCATCAGTTTGAAGCTGTAGTGTTCCAGGAATTGGGATTTGAAGTCTTGGTAATCAGTTATTGTACCACCCTGTTTTGTCCGAATTCCATGCCAGAACATATGAGTTTCTTCGTCTAACAAATTTCCTAACATTTCTCCCCAAGAGGATTCAGGGAAGCGGTGCATAGTGAAATTTGATTCAAGTTCCGAAATCCAGAGTTTAGCATTGTCACCGGGTCCTCCAAACTTTCTAGGTTCAGCTCGGTAAGGATCCGGTCTATCAAGATTGTAGGGACGGGAGCCGTGGTGCTTGAGGCTGGCTTCTAATTTGTGAATCTGGTTTGCTTGTTGCTGGTATACCATCTGGTGTTGATTTCGAAGGTCGGCGATTTCACGAGCATGGTTCTGAGCGTTGTTCTGAGCGTCTATGTTGACCTGCTGGAGCTGTGCCTTGATGAGGTTGAGGTCTTCAGCTGGGATGGAAATGAATTGTTGATTTTCCCCCATGATTGATTATTACTGTTTTCGTCAGAGGGAGAGAGTTAATATCACTACAAAAAAGGAAAAGTTTTCCAGCCGGATTAGGTAAATATATTTAATCCAAAATCTTCACCCAGATTAGGCAAAAGTACAGATTTAGCCAAAGTCTGACTCAGATTAGGTAAATTCAGAGAATTCTCAATTCATGATTTTCCTCTGAAAACATAAAATGTATACAAGATGAGACAGGACCATTTTTTTGCTCAATATTCCTCTTGAATTCCTTAAACACTCTAAACACTGCCATGAGTGAATTGAAAAACTTAAATATAAGTATTGAGCTCACTGTATTGTGACATGAGCGGCCGCAGACATACTACAATACAATGCAAACAGTACATCTTCACCAATTTTTTTGAATAATCTTCAATGTGCCTTAATCCCTCAAGAACATCAGATTCAAGACCATCCTGATGCAACAACAAAGCCTTGAGGTATATATCATGTGACACCAAATGTGATTATACAACATCAAGTCTTTGAATTCACGGCGCGCAATACGTGATACAGATATTTTTCTCATGAAGTTATGTAGAGGAGAAGAAACTAAAACCATAATTTTGGAAAAATAACCCCGAGTTCAATGAGCTTAAAAACAAAAGCTTTGTAATGTGTTTCCCATCATACCGATTGCAAGGGACATTCTCTACGTTGGCTGTTACTGAATGATGCAAAATAGCAATTGCGCGACAAAGCAACAATCAACAAGCAGGATCAATTCGATGGTTAGAATTTTTCACATCCAACACAAGCAATATTAGAATTACATACCTCATCTGTTTCCTCGTTTTGGACCAAGTCTGTGATGATCCAGTAGTGATACCCTTCAACCAAGTCTTCTTCTTCGGCAAGTTTTGGCTCGTCCATTACAAATTTACGGTACAAAGATTTGTAATGTGATACTTTCAAGACTGGACAGTTGACAAAAACCTCGGGATGGTGAGCTTGTAGTGCATGTCGCATTTGATGAGCAGTAAGTCTGTTGAGCCTCTCGTCTGATGAAACGACGTTGGGCTTTTTAGTGTATGAGCTTTTCTTCAGGCCTGGGAGATGTGGGTTGACATAGTGCTTGTAAAGAGCCAAAATTTCGTCCTTCAACGCAACGGAAGATATAGTGACTCGAGAGCTTTGTGATCTGATCGCGTCAGAGAGCATTGAAACGGTGGTTCGGCGGTCCAATGGGTCGAAGTCTATGCCACCTTCATCGGTGTCCATTCGAGATGAAGGCGGAGCTGGTGGTGGAATGCAGAAAGGCGCAAGGTGGGGTAGCAAATCAGTCTTGAACATGTCAATCAAGATCTTCTTGTTTTTATTCGGACGTGCTTTTGTGTTGGGGTTGAAATGAAGCAATATGTTGTAATATTTGAGGCAAGTGAGATTGTAAGTTTTGTTCGACTCCCAATCATGGTGTAGGAATGGCTGTAGAGTGTCGGAAAGCTTTTGAACTTTATTGTATAATGGATGTTGAGCAAGTGGAATAAAATTTGAATTTGATGTGGCTTCGGTGCTAGACTTCAAGTTTGTCTTATTTAGATTTGGAGTTGGTGAGTTGGCCGGCGGAAAGCTAGTAGAGTGCCCTGGTGAAAGCTTAGTCATACCGCCGGGTGACGTGATGTGTCCAGTGACTGATACGAGATTGGTCTTGCCTTCTTGACTACTTTTACTGCTTGTAGCAAGTGGAGGCTTTATATTGTTAGGTCGCTTGGAGGTGCTCGGCATCTTTGAACGCAAGAAAATGATGAAGAGATCTGTGACAGATTGGTGTAGTTCGAGAACCATGAGCCAGACAATCAGCAATTCAAAAATCGAACCACTTACTTATAAAGTCAAGAGTACAATGCGTGAGATTTACAGAACCTTGACTACTTAGACCAAGGTTCAGAACAGAGAGGATTGTTGATCAAGAAGACTTGTGTAGCAAGGATTATCAATGGGCGATGTGGGTAAGCCAGTTGGACAATAAGGTAGATAAAAGATAGATGAACTATATAGGAAGAAGATGATACGACTCAATTTATATTCGCAATCTGCTGGTTAAGGTGGTCTCAGAAGGTGATTTGACGGAATAGAAGGGAATTTGGCAAGTTTGGATGAATTTGATCAACACAGAAACTGCACGAAAGAAGGCGAGGTAATCCTTATAATTATAATAACCTGCATATATACGGTTTTTGGGTGGGAAATATCAAGTGTTATCGAGAAATGCAACCCAACACTTGCCTTTGTCTTTAGAATTTATATATACTCGACGTAATGGGGGTAGTAACTACATCCCCGTAATCTTCGTTACAACAAATAGACGTTTTGTTTATTGAAAGCAACATCCTGCCTTCCCTCTTTCATTTGTATCACTTGACCTCATTCGATTGTTCCCTCAGCAAGAGATAAACTACAATTTATCATAGAGACTGAGTGATAGTCTCCAAGTGACAGTTTCACTTGATAATTCTTTATCTCATTTAGGTAAAAGCTGACGATCAAGAGCATCAAATCAAAAAACTTCAACTCATTTCTCGTGTCCAATGACTTTGTTGGAAGGGTCCGTCCCAGTCCTCATACCGCGAGTAGATTCAATATCATTCTTCAAACTGTGAAGCTGCTGTTGCAGCTTGCAAAGTTGCTCCATGGTTTCCTTCAAAGGGAGGTCAATTCCGCATGCTACAAAAACAAAAGTATTCAGTTCCAATGTAACTATGGACAATCGGGATAGAAAATACATACCATTATACCCGTTTTGTACAAATTTTTGAGACAAAGCCGTGAATTTATCCCGGACCTGATCATGATATGAAGCTTGGAACAGAAGAAGGCGTTCTTCCAATGTGTCTTCTACACGAAGATTGATTATCGAAAGCTAAGTTGGTATTATCCAGAGTGAAACAATTCATGAAAGACTCTCACCTTTCTTTTCATGATCTAGTTCGGGATTTGGCTCATCTTCTTCATTGGATCTTCTGGTTTGAGGCATGTCGGCACAGATATCAACGGTACCTGCGTTTCTCTAAACGAGTGTAGAGAAAAGTGGAGATTGATGAATATATAGATACATTGTCAAAAGATAAGTAAGAGATAAGTAAGGACAGGTGGCGAAGCTATAAAAGAAAAAAGTTATCTGACTTACTGAAAAGAATTTCTTGTAACAAAAAATTGGGAAAACAAGAATCGAGTTTGGGAAGAGAGGAGCTTACCGAGAATCGCTTGTTATTTATATATATAAGCTTGATCATAGATAGAAAATGATGGAAGTACGTCATATGTAGGACGTTTCCAAACGGTCTGGTTCGATGGGGCAATTGTGGCAATAGAACTTTTCAGATGTCAGGAGAGGCTGGAACAGCCTATTGGGCGATCTCATTCAGATTGTTTCATCATTAACGCATGACCCTGCACAATAACACTCTATATTTCTCTTTACTATGATCTCCTCCGGAACCATTGCAGGTATTCATCTGATAAGTATATAGAGATACAGGACACATTTGGAAGTGAAAGTATGATAACGGCGAAAGACAACGGGTTTATATTCATTAAATGACGTTGATGCTGGACCAGGCTTGCTTCTGCTTGCTTGCGTAGGACAGCGGACACAATCAGTCACGGTGATTCTTCATCTCCTCGAATGTATAGAAAAGCGTAGCGACACCTGAAAACAGCGATAAATGAACATAGTCAATTATGATGACTTCCAGGTACCTTTAAACAAAACACTAACATGCTCTCAACCTTGAGACTCCCCGTGACCATTCTCGCAAGCCCAAACATCCACCTATTACGCAAGATATAGAATCTAGTCAGAATACTAAAGACAGAAATCGAAACACACATATCAAGTTTGAACACACTCACCCGTTGTCTAAGCAGTGTTAGCTGCATCATTGTTCTCACCATTACCAGCAGCGTTACCGGCCTCAGGTTCAGGCGCAAGCTGGATTTGAAAGGGGACATCGAAGCTGTATATGATACCGCGGTCTTCATCATAGATTTTAGGTGATTGAAGGATCGGGACAATGTAATAGATGAAGCAGTCCATAAGGTGAGGCTTGGTATCAAGGCGAAGGCGGGGGATCGTGTGATAGAAGCAGCTGATAAAATCACGTAGATCTTGTATGCTGGTACTTTGATTTTGAAGCACACCCAAGTCAAGAGTAACAAGGTAACAAAGATGAAGAGGTATGGTATAGATATGCACTGGTGGCGGAAGGTCCGCAACATCAGCTTGGGCTGGGGTAAAGAATCCTGCAGGCTGTTCTGGGTCCATTGATATGATATGTGACGAAGTTTATAATTAAAAGTGGTTTCTATAGATTTGTAGAATACTTATAAGATATCAAATGAGATTGTGCAGCTTGATTAAAGTGATCTGTCTAATCTAGAATACCAATATATATATGATGGGAGGTAGACGAAAGGATGCGGAATAGACAGCCAAAAGTGACCTCGTTATAAGGTAGAGTTCTCTCAGACGGTCCCCAGAGATTCTTTATCAAAGCCGTCTTTTACAAACTGATGACAGCATGCGCTAGTCATCAGGTTGAGGTAATTAATTGTTGTGTATCGGGAAAAATAAATTATTGGAACTGAAAATCTGAAGGAACCAGAAGAATACATATCCCTCTATTTAATGATCGACGATTTTTTGAGGTTAAACACACATATATCAAACTTATTTCGATCTGAAACTCATATGATTGTGCTCCTCCAGGATTCTCAATTCATGATTGCCTCAAATACTACTCAGGCTGAGTTGATCGTATATATATGTACCAGCCTCCCAATTATAATGTTTCAAGATATATCAAAGACAGTCATTAATATGATAGAACATATATTATTTATGTAGTACAGATTGAGACTTATCTTGCATAGTTTAGATAAGTCGTTCGACCTGAGAGTGAACACCAATTCCAACTGTGACAATGTAATTACCAAAGATTTACTATCACGAGATTGTCAACCAAAATTAACAAGAGTATGTGCACCAACCCTCAGATATATCATGTATCGATGAGCTCAACTTGTAGTTGAATTGATAAATAATAAGTTCAACATTTTGTGAAATGTTGAACTCCTTATAATCATAAAATGTGTAGGCCAAAACAAGATCCAAGACAAAAAGGTGAGAAATGATTGTGGTGTGGTTCAGATCACAATGTACTACAATTTCAGAGCACAAAAATCGATGAGCAATCAAAGATAATGTGAAGATATGGAATAAGGGAGACCAACGGCCACCAAGCCACACATTAAATGTCAGTTCAACATCCTCAGTTCAACATTTCATGAAATGTTGAACTCAGTTTCAAGATGTTGAACTCAGTTGAACATCCGAGATGTTGGACTCAGGCCAAATTTCTCAGTTCAACATTTCACGAAATGTTGAACTCCAACTTTGGAGTTAAACAAGTGTTGAACTTACATATATTTTGAAATTATATAGTAAGTTCATCATTTCACGAAATGTTGACCTCCAGATTTGGAGTTGGAGTTCAACAAACGTTGAACTTACTCATTTATGGAACTTATAACATTTGCGAAATATGTAATGTTCACTGGATCATGGTCTTATCAGCGTTTACAAATACGTTAATTACAAACAAAGGATTCGAAGGAAGATTACAACACAGTGAAGTCGTGAACATCAACTAATAACAAGTTTCTGACTCCTCGGGCGTCAAATTGTCATACACGGGCAGTTTGTAGAGCGGAAATTTGGGGTCAGACACAGGCGAATTGCGACAGTGCTCGGAGACATCTAAGTACATAGCCAGGGCAAGATCATATTTTCTGCAAGTCACATGTTCCCACTCCAAAGGGACCTCTTCTCCATCGCCTTTGGGGAAGAGAGCCTTCGATATGGATTCCAAAACGTAGTTACTTGCGCGTTTCCAAACAGGCTCGTCAGAAAATTCAACATTGGACATTCGGCCAGTGACAAGGCAAAGTTGAATGAGGTCGGTTTTATTTGATCTGTTGGTGTCGCGCCGATAAGTGAGGAGCCCCTTGAAACCAAGGGAAAGGAAAGCAACAAGTGGTGTTAAGGCTTGGGATCTGAGGGCCACGGCCGAAGCCGCTGCATGGAAGCTTGCATTAATGTCGCTTTGTGAGTTACGAAATTTCCGGATTTGCGTTTGTTGATGGTGGTGGGCTCGGATGACTGCAAGCGCTTCAATGCAACCATAAATCGAGTCCACTAATTTGGTAAGCTTTTCGAGACAGGTCATCTCGATAGTTTCATTGCGCGATGACTGATGTTGAGCTTTGGATTGAAGTTTTTGATAGTGCAAGGCACATTGAAAGGAATCCTTAACCTCGACGAAAGGTAGATCGACCTCAGTGAATTCGTGAAGGGGGGGGAGGGGTCCGGCTTCTGAGCCCACTAAACTGATCGCCGCTAACACAAATTTACCAGCCATCTCGAGGCGATGTTTGGTCGGGTGTCGCATGAGTCTGAATGAGTCGCAAAGTCTCTTCTCTAGTTCATTTTCGCTTGGAGATTTCTCGGATTGAAGATCGATGTAGTTCCAGTTGAATACATGGTCTTGGCCCCACGGTGATTCGCATCCTGCAATGAAGAAATTTTTGGCTGGAAGGTAGCAAAGCATAGTCGATGTAGGATAAGCAAGTGGTCAAATGAATTTCGGGTTCATCAAGAGGAAACTTACTTTGGTCTCGAGCTACCCATTGACTCAGCTTAAAGTCCTTGCTGAAATATAGAACTTCATTTCCTCGAGCTCTCTTGAGGGGGTCATATGTTGTCATGCTAGCAGAAAGACGAGCACGTAACATGCGTGAACAGGCATCATATAGTAGCACACAATCTTCCGTTGTTTCTTTTTTGGCTTGGATTGAGGAGCATTGGATGTCAATCTTGTGGTTATCAGGATCAATCCAGAGGCTGATGTTTTCTGGACGGAGATTCTTGGAAGATAATGTGGTTGTAATCTGAGTCAACTGAGATGGGATAATGCTGCAGCCTTGGTCATTCTCAGGGGTCTGTCCTATGTCAGAGTTTGATGGGGGCGTTGGGGGCGTTGGACACCGTGGCCCGCGGACCACTATCTTTCTGATTCGCAGCGATGGAGGATTATCTAGGACTTTTGGAGTCGGATTGTTATTTGTTGGCAGGGCAGACCTGTTCAATCGCGGAAAGACGGACGGTGGAGATTTTGATGGTCGAGCAGGAGATTCTTGGGTGGTGGAAGACGTAGGTAGTGGGGTCATTGTCGGATCCGGAGTTACCAGTTGATTGGAGGTCTTGCCGAGGATATCGTGGTCCAAGTCAGTGGGTGGGGATGGGATGCTCGGAGCAGCAGGAGGAGTGTGACTTGGATTAATTAAAAACTTCTCAAAAGTGTTGCAGATTTGCTCGGCTCTCATGATGATTAGACCATCCAGTGAGTCGGACCAGTATGCCGTGTGAGCTCGAGCGCTCTTGATCCATTTCGGAAGAAGTCCACTGGCGCCAAACTCGCCTTTACGAAGGTTTTCTTCGATCACTCGGCTTCCTATCACGTTGGTCAACTGGCCATCAAGCTCCTGCCAGAGGCCCTCTTCGATAAGGTCGGGTGGTGGTAGAAGGTAAGGCCGACCAAAGAATTTAGCGAACTCGTCATTGGGTTGACCCACGGGGATTGACGATTCAAGAGACTCGAGATGATTAATTTTATCAAGTACAATTTTGATTCCGTCTGGCAACGCGAGCTCTGGAGTACTTGAAGCTGATGACAGCGAAGCAGCCGGCAAATCAGAGGACGTGTTGGTCGCAGTCGGAGGGGGTGGTGATTGGGAACAGTTTGGCGATTTAGATGGGCTTGGTGGTGGTTGTAGCCAGGGCGGCCTCATTGAAGCGATGAGGTATTCCTGGATACGATTGAGTGTCGGAATGAGTAACCTGTCACCACTGACGGTCCAGATACCTTGATCACGGAAGTGCTTGATGTATTCAAGGATCGAATCGAGCCCATATTCACCAAGCTCAAGGAGTTCCTCAATCTTGTCGTCAGGTAAGACATTTTCAAGGAATTTTTTCAAATTAAACGCTTGATCTTCTGGGTTGAGAGGGGATGTATCTAGGGCCGGTTGCTCAAGGAAAGCTATAGAGAGTGGATGGTTCCACGTTGCGATTGGTATTGCCGATTCGTAAGTAGCCAAGATCGTGATGGTATCAATCAGCTTCTCAACTTCAGGATCTTTTCCATAGACAGGGGCAGGTGGCGGAGGAGAATCATCGCGTAAGTTCGAGGTGGGTCGCCTTTTTTCGGATGAACCCGCGGTGATGGCTGTGTCTTCCGTACTGATCTTAGCAAGTGCATTATTGATTTCTTTTGGTAATGCGACGTCTGAAGTACTTGAGTCTGATATGAGTGAAACAGCCCGTAAATCAGAAGATAGATTAGTCGTACCCGGAGCGGGTGATGATGGGGGAGGGGTCGACGATTCAGAAGGGGTCGACGATTCAGAAGGGCTGGGTGGTGGTTTGATCCAGGGCATCTTGATTGAAGAAGTAAGATGACCCTCAATACGCCGGAGCTTGGGAATGAGTGATCTGTCACCTTGAACAGTCCAGCCTTCTTGATCACGGAAGTTCTGGATGTATTCGAGGATGTAGTCAAGCCCACATGCTCCAAGCTCGAGGAGTTCCTCGATCTTGTCGTCCGGTATGGCATTGTCGAGGAACCTTTTCGCATAAAAGGCTTGATCGGCTGGGTCGTGACGGAATAGATCCAAGGCCGGTCGGTGGAGGAGAGCCACAAAGAGGGGATTGTTCCATGTCGCTACTGGTAACGCCGATGGGTAAGTAGCCAGGACTGTGATGGAAGAGATCAGTTTTTGAACTTCTGGATCTTTGCCCCAGACAGGGGCAGGTGGTGCAGGAGAATCGTCGCGTAAGATGGAGGTAGTGGGCGCAGAGGGTCGGCTTTTTTTTGATGAATCCTGAGTGTTGGCTTGAGGTTCGGTCATCTGGGATATCGTACGTTTATTGAGTGAGGGTTCGTTTGATTTCTTGATGGTCGCTAGGTTTGCTGAGGCTACTGTGTCTTCAGTCAACGTCTTGTTCATCAGAGAGCGTTGTGAGTATCGCTTGGCGGGCTTGGTGTTCTTTGTAAGTTCTGGGAGAGCTTGATTCTTCTGAGTCGTCGTGGGTGTATGATCACGCGGAGAAGCACTACTTGAGGTGGGCGTTGGAGATATGGCGCGATTATTCGAGAACTTCGATTCCATCTCCTCGTCCGCAGAAGCTGAGTCGTCTTGTGAGAGGTCCACCCAAGTTAATGCACCCGGCTCGTTTGTGAATTTCTTCTCAGCTAGGTCTGCACAGAATCAGAGTCGTAATCAGGACTTACAATTCAAGGTAAGGCAAGAGGAAATGTGGACATACCGTTGCCATCTTTCGCAATTGCGCAGGCCACTGCCTGCCACGCTCTCATCAGGGGAGCCGACATAGGTGCGTTGTGTACGAGCGTGTTGACAAGATTGAGTTGTCGCACTAGTTTTACAATGTATTCCTTTTCTGTAATCCTTTGGATTGGTCGCTTGGGGTCGGGGTAGGCTTTGGAGGTAGCTGAAGACCAATCCTTTGGGACGAATAGCTGTGAATCGTGACTACCTGGCGACGCAAGAGATTCCAGAATATCAGTACAATCTGATGAAGACACGCCTTCAGAGGCGCCAATAAAGAAAGACTTATAATTACCGTTCATAAAGTCTCGTACTTCGTTTTCGTCGGTTGAGGCGTCCATCGCGGCTTCGACACAAGCATTGTCCTGCTTCTTTGAAAAGGGATCTTGGTTGTTGTCGCTAGGAGTCATTATGAAGATGAGGTGGAAAAGCGCCAGAAATTTATAGTCTGATGTGGATGAAAATTGAAAAGTGATAAACGATAAATCTCCAGAGGTCAGAGTGAAGGTATAAAACGAGGGTGAGTTTCGACAGAGAGAAAGGGCGTACCTCAACAGAGAAACCGAATGAGGATCCGCAGCTCTGGATAAACCGGCAGGTTTTCGTGATGACGGCCGACAATAGCGCGGAATCATGATGATTTAATCATCAGCTTGAGGTATGATTATGCTTAGCGCTGGATAGACACGTAGGTTTCCGATCTGAGAGTATCAACATAACCCTAAGTACGACCTCCATGTGCTACACTACTACACATTAACCACAAAAACAAGGAGCAATCAAAGATAATGCGAAAGAACGAGAGATGAGAAGAAAAATTGGAATAAGACAGACCAAGCCACCAACGCTCGGAAGAGACAGAGGATGATTGCAAACCATTAAAATACGTAGCAAGTTCAGCATTTCCTGAAATGTTGAACTCCAAACCGTGAATACTTGAGGTTCAGAGGCATAATCTGCATTGGAGTTCAACATTTCATGAAATGTTGAACTCCAATGCTAAACATACTCCGGGAAAGAACTGATCAAGACCAAACCAAGAAAACCGTGAATGGTGGTCTTCAAAATACTAAGAAATCAGAAATGGGAAAACAGGAGTTGATATATGTGTCTCATCATGACTGTACACAAAAGTTTCCAAGATTCTTCATCGTAAATCTATCATATATAAACTGGCGCACAAGACTTGAGTCACTGGGCACTGCATTTCTTCTCAAAACTCCAGTTTGACAACAGCGGATCAATCAAAAAGAAGTAAAGTCGGATCAACATCACAACACAAGTGGTTTTTAAATCAGATATCTTGACGCAGCCTTCAATAATCACAGCATTTAATGTATGTAAATCTTCAAAGAAACTAGTTCGAAACACGAGCGGTGTGTTTGGCAAGGATTTCCCTGATCAATTTATCAACAAAATTAATTAAAGTGACTATATATCTCTCTCGATAGAGATATATCAAAACTTACTTATGATATTTGCCCAATGCTTGAACAAATGCGACATCAAGAATAGCCCCATCAAACATCTTCTGATGGGAGACCAACAAAGCATTTGTGCATCTTAACCGCTCGTCAAGGTGTTGGCGATCGGCTGGTGAAAGGTTTGGGTTACGTAGCAGAAGCTGTATGCTCTCAATTGACTCGTGAGACCCTCGGAGGTAAGAAGTAGGATTGTTGAGGGCCTCGTCGGCATCATCTTGGATATTGAGGATTTCATTGACCTCCGCCTCATTGAGATACTTGTACGTCTTGACAAATTGTTCAATATCTTCGGCGGCCAGGCGGTACAGACGGTTCTTGAGGTTCGCAAGACAAAACATTTCGAAGTGCTGAATCCGTTTGGTGTCAATATCGGCGCTACAGGTCACCCATCTGATCAATGGTTGAGCGTCATGAAGCGGGTTGTGAAGCGCGGCTTGAAGATAGTCGGTGGTGTGGTTGAGCGGGATGATCACATTGGATAGTCTTGGCGCGATCATCTCGACAAAAATCTTCAAAATAAGTTCGTGGTCTTGTTGCGCATCTTCAGTAAAACGGAGATGAGGATAGAACGACACAATCACCTCCACGATTTGGGAGGTAGTGGCTTTGCTGAGGAATAGGTCAGGATCAATCTTAGAACTAGTTTCATCACAAACTACATATTCAAGTATATAATTTGGTAGGAACATGTGAAATTGAGTAGGAGTGGACATGATTGATCAATGAGTTTGAGTTCAAAATGTGTTGGACTAGAAATGAGAACAAGATCGGGGCGATACTTTCTTCAAATGGAATTCAGGTAATTCACGAGAAGGCTCTTATCATGATAACCCTTGAACCTCATGATCAGATCTCTGGTCTCATATAGTACATGGAGGCGTTGTTCTACTATATAACAGAAAATTCTTTTATCTCCTAGAAATTGAACAGATCTATTAGGACACATATTAATTAGAACCTCAATTGAAATCATGACTACTCCTAATTATCTAGTCCTGATTCGGAGTAGTCATAATTATCCACCGGCCCATGATGGCAACAGTGGACAGATGGTAAATATACAAATTCAATTAATCTAGGCATGAAGAAGCTGCAATGTATCGAAGGCCAAGCTTCTGGTAAGTTGATGAAGTCACCAACAGCACCCTATCACCGAAAGCATTGTATGATGAATGACTGTAGTACCGGTTCTCCTTCAATCATACAATCGGTGGCAATGGAGGCTGAATAATCTAGACACGACCCGGTGCAACAGTCTATATAAGTTGATTGGATCAAACCTTATGAGAGGACAATTTGTTGTTTTCGAATAAAATTGTAAGGAATTCACCAAGGAAACATTAATTAATATAACAAAGGATAGATATTTTGAGCTGTTCTGTCTGGATGTCCGGCTTCAATGCAAAGATTAATTGACAAATTAATATACATGATCAAGAAATGCCGTGAATCATGGTGGATGATATTTATAAATGACTTCATCATTACTACGGGCAAGTAGAAGCATATACTGTAGTTAAGTGGGTGAGGAAACAATAGAATATAGCGTCATGATCATCATGAACACCTCTACAGAGTGAGGCATTCCCCTTTCTCATCATGGGTCTTTGTTATCACCCTCATTGACGCTAAACAATTGTAGCTATCGTGGGATGCCTTTCATGAGATGTGGTTCCACTGTAGATTGAGTTGATATATCGAGGTCCCATTTTTTCTACGACCATTTAAAGTGATCTTGATCACTTCAAACAAATTCATGTGTAGGTTCAGATCATAAACCGCTTTCTCAAGTGTTTGAATCTGCCTCTCTAAGTCTTCCTTGTCAGCCTTTCAAATATCGAATATTTCATCTTAATCCAAATTTCAAAGCACGAGTTCTACATTCATCTCACACCAAACCAACATCAGCCTGGATGCCTTCGGCGTCGAGGGCTATCAAGCATGCGCCGGCCAGTAGCCGCAAGCTGCGAAGTTCGGTAAAAAAATCGGAATCTGAGTCTCCTGAACAGGAAATTGTTACCAAAGATAAGAGGAAGAGAAAACCAAGATTTGAGTCATCGGAGGGTAAGATTCAATATGTTTATCTTGCTTTGTTATTGTCGAATCTCACCCAAGCTTCAGAATCAGAGAACAGTGGCCTCGAAGAAGATGAGGTGTCAGTTGGTGCACAGACATCTCGAGAGAACGTGATCAAACTCCTCAAGAAGCGTATCATGAAGAAAAGAAGAACTCGAGGACCTTCAAAAACCACGCATCGGCGATCAAGGACACAAATTGAAGACTCAAAAACCACGCATCGGCGATCAAGGACACAAATTGAAGACTCAAAAACCACGCATCGGCGATCAAGGACACAAATTGAAGACACCACCTCTTTAGTGGTTCACGAGGATAAAGAACCTTCAACCGACTTTTCTGTATACAAAGACAGTGAGATGGTCTTGATGTTACGTGATGTTGGACTAGACACCCGAGGATTCAACAGACAAGCGTTAATCCAGAATTGCAAGACTTACCAGGATCTAAGTCAGTATTAAAGCCCTTTTCAGTCGCAGACATTGTTTGAGAAAACACTGATGTGCTTTCTCGAGGAGTCATAGTTCCCTCGGCGCGAAACTTACATATTACTAGTCAAACGGATTCGACTACTGACCCCCCTCTCACAATTGTGGTACCTGTGGGTTCAACCCAGTTTGGGAATCAAAGTGAGGACTCGTGCAGTTCCAATCATCATATTCAAAATCTAAATTTAGCCCCTCAATATATACTGATTCAAGCCCGCATCTTTCTGTTGACTCATTGGGTGAAGCCTCCCGCTTCCTATTTGAAGTGCCTTTTGGTTCAAACCAGGGCGGAAAGGATCAAAGTAAGGAGTCAAGTTTCATCCCCAATTCCCCTATGAAAGCTAAAACCAGTGTGATATGCGCTAATTCGTGGCCTTATCTTTGGTTGTTTGCAATCCTCTTTGGGTGGTATGATGTCAGGTTCATCAACCTCTAACTTGCCCAGCCTCGAAAAAGGGAAATTTGCTTTCCCCCGCCCAAATCCGACTACCAACTTAGTTCCGTCAAAGAGGGACAAAGGCAAACAGAAAGCACAAGCTTCCGAAAGTGATTACCATCCCAGAGGAACTGATCAAGAAACTGATCAAGAAACTGATCAAGAAGGTGGGAGAGACAACGACTTTCAGAAAGAAGATACTTTTTCTGGTAGAACAGGTTTTGGAGATGATGGTCGCAACTCGCAAAGTGGCCAGCAGGAAGCACAAAAACCTGTTTCTCCGTGCCCAAGCGAAGGCGAAATGAATTGTGACACAGAGTACGTCACTTGATCAGAGCGTGAGATGACTGAGAAACAAAATTTGAGAGGTTTTTTGCTGACAAATCGGTACTCTACAGAAAAGAAGACACAGAGCCATTGATGAATGAAGATAGAAAACTTATTCAAGAGCTTAAAAAGATCATTTCAAACACCAATCAGCGAGTAGACTCCTTGACTCATGAAGTCAGCCTGTTGTCTCAGATTGTCAAGCAACGACTACATAACGAGTCTGAAGGTATCAGTAGAAAGAAAACCAAGGGTGGCCGCACATCTGTTTGCTATCCTATCTTTTTGACAAATATAGCACAGACACACGTTGATCATACTATTCGGTGGAATGACTTTGATAGGCACATATTCGTTTCCATGTTGAAACCCTTCTTGGTCGCCGATCACAGGATGAAGTCCTCCCTGCGCCAGCTAGTGCAATTGACAAGGAATCATGGGATTATGACATCGAAATGGATAAACTCGCTTATGATCCGACTGTCTCTCCACCTGTAGCTGATGGAGTCAATTCTTCCTTCCCATACGAAGACGGTCCAGGTCATGAGGAATCCACTCCTCAGCAACTTTCAATAATGTGGCAGTTGATGCGTAGAGCAGGTGTTTGTAGCTTCCGTCCAGACTTCAGTCAATCAGCAACTTCGTGCGAAAACAAATGGCTCTGGGATTTAGCTTTGAAGATATTCATCGTTCTTGTTGAATGCGGCGAGTATCAAGGCGTTTCTTTGGATCCCGAGAATCGACAATTCATCAAGAAATGCTTAGACACATATGTCCAATCACTCGCCAAAACGTATGTGCCTCTGATTTCTGTGGCATAATTCAAAAACTTAAATGTTATCGGGGATACCTTCAGATATCGTCAACAACTAACCTGGACTCCTGAACGCAAGAAAGCGGCTACGGCTGAAATAAGAAGAGCATCAAGAATGCGGCATGTGAGCCTGACTTATCTTACTTGCATCGAGTTCCACACACTACTAACCAGGGCTCCACCCTTGAAAGCTTATTGAGCGCCGAAGTAAATTCCTCTTACGGGAGGAAATTTGGCCTCTCTTGGCAATTGTCAAAAAAACAACGAGCGACGATGAAACCGATACAGAACCAGCGGAGGAGGATTCCGGCATCCGCAACGGCTTGCCTTGCCGTATTCGAGAAGTTCATTGGCGCAGCTCACTACTGTCTCAGATCTGGCAGTTGGTTGACAAGTGCATTGAGAGAGTTGAGAAGAGTGTACCTGGTCAGGGTTCACCTCGTGGGCGACAGAGACGCCCAAGAAAACGTATTGAAAATGCTCCTCAAAGCCGGGTTGAGGCAGCTTCAGGTATATCAAACGACTGTTTTCGCCAGTCGTGGCTGGATACTTTGAATCCTGCAACAAAATTGGCACTCCAAATAAGCGCCCAGCCGATGCTAGCTGGCTTGAAGGAGCGGTTAGAAAATATGCCAGCTTGAGTATTCTTGCTCCAAAATATCATGACATTTCGTTTTGGTTATTTCATTGAACTCAAATTGATACATCAAACTATTTCCCTTCTCTCACCTTATAACTCGTGATCAACATGATTTTCAGGTTACTTATTTCATCAAACTCAAAAAACATACATCAAACTATTCCCCCTTTCTCAATCAACTCATGACATATCTCTTCTTAGTACGCTTTTTCAAATTATTAATTGCTTCTGGAAAGCAAGATTACAGATATGAAGTGTTTGTAAACAGCAAACTAAATATGTATTGGACTTATCTATGTGATAACCCTGTGGAATATAAATTTGTTACTCATCGATCCATATAAATCAAGCCTACAGTCGCTATGGTAATCTTAGCATGTAACTGTGATTCCTTATACATTAGCCAGCTACAGTGTCCCAAAATCTGTTCCTTCTTGATAAGGTGATCTCTTGTTGGCCCCCAAGCTCTAAGATATGCTTGGACATCTGGCTCTTGTATGTTTTCAAAGGGATCATATTTCCTGAGCGCTTTTGGGAGTTGTGGAAAGCAGTTGATATGTATCCAGGTATCTAAAGTATTCTCCTTGTGTTTGTCGGTTCGGCGGTGAGTAAAAATCGAAAAAATTCTTCCAAAGTGAATTTTGTCATCTGTCGGCAAAGTGAATGCAACAAAGCTGTCGCTTGCACTGGCTGTGAATGACGAGTATGAGATATCATTGTGTGAAATGCGCTTGTAGAAAAATCCTCGAGGTGTAACCGGTGACACATTTATCTTTTGATATTCTGGAAGCATACACCACTCTTCTGGAATCATCCATTGGTTTTCGCCGGGTTCTTGATCATTCAGCAGCTTAACTAGCATCTTCAGAACATCATTTTCAAGTGGGATTGTGTTAGAATTCGATAACTCCTTAGTTCTGGGTGCCGCTGACTCGTAGAGTGTTTGCATTCGTGGAATATAGGGTTTCAGGACCTGAGGTATCCTCTGATCTTTAAGTAGAGCAGACAAGTTTCCCGCACGACAATAATTTTTGAGAAAAGTGATTTCCAACTCGCCTGAAATGTGTGTTATCATTTGTGATCAGACTGTCAGTATCAAATTATCAAATCCATCTTTTTCAAAAATGTATTATATGCTTACCTGGGTGATTATTATGACATCCCTTCAGGATATCGCCCATGAGTCTTTCAAAAGGAAAGGACCACCAGGCACGAACTGGGCCAAATTTTCTCAAACACTCAGACATATGGATAGCCAAATGATGATTCGGCGCGAGGTTACAATGAGAGAAGAGAATGAGACATCCAGAAAGATATTGTTGTATATGATACTCATATTGGCTTATGTGATGCAATGTCATAACACGTTTTAGAGCAAGCTTAACCAATGAGACAAGATGACAGAAATTCTTGAGGAGGGATGTCTTAACTTGATCTTTCCCAGACCATATTGGAATCAGAATCAAGGGTAATTGTATTGTGCAAAGATTTCGCCACTCGTCCGCTTTAAGCTTCCCAAATGATGCTTTTCCTAACACAGGGATTGCGCGTTTGATCCAGGTCGGGATGTGAATGTGAGGGAGCATGTAATTGATTCTCTGGAGCATTTCCGCATCCATTACAATTTCATCGAGCGGAGGAGCTTCCCATTTACCGTTCCACCCAGTCTCTGCAAAGGGATCAAAATCTTCATCGCTAGGTGATGTAGAATCATTAGACGATCGAACCTCATTGATATCAATTTCGGGTTCGAATACATCATTAGTCAAGTTTTTATCAATTTCTGGTATAGGCTCCGAATACTCTAACAGTAAGTTTAAGAGCTCGACTTTGCTGATGGGGGCAAGCTTTTCTTCTTCGTTCTTCAGGTCCTTCATTGCCCAAAATCTACGGATGTGCCATGCAATAAGCCCGAGTAGTAAGTTGTGCATTGAATCTATCACGTGGTAATCTACAATGTTCCAATATTCAAGGTCCACCAACGCTGAATAACGAACCCCATGAAGTTTGAAGATTTTCTTGCGCTCTTCAACAGTTTTTGCATCTCGTGCCTGATGAGCCCAGATGGTGTGCTGTGCACAAGTGCGACGAGGCCATGTTTTCGGATCGAGATTATTGATATCACACTTCTTCAGAAGACATATTGAACAGAAATATGTTGCCGTCGCACTGGGAAATCCAAGGGAGCGTCTCAGAGCTACGACGTCAGCAATATATAGTAGAAGCGCGGCATGGATCAGGCGTCCTTCTTTGTATTGATAAGTACGAGATAATAAAAGCCCGGTGCTCCATAGTTTTTTAAGTTCAGTGACAATCGGTCGCTGAATCCAGTTTGTCTGTTCAAGGGAGGGCTCGCGTGGCCCAGGTGCAATTCCAACCACAAAGACATGTTCAGGGAGATAGCGTAGACTGATTGGTAGCGTGAGACAGACTAGCACTATAAATGTGATTGATGAATGTTTCCCGCTGATCTTCTTTCCAAAGGGATTGATTGCATCGGTAAACATGGCAAAAGTGAGGTGTCCACTTGTCGCCGTGTACTGACTTCCGTCAGGAGCTTTGAATTCTTTCCATGCTTTTGATTGATGCACATCGTTGATATTTTCTTCTTCGTTGAAAGGTTTTTGAGATTCCTTCAGTGATTCGTCCAACCACGTTTCAACATTTGGACGTGATAACAAGCCTGCAATCCAGTCTGAAAGACTTTGAATTGCGTACCTCCGGACCGGTTTACTTTTTCCGTGTACATACTTCAGAAGTAATTGACCACAGGTTTTCTCGGAAAAGGCTGAATCATCTGGCTCATATTCTAGATCAGAAGAAGGAGAGGTATCTGTGTTTGGATCGGTAGTATCGGGTGGACCACCAGGTATGTTGGTGACACGATAGTTACAGTGTGTTGGAGTGCCGTCGAGTGGATATAATGCAAAGCATGCATCACAGCAATTCATTTCAATGAGACGAGGATCTATTTTCAGCCATCTAATTACAGTAGTAATACTCTTTGGGATTTGACGTAATGTGATTGCATCGGATTCTAGAAGAGATTTCGGTTTTTGCAGAGGATTAAGACCTTGTGTCAGACACAGCTCAAGGGAAACTCGCAGATTGTCCAATAGCCATGAAGCCGTGGACATTGACAATCGCGCGAAAATGCTCAACATCGCAGCAATGAGGGCCACATAAAGGAGTAAGGGGTTGACATCTTCCAAACTGAAGGTGTAAAATCGCTCTATACAACGAAGTTGATTACATGAGTATGAGCCAAAAAACAGAAGTGAAAGGTAATATGATATTCACCACATTGATACACCGTGACCCCGTTAGTATATGCTGAGTTAGCTGCCAAGCAGACACGCGAGGTAGTGTCTTCCTCTACATTGCCATGAGCATATGTCCTCCTGATACTCTGGGAGGTAGAAGTATTGGGTGATGTATGATGTTGCGTAGATGACACTGAGGACGGTTCTGGTGGAATTACATTGTTATCTTGGGTATGAACTGGAGAATCTGGACGTTGAACATGTTGAACGGGCGTGACAGGTCGTTCTGGAGTCGAATTGAAGCCTAATTGTGCTAATGGCCTGATCAGGTCTTCAGTACTCGGAGTTGTCTGGTCTGATCTCGAATAAGCCAGCCGTATGTCCGCTAGTCGGTGTGCCTCAAGAGTAGAGGGGATCACTTCGACACCCGATTGAATTATGCCATGGGCATCCACATATCGGCCGAGATGGCACTTTTGAGACTGGCAGCAACAGGTCACCCGGCGGGCCTCCTTCGATTTCTTTGTGCTTGATGTCATGATTTAGGATCAAGAATGCGAGAAACGGAAATCAAGATTCAAGGTGAGCAAGGACAGAAAGTTTATCGCAATGTTGTGATAGTATCATATGATGATCACTTGCTGTACTTGGGTGGTATATGTTGATCCGCTGTATCAATGGAGCTCCACATTTCACGAAATGTTGAACTTACACCTGATTTCAGGTCCCCCTGATCATCATGTCTCACTCTCGACTCGAATGATCATTGAAGCTTCTCAGTGATCAGCCGGTTTCAATGGACCAAGCTTCTGCATTCAATTTCCTAGTTCAATTTCATTTATCAGTCACCATACTCATGTATCATGATTATAATTAGGGTGTCTCTCTTTATGATCAAAATTAAGCATACTGCAGGGACGCATGAGGCGCTTAAGAACATCCGATTCCAGATGAGTCGATCTTCAAACATCAATTTTGACGTAGTATATATTATTGATCAACCGTGAGTTTTGTATTGGTCGCGAATGACTTGATCATTGTATCTACTCCTTGTGACTTATAAAACGTGTAGATCAAGTCAAGCATCGAACCACAAGATAAATTAACACCCACGACTTCATGATATAATGTACTATGTGACCTAGAAAGGGAAGAGAATTTCGGTTCAAGGTCAGATAATGGAAGTACAGCCTAGAAGACACATGATGACTAAAGCGCCAAATGGCCAGCGCTATTCGCAATTTAGCGGCCATAGAAGAAGGTCGACGTCATGAGTGGATAATTCCAGCTTTTGATCATTATTTTTGCTGACTTTGTCTAGTTAGACAAAGTCAGCAAAATTTAATATTGCATGCTCCAGGGCGAAATCAGGTAATATATGATCTAGTGCGGATTTCCATGAGTGCGCAAAGTATCTCCTTTCCCTAATCCAAAATTCCTCCTCTCTTCATTATTATAATATACTTGATCAAATGCGGCTTTTGGATCCAAGCGTTAAAGGTGTGAGCAAAGACATGATGCTTCAGTGGCTTTACGAACATGGCAATCACAAGGTCAAATACCCCACAACTCATAATTGGGATTACCTTGCCAATTTGGTTCGAGAGAAGCAGCCTCAATGTGATCACACTTACCTTATAATCAATTCTTTCAATGATTGGATATCGCTCATCTATCACTAATATACCGACTTTTTCCTTCTATGAAGATTTTCCGCATCCCCACAGCAACTTACCGGCCTCTATTCCAGCCAATCAGCCGATCGAAGAAGTCGAAAGACCTAGGAGACGTCGTTCCACTGCTCAACCTGCGACTTCTAGCTCGTTGGCACATACCTCAATTGCCCCTTCTCCATCAGGCGGCCCGATCCATCCCTCGCTTTCGCAAACAGAAGTTTCTTCCCTGACCCATGAGAACGCCGGTGAAACTAAGCCACTCAAGAAGAAACGAATCGCTTCTACCTCTTTTGAAGAGAAGTCAAAGAAACGTTCTGCTACTCCAAAGTCCACCGGTGAGTTTCATTCCTGATCTATGTTGATGGCCAATCATCAGTCAAGTGATCTTGCTAAGGCACGGCCGGCCAATTTGAACTTTCAGGCGACAAAAGATCCTTCTCCAGCCCTCCTTTAATGGTAAAGAAGAAAATTGTGAGTCAAAATGCCACCATGTCTTGGTAATCACTGAGAACAACTTCGTTCCGAATCAGAGATCTCAGTCGTCGTTCAAAAATGAAAGTTTTTTGGATGCAAGTGCATCTACTGGGATTTTCCCAACAGTCCCCATTTCAAACGTAAGCTGGAAGAAATTCTGTTTATTGAACTTGGTTCAATCTGAATCATGTGGCTATTTTGTATTCTGAATGCCCAATCAATTTTGTTCCTTCATCATAGAAATGCAATGATGCACCAGCCATAAATCAAGGTCTAAATTCAAATACTGCCGATCAAAGTGTGGGAGGTATTTCTCAAGTCAGCGATGAGGACGAGAGAAACGAACTGCTTTTGCTTCAGGACTCTTTGGTCCCCATAAAAAAGGTACCTGTAAGGGAAGTCGAGCCACTTATCAAGACCTCTGACGTTGAGGTGGACAGTGGTAAATATGAGGAAACAGTCCCATCAACTTTAAACTTGGAAAAAGATGATCAGCAGGTCTCACATGTTGCGGATTTGATGTGCTTCCAAGAGATTGATATCTTTGGTCTTGAAAATCACAGTAAGTCAATTCCTGTTGTGTTAAACCTGCCAAAGATTCTGACGATCTTTTGTTCTTGTCTGATGCCTCTTGTACGGATTTCTCACCGAATTGTAATTACAGTCACAGGAGCCGACATCCCACCCATCACACCAATTCAACTTAGCTCGACCACATCCAGCACTCGTTCAAACGATTACAAATCGGGTGTTCAAGTTTTTCAAGAAGTACAAAGTAGGGAGAAACTCCGTGAAAAACAAAGTGAGATTTGTTTTTTATTTGTGTGGACCAAATTAAAATGAGAATCTTTATTTATGCGCATGAATTTCACCCAGTATGCGACCTTGAAAAACGAGTCGAAGATCTGGACAAACAAGTCCGTCGTCTTTTGAAGCGATTGAAGCACACAGAAGAAGATCTGAAACACGCAATCGAAGCCATCAATGGTTTGCTAGAGAGCAATTCGGAGGACTCGAGTAGTTGCCCAGAAGTTTTATCATCAGCTTCCGAAGAACATTAAGCCATAGTGCCCCACCTGACACATTAGATTTTCCATGCACACCCCTCCGCCATATAAATTGTGACATCCAATGTTGTCTCCCAAGATAATGATAGTGTTGATTCATGTTGTGTGTAACAGGATACATTTATAAAGGCTACATCACATTAAGTATTGTTTGATCATCGGAAAGTTCTTTAACTGATGTCAGATTATCTTGTGAGATGATGGCTCATTGGGGATTATTCAATAAAGTTTTGAACAGAAATTGTTTCCATTGTATCATTATCTCTGGAGCCATTCAGTTCACAGAATATAGTGAGCTCAATACTGATATGGAAGTTTTCCAGGGAAGGAGAGGAACAAAAATCCAATCACGAGATTGTTTTTTGTATGGACTGTATCATCTTGCATGAATTTTGTGTTCTTGAGGAGAATCCTGAATTGAGAGTACTCTGGAGTTACCCCCACTCAGAGTTACATTTTAGCCAATCTGTACTTTTGCCTAATCTGGGTGAAGGTTTTGGCTTAAATATATTTACCTACTCCGGCTGGAAAACTTTTCCTTTTTTGTAGTGTATGAGGTTCTTTAGATGAGACTTGATCAGAGTCTTATAAATACGTACGTCAATTCTTTAAAAAGAAAAGTCTAGATGTTGATTCAAAAATCTGAAAGGTATGGTTTGTTAAACGAGGTTGGTTGGAAGACGGTATTGATTGATTCTGTGTGTATAAGGAAGGGAATTCTTTTAATATTTCTAACTAATCGAAAAAGATGTCGTTGAGAATCGGAATAACTAGCTAGGGAATTTCGAGACTTACGACGGTGCTACTAACTAGGTGAAAAGGAGTTATAACTGCTGGTTGGTTTTCAATCCGATTAGGATATCTAGGATCGGAGTTTTTGGATAAAAAAAACACAGAGTTAGGGAAGAACAGAATCACTGGTTAATATACAGATCTTTGTTTCGATATCAAGTTGGTCGATGATTTAAGTTAGAGAGGAAAAAGAATAGTGGAAAACACACAAATAATTATTTGTGATCTACTCACGATCTTTGGGACGAAAGTAAGCAGGAAGTAACTTGAGGTTTGGATTACGATGGAGATGCGAGCTCCTTATAAGGACGAGCATCGTCGCTAAAGTGTAAAAAAGGAAATAAACAAAGTAGTAAGAGCATCCACTATCGTCTCTGTAAAGGGCCTCGGTACAGCAAATTTTACAGTACCGAAGCCCAATTTCCCCAATCGTGTCGAAAACACGATTCGGTACGTACCGAATCGGTAGAAATTTGGCAGAGGTCCTGCAAATTTGCAGGACCTTTGCAGAGTCGGTATATACCGACTTTCCTTGAAATACCGAGGGAATTCGGTACTCCAAGACGATTCCATACCCTTTCTCCTCTTTCGCCCTCCTTCCATCGCCATTCCTTTCATTACCTTTTTTTTAAATCTCATCTTTTTTCATTCCAAGTTCAGAATTTAAATCATACTCATCTTCAAGAAACATCTTTAAATCAAACTCATATTCAATTAAAATCAAACTCATCTTCAAGAAACATCGAACGTACCTTTTCAAAATACGGTCGGTCCATCCAAAGGTAGATCTTTGAACTGTGCAGATTTTTTACAGAAGGCACGATTGTGGGACAAACTCTATTCTGTACAGTACGTACCGTACAGAAGGGTTTTTACCTCAACGATAGTGGTTTTCGAGAGTTCGGTACGTACCGACTCTGTACTTTACAGATCGTTACAGTAAATTTGCAGAGAATTTACTGTAACGATAGCGGATGCTCTAAGTGGTACAACATGAGATGATCGAAGACCATCGAGATACAGAGTGGAGGACGCGAATGACCGAGTCCGGTATGTCCGGGTTCGGTGTTTACAATTAGTGGTTTTATTAGATGGGACAGGGCATGAGACGGATCGGGTAAGATCCGTTCGAATAAGGAAATAGTAGAGAAACAAATAGAATTTGGAAAGCACAGATAAGATGGAAAAGCGCTGGAAAGCGCATACAAAGAGAACAAAGGGGTAAGGCCAAAATAGGGAATCACACTGTGTGCGTTGAGAATCGAGATAAAAGCATATCAACCCAATCGCATATGCTTATACCAAAAACCTCAACTCAATCGATCAAACTAACAAAAAAAAGAAACCAAAAGTGATTTGAATAATTTATATTCGATTCCAAGAATTCAAAAAACAACAACTCACTTGAAAAGAAAAATTCTCAAAAGAAAAACCCAAAAAAAGGAAAATGTTATTCAAATCATTAATCAGATCACATCAAATTAATATGAAACCAAATGAAGTTTTCATTAGATTAAATTCAACTAAATCTTCATCAAAACCAATTCCAAATTTATTTTTCGTAAGTCAATTCAACAAAACAAACAAAACCAAACGAAAACATTAAACTAAACAAAACTCTTTCTTTTGATTTTTTTCTAACAAATCATTCTTTTTCATAGAAAGTTACAGCCAATGGAAAAAGTTTAGGAGAAATCCAATTCAAAGTAAGTCATCCAATTATCCCATTCATCCTTCCCCCCCCCAAAAAAGAAAAACACACTTTTTCATCAAAAACTTAAAACTTCAAAATCTAACTTTTTCATATCTGTTTTTTTCCTTTCCTTTTCTTTTTCTTCTTACGTTTGAGTTAAACAGTTATACGAAAAAGAAGTACCAAAGACGAGTAAAAACTTTTATGAATTAGTAACCGGTCAAAACGGTTTTGGTTATAAAGGTTCAAAGTTTCATAGAATCATACCTTCATTTATGTTACAAGTCAGTTTTTTGATTTTATTATTCAAAGATATTTACAAAATCAATCAAAACAAAAAATCACTAAACCCATGATTTTTCTTTTTCTTTTTCTTTTTCGTTTCGATTGACTTTGATTATTTAGGGTGGTGATTTTACAAACCATAACGGAACAGGTGGAAAATCAATTTATGGTGAAAGGTATCTTCTATATCCTCTTGATCCATTCATTCAAAATTTCAAAATCGAAATCAAAAAAAAACAAATCTTTCAATTCTTATACTCAAAAACCCATTTGGCTTGCTTTTTCCATAGATTCGAAGATGAAAACTTTCATTATAAACATAACAAATTAGGTTTGTTATCCATGGCAAATGCAGGTCCAAACACAAATGGATCTCAAGTAAGTTAAAAATTTCATTCAATTTAACTTTCTCTTAAGAAAACCAAAAATTCAAGTTCACACTTACCTAAACCACAAAAACTCTTTTAAATTTAACCCTTTTTTTCAGTTCTTTATCACTACTGCAATCACAAGTTGGGTAAGTCCTTCCGACCACCACTCCTTTCCAAGAAAAAAAAAGTTGATTTTCATTTTTGACTGATTCGATTTCGATTTCTTACAAAAACTTGACTCCTTTTTTTCCCCAAAAAATTCTTAAGCTTGATGGTAAACATGTAGTGTTTGGTGAAGTTACAAAAGGTATGGAAGTAGTCAAAGCCATTGAATCATTAGGTTCAAACTCAGGAAAACCATCCCAAGAAGTGATCATAGAAGAATGTGGAGAAGTGTCATCTTAAAAAGAAGCACAAGTCTTTTCTTGGTGGTTTACAAACCCAAAAAGAGATTTATAATTCATCATCTGGTTCTTCATCATCCATATCATCAGCCGAATCAGGTTCATAAACAATTAAACCATTTGATGAGTTTCCTTTTGATTGACTTTGAAATGATCCATCATAAATTTCACCAGGTGCTTCAATAACTAAATAAAATAGAACCCAATGAAATTGAATTCCAAAAAACAAAAACTACATCAGTCTTTTATGAAAAAAACACTCACAAGAGAGAAGAAATTTCAAATAAGCAAAACTACACGAACCTAAACCGTCTTGATCTCTTTTAGGTAAGAATGGTAATTGAACTTGTTCTCGATCGATTCTTTGTTGTTCAGTAAGTGATAAATTAAACGTCACTTTCTCTTGTAAATCATTCATGGAATCTTTTTGCTATGGGAAACCAAATTGATCAGATCAGACAAATTTTTTTAAAAAAAGATGAAAGAATCTGTAAGAGAGAGAAAAAAGTAAAGGAGAGAAAAAAGAAAGACTGAACTTGATATGATGATTTATTCAAGATTGATCGAATCGGTTTAATCTCAATCTCTTCAATCGAAACAGGTACTAAACCTAAACTTTGAGAATTAAATTGATTCTCATCTAATTTTAAAGCTTCTAATCCATGTAAAACAGATGAAGGTTTCTTTAGATTAGGTAAATTCAGATTTAAAGAAGTGGAATCAAATGAAGTGGAAGTGGTCAAGTTTTTAGAAATCCAACGAATTAAACAAGAACCAGTTTCAAAAGAAGAAGAAGATTGAGGAATTAATAAAGCTTGAGGTGTGATGATCGAATCAGATGAGAATGGATTCATGGTTTGATTTAATTCTTCAAGTAAAGAGAAGAATCTAGGATCATATGATGTTCCGTTTTGTTTTACATTTGTGGAGGATGATTGACGAATTGGGATAGGTACAGGGATTTGGAATTGATGAATCAAGTGATGATAAAGTGAGGTTGGATAAAGTTTTAGATGAATTGAAGATTGAGTGACAAAACTCGATGAGGTGAATGAGATTGATGAGTTGATCGTTTGAGAGTGTTTGATTTCCTGAGTATACAGGTGTGGTGAATCGATTACAATTAGTTTTGATTGATCTATTTGAAGATTAAAAGAATGATCTCATTAAGCAATTATCAAGATTAGATTTGTGTGGAAAGATGAACATACATTTTTTCAAGAGTTGAGTAAATAGTCTCAATGTATCTTTGATTGACCATCTCCTAATACATTCTCCTAATGAATCAATGATGATAGTAATGGAAGACTAAAACGAATGATATAAAATTTTCAAACCAATCAACTTCATCTTATCTTAAAAGAAAAGGCTCAATCCTGATCATGATAAACTTACTTCAGGTTGAATTGGATTTAATTCAATCTCCACTAATTCTAATAAACCATTAACATTGATCTCTTTAGAATCATTAGAGCTTAAATTAATTCTATTAAATTGATGTTCATTTAAATGATTTTTAAAAATGGATGGATGATAATTTAATCCGATAACCAATAATTTTTGATTCGATCTGAAAATATAAAAGTCATCAAAACAATCATGATTAGTTCTTATAATGGCATCATATTTTTTTTCTTTCAATTCACTGACAATTTGGTTGTCTCACTTGATTGTAAAGTAAAAGATTGTATGATTTGATTTATAATAGGTAAAGCAGATTGACAAATCGAATCTTGAATAGTGATATAAATTGATTTAGGTAATTGATTTGGATTTGATTGTTTTGAGATTCTTGTGTTTGATAAACAATTGGGTTCAAGGATCGTAGAAAGTAATAAATTTGATTTTGATTTTTGAGATGAGATTGAATTGATTGATTTCATTTTTTTTGCTTTCAATTGAGTTTGTTTAGTTGAAGTTCTGATGTGATCTGATTCGATTTCTTTAACTCGTTAGCTTCTGAGATTGGTTTTTTGAAAAAAATCGAAACTTTCTGTCAAGCGGACTTGATCCATTTCATGGCTTTGTTGTATTTGCCATATGGGTTTAGACAGGCTCATGAAACACACCAAACAGTATTTACCATGAACCTCATTCTCATGACTCCAAGCTTATGATCAAATCACTTCTATGACTGTCATTCACTCTTGAGATTTCAGACTCTGAATGAAGCGAAAGCTTTTCAGAGGAAGCAAAGTGAATCATTCTATCTCGAATGAATTGTCTCCAATAAGCCGAATTGCCCTGCTCAAATAAGCATTCAAAGAGAGTCTTTTAGTGCGATAGGTGTACTAGTTTGATAAATTTGAATGCTCCAACAGTCTGGAAACCAAGAATAATCAGAGTTGATGGAGTTGAGTGGAGTTGAGTGGAGTTGAGTGGAATGGAGATCAAGTTGAGTGAGTGGTGAAGGGAGAGAAGGACCCAGGAAGGTTTTTGGAGATTCTTCGGCGCGCACCTCAGCTGTGCCAATGCGGGCCAGGAATGCACCCCTTAAGTGATTATGGTGACTTAATTGATGGTGAAAAGGTACTTAGTTAATATTTGATTGGTTTTATCCATCGATCGATTGAATTCTCGTCATCAGCACTTCAAAGTTAGTCAGATTACCACTCTTGAGCTAAGAACCAAGAACAACAAGAAGAAGTTCATCAAAGTGTTCTATTCAAATTGGTATGTTAACTCATGACGATCAACTTCTTACTTCATTGAATTCATTCAAACTAACTTCAACTCTCTCTCTCTCTCTCTCAAACATCAGTTTCAATCAAAACTCACATTCTCATCATGAGCCCACCAACTCAAGCTTGTTATACACTCGTACACGATGACGCTCAGGATCAATACGCAACTCAAGATCTTAGAGCAGCATTAGAAAAGGGAACAGATGAATTAAAATTAGAAACCCTTCGGAGGATCATCGTTTCAACCTTAAATGGAAACCCTCAACCTACTCTCTTAATGCCCATCATTCAATTCGTCTTACCTTCTAGAAATAAACAAATCAAAAAAATGTTACACTTCTATTGGGAAGTTTGTCCAAAGTTTGATGAATCGGGTAAATTAAAACAAGAGATGATTTTGGTTTGGTGAGTGATGGGATTCGGCTTGATCGTCCACTTCACTTCCCTTCCCTTTTCTTTTCTGTTGAATTCTAATGATCTTGGGCTTCGTTCTTTTAGTAATGCTATCCGTAATGATCTTCAACATCCTAATGAATACATTCGAGGGGCAACTCTACGATTTGTTCAAAAGCTACGAGAACCCGAACTTCTCGAACCACTTGTACCAACAGTTCGAACTTGTCTTGTAAGTCTTCAATCAGAAACCCTCACCCTTCTTCTCGACGTCCTCATTTGATCCTCAGATCTTCACTATAAACTAATATAAAACCTTTATCTTCTACCATTTATCAAATGTTCACATCATCAATCCATCTAGGAACATCGTCACTCCTTTGTACGAAAAAATGCAGTGTTTGCAGTCTATTCAATTTATCAAGCTTTTGATTATCTGATCCCGGACGCACCAGAATTGGTTCAAACGTTTTTGGCCGCTGAATCAGATTTGACTTGTAAACGAAATGCTTTCATCATGCTTGTGAACACTAGTCCAGTTAGAGCTATTGAATATCTCTTACAGATCTATGATCAAATTTCATCTTTGGATGAATTAATGCAACAGGCAGTCATTGAATTAATCAGAAAAGATAGAGAGGGCAAAGGTGAAGGTGGTAAAGAAGATTTAAAGGTTAATGTTGGTGGAATGAAGGTCAGTCAAGTGGTCCTTTCTGGATTGTCTTTCATTGAAGTTCATTCTTTTTTTTCCAACAGGCTCGTTATATCCGAATCATCTCGGAATTATTAGATTCCACTTCTCATTCTGTCAAGTACGAAGCTGCCATGACACTCACGACACTTACTCAAAATCCTGCAGCTGTAAAAGCTGCGGCTGCATGTTTCATTGATTTGATTGTCAAAGAAACTGATAACAATGTTAAGATGATCGTCTTGGATCGGGTTGAGGCTCTTAGAAGTAAACATGATCATGTACTGGATGACATGGTGATGGAAATATTACGTGTCTTGTCATCGTAAGCTTTCCTCCTTTTTTGCTCATTTGTATACGATCCTCTCTGATCATGCATTCCTTCACCTATCAGCCCAGATATGGATGTGAGGAAGAAGGCTACTAGTTTGGCTCTAGACATGGTCAGTAGTCGAAATGTGGAAGATGTGGTTCTATTCCTCAAGAAAGAACTCGTGAAAACTCTGAGTGAGACATTTGAAAAAGTAAGTAAATCATTTCTTCTACTACAATCCCGAGTTCGTCATTCTAGTCCGATCGACCTAATAACATATCTAATCATTAGAATGCCGAATACCGACAACTCTTAATCCAATCAATTCATACATGTGCCATCAAATTCTCAGAAGTAGCTTCAAACGTTGTACACGTCTTAATGGAATTCTTAGGAGATTCCAACAATTCAGCTGCAGTAGATGTGATCTCATTCGTAAGAGAAGTGGTTGAAAAGTTTCCAGACTTAAGATCTTCTATCATTGAAAAACTTTTACAAACTTTCCCGGAGATCAAGAGTGGAAAAGTTTTTAGAGGTGCACTTTGGATCGTTGGAGAATTTTGTACCACTCCATCAGGTTAATCATTTGGTTTTTCAATCTTGATTTTTTTGATCTTCAAAGGAAAAATTAATGATTGATCTCATTGGGTCCGTTAATATTATTTAGATATGCTTGAAACTTTCTCGCAAATTCGAAAGGTTATTGGAGAAATTCCGATCTTGGCTTCTGAACAACGTTTACTGGATGCTGCCGAAGCCGAAGCCGAAGCCGAAGCATCAGCGGCTGAAAACGTCAATACCACTAAGCCCTCTGGTCCTACCACCACTACGAAAGTCCTTGCGGATGGGACCTATGCAACTGAGACCACCTTCTCTGTTACTGCAACCGCAAGTTTGAACAAAGTCAAAGCTCAGAGCAAGCCACCACTTCGTGCTATGATCTTAGGTGGCGATTTCTACACTGGCGCAGCCTTGGCTTCCACTTTAACCAAGCTAGTCTTGAGGTTTTCGGAGCATTCGAACAATTCAAAGGAGATCAACGGGTTAAAAGCTGAGGCGATGTTGATGATGACCTCTGTGATTCGAGTTGGGCAATCCCATTTTTCTTCAGTACCGATTGATGAAGATTCGGTAGAACGAATCACGACTTGTTTACAAGCTTTAGCGGAGATTCCAGAAGGAAAACCGATCAAAGAGATCTTTTTACATGATACCCAAGCAGCTTATACTCAAATGGTAGCACATGATGAAAAGAAGAAAGCCGAAAGGAAATCAAAAGATTCCAAAGCGATTGAAATTCAAGTAGATGATTTGATTAGTTTCAAACAATTCAATAAACGAAATGGAGTAGAAGGAGATGAATATGAAACAGATTTAACTAAAGCTACAGGAACGATGGAAGCTAAAGAAGATTTCTTATCTAAATTAAGTAGAGTAGTTCAATTAACTGGATTCTCAGATCCAGTTTATGCAGAAGCATATGTGAACGTCAACCAATTTGATATTTTATTAGATGTTTTAATTGTAAATCAAACTTCGGAAACTTTACAAAACTTAACAGTTGAGTTTGCAACTTTAGGAGACTTAAAATTAGTAGAACGTCCTACACCTCATACACTTGGACCGATGAGTTTTCAATCTATTAAAGCTACTATCAAAGTCTCTTCAACTGAAACCGGAGTGATTTTTGGAAATATCTTTTATGATGGAGCTGCTACTTCAGATGGTCATTGTGTGGTATTGAATGATATTCATATCGATATTTTAGATTATATCAAACCTGCGTTTTGTAATGAAGGTCAGTTTAGGAGTATGTGGACTGAATTCGAATGGGAAAACAAGGTGAATGTGAATACTAAGATTGATGATCTACGAGTGTGTAAGTCATTCTTTTTCTTCTTCTTCTTCTTCTTTTCAGGTCTTCTTGAATCTGAAGGAGTGATCAGTGAACTGATCGGAAGTTTCTTTAACTTTGATCCTTCAATAGATTTGGATCATATCATGTCAGCTACCAATATGTCTTGTTTAACACCTGATGCAGCTTTATCAGGAGAATGTGGATTTTTATCAGCGAATATGTATGCACGTAGTTTGTTTGGTAAATCATCTGGGTTTTTTTTCTTTTCTTTAGATTTAAGATTGAATTGAAACACTAATGAAGATGAATTGAATCTTGAATAAATAGGTGAAGATGCATTGGCAAATCTAAGTATTGAAAAAGCTGATGGAGTATTACAAGGACATGTTAGGATTCGTAGTAAAACTCAAGGAATTGCACTTTCACTTGGTGATAAGATTACCCTTTTACAGAGGTTTGTTTGTTTGTTTTTGATTTTTTTGCTAGATGAAAGGTTTATTGATCTTTTGTATTTTTTTTTTTGGTGGGGGTGGGGCAAATTGAAATCATAATGAATTTTTCAGGAAACCTTGAAAAAACAAAATCGTTTGGAAGTATTGATTTTTTCAGTTTTTTTGTTTTCTGGTTTTTTGATTTTCTAATTTTTGATTTTGTTGGTAAATGAATGAATGAAAAAAAAAAGATGGAAATGAAATGAAATGATAAAAGAAAGTTTGGTTTATTTAAATTAACTTTTTTTATGTGATTTGTGATTTTCTTTTATCTCTCTCTCTCTCTCTGTGTGTGTGTGTGTTTTGTTAAGAGAGTGATGAAAAAATAGAGAAAATGAAGTTCAGATTTAAATGATTTATTGGTACTCATAGGGGATTTTGGTTTGGATTGAAATAAAGTTCTAGTCGGTTTGAAAGAAATACGCGGGACCTGCTCACTCTTAATTGCTCATCTCTGCTTTAAAGTGTTACCTACCGATCTATGTAGATTAACAACGGAGTGCACGATATACACCTCTGGATGAGTTTAAGAAGGGGGTCGAGTGATCTAATCCAATCTTTTTGAGATTTCCCGAGAGCTTAACAAGCAATGTGAGATGTGATGTATTGTCAAGAAGAGAGTTGAAATTGGATGATCTGCCTAGACATACAAGAGGTAGGAGGTCTTAGAGGTATAGTCAACTTGAGAGTTGTACAATTCCCTTGGTTGAAATGCCTTCGTTGGTAGACCTTTGAAAACATGGAGAGGCAGGAACTCAAAGAGACAATTCGCCGAAAAAATCATTTGGGCGATCTACCGAATATCAAGTTAGAGGTCATGAGGTAGGGTGATATCTTGGCAGCACCGGTGGGTACAATTTCGGTTGGTCGAGATGACCTCTTGCCTACTCAAATCGCGGCTTCAAACGCACAGCGCGCCAACAATGAGAAATGCAGTGATCCAGCGCTTAGCACGCCCTATCACTGACTGTGACGAAAGGATTTAGTTATAAAACCAGAATTTCAAGGCTCATTTCCATTCCTTCTCACTTCTCATCCACTCCGTTCATCATTACAAAAGTCTTCATAAGACATTGCTAGTTTTACGACCTTTTACTACCAGATCTTATCATAAAAACCCTATCATAAAGAGCCTTCAATCACTATTGACCAAACTTTTGACGAATCAATCTTAAGCAAAACAAATCTCACCATGCATTGCATACTACCACTCTTCGCTTTATTGTGTGTTTTCCAAGCTGTTGTATCTTTACCTACTCCTGTCCTTGATACTCCCGCTATTCTGATTCAACGGTCAAATGATCTACTCATTGGTACTTCAAATGAAGGAAAGATTAAAGAAAAATGTTTGGGTTTAGGTTTCAATGGGTTTGGAGGAAATATCTGGGGAGGCGCCTTTCCATTTACTCAAACCATGTTCGGTGGTCTGATGAATCAATTCGGTTTCGGTGGTCTTTGTACACCTTTTATGGGTAATCCTTTCGGATGGGGTTCATGTAATTTCATTGCTCGATGTCCCAATGCCTTCAATACCTTTCAAAATGTCTTCATACCTGGATTTCAAACTTTAGGTTTCGGCGGTCAATTTGGATTTGGAAATACAATCTTTGGCTTAAATAAAAAAGAAATCAAATCGGTAAGAAGTTCATTAGTTTGATTTTTTGATTGTTAAAGTTTGAACTTCTCCAATCCTGATCTCTTGTCCTCTTGTCTTCTTCATTTGTCCTACAGGATAAAAATACTGTTTGACCGATCGGATCGATGGATTCTATGACTTCTCTTAAACTTTTATGATGGTTTGTCTTCAAATTTTGAATCTTGATCGGTTTGTGATTCCTGCTCACTCTCCTTCACTTTTTCCTATGATTGCTTCGCGTTCCAGAACCTTATGCTATGCACTTGAATTATCTTGATGTAATATGATAAGCTATACTGTTTTTCTTTTCTTCTTCTTTGTACTACATACGCTATTCTCCCTTAAAGTGTTTCTCAAGTAAAGACCTTCTTACCCGAGAGGCCTATAAGTAGTATTACAAAAACTTGTGTCCATTTCTATTTGGTTTTGCTTAGATCCTTATGATTCTACAACTAGTCGGCAAATATGATTGTGGATTTTAAGATATGAACTCAATCCCAAAGAGGATCTCCCTGGGATCTGATATTTTGTGCAAACTCATCCTGATTATTTAATAAGATTTGATTAACAAAGGATTATGGAAATGATGGGGAGATTGTGAATTGGGACAATCAAGCACAGTCCGCCCCTGCCGCGTGAACGACTGCTCTATAACCTTTGTCACTTATTATATCCTATCATCATCCACAATCTTACTTAAGACGAACTTCAAGCATGTAGGTACACATCGGGGTGATGACCTCTGGTATAAAGAGCTCATGAGAAGCCTCATGGCCCAAAGTTGAAGTACACACTTCAAATTCATTATTCAAACGCATCTTGACACTTTGAAAAGACCGCACAGGCAGTGGTAACAAACGTTCCTACTGAGTTTTGCTAGCATCGGTGCTTGGAGTGGGAACTTGATTCTACGTATTCTACGACATCGTCCGAGAAGCAATCATCAAAATGACTTTCATCAAGTTCGAATCGAGTGGTCAGCCAATTTCACTTAGAGGTTGAGTGTATGCGCTGCCTGACCAGCCGTCTCTTGAGTTTGGACTTTGGAGTCTGTATTGGCTGCTGTCTTTCGGGTCGGATAAGGTCGACTCCGTCACCCGCGACGGTGTATCGCACGCGGGGTTTAAGAAGCTGCATGGTGTTCTCCCGCAACAACACGACTTTGAACAGAACTTCATACTCAGCCAATCAATCATGTGAGTACAATGCTCTTTTTATCAAGTGATGAGAAATGATAAACACGTTTCTGATGACTGATTACCTTCCGACGTATTAACAGGTCTTCATCAAGTCGTCGCTTATTCTACGATCCGAAGCATCCTCGGCTCCTTTCTGATGAGGAAATCAATGAACTTTCTCCAGCAGAATGTGATGCAGCTTGTTTACAAGTCGATCAGATCCTAGTTTCACTTCTGCAGAGTAATTACTGTGTTTTTACCGATCCAACTCTTTGTTCAGTCCTGATCGATCAAATTTCATCCAGATATCGATGCTAACTTTGGACGAACCCATCGTACTATCACTCACAAGATCATACCAGAGGTTGAGCGGTATGGAGAAGCTAGTAGAGGAATATGGGAAGGTCTCAAAGTATGTCCTCTTATAGTATCATTCTTATCAATTTTTGGTCTGATCGATTGTGGTATGTCCAGTTCTGGCAACACTTCTTTGAGGCTTCCGCAAATGTTCAACTATCAGGTTATGACGACGAGATGGACACCTCGAAAGTCACCGAAGATGCAAGCCGTGATGATGCCCTGTCGCATGATCTAGATGCAGAAGATGTTTCACAAGGCGTACCCCCATCGCCGAACGATGATCAGAACGTATCATCAAGCTCCTTTGTTCGTATATGATCTTGCTATGAATATTATTCTGAGACGTTGTAAGATTTTACTCAAACTTTGTAACTTACGCAGGATTCAGTTATCGCTTCTGAACCACCAGTGGTTGACACGAGTCATCAGAGTGGCTCGACAGCAAGTCTTCGACGTCCACCAGGCTGGGATGATATGAGTTTTGATTCACCAGATGTTACTTTACAGAATCCAACGGCTCAAGAAATTTCACACATCTTGAATAACTCGCACAGTAATTCACTTGCTTCTGGGTTCACGGCTTCTCCTAGTATCCCTGGTAAGGTCGAGGGAGATTCTAGGCTTGAGGATGGCTCTCCAGTGTCACGTCGGAAATCTGGTGGAACAGGTTCAATGCTCTTGCATCAAGTTATCATGAAAAATATGATCAAAACCCATCACAATAGACCTAAGGGAAGTACACCTGCTAAACCGAAGGGGACGGGTTCTGAGATTACTGCGAGTAGGATGGCTTTTCCTTCGGAAGTCAACGATCCCGATTGGAACGGTATCGCAGATCTTAGAAAGACAAATCTAGAAAGCTTTACAAGTCCGAGTAAGAAAAAAACCCAACCTTATATCAGTGAAAGTTCAAAGAAGGGTAAATCTCGTGAATGGGAAGAAGAAGATTCAATCATGGCTGGTATTTCACCACCGCAAACTTTACATTTCTCAGTTCCGAGATCTAAACTTGCTCGAACGCCTGCAAAAGAAGCGGCAAGATTAGTAACTAGGGACATACTTGAAACTGCAAGATTCCGTGCAGGCTATGCGAATCCAGCTGATCTAGAGGATAGTCCTTTACCAGAACCTCCGAGCGTCCTTCGAGAATGGAATGCAAGAGGTTATGAATCTATGTTTCGGAAGCGAACGGGTGTTGAATCCAATCGAAAGGGGTTTGAAGAGGAAGATGATAGTATCAACTCGATTGCGGATGAGAGTACTCTACAATTACAATCTGGAAGTAAAGATGCTACGATGCAAAGTCAACCGGGTCAGTCTCGTGATGTTTCAAAATCACAGCCGAGTCAGTCTCGTGATGTATCAAAATCACAAACAAGTCAATCTCGTGATGTATCTAAATCACTCATTGATCTATGGGCTGGGGATTCCGAACGATTATCGATCAAAGGACCATATGATCATCTCGAAGATCACGACGAATCTATCAGAAAACGGCCGTTACCGGATTCCAGCTATGATGAAGAATCTTGGCAACCTGACCCTAAACGCGTCTCACTCTCAAAGTCAACAGACCATCACCAGAATGAACAAGACCAATCATATGAAGAGGGTAGCAGTTTGCGTGGATCTCCTACTTTATTTGGTGTTGAAGCTTGTGGAGCTCAAGGAGGCCGAGAAAGTAAACTAACTAATCATCAAAACCAACCCAATCCATCTCGAGCAGGTCCCTCAAATGTTCATAGAGGTTCATTACATCCATTTGTACCAATGCAACCTGAACAGATGGATACATTTTTCGGTGGTGAATTATTGGAAAGTGAATGTTTTGAACCAAGTCCATTACAAGGCAAACGAGTGAAACATTTGGAACCTGATCAATAGATATGTTTGAAAGCTTTAGGTTATGTGGTTACAATTGATGTGTGTTTTGTATGTAATCGTTTAAAGAAGATTTCGTGAAGTTGAGTTTAAGATCGAACAAATTGATGATGTATAAATAACTTTCATGTACTGGCAAGATTTTGATCCGGGGGTTTTTTTGGGGGATAATCTATCTACTGTTTATGGTGTTCTTTACTATACATACTCGACTTGTCCGATAAGCTTGTGAGAAGACTCAGCTTATGTCAAACTTGATATCTTTGTGTAAGTAGAATTCAGTGGAATGGGTTTGCAGTGAGTGACAATATCACTTGTGATCTGTTGTGACTTATTGAATGACGAACACGTATGACTAGTTCAGGATGATTGATTGATTCCTTCGAGCTTGATTTTTTAGATTGGTTTAAAGATAAAACCTTGACTTCTTCTGAGTGTGACTCAACAATACGGCTAAAGGCCTAGATCGTGTCTATAGACTTTTTATCTATCTTTGATTGTATGTACACGCTCAGCTTTCTGTGGCTGTGAGTGGCTCTAATTGATGAAGACATTGATCAACTAATTCTGTTGTACGCGCTGAAAGAACTTCGCAAATCACAACAGGTTGAAGACACATACAATACTTCGCTGCATATCAGACCATAAAGCACCATATAGATGTGTCGAGTTCTAAGAAGCTTCTTTCAGATCAAAGGAGGAATTCAAATCAACTCCTAAGAAATATGTAGTGAAAGTCGAGCGGACCCGTGCCGCAAGTAGAAGACCTTCTGCATGTGCCCCCGCGGAGCACGTATTCAAAGTAAAAGTCCCCCTTCCACTTCTACAAATCAAGGCACAAACCGTTCACCCCAGCGCGAGAACCAGCACGATCGACACAAAACGCATAACTCAGCGGGCTCAAGCTTAAACGCAGCAAATTCCAATTATTAAGAGCTAATTCACAGAAATCCTCAAAGACATAGTGGATAATGATTATATTAGAGTAAGTATGTGTATGAAGAGGAAAAATCACTACTATGATAGAGAGAAACCGGAGATAGTCCAACAGACAGAGAAGAGGGATCCTAGTTAAGTGATGGTTTCGATGAAATTACATTTTTTTCGATTGAGTGCATTCTTTTTCTTTATCCAAGACTGAACGTCTCCTATTTTGGTTGAGTCGAGCTTTCCCTAGAGGATGGGTTCCAAAAAAGTATGGATTAATCATTAAAAGAACTTTCATCTGATAAAGCAAAACACCTACCCTCTTATACTTTGTGGAAATGAAAATACGTTCTGAGGGTCGTATGCAGACTTGATTTGCGCCAAACGTTGATAACTATCATAATGATGAAAATCTGTCAGGGATTGAGGACAATGAAATGCAAGGATCTATACTGAACTGTGTTTTGTAATACAGCCTCTTCCATTCGTTCAAAGATAAGCGGTCATCCACGTAGTTGGAATAGGCACTGAAACATCAAAGGTGTTGAGGATTCAGCTCAATTCTCCTCTTGATTAGAAAGAAGGTCCCAAAAGGATGAAGTACTGACCCATATTCCCACCCAGGAGAGCTGTTTTTGACAATGCTCGAAACCATTTGATCTAAGAAGGTCAATCCTGCATCTGGGAATGGTGGCGCATAGTTATTGGATGAGGTGTAGAACTAGCCGCTCAAAATAAAAGAAAGTTTAGACAGCCCGAGACTCAGAATGACTAAACATAGGGGCACACGAAATGGCTCACTTGGATAGTCCATAGGACGGAGCGTTGAGCAAAAGATGTTGCATCCTTTGGTACGGCAGTGATAGCTGAATTCAGACCACCGTAGAGCTCAAACTGGACAAACCATTTCTTTATAATGCAGAGCGTTGTGATTAACGAGATGAAAGAGAAACAACATAAAGGAATCCGTGAAGTACCGTATCTGTTTTCCATCCTTCCGACGCAAGATATTTAGAGAAAGCTTGGATGGAAGAATTCGACATGGGTTTCGTTCGTGGAGTTGTCAAAGACTTTGCATAGAAGGTATCATGCTGTGCTGATAAGTTCACGCCTGTTTAGGAGAACAAGAAAGATTGACGTCAAATCTATCATCAAGTCGCCTCAAGCTGTGCTAGACGTAAAAGACTCACCCGAAGTCGAAAGCGCTTGCTTACCAGCCGCACGTTGCAAGACGGTAAGCCAATCACCCTTCGTGACATTACGCCTGCTCGGTTCTGGCTGAAATCCAAGGGTATACATCGTTGTTGAGAATAGGATCAGATGTTGATGGGGTGATCTGAGCTTACCATGTTGTTCAAAAAAGGCTGAATGACAGTTGGAAATTTTGAACTATCACCATACCAAACCCCAACCAGAGCGAAAGTCAGACGTCCAGATTTGTCTGCTTTTCCTAAATTAGCATCCATTCCAACTTCGGAGGGTAGGTTGGACCGACAAAAGACTTGAAAATTGATCAGCGCGTTTGCAAAGTCATCTTGATTGAGTTTCCATTGGATGTCAAATCTCGTAGCTTGACTTGGAGCTGGATGGGTTTGAAACTTGATGGAGGTCATGATACCGTAAGATGCCCCTGCACCTCTCAAAGCCTATCGAGATGTCAAATCTAAGAATTGAAGATGCAATGGAGAATGGAATGGTAGAAGTTGGAGAGGCCTCAATTCACTTACCCAGAAGAGGTCTGGATTGATTTTTTGCGACGCCTGGACTATCGTACCATTTCCGAGTACCACTTCATGACCGATGACATTGTCCAATGTCAAGCCCCACATCCGGCTCATGTGCCCGTAGCTGAAGATCAAGGAATGCAATATTCACAATGCGTTTCACTTTCTCTTTGATTACCGGTCGACTCACCCTCCAAATGCCGCGTGACCCCCGATACCGACGTACGGACAAGAACCGTGAGGAAGTGCGCGCCCACCTTGGGAATATAGACCGATAGCCATATCACCTAATCTGTTTCCTGTTCCGATAACAGCATGTCCTGTTGACTGATCAACAGAGACCGTCTTGAGTCGCGAGAGATCAACAACCAAGGCGCCATTTGCTCCTCCCAACCCATAGGCGGCGTATGAATGTCCACCGGAGCGAGGTGAGACTTTAAAATCAAGCAAAGGAACCGATTGAGTACTGGCGGGGTGTTCGTCAAAGATCCATCACAATATTACTTCACCTGGAAGCTTTTCTTCGACAGCTACTTTAACAGAATCCGAAACAGATTTAGTGCTATTTGGGAACACGATGACAGCTGGGAGATAAGTGAGGCGTTTGTTGAAAGGCGTAGCGAATTTTTCGTATGATGGATCTCCTGGAAAGACAGCGTCGATTCCTAACCCAGAGAATTTCGCTCGCAAAGAAGTGATATCCGCGCTGACTGAACATAAAACGCTCAAAGCGCACGAGATGATAAACAGAGAGTTGAGCATAGTGTTTGAATGTTGAATACCACAAAGCAAGTCTTGGTACAAGGCAACCTATTTCGACCTTTATGAAGGTGCATACGTTTTTATATCGCGATGCACCATTTTCCCAGATCTCCATTTTCTCACATTAAATATAGCTGAAGTTCTTTGTATCAGACTTGACAGAACGTAGACGCCGTTGAGCCCTCACCAGCACTCACCGCGTTCATCGTGAGAATCTTCTGAACCTGTATGTATGTGTAGAATCTATAATTTATTACTGCGAATAACGTTGTATAGGTGAAATGGGTTATCTCTCAGTGCTGCGTAGTTTGATCTTGATAAGATCTATTTGTTATTTTCTCTTTCTGGCAATATGATATGTTGCTAGTGTTACAACTTTTCTTGTCTATCCTATAAAGCACCACTTATGAGTCATAAAAGGATTGAATAGATCAAAAGGATTGATCTTAATCTATTCAATCCTTTTATATGCGTCTCATTTATTTATGTATTGCTTTGACTGTGAATGACTCATAGGCAAGCTTGTTATATTATCAAATGTCTTTTCTCTGATTCCTATTTATCATCTCATGTGCGCGTCTGCTCTTATAACTTTGTATGATCTATTCAATCCTTTTATATTATTCTCACGTTATCAAAGCATTTCTTTTGTTTACGTATTGCTTTGACCTTGAATGACTCATAAGCAACAGTTGCAGTGTGCATTGTGCATGATTTTGCACCTCTTTCCCAGACATGCAATGCTGAGGAATGACCGCACACATCAGCTATATAATTATTCATGGGATACAAAGTTGAATTCCGGGCACAGGACCGAATTTTTGCCCAGAATTCCAGAATCATGGACACAACCTTTTTGGTGGTAGTCTGGCTTCTAGAATTCTATCCAAAGTTGGAATCTGGTCCGGCCAGAATTCCAGAATCCAAAACACAGCCAAAAAGGCTGTGTCCGTGAACCTGAAACTCTGGCCAGAAGTCCGGGCACGTGCCCAGACTTCAACTTTGTATCCCCTGATTATCTTCTTTCTCGGTATCAAAGTTTGAGTTTGACAGGATTTTTGCTACTTGATCAATCAATTATGGAATATGCCTATTATCATCAGGCTGTGTACAAGAACAAAACCAAAGTTGGCTAAGTTGACACCTAGTGAGTATGCCAGAGTCTTCATCATTCTCTCTTTTCAGTTGAAGATCAATAAGAGCTGATGTGAGGCGGAGGTTTTGGCCGAGTTGAGAGAAGCAGACTATAATCATGTACAACGTAACTACTGTGATGCACTTGTGTATTGAACACAGAGTCAAGCGACAAACAATTGAATGTTTTTGTTGACCAGTTGACTTCAAGTTCCACGCTGCACCTTGGGGGCGTCTCAATAACGGGGATAGATAGAGCAATAAGTATCAAATGTCTACTCTAAAGGAAGGTGAGATGGAATAATTGTTCAAACTGAAATATCAAAGATAGGCAAGGCAAACATGCACAAAAATGGGTTCATTTTCATAAGACCATAATCCAATACATTTACGTTTGACACTTTAGCAAGAATATTATGTACGTTGTTACAATACGGTTGAAGGTATGAGAGAGTACATAAATAAAACTTTGATATATACACATTGTACAGCCTCAGGTAAAGTACAGTGTTGAATATGTGAAGTGATTGACAAAACTATCACTTACAGTTTTGAGATATTGCCTTGAAGATGTGATTTTACTTATAATGACATCCTTCAAGTGATGAATAGCGGTGTACAAACATAGCACCCATGATGAAAACCCATGATAAAAACCCATCAAAACCCATCAAAAAAACCCATCAAAAAGATGGGTTTTTTCACATGGGTTGAACTCAACTCAATCTGAGCCCCTGTATGTGAAAAAAAGGCCCCTGCTATTTGCCGCCCACCTGGGGCCCATATGGGCGCCGTCATCTAGCGCCCATATTTCAATATGGGCGCTGTATCTAGCGCTCATATGGCAATATGGGCGCTATAAATCTTGCAATAGCGCCCATATTCTCCAAAAGGGATGTAGGCGCTAGAATATAGCGCCCACTTGAATATAGGCGCTATATTTTGGCGCCTACATCCCTTTTGGAGCATATGGGCGCTATATTCTGGCGCCCATATCTCTAGGCGCTAGAATCCAGAGCCTATCTTGACATGGGCGCTGGAATTCATGGTGGAATGGGAAGCATCTAAGGATAAGAAAGAATTTACGGAAAGAGTTACTACCAGGAGTTCAAAAAAAAGAATGTCTGTTTGTATTGATTTGAGTTGATTTTGTATTTTCTTTATCTTTGCAAAGTGTTGGATTTGATTTTCAGTTGGTTCAATTTTATAAGTTTTTTTGGATTGGATCCCTTTGCCTTGTGAAATTTAGCATGCACTTGGTCCATGAAGTCTGGAAAAGTTGAGCTGTCCAGGAAATGAGCACGTAAACATGGCGCCCATATCACTTGAAGTCATATGGGCGCTACTTTTTAGCGCCCATATTGTAGGCGCCTTGAAAAAGCGCCTACACAGCACATACTTTTTGTAGGCGCTATAATTCAGCGCCCATGATGTAGGCGCTGAATTATAGCGCCCATATATACATTTCCCCATATGGCCGCTATAATTTAGCGCCCATGTTTGCACATAGGCGCCGTAATTTAGCGCCCATGTGCAGGTAGGCGCCACAATTCAGCGCCCATATGGGTAGATGCTATATGGGCGCTGAATACAGCGCCCATATTGCCATATGGGCGCTAAATTGCGGCGCCTATGTGGAAATATGGGCGCTAAGTGATGGCGCCCATATGGGCCCGGGGTGGGCGGCAAATAGCCGGGGCCAAAAAAAACCCATATGGACTCAACTAACTCAAGTAACCCTTCCCCCTCCTTGCCGCCGCAACACATCCCCACTTCCACACCTACTCCAATATCCAACTCCGTCCAAAGTCCTTCAGTATCCATCAACATAAATGTGGCGGAATCTCAGCGTGGTTCAACCTTGACCCCATTCGTAATCCCCACCCTTTCCTCGGCTGATTGGGCACAAACTCAACAAGTCGTCACCTCAGATCCATCAAACTTGATCAGCCAACCAGCATCAAATTCAGTTATGGCTACTAACAACGCACCTCAGAAGAAACGAGGACGGCCTCAAAAAGCACCAACAACCGCTTCTCAAAAGCCTTCCCGCAAACAAAAAGCACTGGATTCGTCTCAACCAACTGACTTGAATACTCAAATTGAACCTACACTAGAATCTCAAGCCAATACGCAAACCAAACTTGATGATGATAACAAGAAAATCAAGGGTAAAAAATGCTGGTTCACCCCCAAATCCAATGGTAAATCAGACATAGACCTGGTGGCGGAATGGTGCAGTGACTTCGACAACTTCAACGCTTGGCGGACCCAACTGAAGAACGTCTTCTCTGAATGAGTTTCCGAGTACCTTGTTTCAAAAGGGCATGCAAACAGAGGAGGGCGAGAGTGCGCAAAGAAGGTAAGTCTAAGTTTTTAATTAGACTACGTTATGATTTGTCTAATCTGACCTTCCATCCCACTATGTAGATTAATACGCTTGTAGAGTGGTTCCACCAAGCAAATTCGCTCAGACAAGCAACTGGGGAAGGCAATCAGAATGTCGATGTCGAATTCAAGGTTTCAAAAGAGGAGCTTGCCAAATTTAAGTGGAATAAAAGGAGGGTTGAGAAAGGTGAGGAAGAAGGGGGGAGTCTTCACGGTACGTGTCACTTTATGTAATTAAATTCTTCTAATCTAATTACTCTCTTTATCAAGTGAGAATTCTACGCAGGTGTCCATGGTATGAGGAGCTGGAGCCGGTACTTTGAGATCGGCCAACAGCGAGCCCTTTGGCGTATAGGGACTCGCTAGGTGATCAACTCCGGCGCTCAAGTTTGTCTTCAGCCAACGAGAAGAGGTGTCAGCCCCGAGCCCTATTACTAGTACCAAAGGGCTGAAATATATGATAATAAAATAATAAAATTAATAAACAATACTCACAACTCATGGCTCAGTTTCAAGAGCCAATTAAACTCGTAATTACATATAGTTACATATGTAACTATATATGTACATACATGTAAAATCAAATTAAGACATTATAATTTGTGATATAAGCTTTCACAAGCGCACATCACATGAGTAACACAAGAATTACACAGGCTTGTAATTCAATCATAGATCAGATAATCAAAATAATGATTACATACTACAAATAAGTATGTAATCAAACCACAGATTGTACATGAGGGACTTTCAGGGTTTTGTGTATATAAAGAGCTCTCCCACCCGCCAGGAAAATGATCATCACCATTACATTCCAACAAATTATCAATAACTTTATCAATCAGACAAATAGAGTTCTTGTCCTCATTATTAGACATTATACATTTCTCTTATTGATTATTATCATTGTTTTTTTGTTGAAGTTCTTGTGAAGACTTCTTCATTTTTGTCAGGAGGTGATCCTAGAAGTACTGCTCAAGTTATTAAAGGGATTCAATAACTTGAGAAACTTTAAACTCACGGAAGTACCTCTGTGTTCAGAGTCTAAAGAACTTCAAAATATCACTAGGTGATATTTCCCTTGATAACAACTCTAGAGTAGAGTGTAGTTGTTCTGGGCAAGACACTAAAGATTAGTGGTCACTCATTATCCGGCTAGAAGACTCCCCGTCTTGCCTTAATCCCTGGATTGTATCCAAAATCCTCTTTTGAGAGGTCATTTAACTGAAGTCAGTGCGGATTTAATCCCACTGCTTCAATACCAACATTGTTTAAGAACTTTAAACAGTTTTCTCACGCTGATAATAAACTTATTTTATTATCTCAACCTTTTCTTTAGTGAATTACTAGCCTAACCGCTGCTAGTAGCTCACAAGAGGTCTCAAAGTCCGACCAAAACAACTCAGCCGTAAACGTCCGAAGACACCCCACCATGCCATCAAGTTGAAGACGACTTACCTAATTCACAAGATTCGGCCACTCCAATCATGGCTCAAGGTCCACATTCCAACAAACCATCTCGGCCAGTAACCCCCTCCCCTTGTAATATGCCTAGCAAACGCCCTCGAAGCAACCCTAAAGACGTTTCAAGTGGAACAAAAGAGTCCCCTCAAAACCCCGGCGATATATTTTCCGCGCTTAATCGACTTCCCACCAAACAAGACATGGAGGCAAGCGAGATACGTGCTCTCAAAACTCAAGAAAACATGAGCTCAAACTTCAGCAAGGAATTGTCCAGGATGATGATGACCAATTGAGCAACGGAGATGGCAACCAAAGAAAATATAGCTATTTCAAAGATAAACGTTGACATTCAAATCGCTTGTAGCAAGATGGTAGTGGAACTTATCCGAGGTAACATGGAACCAGCCGCGGCGGAGGCCATGGCTCTGCGCTCCTTGCCAGACGTTCAACCTTCAGTGAGCCAGTTGCTTGTTAACCCCTCTGGATCTGGGTCAACAAGCGACTAAGTATGGCCTGTGTGGATGATGATATACCTTATTGATACATTTTTAAGTTTTTCTTTTTGGATGTCTGGCTAAAAAAAAGTTCCTAAAATCAAATAAAAAATAATTATCTAAAAACACGCCAAATTATTGTGATACAAGATTAGTCTCTGATGTGTGCTTCCCGCTTTGCAATATAAATTAGTCTCTTGTGTGCTTCCCGCTTTGCAATATAAAAATCCTTAGAATTACAGTAAGATCAAAAACACCTTATCTGTCAGCCCTGAGTACTAACCAGTAGTACCAATGGGCAACGTATAATAATACATAAGCATAAAAACAATAATTACAACTCATGGCTCAGTCTCAAGAGTCAAGTACATATGATTTAGCATATGTAACATGTGCGAAACTTACATAAAAGAGTGTGTACGTACACAACTTTTATGTGAACCAATGCTACATATATTTCACAGCCGTAACAAGGTTGTAACAAATGAAATGTATGTTCAAACAGTTTTTAACAATATAACTGTAATAACCTAACCACGCAACCACAGATTGTGCGCACTTCTAGTGTAAAGATTCTCAAGGTTTGGAGTATATAAACCCTGAGAATCCACTCCTCCTGATCACATCATCACATTATTATTCAACAACCTTTACAAATAAATCTTATCTGCTTTTTAGAACTTTCAAACTTTGTGTCTTGTTGAGTGTTGTGTGTTTACATCCAACCTTGTTTCTGCCTGATTAGACACCATAATCAGTGAAATCAGTAATATCCATCAGGTGGAATTACTTGAAGGAAGTAGTCCTTGAGTAAGGCTTACATCAGATTAGGGATTAATCTGATATAAGAAACTCTAAACCTGCGGGGAACCTCTATCAGTCAGAGTATAAAGTTCCCAGTGTTAAGATAGACATTAACACTACCCTTATTGATCATTCTGTGTCAGAAGTGAATCAATTTGGGACTGAGAACTGTGCATCAGTTGCTCTCATCATTAATTATTGTAATAGACAATAATTAACCCAAAATCCCTGGGCGAAAACCTTTGTTCAAAGGTCATCTAACTGGAGTCTTTACTTGTGTAATTCAAGTAAAGCTCTTTTGCCCAAATCTCATTCCAATTGTACTTGTGGATAGCAATCCCTACAAGTTTAGTAGAAGTCTTACCAACTTCTACTACCTTTTTTATTGACTCTACTAGCCAGACAGCAGCTAGTAGCCTCACATTATCTGAGATATCAAATATCTCAAGATATTTTGCCAAACCTCAAGCTTGTGTGACAAAGTCACACAAGCTACTTTCCTTTGGAAGGAAATTTTCACTTAGTCATAAAGTGGTGTCATGTTTTGAGTAAAACATGTAAATATAAAGTCTGTTTTTCATTCTGTTGGAATCAAAATTATAAGTATGAACAGTCTGTTTTTCATTCTGTTGGAATCACAATTATAAGTATGAACTCTCAATTGCATTTTAAACTCTCTATTGCATTTTAAACTCTCTATTTCATTCAATTGGAATCACAAAACAAACAACTGATTATATCACATGGCAGTGAGTACAAATATGATGAAACCAGTGAGATACATCTATATCAAGCATATCCTTTGTCAATACAAAAACCCCTGAATAGACAATCACGGCGTGAATTTCCTAGAGAGTCCAGATAGGCCAACCTCTGAGCATTGGTAAGGGTGTTGTCTACCGCTTCAGAGTTGGCATTCACATTCATTCCCACCATTGCAGAACCATGCTCAATCACAAAGTTGTGAATGACGACGCATGCTGATATCCAATCAACTACATATTCAGCCTCTTTCCCGTTTCCAATTGATAGCCGTAGTTCATGAAGGGAACCAAATTGCATCTGTAACATTCCATTGCAATGTTCAGATGCGATTCGTATCTTCAACAGGGACTTGTTGAAGTGATTTTGAGCTTCGGACAGTTGGCCAGATTGTGATTGTTTGAATACCGGTACGATGTTTTCTATAGATGCATAGCCCAAGTCAGCTACAATATACTCACCTTCTGAAAAGAAGGTTGAGATCTCTTTATAGAACTGAATCAAGTCTAATCAGCTGATATGCATTGATAACTAAATGTGAGGAGAATGAAGAAAAGGACTTACACCAGTTGACTTCAACACTCGTTGATCATGTGCGCTTCCACACCAACCGTGATGAGCATAAAGTATCTTCCGACAATCATCACATATGACAAGTGAATTTAAAGCGTAGATGGACTTCCGAGTATAGTAATCCTCCTTGTTTTTGGAGGGTGCATATGCTAAAGGGACTAGGGTTCCGTCAATAAAGCCGATGCAATCTTTGAACCAAGAATTTTGACCAATTCGTTGCTTGATTTCCACTCGCTCATCCGCATTGGGCCATTGTACAAAATGTGACTCCAGCCCAAGAATTGCATGGATGCAGCGTTTAGTGTAGTTTTTGACACTACCCTCTTGCAAAGAAGAATGCAAAGATGAATAAACAAATGTCAGTTCCAGATCAATTGAGTAGAGCAAGGCAGAGAGAAGTGGGGCAAACCTGACAAGGAGAAATGCTTTGCCTTCATACCACAGGATCCTCCGTTGCCGTACAGGCCCAGATTAGCCATCGTAACCAGGAGCTGCCACTGGACTGGTGCCTGATTGCAATTCGAGTTGTTGTGAAATATAGGATTGCCTCCTATTTGGTGGAGAAGATTTGTGAAACACTCCCTTGACATCCTTGCCTAACCAGTTTGAAATTGAAACTGAATCAACTCAAGTCATGAAATAGCAGATAGAGATTAAAAGAATGAACTCACCACCATAAACCAAGTCCGATCCGTCTCATCAAACCAAGCTTGAAAGGTTTGAGCCTTCTCACTAACACGAGGCCAACGAAGTCTGGGTAAGGGGTATCTCCTTCTCTTAGCTTCTTCTCGTATCATTAATAGCGCTTCTACGATCGATTTTTCATCGTCCAATCTTTGCTTACGTCGTTGGATGTGGGCACGCTCGTTCATGAAAGAGCATGACATGACGGTGAAAGCAAATATGAATGTTTGTTCTTCATATCCGACAAGTTTGTCTGAATTGAGGAGGTCGTCGTTGTTGTCATCGTTTTTGTCGTCATTGTTTTTGGATTTCAATATGGAAAGCATAATTAAACACAAAATCCAAGTCGTAAGGAAATTAGGTGTAGTGGTGATGGTTGAGGAGGAGGCGATGAGCGATAAGTGAAATAAAATTAAGGCATCAAGAGATGCCAGGAGCTGCCTGCACCCCGTGACTCTAGGCATGTTGTGGGATGTGATGGGGGTTGAGGCGTTCAAACCTTTCAATGAAAACCCATGATGAAAACCCATCTTTTTGATGGGTTTTTTTGATGGGTTTTGATGGGTTTTTATCATGGGTTTTCATCATGGGTGCTATGTTTGTACACCGCTAATATCAAAGCAAATTTAGACATGACCAGAGCAAATATGAAGATCAGTATTCAAAATTTCAAAACAAACAAATGAGTTAGAAAGGCTCACCAAAGTCTTTCAAACTCATAATTCAGCATCCGGTCCTCAAGTCTTCACTTTCAAGGATGGCAAATATTTTTGCAGATGGAGGTTGATCTTTGAATAAATCTAACTTTGCACAAAGACGCGGCATCTAAATTCTCTATGTAATCTAAAGGTCTAGACGGGTTTCCTACTGTTGATCCAGTATGTTCAGCTTACATTTTATCAACAGATGCGTCTTGCATAGAGTCAATTGAACCAATAAATGATTGCATAGTGAAGTTGCGAGCCTTCTTTCTGGCTGGTTCTGATGATCTTATAGTTGAACTTGAATTTGATCTTTCTTGAATATCTTCAACCCTCTCAGGCGCTTGTTAGCATTGTCGGTATTTATCCAAGACTAAAGTCAATAAAATAAGTAAGATTAAGAGTAGAACCGAAACAAATGCAACTTACTGAATCTTTGACTATTTCATTCCATCTTTCCCTTGAGAGCTTCATCATACTTGTCTCATTGTGCCAACTCCACGCTCATTGATAAATTGCTTTGCGTCTCTATACTGTCTACGCAACTGGAAAAGAAGACAAGAGATCAGGTAACGATAGATCAGAACCAAGAAAGGAAACTGACTACATTCCAATGTGAATGACACATGTCACCGGGTTTTGATTTACTCGAGCCTTCGGTTCCCTGTAAGGTGGTTCACAATATACTTCCCCTTCAAGATGACATATATAAGATCATCGCGACGTCCGTCAATACTCATCATCTGGTCAAGCGTCCCGACCATTCTTTTCCCTTGATCAAAAGTCCATTGACATCTTACGGAGCATGCTGAACTGATATCTTCACTTTCTTGTAAGGTCATTGTGGTTTGAGATGATTGAACTTTTGGCTTGTGATACGATTATACTACACTACGGAATGCGAGGTGGGTCAAAGTGACAACTTCAAATTTCAAAAATTGAAATTTCAAAATTCGCGGGTGCGAAACTGAAAAAACCTGACAAAACTGTGGATTAAACTCAAATACTGGACTTAAACCACCTGTATTTGGGCAAAAACATATGTATTTGCCACTTTTGCCACATTTTCCAACCACAAGTCGAAATTTCACTTGTTCCTTGTCACTTTGACACAAATAATACCATAAAATTTCAAAAAAACCAGTTTTGCAAACAAAATTCACAAAAACAACAACTAAAAACCTCAACTGATCCACAAAACATTATTTGTAAATACCACAAGTCAACCATAGAACACAGTATTTATTTTATTCCTTAACTCTGACATCTCTCATTCCGTATTACAAACACTGCTCATCAGCCTTTCCTTACAGCACATCACTCAATACCCATTTTCTCACTGCACTCTACTCAGAACTACGGACACTCAACAACCAAAGTGTGCAATATGTTCCTCCAGTCTCCAAAAAGGCAACCACAACATCTATCAACCTTGTCGCATCTGGGCTGAACCTCTTCTCTCCAATTGTCATTAGGTGGTAAGGACTTTGCTGTGTCCGGTTTTAGTGATTCAGATTGGGCTGAAGACTGTTGTGACAGACGGTCTACAACTGGTCACACATATCTAGTTGGCTGTGGCCCTATCTCGTGGAAATCGAGGAAACAGCAAACGGTGTCATTGTCAAGCACAGAGGCTGAGTACAAAGCAATTTCTGATTCTTGTTGTGAAGCTACTTGGTTACGCAATCTCTTATCAGAACTTAAATTATGTCCAAGTTTGGCTATTCCTATTCACGTTGATAATGAAGGCGCTGAAGCCTTGGCAAAGAACCCTTCTCATCACTCTTGAACAAAACATATACATACTTGATTTCATTTTGTGAGAGTGTGTGTTCAAAATGGAAGTGTATCAATAAAACATGTACGTTCTTCAGATATGCTTGCTGATCTTCTTACCAAGCCCCTTGATATAATCTTGCTTCAACGTCAAAGGCGAATGATAGGCATTGTTTGATTGTTTATTTGAGTTGTCTTTTATTTCTTCCCTCTTCTTTTTCTATTCTTTTTATGTTTTATTTTACATCTTTATGTCTGTTATGTTGATTTTTTTTGGTGTCCTGGTTTTTTGCAAGGGGGGGGTGTCGGAGTCATCATGTGTGCTACTAACCATGTCACGACTTACTATGACATCATTTGTCTATTTGATTTATTCACTACATTGTACATGTTTATCTCACTTATTAGCCTGAGCAGCTGATCGATGGATTGTTCCTCATCTCTTCAATCCATCCATCTTAGGTACATACCATTCCTTCTTAGACGTCAAGTCTAATCTTGGTACTGACCATTAGCCGTTCAGATTGAACATTGCTCTACAGCAACAATTCTCTTATATATCAGATCCCTTGTTTGACTTCTCACAGATTCACATTCAGCATCATGCAACTCAATTTTTCTCTTCTTTATACTTGGCAGATCTGCCCTTCTGATACTGGGCACTCTTGACAGAATGTTTCTCCTTTCTTGCTTCAGATTTATGTTTTGCCATCTGTTTGACAAATAACACATCAGTGTTGTGTCATGTCACTTACCCAAAATCAAATTGAGGATCTCACCGCGCACAATGCAAAGCTGACAGTGACAGAAATCAGTCAGTTTGGGTTGAATACTTGAGGATAATGACCTAAATAGAAAGAGGGTGAAAGGGGAGTTGACAGGACTTAACAATGCGTGAATCAAGAGGCTAGACTGGTAATCGGGGGTACCCTCAGTCACTTATTCCAACCCCTAACATCACACATTGTCCAGTCACTTGCAGCTTCCCTTACACCTTCTAGCTATCAGTTCAAAATCAAAAGTGGGGGCCTTTGAGACAATGATAAGATATTACCTTCAACAAATGTTTGAGCAGCCAAAGGATGGCTTGGGTTTTGGTTCACAGATGTAATCCCTGCCAAAACATAGTCAGTCTTGGTGAAATACTTCAGGATAATGAAGCACATAGAAGGAGGTTGGAAGGAAAGTTGAGAGGGCTTGAAGATGTGTGCATCAAGAGGCTAGACTGGTAATCGGGGGTACCCTCAGTCACTTATTCCAACCCCTAACATCAAACATCCTCCAGTCACTGGCAGCTTCTCTCACAACCTCTCACTATGTGTTCACTATCTTCTGAAGTAGAGGCACTGAGGAATGGATGAAAAAACAAATGAATGGAACTTGGGAATTGGTTTGATGGATTTGCTGCATGATGAGCAAAGAACTTATAGAAATCCAAAGACGATCAACTTGTGGTTGAACATAATAGGTTTGCGCATGGAACCACCGCAGGTGCAACTTGTGGTTTTTAAATGAAAGGTGGGTACAGGCACGCTCAGCTTAGTAAGAGGTTGTGTTTCTCATGGACCTACATTTTCAGCACAGATCACACACGCCGCAGAAAAATTTAAAAAAAACGATATCTTGAAAAACATTGATCTATTTCTGCTCAGCACTAGATCAATGAACTTGTGTATTTACAAGTTTGTGGAATTTTATAAAGAGTGACGTGGATGAAACTTTTAAATTGTGTAAAAGTGTGATCTGGGGTAGGAACATGTCTTCATTTAGGTCACCATGATATTCATAATCATCTGCAAGAACTGACACATGTAATATGTCAATTGACTTATACATGTAACAGTTCTGTCCTACAGCCCATTGGATTAGTCCCTGTTTGACTGAATTGTAGGGTAGGGTACCTCACCAACACCGCAACCGCTACGCACCACACAGGTTTTGGGCCTCTTTTAGGTGCGGAAAGCAGGGCTCTGCTATAACTTGCTGCGCACCAAATTGCATATTTTTATTTTTTTTGTCCCCTAGATGTGCGTAGTGTAGCACCACTATGCAGTGCACAACGCTATATGGCAGCGCACATTGTTACAAAAGACTTGAAAAGTCCTAAAAAAACTGAATATAAGCCGCCCAGGCTCCAGTTCTGAGAGGAGCAACATGCTCCGCTCAGGAATTTTCTACCCTTGGAGCACGGAGCGCAGGGTCTGCTCTGGGTAGCGGAGGTTTGAGCGGATTCCAAAACTGCTCTGCTCACTCTCTTTTGAGCGGAGAGGCTCTGGTGTTGACCTCACTTCCTAGGTGGTCAACCTTAAAAGGAAGACCACCTAGGAAGTTAGGTATCCCTTCTACAGGCCAAAACCTTGAGGGAAAGACCACCTAAGGTCCTAGGGGGTCTTCCTATCAAGGTTGACCTCCTTATGACCCAGATTTGTTGTCCTAGGCGGTCAACCTTAATAGGAAGACCTCCTAGGACCTCAGGTCTCCCATCTACGGTTGATCACTTACTGATCAACCGTAGATATGCTGTAGGAGGTGCCATAGCTTTGTGACACCTCCTACCACGGTCAATCAGTCACTGATTGACCGTGGTGAGCTCCTAGGAGTCTAGGTAGCTGCCTAGACTCCTAGGCAACCTATCTACGGTCGATCACTCACTGATCGACCGTAGGAAGGTCCCAGGAGATGTCGCAGCTTTGTGACACCTCCTGCCACGGTCAATCAGTCACTGATCGACCGTGGCGAGCTCCTAGGAGTCTAGGTAGCTGCCTAGACTCCTAGGCGACTGATCTACGGTCGATCAGTGAGTGATCGACCGTAGAAAGGTCCCAGGAGGTGTCGCAGCTTTGTGACACCTCCTGCCACAGTTGATCACTCACCGATCAACCGTGGCAACCACCTAAGAACCTAGGTGGTCTTCCTTTTAAGGTTGACCACCTAAGAGAGTAGGTGGTCTTCCTTTTAAGGTTGACCACCTAAGAGCCTAGGTGGTCTTCCTTTTAAGGTTGACTACCTAGGCCCTCAGGTAGCTGATTGGCTGTACATTGGCGACGTAGGAATCTAGGCAGCTACCTAGACTCCTGGGTGGTTGCCAAGGTTGTTCAGTGACTAAACAACCGTGGCAGGAGGTGTCACCAGTGTGACACCTCCTACAGTTGATCTGGGGGCTTTCAGTGACTGGTTGACCGTAGCTTTGGCACCAAATATGTTCTCTTGTCTAATGTCCGTGTTGCACAGTTAATGATGGAAATTCAGTAAGGCAGGTTTTTTGCAACATGGCAGGTATTAGTCCAGAAGTGAAGAGACAGTGAGAGTGTGTGGATGTTTTGAGAGGTTGAGGTTTTGGCGGTTGAGTTGGAAGTATTTGTCTTTACACATGGTGTTTTGTGGATTGGTTGAGGTTTTGAGTTGTTGTTTTTGTGATTTGTGTTTGCAAAACTTGTTTTTTGAAATTTTATGGTATTATTTGTTTCAAAGTGACAACGAACGAGTGAAATTTTGACTTGTGGTTGGAAAATGTGGGAAAAGTGGCAAATACATATGTTTTTGCCCAAATACAGGTGGTTTAAGTCCAGTATTTGAGTTTAATCCACAGTTTTGTCAGGTTTTTTCAGTTTCGCACCCGCGGATTCTGAAATTTCAATTTTTGAAATTTGAAGTTGTCACTTTGACTCACCTCGCATTCCGTACTACACAAAATGGTCTGGAACTTTTCCACGAATGTTCCAGAACAAATTTTCCAGAAAGTCAGAAAGTCAGAACACGTTCTGACTTTCTTCTGGCTTTCTGGACTTTGATCATCTTGAATTTAAATCCCCACATCCAACGTAACTCCTCATCACAAGATGCCCAACAAGATTCCCCCTTCAAGCACTCCACCAACGTCCCCACCCGAAGATATCCCACAGCCGATCTTAACCCCCCTCACTTTTCAATTCCATCCGTCCACCATCCAGTCCTATCCAGGCTTTCCGTTAAACACAACCTCACCGAACTACTACCCAACACAAATTCCATCGACTTATCCTTCGGGGATTGTTCAACAAGGGTTGTTTGGATCGAATTTTAATTCGATGACATCTCTTTCGCAACCGGCCTCGCAACCTGTAGAGCTCACCAAAACTCGATCAAAGACTTCCAAGACGCTTAATTCCAGAGGAGGGAAGTCACAATCATCAAGTTCTTGTAAGAACCGAGCAACAACCAGCAAGCCTCTTCAATCACCATCAAGTGGAAAGAAGCAAAAGAAAGGAAAGAAAATTCAAAAAGGAGATGAAGATGGCCATATTCAAAAGCCACCAGTGAGGTGGGAAGATCAGAAGAATGAAAAGGGAGAGAGCGCTATCAGCATTCTCTTAAATTGGATTACGACTTACGAAAACTGGACTCTGTATAAGTCGAATAATAACTACCGGTCGACTACGCTCGAAATAATCACGGCGTACCTAGTGGAGAACGGGATTCATGACCGTAATGGAAAGATTGTGGCAAGTAAGGTAAGTGTTTCGAAGTTTCTTCCCTCTTTTAGGTTAGATGTTATACAACGCACATGGGGCTGATAAGACGATGCATCTTCAGATTGCTCTTCTTGAGGCGCAGTTTAATGAGGCAAAGAGATGGATTGACCAGTCTGGTCAAGGTGCGATGGATTCTCTTGAGGCTGAAAAGGAGAAGAACGGGTGGGAAGATGAGGATCCAGCTTACGTTGCAAGAAAGAAGGTCTTAGTAGATTGTAAGTTTTGTTCGTATCTTGGTGGATGCTTTATTACACTAATGACAATTTGACTCAGCTTATATTGAGGCCAGATGTAAATACTACTGGCAATTAGAGCCGGTCATGGGTCAACGAGACAAGGCCACCAGGCTTGCAAGTGTCAACAGTGCACACCGGGACAATCCAAACGACTCTTTAGATTGCTTGGGCTTAACTGAAAATGAGACTCCTTTACAGGTTGATGTAGATATAGATCAATCACAAGGTAGCTTGACAGCCCTTCGAAATGACGACGAACACTCAGAAGCTTCGAATCATGAATACCACCTTCTTAACACTGAAAGAGAAAAAAACAACGACGTTGATGACGTTTCTAATGAAGACATAAGGCGTTTAATTGATGTTGATCTATCAGAAGGTATTTTTTTTCCTTCGAAAGTTTAACACGTAAACTGATACTTATTCAAATTGTAGAATATCAAACTGAATCGACTCCAGCCAATCAGACGCCCAATAAATCGATTGATCCCACTCCAAATAGTTCGATTTCCCACTCTTCAACTAAGCTATCAGTGAAAAAAGGGAACAAATACAAAAGTAGTGTGGAATCTCAAGTAAAGGACTTACTCACTCAAAACTCGGAAACGGTCAAATCATCCATTACCAAAGTGAAAGATAGTATGAATAGTATGAATCAAACTGGTCAAAATTCTGATATCCTTGGAAATGCTATTTTAAGTTTAGCCACGATTCTGAAGCCAAAAGAAGACCCAAGAACTTTGCTATCAAAAGAAGATCAGATCAAACAGGCTCTCTTAGATGCACAACTGCACAGTTTGAAGGTTGAATCTGCTCAATTGGATATTGATTGTACAAAACGAGCTATGGACATGGAGTATAGAGTTGCAAGAGGGAAGTTCATTGCTCAAGTCATGGCTGATAACCACTTGACTCTGGAGCAGGCTAAGGAAGTAGCAGCCAAAGTGTTTCCAACTATAGTAAGTAATTTCTTTTCAAATATGATTCCAACTGTAATCAACCGTCATTGATAACCTTGCATGCTCCTCAGGACTCTGACCGAACCCCTTCTTGATTCAGGATGCTGTCAGTTAAGACATTCATTATTGATGTCATTATGAAAGATTGTAATATGATGATTTATATTTGTAAATAAGAACATTTGATTAGGGTGATATGTTTGTGGAGGTGGAGCAATTCATATTCAACACGTTTGTTAAGCGCGATAAAACAAAGATGAGAATAAGCTGAATTAAAGAGAATTCAAAATGAATATATTTGAGAATGAGCTTAATTAAAAAAAATAAAAAATCGTTACAAGTTTAAAGGCAATTGAATCAAATCAATTTTAAATAAAATTGATTCAAATCACTTTTTTTTCTCATATTCAATAGAATTGAAAAGAATAACCAAAAGGAAGAACTTGATCTTCAAAAGATTGATTTAAGAATACGATCAAAACTTTCCATGTGGTTTAAAGGATGTCTAAAGGTTGGATTTCTCAAGATTGAATCAAAATTAAAAATAAAAGGATCATAGAAATGTTGCATTTCTCAAGGTTTCATCAAAAATACAAATAAAAAGATCACAAGTTAAAAAGATCACAAGTTAAAAAGATCACAAGTTAAACTTTTGATTAGTCAAACATAAAAAGGAAACTGCCATCTAATCAAAAGAATTATACATTTTGTATTTATTTTTAATCAAAATTAGTAGTACTCATACTACTATGATTTAGAAACCTAAGTGAAAAACCTTATAAGAGAAACGAGCGATAATCGAAAAGAATTATGTTGCCCTATTGGCTACAAAAAGCTCAAATAGAGCTTTCCGGCAAGTGTCATCTCGCACTGTTTGTGGATGCACGTCAGTGTCTTGCAAGGGTGCGTTTGGAGGTGGTGGCCTAGGTCTAGCTGTGTCAAGTAGCCCCTCTTCCACTGTACCAAGCTCGTGATGCCACTGGTCATCATTGGAAGTTGTATAATTGTGAAGAATTATACAAACCCGAATCCAAATGTTTGCTCGCTGGGCACTACGACGCCCAGTGATCAAAATGCGGAGCTCCTTCAACGACTGAAAGCAACCTTTGAGCATACCAATGCTCTGTTCAATGATCACACGAATTTTGCTAAGTTCTTGATTGAACGCCTCCTGATGGTTTTGAAGACGTTGACCGGGTGATCGTTTAAAAGGGGTGATGACACTTTTTGATGTTGTGTAGCCCGAATCCGCCAGAAGATATTCATCTTCAGAAATGAAATCAGCTGGTTTATGATAGATCTGGGAAAGCAAAGTCAGCATAAGGATTAGTTTTCATGAAATAAGACACTTACCTCCAAAGACATATAGACTCTTTGATCGTGAGCCGATCCACACCAACCAAGGTCGTAATACCTGAACAGCTTATTAACGTCACAAATTAACATCACATTAAAAGCATAGAACTGCTTTCGAGTCCAGTAATCTTCTGGATTTCGAGGCGGTGCAAAAGCCAGTGGCACCAGAGTGCCGTCCATGAAACCGATACAATCCTGAAAATGACTATTGTTTATCTTTCTCTTCAGATCACGGCGTTCCTCGACATCTGGCCACTTGACCCACTCCTTTTCAATTTGAAGGATAGCATACATACAGCGGTTTGTCCAATTATGGACACTTCCCTCTACAGAGACACAATCTTAATCAGATCTTTGGATATGAAAGATAAGAAATGAAAAGACACTTACCTGATATGTGAAACATATACGCAAGATGTGAGATATCCCCCCCGTTTCCTGACGATCCCAGATTTGCTAGGGCAACCAAAAGCTGCCACGCTACAGGAACCTGTTTGTTATCAGACCAATTCTGAAAAACATGACAATTGTGAATCTCGGTCACTAAATTCCAAAATTGGTCTTGAGTCATTCGAGCCTATAAGAAAAATGAAAGAAAGATAGAATTCATAAAGAATTCATAAGCTCATTAATTTGAGAAAGTGTGATTATCTTGAAATACACTTTTAAAAGACTCACAATAGCTACGAAAGGATCGCCACCTTCGAAAAGCCTTTGAGAAAATGCCAAATTCTGGAGACCTTTACATTGACGTGATGATTGGTCCAGGACATAGCGAGTGGACTGTAAAATCTTCAGGGCTTCCTCGAGTCGACCGATCTCGCTTTCAACTAGTTTTTGTAGACGTTGACCAAGGAGGAAAAGTTTGATGCTCTCCGACCTTGCCAAATGAACCTCTAACGCCCCAAGCAAGACGACTAAGAGTGGCCTCCTTGCCTCAAACATATCCAAGGGATCTTCCTCGTCGCCCGCTGCTTGTTGGTTGGTAAGTGAATCTTGGTGGATGATGATCGCTTGAAGACATCGGATTATGAAAACGCTCTCAGCATTGCTAATCTTCTTGAAGGCCAGAGTTGCTACTTGAATATCTGATACTTTTCTTATTTCATTGATTGCGAGATGTACATAGTGTTTGAGTCTTTTGCGGAGTCCTTTTCACGCCATAATGTGGTGTGTGGTGTATGAAGATGGATGAGTAGGCTGGGATTTGAGTGCGTTGAAGAAATTCAGTAGTGGAAGATGAAGAGGGCGCGCATGGTGGTATTTCTGGACCCCCTAGGGAGAAAGGGCATTCAAATTAGGTTTTTTTCCACAAGCCCACAGAGCCAGAACATAGCCAAAATTTTCTTTTCTGGCTCTGTGGAAAACTGTTCTGGAACCTTCGTGGAAAAGTTCCAGAAGCACTTTGTGTAGGACAGATGTAAGTTATCAGTTGTGATCAATACTTATCGGTTGAATGGTACAAATCAAAGTGCAAGGCAAAAACTTACACCTATCATTTCGAATGCCAAACCGAATTGAAAAATTCCATCATACTTTGTCATTCTGATTGTAAAAGTTAAGTTCAGTCAATAGGAAGACTGAAGATTCAATGTTTATGCTGAGCCAATGACTTGACGGAGAAAGCCCCTTTAAAAGGCTCATCCTCACAGCCAACGCGACAATGTATGTGGGCACTGTTCTGAGGATGAGAGCGTGCCTTAGAAGATCTTTAGTCAATTGAAGCATGCTCGTTTGCATTTGGACACCTGCGACGTGCTTGTCTAGGAAATCAAATCGTCCTGGGCCACAATGCTGATGCAGTGTAAATAAAATGAGTTGACGAGTGAATTTCAAACTACCGGACCGTCGGTACAGTTCAACCCGAATTGTTACCATTCACAAATAAACTTCGCCCGTTCATTTGATTTGACCATCAACTTCAATTCATTCATCAAACAAGCACCTTTACTTGCCAGTGCATTGATTATGACCATCCAAGACAAATACTCAAAAGCAAACTCCCGCCGTTATCGAGCTACACATGGAGGAATTCAATCAAATCGTGCAAAGAATCAAGCTGCTTTATCGAATGCCAATACAATCTCAAATGATACTGAAAAGTTTCCTACACTTAAAAAAGATGAGGAAATCAAATCGGATGATAATAAAAATCAGGAGATGAAAACAGAAGAAGAAGAAAAAGAAGATCAAATTTATGCTCGTCGTACGATTGATACAAATTTAGATAGATATCATGAACCGGAACCAGAGCCAGACGCAGGTTTTTTTTTCAAAACCTTCACAATCTCTACTTCTGTTATCTACTGGCTAATCAAGTATAACTTATCTAGAGCCCGAACCTGAGGTCGATCTAAGTGAATTTCTCAAGAAACAAGCTGCTTCTTTGACAACAGCACCAATTCCATCAGCACCTGAAGAAGAAGAAGATGACGATGATGTAGATCATGCCTTCTCTCATCTCTTCCTCCAACCTAGAAAGACTCAAAACCTACGACAAATGTCAGCGCAGGAAGCTTCTGAACTTGTTCAACTTGACGATGAACGTAAAAAGGCGGATGCTAGTCGAGGTATGCTGTACTTGTTCGTAATATCAGCTGCCCAACATCCCCTTGTTAATTTTGGATCAAACAAACATCACAGAATTACGTGCGCGTTTCTCGGGTAAAGATGTCAAAGCTCGACCAAAAGCATCAGCCAGGAGGTTGGTCAGTGCCAAACATCAACAAGATAGCACAGCCGTGTCTGTATCCAAAGAACTTGGCGAGGGTGGCCGAGCCACTGCACTTATTGGGCCGTGTCAGTCATCTGATCGTTATGCAACTGATCCTAAAGTCCCCATGAACCAACTAAGATTTGATTTATCTAAATTAGTGGATGATGAAGCGTTTTTGGATGAAGTTTTGGGTGACTCTTCGGGGACGTACGGGAACATCCGACGGAAGAAATGAGGAATGATCGATATCGATAAGTCAGGCGAAATTAGTGAATGTCATCTTCAAACTTTGCCAGTAAAGGCTTCATTATATCGTGACAGAATGCGGAAATTGTTCGTAAGGTCCGCTCCAAGCTCTGCTAGACACTTCGCTGGCTCCCTGAGAGAAAACCGTAGTCTCACCTTGTTCGCATCATACCAGGTCCGTTTTCCTGTCATGAAGGTGACACAAGCGTCCGAGGTTTGATTGATTGTATCATTATGTACTCAATGCAAAGTAAACACCTGCAGGGTGCACACTTTCCATCCACACAATGACTTGAATTTCAGCAGATCTGGCACTTCCATGCAACAAGGGATGTACACTCATCTTGAGTGGTACCGGCAAAAGATGACAACTCAACTGGGTCTCATATGCTTTATCATCATCTAAGCAGTGCATTCAAAAACCATGTCCAGCACTTGAGTACCAGGCTATATTGGCCAAGATTTACAGTTGGTTTACCTGATGCTTGATCATATGCACAGTGAGGCCAATTGCACCATCACATTGTCAGATTTTGTCAGATCTGGAATGTTAGCTATCTAACAGGTAATTCTGTCTAGTGAAGTAAAAGGCCTGGAAGAGGACATGTGATCACTGAAAGTCAATTGCAGGACATGCCTTCTGTCCCATGATCGCAGGTTGAATGGTACAATTTTCCATGCCCAATCTCACATTGGGGATATAGAAAAAATGTGCTAGAGGGCAGCAATGCGACAACAGATACTGTACCTGGGCACTGGGTACAATACTGGGGGGGCTTCAGAGCCCCCTTTTTTGGGTATGATACCTAATATTGCACAATACATCTGGGTCCAATTCTGGGTACTGCTCCAGACTTGGGTTTTTGGTACTGTACTGTACCATACCTTGTTTTGCATAGTACTGGAGCAGCAAGGGGCCAACCCTTTGTCCCCTGGTTCATTTTCATCAAGTACACATCATGTTCACTTTTATCTCTTTTTGTTAATGGTTTTCCATCCTCCTTGTGGCTAAGTCTGCCCTTGATTAATTTTTGCTTTTTGCTTTTCAATGTCCAATGCATTGATCATATTTTCTTATTGTTCTGATATCTGGTTCACCTCCACATCATTATCAAGACTTCCTTAGAGGTCAAAACATAGCCTTGTATCAAAGCCTGTTGGACAGTCAAAGGTCACCTCCATCCAAGGAGGCTCCAGATGATTGAACCCCAGTCATGCTTGGTGGTAGCTGACCATCTATGGATCAACCTTTGAGAATATGTATACAGCAAGGTCCTCTCACAGGTTGAGCTAACAAACAGGGCTTGTGTGGCTACATACTAAATCACAGGGAACCAACTTTAGTATATCTTGTTGGTGGCCTTCACCACAAGCAGGTACACCTCAAGTATTGACATTCAAACCAGTCTGTATTTAGTATGCTATGGATGCACAACCTAGGGTAGTGGTGACCCATGATGATGTGAATACCAGTGCTGTATATCAAAAAGCCAATCATGTCATCAACACTCTGGTACATGCCCTTTTCTATTACACTGGCTGCTTGTCCAGGCAAAATGATTGGTATAGACCAATATACATAAACATATATTTGTGCAAAGCACAATGAAGCCCAAAGACAATTCATTCAATTTTGTGTGGATAAGTTACAATTTGTTTCAATTCCCGAATCGCATCTCTCGGTTCGCGATATCGGATGAATAAGCCTTGTAAGCCAGCCATACTAAACGAGCCGCCTTCTCTGAAGACGTTCATCAGCCTGTTTTCCATTTCTTCCTGAACCCCAACACCAATATCTTCATAAAACTTTATAAAGAGCTCCATGGCTTGAGGAAGTGTAGCGTTGCCGACTAAGACAGACAGATCGATCCTGCCCGGGCGGATGAGGGCTGGATCAAGTTTACCAACGTGATTGGTAGTCATGAAGATCAGCCGTTGGGATGTTGAAGAAGTGACTCCATCGATTGCATTCAATAAACCTGAAAAGGTCACGTTGACTTTCATCCTGGTTTACCCGGGGAGCATGAATAGAGTCAAGGGAAAATCTCTAGAGCTGGAACTATTCACTTGGACAACTCACTGTTCGGTACCGTCACGTCCTAGAAACGCTGCATCCACGTCCTCCAATAACACCACACTACGCTCTGGGACATTAGTCAATAAATGATTGAGTTTATCATCACTCAAGCCACGTTCGGAGAGATTAAGGACACAGATATGATAATTGAGATATCCAGCAAGTGCGAAGATGAATGAGGATTTTCCTGAGCCGGGTGGGCCGTGAAGTAGGTATCCACGCCGATATGGGATACCTGTTGCAATGACCAGTTTTAGCTTACATCAAACCTAGCTGACTGGATGACACTAGTGAGGAGTGAATTTGATCTTACCTCGTTCAGCATACCATTTGGCTCGACCCATGAAATCCTCAATATCACGCACGAGGTTTTCTTTTACACCCTGATCAAGCACCACACTGGTGATCGGTCTCTTGGTTCTAGGTTGTCCGAATGGTTTCCATTCAGCGCCCCAAGCCGTATAAATCACGATCCTGCCCTCTTCAGTTTTCATTGAGACTGTTTTAGCTTCTGATAAAAGTTGAACGAGTAAATGTCGATCTCGGGCGAGGGTAGTGAGCATGAGTGTCTCCCAAGGTGTGCCGGAATTTAAATCGATCAGTTTTCCATCGCGTTCGCGTTTGACCTGAGGTTCGTGAGCGATGAGAGGTGGATTGGTATATGAGATAGAAGCGAACGTGAAGGTAAAGGTGGATGATGTGGACTCGGTCCCACCTGGAACCAGGCTCGCTGGAACTTGAAGTAATGATTCCCAGGCCCGGGTACCAGTGAAAACGTAACCTGATGAGACCCATCCGGTGTTTGTCGGTAGCTGGTCTCTGCCGCGAGTTGATTTGTGGATGATTTAGAACGGGCTTGTTGAGACATCCAGTTGAGGAACCATAGATAGGATCGATCTTTTGAAGAAATTTCAAGAGTCACGAGTAATCTACGTTGTGCCAAAGTTGCAAGCAGGGTAGAAGTGCGTTTTAAAGCTGTAAGGCCGACACCGAGACCCTATAGAAAAAAGGCTAAGAAGATGTGAGCCCTTCGAAAGAATACCGATCATAATAGAACGAAGACGGACCATGAGACCGAATCCAGCGGAGAAATAAGGGCTGTAAGTGATAAAAAGGCTCATCAGAATTTTCAAATTTCAAGACAAGAAAATTGTGAAAAATTAAGAGACTGACTTTTGTGAAAACATATTATCAAAGTTGAATGGGGAAATAGGTTGAGTGCCATCTTGGGTGAGAAGATTTGGTTTGATAGAATCCATTGTTTTTGTTTTCTTGTCTTGCTCAGCAAAATTTCCTTCGATCGACTGGACAAATATACGGTACTTTCCTCAGTACCGGATCTTTCTCCCGATCTTCACCTTCACTCAATTCGATCAAAATGTACCGGTCAAGCCGTCATATGGCCCCAAACTTAACTAAGTCCCTCGAGAGCTGAACGGGACATTATTGTAAATAGACAAAGTATAAAACTGCATAAGTAAGAGAAATAAGATTCGTGATCCACAATGATGTATTACCTATTGTAAATAGACAAAGTATAAAACTGCATAAGTAAGAGAAATAAGATTCGTGATCCACAATGATGTGGAATCTCGAATCTCCTACAACTCTGAGTTTTGTTCGAGCATCAGCGTGGGAGAATGGCTGTGCCGCAGTCGTGCCACATCATGTATCTACAACACCCCCCCCACGACAAGTCACAGACATTCCTTTAAAATGAAATAAGTAAGAAAAATTGAAAGAAAACATTGAAAACAGGGTAGAAAGAAAAAAGGTTAACTATTATGTCTGGTATTTGTTCGCCCGAGACTGAGGATCCTTTAACCAGCTAGCCAGGCTGGAATCGTTTTCCTCATTTTACGGTTTAATTTCACCCAGGAATAGTGCCTGTACAAAAATCATAGAAAATTCAGAAAGAAAAAATATAAAAAATAAAAAACAGACGCAAAAGAAATTAATGTTGATTTGAGATCATTTGTTTAGTTGATGTTATATGAGTCGTAGTTGTTTCATTCCATTATCATGGAGTGTTGATCCAAGAGGTTTTGTTAAAATATCTGCACGTTGAGACTTGCTGTCGATCCAGTTTAAGAATATTCTTCCTTTGTAAATTTGCTCATTGATGTAATAAAATTCTCGATCCGTATGTCGTGTTCTTTTGTTTGATGAGTTGTCCTTTGCGACGTGTATCGCTGAGGTGTTATCACAATGTAAGTTAATAATGTTGCCTTCCCCCGTTAAGTCTTCTATGAGATTTCGTAGCCATACTGCGTCACGACAGGCGGTTCCCATTGCCATGTACTCTGCATGGCACGTCGATGTTGCCACGCAAGTCTGTCGTTTCGAGGTCCAAGCAATAGGTGAGTTAAGGAAATATGTAATGAAACCATGAGACGAGCGTGATCCTTCACCGCCCCAGTTGGCATCAACATATGTGTGGATTGGCGTGTCGACCTTTGATCGTATGGGCTTGATTTGTAAATTCTTGACTCCTGTAGTGTTGATGTATTTAATAAGATGTTCAATGCCTTGCCAGTGTTGTTTCCGGGGATCAGAAGAGAATCTTGCTAAATAATTAACAGTGTAAGTTATATCAGGTCTAGTTGCCACTGATAGATAGTTCAAACAACCTATCGCCGATAGGTACTTTTCAGCGTTGACCTTCTCCTCGTCAGTTGTTGGTGATGTTGGTATTTTCTGTATATTCATTGGCGTCTTCGCTGATTTCGCGTCTGGTAAGAAACATTGTAAGACTTTCTTTGTTAGTCCAGGTTGGGATAATTCAAAACTTCCATCTGATTTTCTGCTAACTTTCACCCCCACAATTTGATCTAAATTCGGTTCCCACTTAATCAATAATTTTTCTTTTAATTTCTCGGCTATTTCAAATAACAATTCTGATGAGCTTCCAGTTACTCCGCCGTCATCGCTGTGTAACCAGATGATTACTGTTTCATGGTTTTTTCTGTAGATATATAATGATTGGTCGTATTGGCTGCTCTTGAAACCCATCTCAGTGAGAATTTTGTCGAAGTGCTTCCACCAGCACCGTGCGCCTTGCTTTGTGCCATACAAAGCTTTCAATGCCTCTAGAACTTTGTTAGCTTTTCGTTCCTCACACATATACCCTGTCGGAATTGAGAAATATACCTTTGAGTCAATTGCACTGTGTAAGTATGCTGAGGTAATATCGAATGAATGTGTCGGCCAGTTCTGGTAAGCTGCTATCGTCAACATTATTCTCAATCCGGCGAAGGTTGCTGTGGGAGCAAATGTTTCGTCATAATCAATTCCTTCTTTTTGAGAAAAACCTTTCGCCACTAGTCTAGATTTAAACTTCGTAGGATTTCCGTCATCATCCACCTGTTTATAGGCAAATACCCATTTGAGACCTATGGGTACTAAGCCATCAGGTTTGTCCACCACCCTCCATACTTTCATTTTCTCCATCATTTCCATCTCTTTATTACATGCATCCTTCCATTCAATTGAATTTTCCGATTTTATTGCTTCATTGTATGATTTCGGCGGTTTCAGGATTTGTAGGTATTCATTTCCATTCAATGCGTGAGATGCCGCTACGTCTTGCTTATCTAATTTTATTTCTTCTGAAAAGTCACCTAATTTCAGAGCTTGAACTATGAGTCGCTTCTTTTCATTATTTGAATCAGTTGAGTTTAATATTTTATTTAAGGTTGACGATGAAGTTGGATTTGCTGGATTTTGTGCTGTCGACGACGTTCTTTCTTCCAAAAATCTTGCAATCCCTGAAGGAAATACAGTCTTCGTTGCTGGATCATAAAAGAGCCAACCTTTTCCACCATCAATGTAGCCTATCATATTACACTTTCGACCTCTATCCTCTAGTTTTCCTGGTGCACGTTGACCGTTATGAATGTGGACAAAAGCTGTCGCGCCAAAGGTGCGTACTATATCTAAATTTGGTTTCCTTCCATAAAATAATTCATAAGGTGTTTTGTCGAGTGTTAATGAGTTTGGTAATCTATTGTGCAAATATGCTGCCGTAAGATAAGCGTAGCTCCAAAACTTGTTTGATAGTTTACTGTAAGATAATAAAGTCCTTGCCATTTCACCTAAAGTTCTGTTGAGTCTTTCAGCCACACCGTTCTGCTCTGGTTCATATGGGTTTGAGAATTCGTGAGCAATTCCTTCATTCTTCAACCAATTCTCCAGGCTTTTTCCAATATATTCCCCACCTCTATCTGATCTCACTGCTTTTACTTTCGTACCTGTTTCTCTTTCCCACCTTTTTATTACATTCATCAGTCTCTGTGCTACTTCTGACTTGTGTTTCACAATGCAAATCTCAGAGAACGAGGTTGCGACGTCCCGAAACGTTACCATGAGCGTTTCGCCTGTCAAACAAGGTGTAAAAGGCCCTGCCACATCAGTCACTAACACCTCAAGAAGTTTAGGATTGCGATTAGTGCGACCTAATGTCCTTCTTCGTGTGCTCTTACATTTCAGGCAATCTTCACACGATACAGTCTTCGAGTGGTCAATTGATGGGAGTCCATATTCACCATTCTTCTTGAAAATTTTTCTGATGCGCTTCATGGACACATGTCCTAGGCGTGCATGCCATAGTTGAGAAAGTAAAGGGTTTGTATGAATTGCACAAAGAGAGGATGAAAGATTTTTACAAGATTTTTTTGACGTTTTGTGGGATTGGATGAACCATCTTCGATTTTTATGAACTGCATGTAATATCAAACCATTTTTTAATTTTATTTTATAATCATTTTTATCCATCATAAGTTCTGCACCCTTCGACATTAAGGCTCCTGGTGATATAATCGTGGAAGTCGCCTTTGGACAGTAGTAGACATCATCGATTATTGCTTTTTCACCATTGATTGAGTTTACTTGGAGCTGGCCTTTTCCGATTATTTCAGCATTCGAGTCATTAGTAGCTGTCTTAATCTTGATAGGATTGGGGAGAGACTGGTAGTTGAGTAGAAGAGAACGGTGGTTGCTTACAGCATCCGTCGCTCCTCCATCAAATAAGTATTCCGTCGGAATATCTTCTTCCTCATCTTGATTTCCAAAACCCTCAGAGCTCCAACCCAGCGCCGATACACTGACTTTCGCACTTTCTGACTCATCTAACCCGATAGATTTAATACTTGGTTGTTGAGAGCGAGGGTTGCTAGATTGATTTGGTGATTTATAGTGTTGAGGGAAAAGGGTGTCCAGACTATACATTTGTCCGTTGTCACATTTACGCCAATCGTTCCAGTGAGCTGCAGTTCTGTCTCCTCCAGAATCAAAGCGGTGACAACCACCAAACCTATAACTGTGTCCAAAATTTCCACAGAAAAAACATTGTATGATACTCTGTTTCACTTGGTCTATTGCTGAGTTCGGGACTCTTAGCGGTTTCTTTTCTACGGTGAATTTCCTTTCTTCATCTCCTTCGGTCACCCGCAAGGGTCCTCTGCGCCATCTAGCTTTCATGGCTTCGTCGGAGTTGCTCGATTTACCACGTAGACTGTTAAATTTCGAAGGGGTAAATATACTATTGCGTTGGGGGGTTTGAGTTTCTGAACGCGATCTAAATGACGTCGCATTGATATATATATTATCTAAATTGCTGTTGAGACTGCTGATGCTAATAGTTTCGTTCGCAGTTTTTTCGCGTGCTAAGAATATTTGAATTTCAGATTTGATATCGATTAAGTCAAAGTTCGGCTTTTTGTCATTAAACTTGTTATCAAGTTCTTTATTGATTTGCTTCGTCATGTCTGCTGGCATGTTCAATTGATAGAGTAGTCCTCGCACCGATTCGCTAGTCCATGTGAATCCTGTCGACTCCAATTCGGCTACAATTGCGTCGATAGCAGACATATGGGCTAGCATTTCGGTTTCGTTTAGATCGAGGCGTAAATATACGGCTTTGCTGAAGAGGGAAAATTGATTGGTTCGGCCTCCTCTTCTGAAGTGCCTTTGTAAGGCATTCATTGCGTCATATGCAGTGTCAGCATCATCAGTGATGTCTTTTAGTGGTTCAGCTATCGTGTTCATTATAACTGCGCTTGCTAGTTTATCTCGTTCACGATCGACGTAGGATATGACTGGTTGAGGATTGTCCCAGTATTCCTTAACACCTAATAAGGCTTTCATAGCTCTAGTCGTGTTCTTCTTCCATATTATGAAGTTCGAGCCATCTTCTGCTAATTCAGTGAATCTTGTATTAGCATCCAGCTTCTTGTTAGCACGATCGATCTCGTTGAGATTAGTTACATCATCTACACGTTGCGTTTGTGTAGGCATCGGTGAATCCATTTCCGTAGAAGGTATAATGACAGGATTGAAAAGTGATGAGGTTGAAACGAAATGAGTTTGATTTAGAGAAGGATATTGTTTTGTGGTACGATGAGTTTGGTATTCAGAAACGGATGTTTCAAGATTCAATCTCGATACACCAGATATGATTTCTGATACAGAACTCGGAGAGTTTACTGTGAACGATACAGTTGAATCTGGTGGTGAGGGAGGAAGAGGTGGTAACGATGAAGATTGCGGAAAGTTATAGTTTAGATTTGAGGGGGACGTAATATAAATGGGATTCGTTGGTTTAATATAGGAGTACGTATGGTTCTCAAACGCAGAAATTTCAGATAAAGTTGGTGATGGTAAAGGGGGTAACGTAGATAACGTAGGGAAGATTAGCGAAGGTTTCAGGGGTTTTAAATCTGTTTGCGATAAAAATTTGTCGTTCGATTCCGTTATTATTTCTTTTCTTTTCTGTGTTCGTCGTTTTCGTTTGGGGGGAGAACGTGGATTTGCTGTATAATCCCTTCGTCTCGTGTTCATCCGTAAGTTTCCGTTCGTTAGCAGTAGTAGCGCAGGCTCATAACCTATTGTAAATAGACAAAGTATAAAACTGCATAAGTAAGAGAAATAAGATTCGTGATCCACAATGATGTATTACCTATTGTAAATAGACAAAGTATAAAACTGCATAAGTAAGAGAAATAAGATTCGTGATCCACAATGATGTGGAATCTCGAATCTCCTACAACTCTGAGTTTTGTTCGAGCATCAGCGTGGGAGAATGGCTGTGCCGCAGTCGTGCCACATCATGTATCTACAACAGACATGGCCCTCACATTGCAAACAACACAAGATGGCCATCGACAAGATGGAGCGCATGTCTCGACTCTTGTCGACCATTTCCGGCACTGATAAATGTTTAATGTTAATTCAATATTCGGCTCTCCTCCTGAGCAAGATCGATCATCGAACCTCAAAGCTTGCTATCAGCTCCAAAGGTCTTTCTCAGCGCTTCGGTGCACTGAGTGGACTGATTTCAGAGGCAAGAACAACGTAAGGGACAAATGAGTGAGAAAAGAGATATCGGTGATTTATGACTGAACCTCATATTGGTTGATATCTAGGATCCGGCTCTTGGACCTTGTCGGGGTGTTTCAGTGGTGGAGGACTTTGAAAGAGTCACGAGGATCAGTGGTATCACGGATTCTGGATATTGAGCGCTTGGAAGTGCTTTCGATGCTAGTCTATTACCCAGTTGAGCACCTGATCTACCTCATGAATCTCCAAGCTTCGTGGAATTCTGAAATCGGTATCATCTCTTCTTACAGTTGGAACATATATACTTCCTCACTGCCAAACACGTTTTACCATTCTCAGCTCGGACAGCATCGAAGGCTTCGTTGTACTCATGTAGAGCTTGGGCTACTTATACGTTCTTGCACCTTTCTTATCTCTGGCATTGCATCCAGCAACTGAATCAAGAAGAAGACCAGTATCTCGAAGGAGATGTTGAAAAGAAGGACAGAAAGAAATTTCATGAACAAAGGGCTGCATTGATGAATGGAGTAATGATCAATCTGGCATATGCCCCTTTAACTTTACATTGGTCTGTCGATTTTCTTGGTTTCCTTCAAAAGTTCGTCGGCTGACATATTTGAGTTTCCTTCTTGCTTTCTTTTGCAGGTCATTAAGTCAAGGTTTATACAGGTCAGAGTCTATCACGGCGCTATGTGGCATCGTCGCCGCACTGGGTCAGTTGAGGGCAGCATGGAAAGCCTCTGGGTAAATAAAATGCTTTCAATGCATCGGAAGTCCAATTTTTGATCTAAACTACCAGAGGACGTCTATTCAGTGGTTCCTTCCGCCAGGTCAAGTGATGAGAGCAGCTTTTATACTCTCGATGTCCTCAGTATTCTGTAACATATTGGGACATGTCGTGTTGACGAAGCCAGTTTGTAATATATTTCAACAAGTATGTATGTAGCTATCCTATGAAATCTTCTTTTGAATGGCTTTATATTTTAGTATGTTGTTGTACCTTGGTGAGAACCCTAACTCTAATCCACTTCCCTCTGCATAAAGACCACGGATTTGAAAGATCTAAACTTGAAAGACCAGTTTGCTAAAGTATTAATTTGGTTCATATGCTTTCAGTCTTCATAAGAAAAACCGGGAGCATGGCTCTCTAGACATATTCATTGATGCTGAGAATCCTCAAGGATCCAATGAACTTCATAGAGGTTCCAATTTACGAGGTTACTTACCTTTCTCTCCCTCATGATCAAGGTCATAAAGGCATCAGACCGAGCTTCAGAATGGGTCATCAAGAACAACTATGATAAAATCAAAGTTTGAACTAATAAGTCTCACATTTGAAATCCAAGTATAAAGGGTTTTTACTTAATCCTCACATATTTACGTTTACATTTACATTTACATTTATAAGATTATACTGATAAAGTGGATCATTGAGGATGTAGATCATTTGACTAGGTACATTTTGAAGATATGATTGAAAACGTACCTTTTGTTTTGATAAAGTCTTGCGAAAAAAAAGATAAGAGAGATTCATGTAATTAATGGGGTCAATATGAATCAAGTTTCGATGTTCGGGATCAGAGAAAAACTCAATCAAACTCACCAAACGCTTTCAAGTTTATACTTCAGCCATTTGATTCTTAACTCTTCCTTTTGAAGACAGACAAAGATTTTTGCATAAACCGGTTGGTCTTTGAATAGATCTAATGCTTTGAACAAGAATTCGGTTTCCAAATTCTTCATCTTTTGTAATACATCAACAGCAATCACCATGTAATCTAAAGGTCTTTTCATATTTCTTGATGAGGATGAGGCCAGATCAGCCTTCATTTGTACCAAGAATTTGTCTTGTATGGATTCCATTGAATCAATAAACAATTCAGTAGTTGACTCGCGTGACTTCTTTCTTGTTGATTCTGATGATCTCATAGTTGAGACATTGGAGGTTGATCTGGCTCGAAGATCTTCCAGTGAAACTGATTTCCCTTGGGTGAGTTTTCTTTTATGAATCACTTTACTACTTGAGATTGGAGGATCAGCTATGGTGCTCGTAGAAAAAGCATGAGCCGAATCTGATTCGAGCTTTGCTTGTTGTAATTCTTGATCACTTTCATCAGAAGAGTGACTATTCGAGTCTTCACTGAAAGAGCTTTCGAGTTGATCGATGTCGGCGGTCTGAAGGCGGTTAAATGGAGCAAAGTTCTCGAGCTGGTCACCATCCTTTATCATTCCTCGATCCACAACGGCTCCAACAGCATTGTAGAGCGGGAATTGCCTCCTTCGAAACCATCCCAGTCGTTTGTTGGTGATCGTCTAGAATTCAATTCAGGTTAAAAAGTAATTTCAAGGGGAAAAATCAGTACAAGTTCAACTCACTGGCATACTGGCCATTTCTTCCCATCGGTTCATCGGTAGCTCGATCATACTCGATTCCTCATTCCAGCTAGCCCCGATCTCCTGCAATTGTTTCGCATCCTTGTACCTTCTAGACAACTTAACAAAAGATGATGAAAATGAGACTTTGATCAAAAAGGAATGAGATGAATAAATCAAAACCATACCACTTTCCAATGAGAGTTACACATGTCACCAGTCTTTACTTTACTCAAACCTTCAGTTCCTTTCAAAGCAATTGCGATAGATTTCCAGATTGCCCTAACAAATCCATTACGACAATCGGTATTACTCTGAGAGATGTCGAGCATCTCTACCATTGTTTCTTCTTGTTCGTCTGTCCATTCACATTTGACTGGGTATGTTGAACTGTTGTCTTGGTTTTCTTGTAAGCTCATTGTGGTTTGAGATGATGGGTTGTGATCCGATGGAAGTGGTTAGCTGTGCTCGAGATGAAGGGTTAGATGACATCATAGGATGAATTTGATCAGGTCAGTTTGGGATGGATCAGCCGATCTGAGAATTACATACAGTTCACTGTGAATTTCAAAAGGTTGAAGGAGATTTGTTCGGCACATCTCAAGTGAATTGGGTTTCAGACTGATCAAGTTCAAAACTCACCAAACATCTCAAAGTCTGGCATTCGACCTAAGACTTTCGGGTACATTTGACCTTTGTCAATATGGCCATCGGAGTCAAACTGAGTCAAGCAAAGATTGTTGTGGGGTAGATGGGTTTCCTATGAACAGATGAGTTGACGAGATACACTTCGGCAAATTCCCAAATGCGCCTGTGTCACGCTTGGAGCTGGAAAGCGCGTGAGCACACTTCATGAGATGCACTCGGACATGCTTGTAATCATAGGCTAGGGCACCGCATTTGGAGCTGGAGACTGAGTCAAGCGCTAATCAGGCTGCTTGAGCTCAGAGTAGAAAGAATCTTCATGATTGGTGTACCGGAGTTCCGGGAATAAATGTCAAGCTTTAGTCAAGATGCAAAATCTGGCAAAGCTCATCATTTGATGAAGCACCGGTGAAGGCAACACCAAAGTTCAATGTACATTGATAGTGGATTCTCATGAGCAAAATATTAAGAAGGTAAGACAAAAAAATTTAGAGGGGTGGCATAGGGTGGCATGAACTGCTGGATTTGTTTTTTACTTGGGCTCATAACTTTGGTACATCTAAATACCAACAAGTTTACTCCAAGATCCAAGATACACCTCATAATATCAAAGGCTTCAACTTGTGCTTGTTCTTGAAGAGATTCAAGTCTCGTTTGCTTTAGCTTCAACCCTCAATCTCACTTCCATCGCTTCGAAAGAGGCTATCAGAGGCCTCTGTCAGTCAATTGCTTTCATTCATACACACTTGAGAGTACATAGACGAATTCTTCATGAATCTAAAAATTAAATCTTCACGGGGTTCTTTCGATATGAACGCTCGAGCGTGAATTATATCACGTTCCCTCTCACCAGGTTCTGAATGCATAAAGCAACAAAGAAGATTCAAGTCTCGAACCGGTCTTCCGCAGTCCATAAAGCCTCGTAGTAGATCACACTGGAAAACCGCAAAGCGTGGAGGTCACAAAGGCTGGGAAGGTCAGATTATCAAGCTTTGTTCGTTGTAGTGTACAGCAGCTCCATTCATCCTTATAAGATGCTCATGAGATTGGCGGCCAGTATTGATGACGGTAGGGCCTTGATGATATGTCAAGCAATCATTTTGTATTCCCACCGGCACAGCATACCGCTCATTGCAATGATGAAGCCAGATATAGAATGAAGCATATGAGATGACTTGACCGAAAACTGTCCAGCGGCCCAACTGCTCAAACATGATTGGGAGGTCCTTGATCAGGACTGACACTCATCACCGCTTTAGAAATCATCACAGCTTGCGATGTTAGTTGGAAAGATGGTACATACATTTCAGGGATATAAAGAAGTCACCTTCTCACTTCTTTCATGCCATTGCCTCATGGTCAATTGTTCTAATTCCGTCTCCTCAACTTAAAACTTCCAAGACTTTACTTTGTGGTATTCAAAATTTAAAAACATGCTAAACTCCTTGTTTACCGTTTCATGCGCTTTGAGCTTGTTATCTTCTGTTAGATCAGATACTGCTTCTTTACGAGTCAAATTCTCTAAGTTGGGAATCGATGCTGTCTTTCCAGGAGATTCATCTTATAACAAATTTGCTACACCTTTCAATAAACGATTGACCTATATTCCAGCTGCCATCGTCTTCCCGAACAGCACTAAGGCTGTCTCGGATTCCGTTAAAGTAGCTGTTGGAGAAAAGCTTCCAGGTGTGCTCATGATCTTATCCATCTTTCAAAATCGCACCTTCCCGACTCAAAGTCTTCTCGTACTTCCTTCTGGTAGTCTCACCTCGCTCAGGTGGACATTCGTACGCCGCCTATGGTTTGGGAGGAACCAATGGCGCCTTGGTCGTCGATCTCTCTCGAATCAAGACCGTATCTGTCGATCAGTCAACAGGTCAAGCTGTTATCGGAACTGGGAACAGGTTAGGTGATGTGGCTATTGGATTGAACTCTCAAGGTGGGCGAGCACTGCCTCATGGTACGTGTGCGTACGTTGGCATTGGAGGTCACGCGTCATTTGGAGGGTAAGTAACTCGGTAACGAGAGAGAAAGTGAAAAGTATCCGAGTTGACCGTTTTTGTTCGCTTCACTTGGTTTTTAGGTTCGGTTTCACCAGTCGGATGTGGGGTTTGACCTTGGACAACATCATCAGTCAGGAAGTGGTGCTTGCAAACGGTACGATTGTTCAGGCATCACAAAATACCAATCCAGACCTCTTCTGGGTAAGTGGAACGTGACTTTTCATGCTCATCCCATTCCATGTCCCCTTGGATCATCAATGCTCAGAGATTGTGCTACGTCGATAGGCTTTGAGAGGGGCAGGAGCCTCGTACGGTATCATGACCTCAATGAAGTTTCAAACTCATGCCGCTCCTAGTCAACCTACCAACTTTGATATCCAATGGGATTTAGATCAAAATGGATTTGCAAATGCGTTAATCAAATATCAAGTCTTTTGTCGGTCTAATCTACCTGCTGAACTTGGAGTGGAAGCCAATTTAGCACAAGGCAGCCAATCGGGACGTTTGAATTTCGCTCTGGTTGGGGCTTGGTATGGTGATAATTCAAAATTTCCATCTGTCATTCAGCCTTTTTTGAACGTCATGGTAAGCTCAGATCACCTCATGAACATCTTGCTCTGCTGTTAACGCATATACACTTGAGCACCTATAATAGCCAGCGCCGAGCCAGAGGAATGTAAAGAAGAGTGATTGGCTAACCAGCTTGCAAAGCTTGGCGGGTTCGCAGGCGCTGTCGACTTCGGGTTAGTAAATCTAGTACAGCTTGAGGTGACTCGATGATGGATTTGACGTCAATCTTCCTTGTTTCCCTAAACAGGCGTAGACTTATCAGCAGAGCATGATACTTTCTATGCAAAGTCTTTGACCACTCCACAATCGGCACCCATGTCTAATTCTTCCATCCAAGCTTTTTCTAAATATCTCTCATCGGAAGGATGGAAAACGGGCACGGTACTGAACGGTTTCCTTTATCTGATTTCTCTTCCATGTCACTGATTCCAACCTTCTGGATCATGAAGAACTGGTTTGTCCAGTTTGAGCTCTACGGTGGTTCGAATTCAGCTATCACTGCAGTAGCAAAGGATGCAACGGCTTTTGCTCAACGTTCCATCTTGTTGGCTATCCAAGTGAGCTATCTAGCGTGCCACTGTAGATCTTTATCTTAAACATTCGGCTGTCTGAACTATTCTTTTCTTTCGTGCGGCTAGTTCTACACTTCATCGAGCAACTTTGCTCCACCGTTCCCGAGTGCAGGATTGACATTCCTAGATCAGATGGTTTCAACCATCGTAAACAACAACCCTTCTGGATGGGGATACGGGTAAGCAATGGCTATGAGAGCTGTATTCTCCAAGGAAACTTGGCCTCGAAATATTAATCCATATCGTTGATTGCTTAGCGCCTATGCCAATTACGTCGATGATCGATTGTCTGCAAATCAGTGGAAGACTCTCTATTACAACACGCAGTTGAGTGTAGAACGTTTCCGTGTTTTTTGACCACACTTTCTGAGACCTTTGAATTATCTTTATAGTTATCAAAGATTGACGCAGATCAAGTCTGCTTACGATCCTCAAAACGTATTTGCGTATCCTCAAAGTATAACTGAGTAAGTTTCTTTTTTGTTATTGATCATTTCAAATCCCTTGAACCCTTGATATTGATGATTCTTTCATCTTTCAAAACTCCATTTAGGGCAAGCTCAACTCGAAAACATAAACGTTGGGTTTAGGATAAAGGGAAAGATTTCTCTGATGAGATTTTAAAAAATCGTGGTATCTTCAAAGTCTTTGTTTAACTAACATTAGCATCTTTCTTCTATTCTTTATCACACCTGTACTATGGACTTTTTCTCTATATTAGTTGCAATTTTTTCTCCTCTGATTTTGTCGCTCAAAAATTGACAATTTGTAGCATCAGTCCTGTCCTGTGGTCAATCACGAATTTTTTGGCTTGCAAAGAAAGACGTCTAATTTTTTTCGAGTTTTACGCATTGGGCGCCTAGATGATACAATAGGGTGTTTCTATGCCCAATATTTTGACTGAATTCCGTCGTACATTATACACATGTTCTATTGAATCTTATTCCCCAATAGGAATCACACTCAATGTGTTCAAGACAACAGCTATGAAACTAAGAAAGAAAGATACACGAGAGTGAAAAGGGAGGTGTTCAAAAATTAAATAAAAATGCAATTGACTTGACAATGTATCACAAACAGTTTTAAGATTGTAGGAGGTTCATCTTATTGGTCAAAAACCTAAAGTTCTTCGCTTCTCCAATCTGCGCTCGCCCTAGAAGAGATCACAAAACACAAGTAAAAAGTTAAATTGACCTGATATCAATAAGAATGCTCCAACATACAATCTTCAAAAGCTTACCCTTTGATACTTTGAGGATATGAAAACACGTTTTGAGGGTCATAGACAGACTTGATTTTTGACAAACGTTGATAACTATAAGAAGTAAAAGTCAAAATCCATTAGAAAATCGACATAAAGACTCGCAAGAATGAAAAACTCAACTTGTTGTTGAAAAATAAATCTTGCCACTCAGTGGAAGATAATCGATCATCGTCAAAGTTAGCATAAGAGCTGTATGTACAGTCACAGGTAAGAAACCATCAGTTTTCTGTCTTTTACCGAAGATCGAGCTCTGATGATGGTACTAACCCGTATTCCCGTCCGGGAGAGAAGTTTCCTGCAATGATCGAAAACATTCGGTCTATGAAGACAAATCCTGCGTTGGGGAATGGTGGTAGATAATCTATGGATGAGGCGTAAAGCTACGCGAAAGACAGGATGTAAATAATCGGAAATCAATAGACAAAGCTAAACATAATCTGACGAGATGACTTACATGAATGTTCCATAGGACAGATCTTTGAGCAAAAGCTGTTGCGTTATTGGGGACGGAAGTTATAGCAGAGTTCTGACCACCCCAAAGCTCAAATCGAACGATCCAGCGCTGAATGGCGCAGAGGGTTGTGATTAGCAAAACGATATAGAAAAGGCATGACAATATTCATTAGATACCGTATCTGTTTTCCAACCTTCAGACGAGAGATATTTTGTCAAAGATTGAATGGATGAATTCGAAAGGAGTGTGCTTTGTGGAGTGGTCAAAGACTTGGCGTAGAAGGTATCATATGCATCTGTGCCGTCCATATCTATGGTAGTACAGAAAGTCGATTAACTTCTTTATGCAAATTCATCATGATCGATGGTAAGAAACAAAAACGGCTAACTTGAACTCAAAAGCGCTTCTTGATTTGTCACCGCGGCCATAGATTGCACGCCAGCAAGCCAATCTCTTTTCTTTGTTAACCTTGTCATCGGTGTTGGCTGAAGGCATTCAAGGTCATATGAGATTCCGGTTTGATCAGATGTGCACATATGGTCTTACCATGAGGTCCAAGAAGGGCTTGATGGTCATTGTAAAATTGGTAGTATCACCATGCCAAGCACCAACGAAGACAAACTTTAAAAGTCCAGTTTGGTTTCCTCGTTGAAAAAAGGCTCCCATTCCCAGTTGCGAAGGAAGATCAGACTGACAAAAGTCTTGAAACTTGATGAGCGCGTTTGTAGATTCAGCTTGATTGAGATCCCATCGAAGGGCAAAATTGATCATTCTTGGAGCTGGATAAGTTTGAAACTTGATCGAAGTTATTACTCCATATGAGGCGCCTGCACCTCTCAAAGCCTATCAACGTGTCAAAAACATCTGAGCATGAATGTTTCAAACAGCGGGTGAAATGAGAGGAGAATCAAACACCATTTACCCAAAAGAGGTCTGGATTGGTAGTTTGTGACGTTTGAACAATTGTGCCGTTTGCGAGGACCACTTCGTGACCAATGATATTATCCAAGGTCATACCCCACATTCGACTTGTCCAACCGAAGCTGAAAATCAAGGAAGGCGAGGACAGATAGTTAGCTTACGATATATTACATCTTCTCTTTGTCACTAGCCTACTTACCCCCCAAATGCTGCATGGCCTCCAATACCGACGTACGGACATGAGCCATGAGGAAGTGCGCGGCCACCTTGAGAAAAGAGTCCAACGGCCACATCACCCAGCCTATTTCCAGTTCCAATCAGAGCTTGTCCTGTTGACTGATCGACAGAGATTGTCTTGAGTAGGGATACATCGACTACTAAGGCGCCGTCATTTCCCCCCAAACCAAAGGCTGCGTATGAATGTCCACCGGAGCGAGGTGAGACTACATAAAGCAACCCAAATGATAAGATGAGTCCTGACGAAGTGGTTTCTTGACATACACTGTAACATGAGCGCACCTGGAAGATTTTCTTCAACAGCAACTTTAATCGAATCCGAGACAGCTTTTGTGCAATTAGGGAACACAATCGCAGCTGGGAAATAATTCAAACGTCTGTTGTAAGATGTAGCAAATCCTTCATAAGACGAATCTCCTGGAAAAACAGCTTCGATTTTCAATTTGAAGAACTTGTCTCGCAAAGAATTAGTATCTGCTTTAACAGAAGAAAAAAGATTCAAAGCACATGAAACGGTAAACAAAGAGTTGAACATCCTTCTACAGTCTTTGATTTGTAGAAGAAGATGTTGTGGGTTGTAAATAAGTTCGAAATCAAAACGACCGAAAGGAGACAAGCTCTGATGCGGACTTGAGTGCTTCTTATCATTAAAATGCACCCCATCTATTCTCAATAGCACATCCAAGGATGGGTTTCGAAAAGAGACATCGGATCAGACGTTTGATTGCCAGCTGTATGAATCGCTAGAACTTCAGAAATTGACGGCTTGTATATACTACGATCATTCAGCTCATCCAGATCGTTGATCAAATGTCTCGAGGCCGCTGATCCATCTCCTCGCGCTAGAGAAGTCGAGACCTTAACCGTCGATATAGATTGTAGGTACTCGAAAGGAATGTAGGTTCTCAATTTCACTTGCTTCAAGTTCCCATGATCTGCTGTACCAAGCTTGGGCTTTCGGACTGTGATGAAATGATCTTTAATCACATATAGCAAAGGATGTTAATACATACCATCGATAATAATAACTCATCCATCCACCCAACTTAAGCCATGCTGAGTATGTAGAAGAAATGCTGTACTTTTCCAACAAGACTGAATCATGCAAAGAACAAAAGAAAAACCTACAAAACCAGTCCCTAGAAATCAGCCTTGATGAAATTGACTGTAAACTGCTCATACATCACATGACAACCGCTTGCATGCTAATCGGAAATCTCCGCGTGGAGGGCTTGGTCTACTCGAAAGACCGGGGTGACTTGTGGGTACATTGAAATGGACTGTGAAACAAAATAAGCTAAGGTGCCAATCGATTCATCAAAAACTATGATTGTGATTATAATCAATCATAAGAGATTGATCATTACACGACCATCAAAGAAAGATATTGCATAGATCAGAACATGACTATAAAAACAAAAAACATAATGGAAGCATCACAATCAAATCAAATCAAATGAAAAAAAGCAGTAGAGTCTGAGAGTGTATGGTGTACAATTATAAACATATCAGAAAGGATGATACCAAATTTGACAAAAAGGATTTATAAATGCAAAAAGGAAACATTGAATTTCTTACTAAAGACAGACGAGATCAAGATAAAAGTTGAGAAAAGATATTAAAGATTTTTTTTTCTGAATTTTTGTTTTAATAAAATTGTATTTTTAATGTGTTTTTGTTGTTTTTTATTTCAAAAAGAAAGAAAGAAAGAAAGAAAGAAAGAAAGTAATTGATTCATTAGGGTTGGTAGTATCGAGAGCAAAAAAACGTTTTTTCTGAAGTATTGTTAGCATTAATAATTAGATGATCAAGGGAAAAAAAAAGGAGAAAATCAGGAATCAAAGATAGAGATGACTAGTTTACACAGATAGATTGATATTTTTAATTTGATTTGATTGATTTTTCGATTTTTTTTGGTAGATTTTCTGGTGTTCATTGATTATTATGAAAGTATCTCGAAAGCTCTACTATTAAAGAAAATTGAACTTTGAGACTACAAAAATAATCAAAAAAAAACGGGAAAAAGAAAACCATCATGCCTCACTCACCTTTTCTTTTCTCACCTTTTTTTTACATACTTCACATCTTCTTTTATCCCGAGTCTTCCAAAGCCAATCTAGCCACAGATCCCACCAAGATCCTGCCATCCACATCAAATGATTCAGTCCCACTTCCATCCAAACCTATCGTCTGATCATCAACCTTTTCTTCGATTGAATCTCGATGAAATCTTTCTTCTAGAACAGATACATCAGCTACCGATTCTTCTAATCCCAAAACTGGAGGTCCTTCATAAACTCCCATTCTTCTAGTAAACTAACCCCCCGCACATACAATCGTCAAAACACAAAGATGTCAGTTGATTGAGACTTGAACCTACGTCAAAGAAATGGATGATGTTGCTTCACACATACATGATAAAAACTTCTCCAATATGGATCCACAGTTAATGTTTCAGCATTCCCTACTACGATTAATAATTCTTTGGGTCTAGTAAGAGTGACATTGAATCTTTGAGCTTCAAAGATCAATCCTCGATCTCTTCTTCTATCATCTTCAATATGTTTCTTGTGGTGTGATCTTACAGTACTCACAATCACCACCCGACTAAAAACAAGCAAAAAAGAACAAAGTTCAGATCAGATGTATTATTCATTCTTTATATTTTTGAAATTACGAATTAAAGAATGAATCAATGGATAGTACTTTTCCCCACCCTGTAAACTTTCAACTGTACCAACATCCACATCACTCAATCCGATCTTTCTCAAAGCCAATCGAATCACCCAAACCTGTTCTCTGAAAGGCGTAATGATCGAAACCTGACTAGCTTTCAATCCCATCAATCTTTCTCCATACTTCTTTAGCCCATTTGTTTGAATCGATCCATCAAACTGACTCAGTCCTTCATACGATTGTTTCATTAAATCTACAACAAATCCTACGACTATCTCAGATTCTCCTATGTTATACCATGATGAGCCTTCATCTACCCAATCTTCTGCAAACGAAACGTTTTTGAAAATCATCGGACATCCTTTTTTGGGTAATCGATTCCAATTTAATAATTCAGTGTTTTGAATCTCGGTTGGTGCATAAGGTTCTAATGCATCATTATAAAATAAAGTGGATGGTAACATCAAGATTGATGGATGTGATCGATAATTCTTCGTTAACTGTAATATGCGTGTAAATTGGTATCACGGGGCATCGAGTAACACTATCAGTAGGAAATTGGGAAGATGACAGAATTATAGAAGGGAGTAAAGAAATGAAGAAAGCGCTTACATTGACTACGGGTACCTGTTCTTGATGTCCATCAGCATAACCTGTACTGAGGTCGATACCATTGGTTGATGAGTGTGGCAAAAGAGACTCGTCGCCATTGAGAGGTTGTTTAGGAAGTGATGAGTTTGGAGACAAGGAATTAGAAGGAGAAAGAAGTGATGTATTAAGAAACCTAGAACGGTTTTGGACTTTCTTTTGTTGTTCATTCAAGCTCAAAATCTCAGTGTAAGCCTTACGTTCGAGTAATCTTTGTAAGAGTGAAAGATCTAAACCTAAACTTCTACTTAATTCACTCACTACTTTTGGTCCTAATTGTTTAATATCACCACATATTAAAATCTGAGGTACTTCTTTCAAATCATCGGCTTGATGATCTGAAATCATAACTGATATTGGGATAGCTAATTCAGGTTCGGTAGCCTGTGCTGCTTCATCTATTAAAAGATGTGTGAAATGTGGTCTGATGAGTTTTTTCGGTCGAGGGTGTATCTTTCCATCGGTTCCAGATGTATTTGGAAGATTGATCGATTTCGTTGAAGATGGATGAATTGATTCATTAAGGAATCTTTCAAATCGTTGTAATGATGAATTTGAGCAATAAGACGATTCTAACAAAGAAGCATCCGTACAAGATGTCACGATCACTCGTTTCGACAATAGTTGCCTGCATTAGATTTCATTTGATATGTATATGATCGAATCAGCCTTTTAAATCACTCGCGGTGAGATTTTTGTGAATTGATAAAACTAATTTTGGAATTGATTTTGATTCGACACCAAACTTACATGAGAGGTGGTAAAGCAAAGTGACCATCTACCAAATAACAATAAGATAACAATTGAGGTTTAATCTCTTCGAATGGTCTGCTAGAATCGTTTAGTCTCAACAGTTCATGAGGTTTTAATTGAGTCTTTAATCTAAGAGCTAATGTATCAGCTGATGGATTCGATGCACCACAAACTAAGATATGACTTTCTGGATCGGTTAATAAGATTTGAAAAACCGCTTCGGTGATCGTCTTGGTTTTACCTGTACCAGGTGGACCTGAAATCAAAAATGGAACAATCCGATTATATTCTACAAATGATTTTATGGCTCGCTTTTGATCCAAATTTAAGTCTGGATCAATCCAATTCAATTCCAATTCTTTTGCGCTTTCAGTTAAAGATATGTTCTTTTTTTCAATCTTTTGTAAATGAATAGGTTCAGGAAAAAGCCAAGCAGAGACGTTATTGATGGGTGAGGTATGAAGATGATGAGCAGATTGAGGTGAGATGGGAGTTGGAAGTGACCAAACTGGTGGTCTTTTCAAACCTTGATCAATTTTCTCACAAGCATAATGTTGAGCGTAAAAGCAACGATCTTGTGGTTTATAAAGTACATTACAAGTCAATGAGACTTGACCCGCGCTCATCACTGGGATTAATTGAGGACATTCAAAGGTGATAAAACCAGTTACACGTTTGATGGCACAGACTCTAGCTTCATATTCGTATCCATCCGATTGAAGGTATTGGGGATAGAGTAATCGAATAGCTATCAGATCACCTAATTCGATTGGTGGCCACCCTTCTCGAACGGATTTAGCCTCCAAATTGAAATAAGCTCTCTGAGGATCTACGAGCTGAATGTCTACCAGATACAACTGAGCAGATTTGAGTTGTTGGATTCTGGAAGAATGTTCAGAAGCAATAAGTGGTAAAAATCTAATAGCATATTGATTTAATGATAAATTTGGTAAATTTGGAATTGTTTGATTCTGATGATGAGCTTTAGGATCAGAATCAGGGGCAGAGGTAGGTTGAGATGAATTCAAAAATGTTGCCCAAGAGATCGAATTAGATTGAAATGCAGTTGCCAATTCAGATTGGATAATCAAGTGATGTTCTCTCGTTTCAGATTCAAGGTCAAGTAAAAATGGCCTTGGGAGTAAAGATTGAATATAAGCTTTAGATTCTTCTGGATTTAGTCTCCTGGGCTTCGTAGGTAAATTGATTTGAGTGACTGAAGCGTTTTCAGATACATTGAGTAACCAACGTGGGATGAATGGTTTTGCAAATCGATCAAGCGTGGGTGGGTTCGGTGTTGTTGTTGTTGTTATCAGTTGTGGTTGTAAATTTGTTTGATTGAAATGATGCGAGTGAGATGTGTTCATCAAATGAGACGGATGGCTGGGCTTGATTGTCGTGGTTGCGGTTCGTTGTGGGTGTTGTTGATCGAAAGTATTCCTCGGTGTTATAGGGCTGATAGGGCTGATAATGCTAATATTCTTGATATTCTTGATACTTGAATGATGATGAGGATGATGATACAATATTGGATTCTGCTGATTTGAATGGGTTTCAATCTTCATCCTTCTTAAACGGCATCAAAGTTCTTTTATGTATTGATCTGATTTGTTCATTCAATCAATTTGTACTCTTACTCCTTCAGAGTTGAAGAGTCAAATATGTTTTGAGAAATGATGATGATGATAAGGAATGGTGTTTGAAAGGCTTTTATTATGTAAAAGTGATTATATGCAGATGAAGGTTGGTAAATCAAAAAAAAATCAAACTCAAAAACGCGGCTACATAACGAGTTGGACCCTGATATGTATGTATGTCCCTATTGGCACGTGACTTTCTTTGGATCATCATCAAAACCGATGAAGCACTGATTGGGGGCATTCTTTGAATCCCCATTCCTGAGTAATTGAATACACATGTGGGACCTTCTTGACTCGCTCCTGAGTCAAAGCTAAATATGTAAAAAACCATCTGGACAACCGAACACTTCATGATCAGAAGTCCCGGTCTTGTACTCGCGACATGAAGCGTACTCAAGCAATAGAGATGTATCAAGAACATAAGCAATCGAAACAGAGGTTGCAAAAACATCGAAAGGGTAGATGAATTTGATTGCGCATGGCATTGGAAGTTGCATGTCGAGGAAGTGGCGATCTCAAAACGCAATCATAAAGTGAGTGATGTGAAGTTAAGCCAAGTGGTGTGATGACGCAGGCTGAGGGGGGTGAGGCTCCCGAGTTCTGATTGGGTAAAATTTGATTTCCTTCGAAGGAAAGATTTTGATTTGTGCATTCCTTTCCTCTTTACCACTCACTTTCATCGATTCAAACACGAGTGACTCGCTCTTCAAAGGACAACACAAAAATGTCACTTTCCTGTGCTGTTCCAATAGGATTTCATAGAGAAATAACAAAGTTGAATATCAAATGGTCTTAAAGGTGTGATGGTTTCTAAGTTGAAGACAAGAAGATTGGTTCTGCTGGATCCTGAAGTATGAGTGAAGACACTTCTATCTAATCTTGTGTTCTTTCCAGAGTTCTTCTTGGTTTGAAGTGAGTTAAAGGGGATGAGTACAAATTGAGATTGTGCAGGTCCAGCAACAGGATTAGAACCAAGCACGTACTGAACCACTATTGCTCTCGCTTCTTGATAACCTATAAATAGGCCATCTCTCCCCTGGTAAACTTCCTTTGCCTCCCTCATCGTATTTCCCTCTCTTTCACCTGACTAATCTCTCTTCTTCCTCTGATCAAATCTCGATCTCACCTTGTTATCGAATCGACCAAACGAATAGGATTACTTCCACTTGAAATTATCATCTCACTTCTTCATCAAATCAGCAACCAGATTAAGCCTACGTTCACTCAAGATCCTTACCTACCCCCTTGACCCCCATTTCTACGTTTCTTCCTAATATAAGTCTCCTCTTCCTAAACATATTGTTTTTTCCTTCTTTTCTATACAAATCATCTCATCTATACAAATCATCTCATCATCACCATCAACATCAATCGAACTCTTCCTACCTAACCAAACCATATCAACATCAACATAAGATCTCATCATTCGGGTATGTACTTCATCCTTTATTGATTGAGATTAACCTTCCTGACATTCTTGATTGTAACTCTCTCATTCAATCTCATGTGCATTCCTTTCCTCTTTACCACTCGCTTTCATCGATTCAAACACGAGTGACTCTCTCTTCAAAGGACAGCACAAAAATGACACTTTCCTGTGCTGTTCCAATAGGATTTCATAGAGAAATAACAAAGTTGAATATTAAATGGTCTTAAAGGTGTGATGGTTTCTAAATTGAAGACAAGAAGATTGGTTCTGCTGAATCCTGAAGTATGGGTAAAGACTCCTCTATCCAATCTTGTGTTCTTTCTAAAGTTCTTCTTGGTTTGAAGTGAGTTAAAGGGGAGAGATGGCCTATTTATAGGTTGTCAAGAAGCGGGAGCAATAGTGGTTCAGTACTGAGGAGAAGGCCAAGTTCGTACTGAAGTTTCCAAGTCTAACCTAGAAATCCTGTTGCTGGACCTGCACAATCTCAATTTGTACTCATCCCCTTTAACTCACTTCAAACCAAGAAGAACTTTAGAAAGAACACAAGATTAGATAGAGGTGTCTTCACTCATACTTCAGGATTCAGCAGAACTAATCTTCTTGTCTTAGGATTACTTCCACTTCAAATCATCATCTCACTTCTTTATCAAATCAACAACCAGATCAAGCTTACGTCCACTCAAGATCCTTACCTACCCCCTTGACCCCCATTTCTACGTTTCTTCCTAATATGAGTCTCCTCTTCCTGAACATATTAGTGAAACTGGGTTAAAGTCCCTCTAGCTCAAAGGCTAAAGGGGTAAATTAACATCATAACCTAAAAACAACACTCTAGGGGGTGGCTAGTGGCTTTACCTGCTCCTCAAACCTCCAACAATCATGTTTCACAACCAGCTTTCCCTCATGAAGAACCTGCTATTCCTACCACTGCTCCCTTCCAAGCAACCTGATCTTGCTCCAACTGCCTACGTTCCTTATTACATGACAAAGATTCCACCATAATTGAACACCATAAGCAAGGTAGGCAGTATCTAAGTTGAAAGCAGTGGGAGGGATGGCAGGTTCTTCATAAGGAAGAGCTGGCTGTGAAACATGAGTGTTGGAGGTTTGAAGAGCAGGTAAAGCCAGGGGTTGAATTTCAATCTCTTGCATATCCTCATCATTTTTGCTTCCATAGGGGGCAGGTAGACTTTCTGAGTCCATAAGGGCAGTCTTGTCAGGAGGTGAGTGCTTGAGCTTTCTTTTCTGGAGTCTGGCCAACTTCTTGTCTGACAGAATAGTGTCTTGATCCCTCGTCTTCTTAGTGAGGCTTGACTTGTTCTTCTTGTTTGAACCTTTGTTAGATGCTGGGGTAGTTGGTAACATTCTTCTTTGAGTTTGAAATTAGATACAAAGATAAAGATTTGAAGGAAAATAAAGAACAGAAGAGACCAGAGTAGAGAGGAATTAAAGTCTAAGAGAAAGGAAAAGTAAACTCTGAGATTGAATGAAAGAGTTAGAATCAAGAATGTCAAAATTGAGTTATCAGAAATATATTGATTAGTTATTGTAATGTTATTGACTGGACATGGAACTGATCTCCAAAGCTTGTTAACCCAATTTTGAAGACATATGGCACATATATACATATATATAAATATGTATATATATGAGTCGTCATGAGCTGAAAGATTCAAGTCCCCATATACACTCTTCTCAGCAGCACTGGTGAAGTCCAGATTTGATTTCTCTCAAAAACTCAGATACAAATTGGCATCATCTAAAAATCAAGAGTTTTCAAACAAAAAAGGATACCCAAGTGCAATTGGGTTAGACCATCTACAACATCCCATGACCATTCAGCAGGAATCATCCATCCTTATCTTTGCCTTGCACAAATTCCTGGTCAAACCGCAAAAGTCAGTAAAAAGCAGAAGCCCCAAATCAATTTGAAACTCACCACATTTGTCAATTCAACTGTTGAGAGTGTTTTGCTTTGGATAACAAAAGCACCTTTTTTGTTCTTGATGACAACTAGCTGCCCAATCAGCATGTTGCACTCAATGACATGATATCCTTCCTGCTTGTTGTATAGCACTGAGGCCTTCAGCAAGTCGGCAATGAATAGTTTAGATCTTTGTGTTTGTCATCATCAGAAAGAGGTATCAATTATATGACAACAAGAAGTGAATGGGAAGAATTGGGAAGCTTGATAATGTCAGTGATACAGCCCTTCCATGTACACAAGTTGTGGGAATGTGAGATGTAGCTATTTCCAGGAGTCTTCTTGTAAGTGCTATGTAGCTTGTTCAACATAAGGATGCTTGTGGTCACATCAAATTTTGAGTGTGCAGTGTACTCTGCCCCTATATGACCGTTATTTTGAAGGGTATCAAAGCCAATAGGACTGATTTTCTTTCTTTCCGCTCTGTCTGTGGCTTTCTTAAGAGATATTCTCCAACAATAGGATCATTCTCCAAAGCTTTATGATTGTTATTGATCATGGCTTGGAAGAAACTATGTCTGGAATGGTGTTGATATAACAACTCACCCTGCCATTCTGAGCATGGGAGAAGAAGGACAGCTGGTTTTTTATAGGTCTGATATTGAGATTGAGACATACACCAACGTCCATTTTTATGTGTAGCAACTATGCTACCAATGATCTACTCCCCTGCCCAGCTAGCCATATAAGCTGGTGGACCCAGAAGGGTGGATATGGAGCCTATGTGTTCAGCAAAATGCACATTGAGATTTTTCATAATATGCGGCCATCCATCTCCCAGGCTAGCTTGATGATGTTACACCAACTTGGTGAGATTTTCACCATCATCATGTTTAAATGGGGTTAACAACTTGTGTTACGATAGTATCTAAGTAGGTAGTCAAAGATCATAATCCCATAAAGGAAATAAAGGTGGATGCAGTTGAAGAATGTATTAAATGCAGGCAAGTGTTAGCAAGTATGTGATGCGGGTTGTACTAAGGTGTATTGATTTGGACAATCGAGTCCAGGGGTAATTGGGAAAATGTTGGGGGTTATATGGTCTCTTATGTTGTTCCTCTTTTCACTCTTTTCTGATTCTTTTCTTGTCAAAAAGAATCAGTGAGTTATATTTCCATTAACTTTATCAATTCATTTTATTACTCAACACTGATACTTGCTACTACAAAACTCAGATTAAATCACTTTGTTGTCTGTTCTAATACCCTCATCTAACGCACGCTCTCAATTCTTTACGAGCTCGCAGGTAGAAGCTTTTTCTGATCTTTGTCAAATCGCAGTCATTGTTTAATTGTCTATTTTCTCTTTCTTTTTATTTCTGTGTTGATTAGGTCAGTATCATCTGTTCTCGACGTGACTAGCGGAAAAGCTGTAGTCTTACGCCAAGCCTGTTGCCCTCAGGTTAGCTCTTGTCAAAAAGAATCAATTAAATCACTTTGTTGTCTGTTCTAATACCCTTATCTAACGCGCGATCTCAATTCTTTACGAGCTTGCAGGTCAGTATCATCTGTTCTCCACGTGACTAGCGGAAAAGCTGTAGTCTTACGCCGAGCCTGTTGCCCTCAGTGCTCCTTTCAGTACTACAGGTTTTCCAGCGACAAAGTCTTTCCTAGATACCCATTGAGGATCTAGAGTTGTTCTGTGTCGAGAACATTTCAACTTGTCTTGCTGTCCTAGGTTTCTCCTAATAATTGCAATTTGATTGTTATTGATCAGCATACTTCTAATAGCTGTCAAAAAGTTGTTCAACACTCAGTTGGGATCTTGCCAATGACTGATCAAGACCTTGCTAATGACTGGACAAGATTTGTATAATAACTGTGTGAAGTATGTTTGACAGCATGTTGACAGCATTCTGAAAACCAATGAAATAAAACCTAGAAAAGGTTAATGTCATTGGAGGCACTGGCCTGCCAGTGAGTCGTGATTGGGGGCTGTGAATGAGATTTGAATTAGTTTTTTGACAACAAGATATTGTCTTAGGTTTCTAATGTAATGGGGAGATTGGAACAGCTGGAACAGTGAGTGTAAAAAATGAAGGAAAGGTGAATTACCCTTTGGTTATTGTATAAAGAAGAAAAAGAACTAAATTCTACCTGGAAAAGCAAGTGTAAGAAATGAAGGAAAGGTGAAGAAGAGAGCACCTTTCCTGAGCTGTTGCAGTACAGTTTTATAGTGGGATTTACAAATCAGAAATCACACGGACTACATGTTTCTAAGCACACACAAATGAAATAAATTATGAAATGATTGAAAAAGGAATAATGAAATAATGAAATGAAAGTATGATGTTGGCGCAGAACTGTTGTTAACAATAGTTGCGCAGGACTTGTATATTTGACAAAAAAACAGAAGTCTTGTAGGACTATCCCAACATATTGTACCTGTCATCCCTTAGTTTCAGACAATAGTACTAATGGCTGATATATAATGATAACAACATTGAAAACAATATCTACAACTCACAAATGAGTTTCAAGAGTCAAGTTAAAGATGCATTAGCATATGTAACATATGCGGGATTCATATGAAATGCAATACATATACATCACTGTAAGGTTACATATACATGGGTTCATACAGGTTACATCATTGGTCATCTGGCTCCTGGTTGGGTTCCCCTTTGTTCCTCATAAACCCTGACCGGAGCTAGGTACGTGTCTGCTTTAGTTTCTCTTTCTCTTATTTCCCTTTCTCTTCATGAGTGTTCTGATTGTTGGGTTCCTCATGAAGCCTGACTGGAGCTAGCTATTGAACAGGGAATTAATCTCAAGTTCTAGATAGCTCTCCATGAGATTGTGCAAGCCCCAGTGACGGCTCTCTTAGTCAGAACCTTACAATCACAAGGGTATTTTCTGTCTCAAAATGGTCTGGACTTGCCTGAAAATGGTTAACTCAGATTTTGGAGAGAATTTGAAGGGTTGTGAGGCTTGTGCAAGCCTTGGAAGTCATCAAGGCAAGTGTCATAAGTCATACACAAAGAGCCATTTTATTTCCCCAAATCATTGTAAGATTGTCCCACAGTCTCAAAATGTCACATTGACTCCACAATTCACTGGTGCCACAATTGTCTTAAATTGACATTTTTACTCCCCTATTTTCCTTGTAAGGAAAACATTGGATTAGAGCATCTCCACCAGACTTTGTAAAATAGGACCAAATAGGGAGACTGTACAACGCCTCTGGGACTGGACCAAGGGTGTAGGGCAGGTCTCCTGGTTGTTTGTCGAAAAACCAAAACAACCAATGCATTGCAAAATAGAGAAAGTGAAATTGTTGAGGATGTGATTGATAAAACCTTTGATCAAATTGAATGACAGATTGGTATGAAGGAATTAAATCCAGGTATATTGTTGTAAGTTTGTACCAGATTGGGGGCTATTTTGGATCACCTCAATCAAGTACCCCCCTGAGGTCCCATCAGATTTTGTGACACAGAGTAAAGCTTACAGGCCCATACTGTCTGTTTACTAGGTCCAGTGCCTTGTTTTTTTCCCCACACAGTTTGTAAAACGGCTGTATTTTACTATTTACCATGTCCGGTGGCAATGCTCTTAGTGCATTTTGAATCACACTGAGTGCCAGTGAGAAATTCACTCAAATTGTTTTTTAAACCAACTTCACCAAGTCTCCTTCAAGGCACGCAACAAGCAATGGTGTGAAAGATTTGTATGCAATTATGATTTTTTTCTGTGCTTGTAGTATGTGAAGGTCCTGTTTCTTGCGCATTGATGTGTTGGATCAGATTCTTTTTCTTCTTTTGAAATCAAAAGATGCTCTATTGTCCAAAGAGAGCACTTTTGATACCAAAGGACTAAGGTTAAGTTTAGTCTTTTAAACTTCATTTTGAGCTGCTCTGAGAGTCACAGGAAAGATATAATTTTGATGATTTAAATGGCTTGTGGCTTGCATGATTGCTTCTGGGCCATCACTGGCTGACGGAGATACCGACTCACTGGGATGAGCGCATTGGGGCTGTTGAAAATAGGGTGGTGATTCAAGGAGGGTGCTGGAGGGTGAAGCTGGGTGAAAGTGTTGCAAATTTGAAATCCGATCAATTTATATAATGTTGGCTTGGCACGTGAATTTTGAAATACATACCCGTGCGACAGTTGTATTGCCCAGGTTCATACATATTTCACGTGCAAAGGTTCCTTCTTATAAAGAAAGAAAAATAAAAAAAGTTTGAAAAAGTAAAAGTAAACGATCATTGACGATGACTTCAAATACCAATTCAATCAACAACCATCCAAACTCAACTTCAACCATCAAAACAAATCTAGTGAACACGACTGCAAATCAGATTGCTTCATCAGCTAAATTAGCATTCGATCGATTTCAATCTTCTTCTTCAGAATCTAAGAATTTAGCACTTCAATCATTGAAACAAACATTAAGTGAACATAAAGAAGAAGTCATCCAAGCTAATCAATCGGACCTACAAGTAAGTTATCGTTCTTTTAATTTACTCATTGATCAAACTATAAGAGACTGATTTTGCTTATGGTTCAAAGGTGGCGAAAGGAGATCAAAACACAACTCAGGCAATCTTGAATCGATTGGATCTACTCTCGTCTCCTAGCAAATATGATCAAATTTTGGATGGAATCGATGATGTGATCAAATTGGACGACCCCGTTGGAATTGTACAATCAATTCAAAAATTAGATCATGATTTAGAGCTCTATAAAGTCACTTGTCCAATCGGCGTTCTTCTCATCATTTTCGAATCTCGTCCAGAGGTCATTATCAATATCACTGCTCTTGCTATCAAGAGTGGTACGTTTTCATCTTGATTTTCGTATCCTCAAAAAACATCAACTTACCCCTGTTTTGATCGACAAAACAGGTAATGCCGCTATTCTGAAAGGTGGTAAAGAAACCTCGCAAACTCAAAAAGTTATCACCAATCTCATTCATACATCACTTGTTTCTTCTTCTTTACCACCAAACTTGATTCAAACTGTCTCAAGTCGATCCGAAATTAGCGAACTACTAAAAGAAGATCAATTCATTGATTTAGTGATCCCTAGAGGTTCAAAACAACTTGTTCAAAATATCAAATCTAATACTAGTATACCTGTCTTAGGTCATGCTGATGGACTTTGTACTATCTATGTGGATGAAGATGCCGAGATAGACACTGCTATCAGGTGTATCATTGACGCAAAGGTTTGCTTTTTCCTTGCTCTCTATTGAAACTTACCCTCATAACTCATCAATATTTTCGTTCCTTGTACCTTCCTACTCCGGGCGCATAGACAACATACCCAGCAGCATGTAATTCAGTCGAAACCGTCCTTGTTCATCGATCACATCTGACCACAAACTCAAGATTCACTGAATTAATCCTCGGCTTACTCAACTCCAAAGTGACCCTCAAACTTGATCAATCAATCTTAGATATCCTCAATCAATCTCAATCCGTTACCTCACATCCACTATTTTGGACAAATTGTTCATTATCCAAACCAGAAGATTATCAAACTGAATGGCTCTCATTAACGCTCTCAATTCGAACGATCGAAAGTCTTCAAGAAGCCATTGATCATATCAATCAATTCTCTTCACATCATACTGATTCAATTATCACCCGATCTGAAGAGAATTCGAAAAAGTTTTGTAAAGAAGTGAATAGTTCATCAGTCTTTGTGAATTCTTCTACAAGATTTGCAGATGGATATCGATTTGGATTTGGCACTGAGATTGGGATCAGTACATCTAAGATACATGCAAGAGGACCGGTTGGATTAGATGGATTAGTGATTTATAAATTCATTATGAAATCTTTGGCTAAAAGTGGTCATACTACAAATGAGTTTGGTGATCAAGATCATCAAAAGAAATATTTACATCAATCTATTCAAATTGATGGTTCTAAAGTTCCGTATTGATTTGTTTGTGTTGAGGAACTTTATTTACATATTTTTTTGTTATGCTTGTTGACATTTGTGATTTGAATATATCATCATCTTATTTTCTTTCTAGAGTGTTTGCTTTTTGTTTGATTTTTGAATGCAGGAAATTGAGTTTTTAAGGATGTGTAAATCAAACCTTCAAAAAGAAGAACTCAGTGGATCTCTGTGATCAGTGCTTGAGGTTGAGTGAAATGTCAGCCTGTCCTTTATGTCGTAACAAAAAGTTATGGGTTTAAACCGTAATGACAGCAGCTCAAGTGTATATTATGGATTTAAGGTCTTAGTGAAACCTCGAATACCGATGTCATACAATGTATGCGTATGAATCTATCTACAAGACCATATCCAAGACCACTTTAAGATTCAGATCATGCCATCAAACAAAAAGAATAATCCAACAAGTTCAACCAGCAAGCTAATCAAGAATACCCAATCAACAAGCTCAACCTCATCATCAAACATTCAATCAACTACCAAGAGAAGTTCATTACCGATCACCAAATATTTCTCAATAGTTCCACTTCATCTTTTATTCACTTTTTATTCAATTCATATCTTACCATCTCAATCATCATGGTCAATCAGAACAAGTTCGAGTTCAAAAGAAAAATCAATTAGTTTAAGTGATTTCAAATGGTTCGAACCTTTACTTCGATCACCACATAGATCATTATTATTTATCAATTTAGGATTATTGTTTGTTCAGATTTGGTTTGCTAGTTCATTAAGAAGTTGGAAAAGAAATGGGATGATTAGAAAAATTGATAATTTAAATCAAACTGATCAAACGAATAAGAAAAAGAAATTCGAGATCTTTTCGAAGGTTTTTGATGATTTTAGGAATCGAAAGTTTGATCCTGTGGCTAGAAAATCGATTTTAGAATTCATCATTGTAAGTCACTTCTTAAACTTTCTTGATCTTATTCATAATCAAATTTTTAAGATTTTTTTTTCATCTTTTAGCCAATTCAAGATGCATTAATCATCACGATGATCTCTTCATTTATTATTCATTTTATTATTATCTTAATTGGAGCCCCGATTTTTAAAAACGGATTAGAAACTTTCTTTTTATCTAATATGATCTCACTTTTATCTGTTTTACCTTCTGCATTGGTGATTGGTTGGAATCAAGGACGTGAGAAAATGACTTGGATTAGAATCTTTTCTGAATTCGAGTTGAGTTTTTCTTTTCAATCTCTTTTTCAAAAGCTGAAAACGTCTATGGAGAAGATTAATTAATTGAAAAGTTTATTTTTTTTGGTCTGTAGACCTAAAAATGAATTAGAAATCGTTTTGATGTGGCCAGCTATTGGGACTTGTATAGGTACTTGGTTAGGAGGGATTCCAATTCCATTAGATTGGGATAGAGAATGGCAGGTTAGTCAAACTACAAATTTCTTGACTCTATCTTATCATGAAACAAACAAACACTGAGTTTCTTCATTTCTGTTTCGATCATCTGTGAATACAAAAGACCTGGCCAATTACTTGTGTTTTTGGTGCTTCTATCGGTCATTTTGTGGGTACGATTATAGCTATGGTATTGGTTGGAATTAAGACACCGGCTTCCAATTGATATGTATGAAAACATACTATTTGAATTGGTCTGAGATTGAGAATACAGATTTTTGACACGACTATGGGCCAAGAAGTATCTGTAAAGAAAGTTCTACTTATCTGAAGTTTGGAAACCTTTCACATCCACTCTTCAGGCTCAGAAGGGTTGAATGGTGACTACAATGACAACACAATACATCTTAGAACAAGATATATAAACAACTAGATGAAACACATTTTCTTATGCAGCTAAATGAAAAAGAACTCAGGAGGTTCCCTTGAAATGTGCAATCAAGCAAATTATTTGAAGAAAGTTGGCTTTTGTACCATTTGTGAATGCCTTGTAGAGTGTTATGAAGTTTTCTATTTAGAATCCTTTTTCTGAGAGTGTGTTGCTGAGTTTCATGTGTAGTTTAATTCGTCAAAACCTTTATGAAGCATCAAATAATTGCCAGATCTGTAGTGGGAAGGCCCACTTCAAAAGGGTTTGCATAACTGTTTACAGGCTTTGAAAATCCACTTGAAGACTTGGAGATAAGATTTAGTTTTCTATGAGGTATATCTGGACTGTTTATCATGGCAAAACAGATGATGCATGTGTCTACACACCTATGAAACTTGAAACTAGATTGAATCTAGGGAGTGATGAATTGATATCAAGTCCCCAGCAGCATGCATATCTTTCTCAAAACATGTTCCATTTTCTTATGTGCTGTCAATATGCAACTTTCAACAATGCTTTTCAGACTGCCAAATCCACTGCTTACTGTTAAAAACATGCATCAAAAGCCCAATCAACACATCTCATCTGCCTGTGATTTACTTCAAAGCTCAATGACTCTTTCCTTTATCACATACCTTGTACTATGGACTGTTCATATCTGTCAAATGAAATTTACTGTTGCAACTGGCCATTTGCCTGTAGGCTTTATGCAGGGATTTAATGATGGACTTCCAGCACTTTCAAATTTAGAACATGTGAATTTTCCACTGGATTTTAATTCTCAACCACACCATATACAAGGCTCAATTAATGGTGTGACACAGCAAGATGCTTTTGATTTTCACAACTCATTGGTGGAAGATAATGATATTGGATTGGAAATGATTGATGAATATTTGAGTTATGAAGATCAAGATCCTGGGCACAAATATTTGGTACATTCAGTGTATCATGGTCAAGAAGGAGATACATCCATATACAGTGCTAATAATGGACATGAACAACCATATCAACACAATGTTGATACAGTAGACCCCATGGCGTATACACCTTTTAGATTGACTGAAATCTCTACGTATCATGATGTTTCACAAGGCCTGCAAAATGTAGATCACTCCACAAGCCCTTCCACATACAAGCAAAACCTGCATCCTGATTCTTTCTCAGAGAATTCATTTGGTCATGATAAGATGATGGTAGAATGGACTCCACCACTGCAGTGTCACCACACCAACTGGAATACAAATGTGCAGCCGATTGAGACTTTTTTGAGTCACTCAAATGAACATTTGAATGTAGGCAAAGAAAATTCAGACCCTCAGGCATCCATTCTTCATTTGAGATACCTGAATCCTGAATTTTCAGGAGATCATTATTATGATACTCAGGGAGTGCACTCACATCCTTTCAGAAATTCTTTATCAAGGCTTCAACATTCACACAAAGGGATCACAGAACATATTCCTTTATCACTGCCTCAAGGCTTGCAATCTTCAAATGAGCTGTATCATCAGACAACAGGAAATGTTTTACACTCTGAATCACTGAATCTTGAATCACTAAGGACACATTTTCTTGATAACCAAGAGGATCATCTATCCATCTCCATAGATTCTTTATCATGGCCTGAAAGCTTCCAACAAGGTAGTCCAACATGTTCTCAAATATTCATGCCTGAACCAAATGCAATGTACTCTGAAACAAGAGGGAATGTTCTAAGCTCTGAATCATCAAATGCTGGGTTTCCATCAGGAAGTCATCTCATTTACCAAGAATCGCAATCAGCTTTCCTTAAAGACTCCTTATCAAAGTCTCAAAGTTCACCAGAAGATCTTCAAAGAAAACTTCTCAAGTTGATTCCTGAAGGGAGCCAAGCACAAAATGAGCTCTGTTCTGGATTTGGAAGTAACCATGATCATACAGCTTGCTACAAGAACTCTATCCCAACAAATACAATTGATTTGAATCCTGAAATCCCCATTTCTTCAAGCATTCAACCTGGAGGAAGTCTGAGTGCTCAAACAGGTTTTAAACAGATCAGAGATGAAACTTCAACATCCCACTTGACCATAGCCTCACATTCATCAGATATTGGGAAAACGGAAAGAAGGAATTCTCATGCAACTTCACCTATTGAGAATTCAGAAATGCAATCAATGTACTATACTTCCAAATCAGCTATTACAAATCACAATGTGATACCAAAATCTGCCAAAGTTCCTAAAGTAAGATTACTTCAAAAACTGAAAAATATAGGGAAAGATTGTCTTGAGAATCATTCTGATCTCAAAATCAAAATTGAAAACTGGTTTTTTACAATCATACATAGGGATAAGCAGAAACCTCAAATAGGGAAGGTTTTAAGATTCGCACACAGAGGTATTCTGTGGGCATTTATTGGAGCTTTGAGAGTTTTAGGTGATGAGTCAACTGAACAGATTGACTTTGGAAGTACTTTAGAAGATGGTTGGAATTTTTTCAAAAGTATACTTTCTAGTTGGTCAGAAGATAATTTTCCGGAGAACCTCTTTGGAACCTCTTCCAAATTACTTGATACATACCCAGAAGAGCTTTTTTCACACCTCAAAGAAATCAGGAGAATTGATTACATCAATCTAAGCTTTGTAGAAGAGCTATTTCATCGCTGGAATGAAGAAACAAAACAAGTTTTTTTCTTGGGAAGGTTTTTGAAATCAGATGAAGAAAAGGTGAATAGGTATCTAAAGATTGACAAGAAGTAGAAGAAATAAAAAACTTAACCAAATTCATCTTCAACAACACATATCAACAACTAAACTTCAACCATATTCTCTAATCAGAAACACTGAATTTTCTCTTATGGAGAAAATTTTGTGACTTCTACATGAGATCAATACCTGGTTTGGTTCCAAAAGCCTCATGATGTCAACAAAGCTATCAAAAATGCAATGCTGAGTCTCACCATGGCATCCCTTGGTATGATTGTTGTAATAATTCTATTATTCTCATGAAGAACTCTCTGTATTTCCAAGTTCTTGTATCATCAACTTACTTTTCAAGATCAATTCTCAGCTACTAGTTGATCTTCTGTCTAGCAGATCATATGATCCCTTGAATGTTATACAAATCTTGATTATATATTGTCATCTATCTGTTACATAAATTTTACATTGTCTTTACAAAATCATACTGTAATTTAGGTCACCTGGAGCCACATTAAGAATTGGTTTTCTCCTCACCCTGTATTGCACAAGCTCTACATAGATCATTTTTCTTTTAGTTCTAGCTGTGGAAAAACTCATACCATATCCTTTCTGATTTTTATTGTGTGAGCTCTAGCTCTGGCTCCAGTCTACCACAACAATGCTAAGAGTATTGGATTATGATAGTGCAAGGGAATATGAGTCAAAAGAGCTTTATTAGTGTGGGTCAAGATTCATCAATTGGGTCTTTGCCAATTGGACAGTGTCAGCCCTGAGCCCTGAGTACAGGACTAAAGGCTAAGAGCATCCACTATCGTTGCTGTAAATGTCAGGTGGTGGGCACAGTTTTCCCAGCAAGAGGCGCGCCCAGGCGCAGAATCCTTTGTCTGGGACGCACCCAAATAGCAGGGGGCGTGTGGGCGCGCCTTTTGAGCCAAAAACACAAAAAAATGAAATTTTTCTTCTTAAAAACAGCAAAAAAGGCGGAGATGAAGCTCAAACACAGCTGGGGACGCAAGAAAAGCTGCTTCAAGCAACGTTTTTGAGATAAGAATGAGCGAGCATCTTCATTCAAGAACCATTTTAAGGGTCCTGCAACTCAGATGAACAACCAATAGCACAAATATCTGGAGCAGGGCTCATTTGTGGGGCTTTCTCTAGCTTAAAAGTTAAACAGCCCAAAATGACAATAATAGGTGTCTTCTAGCCCAATATCAGGCCCAACAAGACCTTCTAACCCTCAGATTATCCCAGTCTTGCGTATGGGCGCGCCAACCCCTGTTTCTGAAAATATTGGGCGCGCCTGGGCGCCTGGGCGGGCGCACCCTTTGACGCGCCAAATGCGCCGCGCCCACCACCTGATGTAAATGGCTTTAGTAGTGTAAATTTTACAGTACCAAAGCCAAAAATCCCCAATCGTGTCAAAAACACGATTTGGTACCTGCAGTTTTGGTAAAAATTCTGCAGAGGTCAATTTGCAGGACCTCTGCAGAATCGGTATCTACCGAATTTGCTCGGGCTACCGAGAAAACGGGACACCACACCACCACAAGTCATCTTGATCTTCCCTTTCTTTTGATTTTCAATCCTTCCATCACATTTCCCACCTTCAAATTATCATTTTCAAGATCATATCAATCATATCCACTTTTAATACATCTTATCGAAGAAAAAAAAACCCTATATCAAAATCTGGTTGGTCCTTCGATTCAAACTACCCATCCTTTCATCCATTACATTTAAAAACTAATCATCTGTAGATCTTTAAACTTTGCAGATTTTTTACAGATGGCACAATTGTGGGACAGACTCTATTCTGTACAGTACGCATCGTACAGAAGAGATTTTACCTTGACAACAGTGGATTTCAAGAGTTTGATACGTACCGCCTCTGTACTTTACAGACCGTTACAGTAAATTTGCAGAAAATTTACTGTAACAATAGTGGATGCTCTAACACATACACATGTACATATATGTGATACATTTGTAAATAAATGAATAAGTAAATCAAATATAGAAAGAAAAGACACTTAGTTACCTTCAGAAGGCATTCCTTTGCTATGTTTTGACATGTGTTTTACTTTGACATGTTGTTGAAATTCTTTGAAAATGTTTCATCATTGGTTTCACATTATTTTACAAGGGCAGTGTACTATAGATCAACTTTTGGCAGATTTCACGTAGGCTGACCCTTTTTTTCTGTTCCTGTTTTGCAAGGTCCTTGATTGGTTCTTCTTTGGCTTGTGAGTTACCAACAATTCGTATTTTTCCATTGTGAGACCCTCCATGTACGTTGGCTGTGCTCAGTCTCTATTGAAACAAAAAAGACGTGTTCTCAAAAAGTTACATCCACGGTGACAATTCAGATTGGTTTGAGAAGCTGTTAATCAAATATCTCAATGTGACACGGTGCTACCAACCAAGGTGATTCACAACATCATTTCACAATGGGTCTTATGGTTTGTACACAATTCAACATTGTACTTTGTACTCAGGGTCTTTCAAATGTTCAACACTATTGACAATTTAGCAACAAAACAAACTTGCACCTGCTGAGCAATGGAAATTTTCCTTCAGCACCAACAGTAAAAAAACTACACAGCCAGACCTGTTGCATATGCACAGTGAAGATGATTCTTGTTTATTTTCTTTCAAGAGTCCACAGATGTTTATCATCACGTTGATGTTTATGAACACATGTATAAACGCAACTGTTCCTTTCCCTCAATGTAGAAATGGTCAGCTTATCTCACATTCTATTATCTAAATTGCAACGTTATTACATCTTCAAAAGCTCTTTCCACTAAATCTCATTTGAAGACTTCAATGATATTTAGTATACGCCTGGCTTTGCCCCCAAATCAAAATATGTATCTATCATTCTTACTTTTTTTGAAATTTTTATTTCTCCATTGTACAGTTGGTGAAAAAAAGTTTACATACCTTGACTACATATGTGATAGTGCAGTGGGGTCTATGAGGATTTTTGTCCTCAAGCATCTTCTCCAGCCCTCAAACAAACCTCTTAGAAAACAAGGACTCGTACCCTCTCTCCCACTAAAAAGGCCCCTATTGTTTACATGCACCAAACTGGGCTTCCTGGCACACAAATTGCTGGAAAACTCAGTCATCCCAAGTCAACTGTTTACACAGTGATTGCCAATGACCACAAAAAATGTGTATCAATCACCTCAAAAACCCTTGGAAGAACAAACAAATTCTCAGATTGTGATCAGCGGACTTTGAAGAGAATTTTTCAAAAAAACCAATGCACTTCAGCTGCCTGGATTGCTAGCAAGCTGCCAATCAAAGCAAGCCTTCAAAAAATCCCATCAGAAATTTGCTGACTTGGATTTAACTCTTGAGTGGCAGTAGTAAAGCCTTATCTCAAGAGCCAACATATGCAAAGATGTCGTCAGTTTGCTAAACAACACAAACTTATGTAGTCAGAAATGTGTTACCTTTGCTGAAAATGGCAATTGTTTGGTCATACATCTTGCATGAAATGAAAATAACTTGTATTGGCTGATGACCTTCAGCCTACACCAAAAGAACATTATTGATAAATGCAAACATCACAGAGAAAGTAGTTAGATGAGCTGAGCATCTTATCAGATGCTTAGCACAGAGTAGGGATCAGCTTTGGTTTCAATGTAAAACATGCCAAAATGACTGACATCAGGAAATCACTTCTTCACTCTTCACCGTAATCATCATTGCGAATTATTCCACAAAACAATCCATCTAGCTCATCAACACCTTTAATCAATCAAATTTCAATTCGATTTCTTCTAAACTCAACAAACTCAATCGCGCAATATGTCTTACTCAAAACTTTTGAAACACATTCAATCCATCCAAAGCACTTTTGACGAGGTACCCCCACCTCTCAATGGCCGCTGAAGGCAACTGTTACCTTCTTTGATTCTTGGCATCTGGGATGCACAGGCTGACATATATGAATTTGAGGGCGGTCATGACATGGATGAAAGTGATATTAGTGCTTGGCTAGAGGCAAAGGCAACTAAAGGACATATTCTTGATCAACTCAATCAAATCTCAATCGATGCAAACCTAGAAATCTCTCTTGTCAACCTTCTTCCTACTCCTGGCTCCCTCGACTGGTATTATTTGCAAGTATTTTGAATGAATCCTCTTTTGTTGTCCAAACCCAGTCTTATTTACCTGAAAGCAAACGTGAAAAATGTCCTATCTGTATCGAGAACTTCAACATCGGCGAACGTTATGTTACAATCTCACCAAATGACCCACATTGGATGCATGAAGAATGTTTTACTAGCTTAGCAAGATGTATGCCTGACTTTACATGCCCAATTTGTCGTCGAAGGCTTCCTCTATCTTGAACTTTATGGTATACATTGGTCTTCAGTTGTCATTTACCATATATATATATCTCTGTTTTTTTTATTCATTCAATGTTTTTAAAAAAATTAGACTTTTTATCAATTTAGAGATGTGGTGGATGTGATCTTGCTTATAAACTCTCATTGTTGATATTCTGACTATGTATATACACAACCACATCATCGATTATTCAAAGCCATGGATTATATAATTTTCTAATTTAGTATCACTGATCAAATTCAAATGCTATTAATGAGATTGACCTGAACCACTCCTAGTCACATATATAGCTCCGATGAGTTCTCATCTCACTTGCCATGTCTTCTTTTTTTCAAATAGCCCTATTACATCTCTTGCAATTTTCAAGAGGTATTCCAGACCAAAGGCCATTTACTATCATCTTTTGAGCTCCCTGTACCATGAACAAGCTTGAGAGAAGCTAAAAAATCAATTCAAAGCTTACTACAAGCATAAGGCTCACTCAGTACATATTGATGGGGGTGTTCAACACCACTATAATTGCATTATATAATGGTCGGACCAACACTATGTCACCTATATGTTGGTAATTTTGTCTCGGCTAATATTGTAGACTAAATATTGTTCTGGTCTGATATTTTAGAACACAGGGGTTATATGATATCACACTTTTTCCATGAGACCCAAAACCTGCATATATTGGGCCGAATCGTGGTGGGCTCTACATTCAAAAAGAGACAATCAACTTCAATTCTAATTTGGCACTTAGACATTGACATCTTTTGCAACTCCGCAATGAGATTTGCCAACAAATAGGTCTTGGACCAGGGGACAGACTAGCGCCCTCCATTGAACAAATCCCAACCCCCGGAGAGAAATACCTCCCGTTTACAAACCACCTTTTGTACCCCAGATGAAGCAAAGCCTACAGCTTGTAAGCCACAGCAGCCGTAGTGTTTTGGTTGGAAAGTTTGTAGACAAATTACCCACAACCACTTCGATATATATTGAAAATCCTGGCTCATAAGGTTGTTTTGGGAACCGACAAACTTCAACATCAAACGTCGTTTGGTTGCAGACGCTCGGATCGTGAGCTGCAAGTTTTCTCAAATGTAAGGAATTGGCCCGGGTATCCGTATAATCTCACTGTCAGTATACTTCCCTCAAAGGCTACAAATTCAGGACTCTGGAATATTATCCTCCAGAGACTGAAGCCATTTATATCATCTATCCCAGATAATTAAATGCTTCCTTAAAGTTGAAGCTGACACTATTGCCAGGAATCGATTGAGCTGTCTCTGACACGGGCGCGCGGCTGCATCTATGCGGCGCACCTACGAGAGCCTGCACCTGAACTTTTGGGGAAGTTTTCTAAATTTTAGTCGCATACAGCTCGCAGGTCTTCAAACCCAGTTTGGTATAAGTCGACTTCACCTCAATCTGGAAAGTTGAAGTTCCCTGTTCACCACATCCACCGATCGATTATCTCGATCATCACATATCTCCTCCCTTCTGCTCCTACGTCGCGTGTCGCTTCGCACCTGTTGGTAACCTCTCTCAAGGATGGATGAAGACGAGGCCTTTTTGTATGGAGATGACGAAATTAACACTGAGCCAAAAAGAACACAATCCAGTTCAGAAGCTCGTAAGTGTCAGCAAATCTACTTTGACCTTTTCGCATGCCTTTTGTTGAAAATACCTTTTCTAACTTTTTTTGTCCATCTCTAATCCTTCAGCGCCATCTGTTTTCAAATCTACATTCGAAGCAGTTCCCAGGTCAGTAGGCAACAAGTCGACTCCTGTGTGCGATAAACAACTCTTTTTAACCTTAAATTACGTGATTTCTGCCACCAGGATATCTGCTACGCCTGAAATTTCGGAAAAGCCCCTCGCTGTCGAAGCCTCGAGCATTCCGCCTCTTCCCACACCGATTGCCGACATCGAGCAGGATATACCAAATCCTTTTCTCAGCGCTGCTAAACCCACACAGGACATTGCAAGTGATCTAGAATCGAATGATGATCCCGAGGGGCACCAGGAAGCTGGTGAAGATGACGACGAAGAACTGGAGGAGGAAGACTCGGACGACGTAAGCACAAGGTCTTGCATGCCATAAAAGACATAATTAACGCTTGAATGTGATACCCGTCCAGGATTTGCACATCATTCTAGAAGGTGATGGTACCCATCTACACAGTGCTCCAAATGCAAGGGTCTCGGTTTCGACGACAAGACCTGAAGTTCCCCGCGAATCCCCGGCACAACCGCGAGGTGACCAATTTTTCTTGTGGATAATTTCTCGCCTAATCATTTCTCACATGCCTATCACCACTGACAGCAATAGACCCCACCAACGCTACCACTGAATATAAAATCCTCGAACGTACCGAAGGAAAACCACCCGAAACATCTACTCCTGGTCCTACAAAGCCTACTCCATCTTCAAGTCACAACCAATACCGTAACCCTTACGAGCTCCCCACCCACAATCGTCTACCTACCCCTGAAAATTTCCCTCGACCCGCAACTCCACCGCAGGATCCTTCTCTAGGAGACCAACAACCGCCAATCAACTCTGAAGCGCCTGTCCCCTTGACAGGCTATGATGACAAGGACGGTACAACATTGATGAACTTTGACTTCGATGCAATCCCAGACAGCGAGAAAGGTTGGAAGAAACCGGGTGCGCATGTTGCTGACTGGTTTAACTATGGATTCGATGAAACTACATGGAGGTGGTACGTGATGAAACAGAAAAGGCATCGTGCGGACGAATCTTGGGCGGCCAATCCTTTCGCTGTCAGTATACTGTTAGGCTCATCTATCGTTGCTAAAAGATGACTCACAGTTTTTAATTCATCAGGCTTTTGCGACTGGAAATATCCAAGAGGCTTGGGATACGCTACCGTCTGAACTCAAAGGGGTCATGATGCAAACGATCATGGGGCCCAACGCGGGAACCAATGGTAATCATGGACCGCAGATGCCGCCACCGCCGATGCCCCAAATGATGGTGATGAACCCAATGATGCAGGGTATGGACATGGGTGGATTTGGGCTGCAGGGAATGCAAGGAATGCCGGGCATCATGGGCAACGGTCACATGAATGGTACTCATCACAATGCTGGAATGAATAATCAGCATAATGAAGGACCGAGTAGAGGTCAGCCTATCATTTCTTTAGTCCTCGGCGCCTGTTTATGTATCTCAGTTTGTCCTCATTTTGAAATATTATCAATTTTGGATTGGCTTTCCCATATAAACCTCTTAACTTTTGTTATGGGACGGCAACATACTTTTCATTCACACCCGGGCTAGCAGGTGTAAAGCAGGACCCAGCTGGAGTTCCTGAGGCTGGTGGTGAAACTTCTGGGCATTACGCAGATGGTATGGATCCACGAGAGCAGCAGCACCATCATCATGAGCAGCAGAGGATGCAAGATCAGATGCGACATATGCAGCATATGCAAAATATGGGACTGGGTCCAGGGTTTATGCCCGGGATGGATCTTGCAGCAATGTTTGGGAATGTAAGTCATTTAGACCATCGATGCCCATCTTATATTGACATAAGCTGTATGAGGTGAGACTGATAGCAGACAATCTTTCGGTTTAAAGCAAGAAATGTATATGAATCCGGGTCAGTTCAATGGAATGATGGAGATGCCACAGATGCCACAGATGCCACAGATGCAGCACATGAATCCACAAATGCAGCAGCAAATGGGTGGAGGGTCGGGTATGAACATGGGAATGAATCAAGGAATGTCGCCGGGCGTCACTGCAGGACCGATCAACGCAGGAATCGCACCCAATATGAGCCAGCCACCCACCATAACGTCGCCCGCTGTACCCACATCTGCACTTGCACCAGCATCGGCACCGCCGTCGGTGTCATCGGCGTTGGCATCAGCTCCTGGTCCCGCTCCTGGTCCTACTCCTGGTCCCGCTGGGCTGACTTCAACCCCGGTTGGATCTCCAGGATCGTCGTTGAATATGCAAAGTCCTTTAACGGCTGGCCGAGGGCGAGGTCGTGGAGGTAGAGGTCGCGGCAACCCACCGGCGAGTGCGTTCCTAGCAGCAGCTGCCGCCAGAGGTCGCGGTCGAGTACTGTCGAGTAATGGTCCAGGCGCAGCTCCACCAAGCACCGTGCCACCAGTGACTACTCCGATTGTGACACCCCCCCAGATCAATAACCCTCCTGACCTGGTTTCGACCCCTAATGCAGTACCAGTCCCTGAGCCATGTAAGCGTGTTCTGGTTTCTGTTTTTTCAACGATAACTCCTGTGGGGGTGCTGTATGAAGCACCACTGTCATTTCTCTTTTGATCGTGGCTGACGATGATTAATGTCCAGCTCCTGAACGATCTACGAGAGCCATCTCACCCCTACCATCAAATGTCCCTACCGGACCCCGGAAAGCTGCTTTACCTAATCCAGCGCCCGCACGGCCAACAAGGGTCACCCCGGTTGGTTATTTTGATAAGGACGCGGCAGGAGCAAAAGGAGACGAAGGACTTGACTACGGCGGTGGTAGTGCTGAGAGCCCACATGAAGAACGAAAGATGTCTCTGCCTATCAGTCGACGACACGGTCACCGAAGTGATCGCGAGAAGCTAGAGGAAGATCCACGTGAACGACCTGAAAATTACTCAGAGCGCTCAAGAAGCAAATCTCGTGATAAGGAGGTTGACGAGAAAGATTCGACCCCCGGGGGGCATCGTAAATCGCGACATCGCCATCGAGGAAGATCGAGATCAAGAGAGTCAGATCATCGTAGTAGTCGAGAAAAGAGTGAGAAGGACAAGGAGGAGAGCCTGAATCACAAGAGCAGCCGAGGTTCGGGGGGTAGTAGGCGCAGTCGCAGAAGTAAGCGTACTACGGACACAGATGAAAAGGACGATGCTCGCGATGGACCCTCGGATGAACGCGATAGAGATCGCGACAAAGAAAAAGGGAGAGAGAGGGACAGAGATAAGGACAAGGAGAGAGACAGACAGAAGGAAAGAGACAGAGATAAAAACAAAGATGGCGATAAAGATAAGGGGAAAGATGAAGTGAAAGACAAAGAGTATGATAAGGACAAAGAACGAGAACGAGATGAGTGCACTGATGCGGGGGGCGAGCATGGGACGTCAGGAAGGTGAGTCTTCAATCAAGCCTCTCCATTTTGTTTCATTGAAACTCGCTTAGCTTGGAGCTTACTTACATTTGGACATTTCCTTAACATTATCTCAGCTCACGTAAACGCAAATCTACGAAGGAGGACCGCGGAAGCCGATCTTCGAAAAGGGAAAGAGCTGAATAAAGTTTCAGGAGACAGACTAAGGCTCCTTCATGTCTCCTTTTCGATTTGGGCCATCGTGGGGATTGTATGCAAAATAGACCATACACATTTCTCTTGATAATTAATTCATATGTTCACGGCAATTGTCCGCGATACCTTTGATACTAAGTTTTGGTTTAGGCATTGATTTTAATCCTTGGAATTTTCAATCGATTGCTGTGGAAGACACCAAAGAAAAAGAACACGGCAGGCTTTGTGAATCTGTTATTGAATTGATTGGTTGTAAGATATTTGATCATATGTTACAGACATGTCTCTGATTTTGCCCACCATAACTTTGGAAAAAGATCAAGATTTGATGAGAATACAAAGCAATCATTTGTGATAATACATAATTCTTTTCAAACACTTTCCTATCAATTTTTCTGGGTACTTAAGCTCTACCCATGGATACCTCTTGTCCTTGAAATCTGATATATTTGCTTAGCTTGCTAGACCATTCCAAACCTGTTTTTGTCTACAGATCTACAAACCCTGTATTATGCCGTACATTTTTAGGTAGGGCATGTGAGAGTTTAGACAAAATCAGATGTGAAATTGTTGGATGCTACCAGTTCAACAATGCTTGATAAGAAGACCACTTTGATGCAAAGAATGGGAGATTGAATCACTACAAAACTATCAGGGTATGCAAGTGGCTTATGTCCATATGACTGAGTGTAGGAATGTGAGCCTACTAGCTTCTGTTAGGCTAGTAGTGCCACTAAAACAGATATAGAAGTTCAGATAACTTCAATTGAACTTGTAGAGATTACAATCTACAAGTTTGAGCAGGTATGCAGTTGGGCTTTGAATCTTTACTTGAAATAAGCAAGCAAAGACTTCAGTTAGTTGACCTTTGAACAAAGGTTTTAGCCCTGGGATTATAAGGGATTATTGTTTTTCTAACAATGATTTATTAAGAGCAAACTGATACACAGTCTGCAATCCTAAATTGTATCACTTCTTGTACAAAGAATCATGAATGAAAGTAGTGTTAAAGTCTATCTTAACACTGGGAACTTTACACTCTGACTGATAGAGGTTCCCCATAGATTTAGACTTTCTTATATCAGAATAATCTCTTGTCTGATATACACAATATTCAAGGACTACTTCCTGAGGTTTAATTCCACAAATGGATATTACAAGTTCTGCTGATTATGGGGTCTAATCAGGAACCAAGATGGATTGACATGGATTGATGGTGAACTGGTGACTGATTCATTAAGTAAAGCCAGATTTATGTTGGACATCCAGTGTGGACGGCCACGGGTATGGTATTGCTGAGGATCACAAACCACCTGGTTTGTATGTTTGTAAAGGCATTTCCAACACCAAAGCAAGGTGGGAGATATGGCAGTGCGGTGATGATCATGTTGAGGTCAAATCCATCATTGGCCATCTGGACTGCCAATTTCTTGATGTCTTCCAAATATGATTGGAAAACCATTTGGGTTGTAGCAAGATAAGATTGGATGAGCATACGTGGAATTGGAATTGAGGCACAGGTGTTGGAGTTGAGGGAGGTCAATTTTTTAGGCGCTCCTGTATAAGAAGATTCACGTAATCTGTGACTATGTGCACAAGAAGTTGGGAAAGACATGGCACTCTTTATGGTCCCACATAACGCCACACGCACACACCACATGCCCAACCTTGTGTTGAGGATTTTTCATCCTGTTTGCATTTGAATTTACATGTACCAAGTTCCTGAAAGATTTAGGATCAAAATGAGCAGCCTTTTTGATTGAAGACCTCATTCTTGGTGACATTCTATGTAGGTTTTGGGTGTACTTGGTATTGTAAAAAATCAATCTAATGCATTGCCAACCAAAGGTGTTTTTCTCAAGTGACAAGTGAATGCATCTTTGGCACAAAGTCATCAAAAATGCATCAAACCTACATGAATTCTACAATTATTCCGCATTGATTCTGCAGTTACAATCATTCTATGTATTCAATGCAATCAATTTTCACTTGTGAAACTTAATTTATGTTTGCAGTGAGAAAAACTTGGCTATTGTGTTAAGGCTGTGTCTGGGGTTCTACGACAAGGATTGAGATCACCTCATGGAGGTCTTAGAATGATAATAGATTGTCCAATGAGTAATACAATAGGATCTACGATAAATGATCTAAAGTACATTTGTAGTCTGTGACATGTAATACATATAATTGTCACTTGTTACTCATATTCAATCATAACATATTGGGAATTTGATCCCTTGTGAAACTTAATCAACTTTGAGTACCACAAATGCAAGGTAGGCTTTGTTGTCAAGAATACAAGAGACATTTGTTGAGATTCCTTGTCAGCCCTGAGTACTAAACCATAGTACCAATGGGCAATGTATACTAATAGAGACATTAAAAATAATATTGACAACTCAAGACTCAGTCTCAAGAGTCAAGTTACATATGAATTTGCATATGTAACATGTGCAAAAATGATATTAAAGAGTGTGTATGTACACAACTTTCATATAACCAAAAACTACATATATTTCACAGCTGTAATGCATATGTAACAGTTGAGATATCTTGTGAAGCAATATCAACAGTATTGCTATGATAAACCCAACCTTGAAACCACAATCTGAAACCACATGTAGTGTGAAGGAATTCCAAGGTTCAGACTATAAAAACCTTGAAGATCCAATTATTTGTCAAGACATCACATTATCATACAACAACTTTACAATTAGTGTTATTTATTTTCTTAGAACCTGTAAACTTTGCTTATCATAAATACAAACTTTAAAGGCCTGATTCTAAGAACTTTAATACTTCTACTTTGTCTCTTGTTGCTCATATTGTGTGTGCAAATCCATCTTAGTTCGTGATTAGATCCCATAATCAGCAGAACTTGTAATATCCATTTCTGGAATCACACCTCAGGAAGTAGTCCTTGAGTATTAGCAGTACTCAAAGTAAGTATGTACGTGTACATATGCACACATACATGGATCAAACATAGGTTGAAAATGACATTTTGCCCGCCAAAACATGACATTTTAAATTAGAAAATGACATTTTGGTCGGAAATTGAAGTTTTGGACATATGTAATGACATTTTGGATGTGTGCTCAATCTATGTTTTGCTACATATGTACGCATACATAGTTACTTTGAGTACTGTAATTGTGTATATCAGCGGTACTCAAAGTCAAAAGGTAGATTCTGACTTTTTTAACCTAGATTTTTTTGGTGGAGAAAAAAAACTACAAAATTTCTAGGCTTTGAGGACCCCATGCCTACTTATGCACTCAGCACTTCCTATAATCATGCCGTGTGTCAGTGTCCAATTACCTCTGTCCTTGGATTTGTTTCAAGCCTCAGTTAAGGTCTCATTGGTCCTTAATTTCACCCCACAACCTTTGTCTTGTGGTGATGTATGTACAAAGGTGAAAGTAGGTGATTGGCAGTGGAAAACAGGAAATCTCATTTTTTCCGGTCGGGGCCAAGTTTTTTTTGAAAAAAAGTTAGGTTTTGCAAAAAGGTAGATTCTACCTTTTGACTTTGAGTACCGTAATCAGACAAGAGATTATCCTGATATAAGAAACTATAAGTCTATGGGGAACCTCTATCAGTCAGAGTTCAAAGTTCCCAGTGTTAAGATAGAAATTAACACTCCTTTCATTGATCATTATTTGTACAAGAAGTGGTTCAATTTAGGATTGAGGACTGTGTATCAGTTTGCTCTTAATAAATTATTGTTAACAGAACAATAATCCCTTATAATCCCAACTTCTACATCCTTTTTTAGTGGCACTACTAGCCTAACAGAAGCTAGCAGGCTCACACTTTCAGAAGCCTTTGTCAACATAATGGCAGAACCTTTGGTACTCTTAAACACAGTTTCTTCAGATGCATTGGGGACTGATTGAAGCATAGAAAAATTGAATGGTCAAATGAGAAACTAAACAAAAATCTACAAAAGCCTTGGTACTTTCAAATGCATCTTCCTTGGATGCATCTTGGGCTAGTTGAAGCATAGAAAAGTATAACAGTAGAAGACAGAGTAAGACTGCAATAAAATAATTAGGACAAACCAAAATTTTGTTTCAAACAATGAAGAGCTCCACTGCAGGGAATGAAAAGGGACAAATGGCTCTCCTATAGTAGGTATTCAGGGGTAGAAAAAAGTACCCAAACAGCTCTACTTACTCAGAGTCCAGACTGATGCAAGTACTTTGCACCATCTTGTATTTTAGATATATGTAAACTCAATTGAGAAATGTTATGGGATGATGTGCTACATACATTCATACTATCAACTTTTCAAGCATCCGCACTTTGGATCTTTGAGGGAGGGGCTTGCATTATATTGGAAAATTTGGCCAGATGCCAAATCAAGCCTGGCAGGGATTACCTTGAGCCCCCATTTGCTCTTTCTTCTCTTCAAGGAACCCCTCCAAGCGCTCTAATGAAGATTGTAGTATATTTTTTGCATTGTTTGGCATCTTCAGATTTTTCTCAAGTGAACTACAAATCAAGTTTTTCAACAACTTCAAATCTCAACTTTTTGAATTAAAACAGCTGAAACTGCTGCAATTACAAGAGCATTTACGTATTTAAATCCATCTCTCTTGTGACCAATGACATCAGTCCAAAAGGTTTTGGCTATCAAGCCATCACTGCAGTCCTGAAATCAAGCTATTCAAGGATTACACTTTTGATGCTTGATACCAGGACAGCACCTTCATGTCCATGGATGATGGTTTTTGCTAAGGTCATGTACAAGACAAGTGAGAACATCTTTCCCAGTTCAGATTTTTGAATTGGATGGGTGTAGAATGAGTTATTGGCGGTATAGTCTTGAGATAAATCTCCTTCACCACTTGTACAATATCCGCACGCTGAGCATGGAGATACATTCTTTCGGATCTATTCCGTTGCATAAGGTTCGATGAACTTTTGGCTTGGCGCATTGTATGCGCCGTCAGCTATGGAAGCCACAAGGGTTAAATATCGAAGAAACGTGCAAAATTTATACTGCGAGATCACTACCTCAACGTTGACCGACATGGGTTATTGGATGCCACCTTTGAAACAAGACGGACTGCCGGATTACAAAGAAATTCAAACAACCTCATACCCATAAGTGATCACTCATGATCCAATCTCAAGTGCTGTAGTCAGCAAGCATGGTCTGTCAAGGAAGGTCAATAATGGGAGGAAACAGTGGTATTATTAGAATGGCACATTCAACTTTTGGTTTGGGATAGAGAAAGGTCTCAAAAGGCGTACTCGAAGCTTAACCTGGTCTGCCCCAACCATCTCGGCTACCTTGACCCCGTTTTCAATGATCTGGAAAGTCGGCATAGCCCGAATACCATGTTCCTGGGCAAACTAGAGACAAAGGCAAGTGGTGAGTGAAGCGGAATATACTCGGGAAGGCGGAAATTAATTAAGTCGCGGGTACTAAACGACACGTCAATGTAGACTTACTGGCAGACCAAAGTTTTGATCCTCGACATCTACTGAGACAAAATGCAATCCTTCGATCTCATTCGAGAGTTTCTCAAACACTGGCGAGATCATCTTGCATGGGCCACACCTGTTTCAAACCAAGCGAGTCCCGAGGATGATACCAGTATAAATCATACCGAGGAAGATGTAAAAAGCAAGGATGATGGACTGACCATGCAGCCCAAAAATCAATCACCAATGGTTTGTCGCTACACAACTACCAAAATGCCGGTTCGATGACGGCAGTTCAAAAAAATGGATACAGAAATTCGGGATGGTAATAGACATAGGTTGTTAAAATCCAGTACATTCAGAATTGACGGGAGGGAAGGAAGACTTCATTCAAATCTCAAGAGGTGGTAAAGACGCTGGAGGTTAGGCAGATGGCTGACCAATTTTTGAAACTCCTCGTGGCTTTTAATTTTCGTAACGGTCATATTGCGAGTTGAGGAGCTGAAACCTCGGTTGAGCGCGTGCGAAGGTGTTTGGATGAGCTGTACATAAACAAAATCTCTGAGGTCAGCCTGAAAGTCCTGTAAAATCAATATGAGGACAACTTGTGATGTTTACATAGTGCCAGGTTGAAGGGAGCGTACAAGAAAAATAAACTAGAAAAACGATGTCAATTAGGGAGCAATAAGTTCTGCGTGGATAGATATTATGAAATCTGTTTGCTGCGATATAATCACTGGCAGGTCGAGGCGGATAGAGAAAAGGATAGGTCCGCACTTGTGCAATTGCCTTTAACTAAGGATGTGAAAGTGAAGGGCACTTCAAATAGCTAGCGTTGACGCGGAAAAAGTACTCCAAGTATAACGACCCTACGCCCCCCAATCGACCGTCGATTAGGATAAAAATAGAAAGTAAATATGAGGAAGACGAAACATTGTGAGGTGTACGAACTGTACGGCGTTCGAGAACTCAAGCAACAAGCGCCCGGTCGGTCAACTCACACCCCCGGCCAAGCATTCGGGGTACGCCGGTTCAAATGAATTCACTATCGCTTGACAGGAAATGAAGCAAGGGACAATTCTGATCATTAAATTGTGAAATTTCGGTAGCGAAGCCGAGAGGTATTAAAACCTCGGAGATTACCTCAACACACAAATGTGGAGAATTTTCTCCAATTAAGCGATCATTAAACATGATGTGTGTATCACCGTTTTCAGAGCATCAGAATTAAGACTGTGTTATGGAAGACAAAGGATGGGATAACGATGGTGCACGAGGACAAGTCTATAGCTCCAATGAATGGCGCACGAGAGAAGAAGGGCAAGATAAATACAAAGGGGACTGATAAGGAAGTGTAACTGACCTTGGCTGGGAATCGCGTGCGAGCTGGAATGTGAGGGCATGAAAACAATTGATATTTTGGAAAGAAATTCCTAGCGCAGAACATAGAAGTGGATCGAAGTACTTGGCGAGGTAAAGTGTGAATTTGATGAAGTGAATCAACGGAAATTCTCATTCTCTATTGCTGATAGTCAGGTGTTTGCTTTGTGTGGGGCTGTGTGGGGTGATTCTATAAAGTTGATATGAGATGAGGGTATTTTATGAAGTGGATGGAGCAAACTGAAGCGAGGAACACGAGTGGGGATGGTTGAGCAGTGAGGAGTGTCAACATTTTAGCTTACACCATGATACCCTACCCGGTCAGCCGGGTACATACTCGTGTGAAGTGTTGTCATATGGTGGGTCTTTGGGCTTGTGAAAGGACCCCGGAAGGCTGACGCCCCCAACCGCCCGACGTAAAACCCGGACTTTGGGAATTTTCATGCCAAAAAATGCCGGCCTTTTGGAGCTTTCATTTCATTTTGGTTGGTAAGGAAAACATGAGCCTCAGTCTCCAGAACTTTGTTTTGATACTATCTAGTGCCAAAAATGTTGGTACGTGGTACTTGCAAAGATGATATTTTGGAAATCCTACCTGACACGTCTGTAAGTTGAATCAATACCAGTTTTGCTGGTAACATGACCAAATCTTGGCCACTCATATCATACCAAATACATTGGTTGGTCTTGGGGTGCTTTCTGGGGTCCTCTTGTGGTTCTGGTGGCTTACCATTACAGTCAAACCCCTCTAAAGCCATACCTTTCTGCGGAAAAGAATTTCAAGGGCTATAGGGCGGTTATATCTTTGTTGAGTAGACCCTCTGTAGAATCATAGTGTATCTATTGGAACCTCTCTACAGACATGACAAAGATGGCTGCAGAGGCTCTCTCTCAGCTTTGTTGAAAAAATCTAACTTGCTATCAAAATTTTCAGTGCTTGATTTGCTTGGCTGAATAGTTTATGAGAAGAATATTTTTGAATGTATAACCACATTACGTATTGTTTTTAACTTATACCAAAAAAGGAAGTGATGGAGGGCTGTGTTAGCAAAATGGGTTTTTTGCGTCAATAGGCTTTCAAGAGCAGGGACAAAGGGGTCAACAGTTGTCCCTTTGAGTATCAGTACTTTTGATGTATTCTTGACTTACATTTGTTTCTGTGACTCATACCATACCTCTGCCATTGATTAGACCTGTTCTGAAGCTTTGTCTTGTGGATTCAAAAGCTTGGATATTGACATTCTGTTAGCTGAACCACAATTATTGTATTCTTGAGTGCCTGGGGGGCCAGCCTTGAGATCAAAATTTGAAAGAAATGCTTGACGAGTCACATCTCTTCTTAATCAATCATGTTATGTACAATCTTATTAGTGTGAGGATACTCAGAATCAAGATTTTGAGGATTCATACTATTACCTACCTATGGACCATTTTTTACGGCTCTATATTCAAGATATTGAGCTTGTTTCAGATCTTAGGTTTGGGCTACTGTGATGGATGGTATCATGAGATCATAACAAATTTTGGCCCCACCCAACTTGTGAGTGTTGTAGCCTGGGAGTCTACTGACGTGGCACGACTGCGGCATGCAGCCAGTCGGCCTATATAGGAAGACTCACACTTGCACCCAGCTCCATACGCATCATCACTTGGATGCTGAGCCGGTGCTCATTGAGCAAATCCTTCCATTATAGTGAGAACCCAAAAGCCATGACTACAGGTGGGTTCAAGATTTAGAGGGTTACTGCCAGTGCTCCAGAGGGGTTTGACTGAACACCATTCTATAAAAACAGCAACAGGTACACTACTGGTCTTGAAACCATAGTGTACTGTAGCTGACTCATACAGTACCATTTCTGGGTGGCAGCTAACAACACCCGGACCACTCCAAAACGCAATGAAAATTGACACAATTTCATTGCGTTTTGGAATTGTTGCTATGAACCGCTCCGCTCCGACATTGCTATGAGAGACCAAAAAAAAACCAGGCGATATCGGAGCGGATGTGTTGCAATTTTTTCGCTATATAGCGCGCTATATGCGATCCAGCTCGAGATCACAATCCATCGCAATATAGTGCGCTATATTGCAATATAGCGCGATGTAGGGCAATTGTGGGATTGGGCAAATCAAAGGACAAACTTGAGAAAGCGTGTATTTCATATATATGAAGACACAAAGAGAAAAACAGCAGAAAAAAAATTGAGATTTAAAAAAACCTTGAGGTTGTTTGAGTGAGCAAAAAGGAAACCTGAGAGGTATTATGTATTTCCTAATGATGTTTCTTAACCTTCTTTGCCATCACATCCACATAAGCTTGAAGAGCTCTGGCAGCTTCTTCAAAAACTCCATCGGGGACAATTCCCTCCTTCAACCAGGCTTGAGAGCCAACAAGGTGCTCCATAGTTTTGGGTAGCATACTACCTCTCAACGGGGTACACACATTGGCTGCAGCGGAGAACGTTTGTTTGCATGCACATGATGTGGCCAAGACCGATAAGTAATCGTGTGCAAGTGTTGAAAGGATGGGAAAATGAGCTTCATGCTCCTGTAAATTATACAATCAGTTAGTTAGGTTATAAGATAAGATGGAATAGGAAAATACAAACCTTCCACCATTGTAGAGGAGTCTGATCTCTTCTGATTGGGTATTTACCTTGTAAATATTCTTCCAGCTCTGAACTTGAAGGTTGACTCGGACCTTTGGCTGAACTCCCAAACATGTCGAATTCATCGATATTGGAAGGGTCATCTTGATAATTGTCGGGTTGTGAAGTTGGCTCACGTATCTTCTTTTCTTCCAAAGCCAAGCTGAACGCGGTCTCGATGATCAGGTGGGAAGCAGTCTCATGTTTGGGGTAGTGTGTTAAGATATTATCTTGTTGTGGTAGTCAAAGATCAATTATCCTTAATATGGTAATTGTGTTGGTTTAAGTGGAGGTTATGTAAGTTGGAAGTGAGATGGTTAGCGGTAGAAGTGAGATGGTTAGCAGTAAACTAAGTGGTTAATAAAGGGGGCTGCATAAGAGCAGATTCAATCAAGGGATAACGGTGGATTTCTTTTGGGATACATTTTCTCTTTTTGTAATTTCTCTTTCCCTCTTTTCTGATTCTTTTCTTGTCGAAAAGAATCAGTGAGTGGCTCTCTAAACTCCTTATTTTTACTTTACATTTTGATCATCAGGCTAATACTTTACTTTCAATCTTAGTAACTGTTCTGTTTTTCCTGTTCTTAAACTTTTCCTCACGCGCGCTCTTTACTTTATTCCGAGCTCGCAGGTAGAGATTTTACTTACTATCCAAGAACTTTGCTTAACACACTCTTGTCTAATCATCTCAACGTTTCTCTGTTTGTTTTCTTTTTGATGTTGTTAGGTTTGTCTTGTTCTCGCCGACTGACTAGCTGATACGCTGTAGTCTGACGCGAAAACTTGTGCCCTCAGGTGTGTGGTCGAAAAGAATCATAACTGTTCTGTTTTTCCTGTTCTTAAACTTTTCCTCACGCGCGCTCTTTACTTTATTCCGAGCTCGCAGGTTTGTCTTGTTCTCGCCGACTGACTAGCTGATACGCTGTAGTCTGACGCGAAAACTTGTGCCCTCAGGTTTGTCTTGTTCTCGCCGACTGACTAGCTGATACGCTGTAGTCTGACGCGAAAACTTGTGCCCTCAGGTTTTCATTCTATACTATTGCGTTTCTAGCACAGAAGTCTTCTCTATACTCTTGTCAGATATAGAGATTGTATTCCGTCGAGAACTTTATATGGTAGCGAGAGTGCAAACGATCTATTCGACCAGTTTGCTTGTATGAGCTCCGAAAACGTCGATCAATCAGTTTTCGACGATTCTCAGGATAGCTCAACAGTTACCGGAGGTTCAAGCACCTCAAGTACGGCCGATTCATTTGGAACGGTCAAACAGTCTCTTTCAGAGAAAGTGTCCTCGGACGATCAACCTGGTCATTCTGATACTCAGGGACCTTCTTTACCCATCATGTCTGAACCTACCGAGTCAAGAGTTTTTGGCGATGCAATTCAGAAGTATTCACAAATTATGACGAATGCTTTGAGCAAGTACAAAGTTTCAGATGATTTGACTGATGAAAACTACACGGAGTGGAGCCAATCTCTGATGGAAGTCTTCCGATCACTTGAATTTCATCACTATGTCAAAGTCAAGAACTACCGAAAACAATCTCTGTCAGCTGAAGAACATGAGAAAACCCGTTTCAACCTTACTACATACATCTTAAATCGTTTAGACTCAGTCAATAAAGTCCGTACCAGAAATCGACTTACCGATCCTGAGGACCCTTCCGAAATCCTCTACGATCCTTACTTGTGCTGGAATTATCTTAAAGAATATCACAATCGCATTTCTGAAGATAAGCTTGAAGCTGTTACCAGAGCGTTGTATTCGTGTCAAATCGCTAAATCGGATACACTCACCTCTTTCGTCGACAAGTTCGAAAACCTTGTTCGGGAATTCTATCGTCTAAAGGGCGAACTGTCTGATGCCCAATCCGCCCGGATGCTACTGGGAGCGGTTCCTACCTTGTCTGTCGAAACCAAGGAATATATCCACAACACTGTGGTTCCTTTGACTAGAGAAGGAGTCGGATCTTATCTTCGCAAATACGAAGAACGTCATGGTTGGACGTGTGCTGCCATCCGTGAAGTCAATGCGGTTTCCGTTCGACCTGGAAAGAAGGTATCTGGCGAATGTACTCCTGAGGATTGTGTAGGTCCTCACTTAGCAAAGAATTGCTGGTCAAAACCCGAAAATGCCGACAAACGACTTGCTTTCTTGGCTAAGATTCGAGCCAAGTCTGGGGGTGGTAATCCTAGTTCCTCAACTCCAAGTACTCAAGCTTCGTCAGTCAGAGGAGTAAAGAAGGTTTTTGACTCAAGTGTGAACAACACATCAGCCAGTATGGCTTTTCTTTCACTCAATATTGAATTCGACGACGAAGACTCAAATAAAGTTGAAAAATCTCAACCGGTGGCGTTACCTTCTGAATTCGATGAAGACCCAGTTATCAACGCTTCTGTCTCGGCAGCTTTGTCTCCTTCTCATGATTGGGCTCTACACGATACCGGTGCCACACATCATATGTTTAAAGATGTGAAATTCTTTGATCAATCCTCACTTGTAAAAATAGATGACGTTAGTAAACGTCTTAAGCTAGCAGGTGGAGATGTTTCCTTGGCTGTTCATAGTCGCGGTGTTACGAAATTATTGGCTGGGGATGACTCGATATTTGAACTCAAGAATTGTTTGTACGTTCCTGACCTCTCAAGAAATCTCGTGGCAGGAGGGTTACTCAAGAAACTGGGAGTCAGAGAAATTTTTCACGACAAAACAAACTTTTCCTTAGTCTTGAATGATCTCGCAATTTTCAATGGCTTTATCTCCGACAATAATCTGATGTTCATTCTACTCGAGCCTGTGAGTGGATCTCACTCGTCTTCAACTTCAGCCTCAGTCACTGAAATATCGTCATCACTTCAACACCGTCGATTAGGCCATGTTAGCAACAAGTACCTCCAACTGATGGCTAAACTTGAGAGTGTGGAAGAGTTTGATTACAAGGAGGAAAATCTGAACTGTGATATCTGTAATTTGTCTAAGAATACAAAAATTCCTCATAATAAAACCAGGCCTCGTGCCCGTACTTTCTTGGAAAACGTACATGTAGATTTGAGCGGTATAATCAGAACAACTGGCTTAAATAATGAAAATTACTTTGTCTTATTCTGTGACGACTACTCAGCTTTCCGACATATCTATCCTCTCCGTGACAAAACCAAGGAGGAAGTTTATGAAGTTTTTATGGCTTACATTGCTGTTGCCGAGCGCCAAACCGGATGTTCTTTAAAGCAGTTCACTCTTGATCGAGGAAGTGAATTTCTCAATAATCTACTTGGTCCCAAGCTCAAGGAGCTTGGGATAATCCTTCATCTGACCTCTGGTCATGCTCCTGAAGAAAATGGAGTTTCCGAACGTGGTATGCGCATAGTCGTTACCAGGGCACGTTCGATGATGCTGGAATCAGCGTTACCAATTCGTTTTTGGTACTTTGCCTGCAGCACGGCTGTTTTTCTGACCAACCGCTGTGTCACTGCTGCTTTGGAAGGCGGGAAGACTCCTTTTGAAATGTGGAACTTCCGAAAACCCTCAATCAATCATTTACGAGTTTTTGGTTGTCAAGCTTTTGGACTAATCAGGAAGGAACTTCGTGAATCGAAGTTCTCTCCAGTAAGTTCAGAAGGAGTGTTGCTGGGATTTGAAGCTGATAATTTCAATTATATCATATTCGACTTATCCTCAAGGAAAGTTTACATTACTCATCATGCGACTTTCAATGAAGAAATCTTCCCTTTTCATTCTCTTCCATCTTCTTCTTCTATTCCTATACCCGACAAGCGCTCAGTCAAAGTTCTCTTCTTCGATGATGACGATGACCTGACTGAAGAACCTACACAGTCTTCCTCAGAACCTGATCCTTCAACTGACCAGAATCCGCCAGTGGATTCTCAACCAGTACCAACTTCAACTTCCCAACCGGTCGTAACGCCAAGTGAACCTCCGCGTCGCTCAACACGAGCCTCTAAGAAACTCCACAGTAGCCTTGGTGGTATGTGTTCATCAGCGGAATTTGAAGACGACTTTGTGACGCAATCGTCGTTTGCGTGCCTTCCTCTTGAGTGCAACTTTGTCGACGTCCATCTCAGTCCCGATCCTAAGTCATATAAAAGGGCTATGGCCTCAACGGACGCTCGTCTCTGGAAAACTGCGTGCGACAAAGAATTTAAGTCTTTGAAGGATAAGGAAGTGTGGGAATTGGTGGACCGGCCAAAAGATCGTAACGTCATAAGAGGATTGTGGGTGTTCAGAAAGAAATCTTTGGTTGATGGCAGTGTTAAGTATAAGGCTCGATTTGTGGCCATGGGTAACACCCAAATACCAGGACAAGACTACGGGGAAACCTTTGCTCCAACGGGTAAACCTTCATCGTTGCGTATTTTGGTTGCTATTGCAGCTATAAATGGGTGGGAAATCCATCAAATGGATGCGGTGACAGCGTTTCTTAATGGACTTTTGGAGGAAGAATTGTACGTTGAAATCCCAGAAGGTTATCGGCTTGCTTCAACTGCTGGAAAAGTCTGGAGGATGAAGAGATCTCTTTACGGATTCAAGCAATCACCTAAGATCTGGCAAGACGATGTTGAAGGTTTTCTCATTGAAGTCGGTTTCGAACAGTGTGAGATTGATCATTGTATCTACATCCGTTCCGTCGGAAATCTCTTTACCGCTGTATATGTTCATGTGGACGACTTAGCCATAACTGGTAATGATATTGCAACCTTCAAATCCCAAATTTCTGCTAAGTGGGAGATGGAGGATTTGGGACTTGCTAATACAGTTGTGGGAATACAAATTCACCGAATTGATCACTTCACTTACTCTATGTCACAGCAACAATATGCGCTCACAGTTCTCAAACGATTTTCAATGACCGATGCTAAACCGGCGATCACTCCGTTATCTCCTAACGTCAAACTCATAAAATCAACTGAAGAAGAAGCAGAAGAATTCGCGAAGGCAAATCTTCCTTATCGCAGTGTAGTGGGGTCGTTGATGTACCTGGCTCAGTGTACCAGGCCTGATATGGCTCATGCGGTTGGTGTGCTTTCCCAACATCTCGAGAAGCCAAACAAACTTCACTGGGATTCCGCCATGCATGTCTTACGCTATTTATGCCACACCATCAATATTGGCATTGTGTATTCTGGTAAAGAATCAAAGACTGTAGCAGGTCAGCGTAGTTTCGAGTGTCCACTTTCACATTGCGACGCTGATTGGGCCGGCGACGTGAATACACGCCGATCTACTACTGGCTACGTGTTTGTTTTGGCGGGTGGACCAATCTCCTGGAGAAGTCGTCTACAACCAACAGTAGCGCTTTCTTCTACCGAAGCAGAGTATAGGGCTATAACTGAAGCTGGTCAAGAATTATTGTGGCTGAGGAATATGATGGCAAGATTTGGTTTCATCGATCCTAATCCTACAGTTCTACATAGTGATAATTTGGGGGCAATACATTTAACATCAAAGTCAATTTTTCATGCTAGAACAAAACATATAGAGATACATTATCATTGGATTCGTGAGGTGGTTAAAAGGGGTGATATTACAATCCGACATTGTCCGACTCATTTAATGGTGGCAGATTTGTTGACAAAACAACTTCCGAAGGAACAGTTTTCAAATCTGCGTAGAAGTTTGGGTTTGAGGTTTTTGGGATAGTTGCTCTTTGAGGGGGTGTGTTAAGATATTATCTTGTTGTGGTAGTCAAAGATCAATTATCCTTAATATGGTAATTGTGTTGGTTTAAGTGGAGGTTATGTAAGTTGGAAGTGAGATGGTTAGCGGTAGAAGTGAGATGGTTAGCAGTAAACTAAGTGGTTAATAAAGGGGGCTGCATAAGAGCAGATTCAATCAAGGGATAACGGTGGATTTCTTTTGGGATACATTTTCTCTTTTTGTAATTTCTCTTTCCCTCTTTTCTGATTCTTTTCTTGTCGAAAAGAATCAGTGAGTGGCTCTCTAAACTCCTTATTTTTACTTTACATTTCGATCATCAGGCTAATACTTTACTTTCAATCTTAGTAACTGTTCTGTTTTTCCTGTTCTTAAACTTTTCCTCACGCGCGCTCTTTACTTTATTCCGAGCTCGCAGGTAGAGATTTTACTTACTATCCAAGAACTTTGCTTAACACACTCTTGTCTAATCATCTCAACGTTTCTCTGTTTGTTTTCTTTTTGATGTTGTTAGGTTTGTCTTGTTCTCGCCGACTGACTAGCTGATACGCTGTAGTCTGACGCGAAAACTTGTGCCCTCAGGTGTGTGGTCGAAAAGAATCATAACTGTTCTGTTTTTCCTGTTCTTAAACTTTTCCTCACGCGCGCTCTTTACTTTATTCCGAGCTCGCAGGTTTGTCTTGTTCTCGCCGACTGACTAGCTGATACGCTGTAGTCTGACGCGAAAACTTGTGCCCTCAGGTTTGTCTTGTTCTCGCCGACTGACTAGCTGATACGCTGTAGTCTGACGCGAAAACTTGTGCCCTCAGGTTTTCATTCTATACTATTGCGTTTCTAGCACAGAAGTCTTCTCTATACTCTTGTCAGATATAGAGATTGTATTCCGTCGAGAACTTTATATAGTGGAGGGTGAAAAATCTTCCTTGAAACCGAGGGTTCAGTAATGTTGCGAGGACCAATCAGAGCTGGCAGCCTCTGCTTGGTAATTGGTCAGCCACTTGATCATCACCTTGATGGATTTGTCGAGACTTGGGAAGATGCACGCCTCGGCTTGATGTTGCTTGAGGTCATTGATGACCCGCTTGTATTCAGCCAAGAGGATGCAGCCAGTAGGGCCGTTACCCTCTACTCTAGCTGTTGCTTCAACAAAAGTCTACAGGAGGGAGGAAGGATGGTAAGTAGAGAATATAATCAAAGCAGATGGACCAGAACAACATACCTTCAGAACTTTGTTCACCGTCTCCACTGCATCCCACTCTGAAGCCGAAATTGTGATGCCCTTGAAAAAACAGGCCTTACGATCAGCTGCAATCATGGAATTGATCACCTGTAAATAAAACCATCAAGTTTAGCCACTGGAATGAATGTGAAGACCAGAAAATCAGAGCTCACCTCCTGTGTGTCACAAGCTATTTTGCGACTCTCATAGTGACTATTCCATCTAGTCTTGCAAGCCCTTTTAAGCATGCAACCCTTGTATCCCATACGGGTGGCACGGGTATTAAAATTGTTCCTTTGGGCTGCACTGCTTGAGATTTGTCCTGAGACAGTGTCAACCTGTAATCAAGATAAAAATGTAGGATACCATGGTTAGCATTGATGAGCACCATTTAGAATACAATGGTCAGTTGTGAGGGAAAGACTGACCTTTTGAAGGGCGACTGCCACCACGTCATCTTCGTCACAAATGATTCCTGCCTCTTCATCAGCATCATCATCCTCATCATCGACACCATCCGGTTTCTTGGGTAATCCATCATCATCCTCAGAATCGGTATCAGAATCGTGAAACTCAACTGCATCCTCACCGTTGTTGATCTCAAGGCCAGGGGTAGGGAGAGGGACACCTTCGGGTATAGACGGTTTGGCATTACCTACCTTCTGACCAAGGGCTTTGAGACCGTGCCCAACCACAAGATTCAGTTTATGTGCGTAACATCGCACATGATGGGATTGGCTATCCCAGACGACCGGATCTTCAGCTTCTGCAAACATGGTTTTGAGCTGAAAGGCCATCGTGGGGTTGTTTCCTCTGCTGTTGGTGGTCTGAGCTAAGAGGTAAGTATGAGAATAATGAATATCGGCAATGGAAATGGGAAGGAGAGAAGGGAACAGATTAGCTACAATGCAAGATAATGGATAAATGAAAGGAAATGCACGTATCTTCTTGTGTAGTCCATGACGGATTAAGAAACAACCAACCGGTCTTGCAAGCAGAGCGCCAAAATGGCGCCATCCCACCATTTTGAGGGTGAGATGGGTCGATCAATATTCCCAATGGTTGTCGATATAATTGTCTGTTGCTCCAATGAAGGCATAGCGGTTGCCTTTGGTGGTCCAAACATCGTGAATCAAGCAAAACTTACCTTTGTTTTCCTATGTTCAACAGTAAAGCAATATGAGAGACTGAGATAATGGGAAACAGAGGTAAACAGATACTTCTACTTACCTTCAAGTGATTGATTGCCTTGCTGTGCAAGCCTGTATAAAGTTGGAAAGACTGCTTGGTGGCCCAAGTAGTCAATCAAATGATGGCAGTGCAATTGACTGTGTAGAAAGCCGCACACAGAGCTGGGTCTTGAAATTGGATCCATGGAAGCGCATGTCGAACAATCCAGATCACAAGGATCAAGTTCAGTAGATTGGCTGAAAAGACCAGTCCACTGACAAAGCCGTCCAACGCCGAGTTCTTCGCCTTCTTTTCAGCAGCCAACATTTCCAGGTAGGTTGGTGGAAGTACCATACCAGCTTGAATCGCTTTATGGCACATGGGACACACAGGACGGTCCACCTTCCCGTTGCGGTGTCCCCACAAATTCCAGTAGGAAGTCTTGTGACACAAGAACTTATTCTTGCAGAATAAGCACTTGAAACTGCGACCCTAGAAAAACCAAATGGAAGCGATCAAGGTATGTCAGATACAAGTGATAGATAAAGAAAATGAGAGAAGGACAAAGACTCTTACCACGGGAGGTTCAAAGAATGTAAGAAGATATCTCACACCTTCACTTCAACTCTTCATATAGCCAGCAGCTTCCGTGTTAGTCCCGACGAACTCAACATCGGATTCTTGGGATAAATCAACGTCCGCAGGGATCTCATACGCCTATATCAATCATGATTGTCATCAGTATGACAATCGGTGATTGGTACAATCAAGAGATCGACTTACATTACCCTTCGATTTGTGGGGTCCATCCTTAAGTTTCTTCTTTAGTTGGGGTGAGGCTGAGGGTCCTGATGGTGATGGTGATCTCGCTCGTTTGCTACTTGACAAGCAAACCTATAAAAAATTCAAAGGGTGAGTTGGATGATTAAGTTCAATCTTTATGCTAGAACAATCGAACTTAACTTTCCGTGGCCGTTTGACATAGATACGACTGGCGCCTTGCTGGTTGTCTTCTTTTTGGTAAGAGCTGGGGGTCGAGGCGATGCAGACCAATGTGGTAATCTATTGATATGGCCAATCAAAAATTCAAAATTTTAAAATTATTAATAATCATCATCATTTAAGTTTCTCTTTTCATTTTAAAAAAAGCAAGAAATCAAATTTTAGTTACATCATTTATAGTCTCCATATTACTAGGTTTAGATGGTAAGGAGATCAAACAATGATTCAACATCAAACAAATAAAATCAAATCATAAGAAGAATCAACAGATCATTGAAGATCAACTACACAGCTTCCAATCATCATACACAGCAACAATCAATTTATAATGAATTAGTAATCATCAAATCTCATTTAACAATAGAGTTGTGTGTTTATAAGCCATTTGATTCAAAGATTAGTCAAAAGAAGAGTGTTGATATTGGTAATGGGTTAGAAAGGAGCTGAAGACGAAATTGAGGAGTGTTCATATATGATTTGATAGTTGAATTTCTTCTATGATCATTGTTTTATTTTATTTTATTATTTTTGAGATGGTAAAGAAGCTTTTTGATAGCTGTTTACCACCTCTTGATCATGGTATATATTGGTAGCCTTTTGGCGAGATTGTGTTTCTCTTTTTCTTCATCTTTTACATCTAGTAGTTTTAAGCACAATAACACTTTTACTATTAGTGTACCAGGTCACTTGAATCTGCCCCTTTTCTAATCAAAGGAGAAATTTACTTTAGTGTGTTCTTATAGTCTATTAAGACTTCTTTTCTTTTTTTAATTAGTAGTGAAATCAAAGGGAATAACACTCTTGAAGTGTTGCACATAATCAAATCAATAGTATAGTGAAAGAATAGTGATATTTTTTTCTTTTGGTTCTTATCATTACTCACTCAGCAAGCTCTTTGTTGTGTGTTTTAAAAGGGCAGTCTTAGACATCTTCTACTTTTATTTATAGAGTAGATTATCCCCTTTACGCTCTGTATAACCCTTGTGAGGTTATTAGTTCTACACCAATCAGAAAGAGCACCACGTGCACCTTGACCATCGGAGGGCAAGGTGAGTGTAGTACGCGAGTCTTTGGGAGTCGCCACAAAGCCTGGCTGGGGTCGAGCAGGGCTTGGTGGTCTAAGTTGTCTAGAACTTGGAGTGGGAACTTGAAGACCGGTGCTGTTTGGGGATTGGGTGATGATGGAGGCCATTAGTATGATGATTATAAAAAAAAGAATTTGAGAAAAAAAAAAGAAGTGATCGAATGAGGAAAGTCAAATCGTACTCACCAGGATATCAGGACGAGTATCCCCAGTATTGGCCACTCAAGGAACCACATTTGAGCCCCTGGAGCGCTATCCAGGGGTGCTCCATCAGATGTGGCAATCAAAAGAGGGATGGTGGGTGGTGTGAGGCGTGAGGTTCGATCGGAAAGGGAAGAGGTGAGGTGGGGTGAGGATACAAACCCTCTCTCCATGGTGACTCCGCTAGATAGCGGAGACCCCGGAGCCCCGACCCGTTGCGTTGTGGCCACTCCGCTAAGGAAAAATGCGGGTCCTGGCTTTGGTGCGGAGGCTCCGCTGTGGTTTGTGGAGGTCATAGCGCCCCCCCAAACCGCTCCAAAACCACTATTTGGAGCGGAGCGGTTTGGGTGTTGCAGCTAAGGCACTGGAGATGGTCTGAGGCCTATTTTCCTATTCAGTACCAGAATTTCTAGCACCATAGCAGATACTCATCTGAGGAAATACCCAAAATCCTAGTACTATTTGGTACTGTAACTTTATTGCACACCAAGACACCTCTTGTCAAAGGGTAAGTTTGTAGAGGGAACAGATTCCATGCAAAAGTGTTTGTTGAATGATTGAAAAGCATGTAAGCAAAGGGGTTGAGACCAGTGTACACTTCTGCACTCCTTTTTTTCTTTGTATTGTCTTTTGGTTTTTAATTTTTCTTTTGTGTATGTGTTTGGTTTCCTTGTCTTTTCATGACTCACAATTTTTTGGTAATTTAATTGCACTTCATCAAATGGTACTACTGGTACCAAGTGGCACCTATGCAGGTACATTACTGTACTGTACCACCATATGACAGCGTGGTTCACTATGGTAGTGGGCTATGAGGTGTAAGGTGGTCACAGCCCCCAGGTACAGTACACAATACAGTATCTGGGTGCTGTTACAGTACTAGATATGATCTTTTGGATCATCACATTCTCAGCTACGCTAATGGTATTGTAGGTACAGCACCAGCACCATATCTGTTGCTGTATTGATTCTATCAAAATGCCAGTCTGACTTGACTAAAAACTTATTGCAAAGTTAAGTTAGTGCCCATTTGATGGCCTCTGACCTTGCAATTCAAGACCTGCAAGGTGTATACCTGCGGATCCTCAGGTAGACTGTGTCTACCTTGAGATGTATCCCTGGCCACAGTTGGAAGCCAACTTGACTTCCCAATTGATGGGCTTATATTTGACAAAATAAGTTCCAGTTTTGATTGGAATTCAATATATATGTGACTGACCAGGTCAGCCTTGAGATTTGAGCAAAAAATCAGATCTTGGAGCTTAACAAATCTGGCTGGAAGTTGGAACTCAGTTGATGTACCAAACAGCCGAATCCCAAGTGATTTTGGCTGGGTCAACCTGGAGGTCGAAGGCCACCAGACGGGTTCTTAGTCTATCAATTCACCTTGAAGTATATTATGGTTAGTATCAAACCGTTTCAATGTTCTTTGAACCTTCCAAATCAGTACTTCAATCCCCAGTTCTGTAACAAAAACAAATTCCAGCAATGGTATAGACGTCATAAGTTCTTTTGCATGTGGTATTTTGAAACTGATCAAATTCTTGAATATTTTCGAAAAATGTCACTGAGCAACCAAACCTTAGCAAGATACAATTGCAACAGAACTGATATAGTTGATTTTATATCAGAGAGCACAGTAGTGGGTGCAGCTAATTACACCACTCGAGAAAAAGACACAGATGCTTCCAGACCTTTACTGCGCATGGGTGACAGGTTTAGACATGCTCGGGGAACCGGTGGAAGTAGTATGCGGCCTCTAAAGTCATGGCGAGACTCGAAAAAAGTATGCCAGATCCCTCCAGATCCTTCGTCACCTTCTCCAGTACGGCTTTTTGGCTCGTTACAGAAAGAAGTGAAAGTTTGAGATTGAAACGCGCGCTTTTTGTTGGCTAAGATCCGCTGATGTCAACAGCTGGAGAATGGTGCATAGCCCAATTGGAGCCTGTACACTCCCAAAAGGGTTCGATTGGAATAAACATGAATGGTCCATTTGCAAGCATTTATGATCCTTCCGCAGAGTAGGTACACATAAACCCCGGTGGCTCTGTAGGATTGCTCGGGTTTCGGTACCGAACATCGCGATGTTCAGAATGCGTGCTTGTCTTCGAAGGCAATGGGACATCAACTACGATCGCTTCAGTTTAACTTCACTTTCGATTATGAGTTCTGCGGGGGATCATGCTCACGAACCAACGTATCCGCTGGATGATGAAGACGATCAAACTCCAGAAGATCACAGTCAATTTGAAGAAGAGAAAGTGAAATGGCTTGCGGAAATCTTCGAAGTATGTGTCTTGAATTATAGACATTCCTATTTGTCACCATTCGGTCTCATGAACTCTTCAATCGACCTTCAGTCAGGCGGGAAGTTTTTCACCAACATCAATGCTCTCAATCGATCGATCGAAAGCGCAAATCTAGTGGGAAATCAATTTGAGACAGTCCATAATCTTTGGTCAAAGTTGAGCACGCCATAACCCTGTCTTCGTCCGTATCAATGAAAACCTTTTGTGCGCATTAGCCGCTCTCGATGGAAATAGCCGGTGCCACTCTGTTGCAATGAACGTAACGAAGTTGCCACTCTTACTTGCTGAGACCTAGGAGATCATCAACCCACCATGAACCGCCCATCTGACTCATGCGATTATTCTCTACATATTCTGAATCTTTTGATCTCACGACAGATACGAACAAGCTGTCAGCCAGTCATCCGCCCCTTCTGGTGAACTTCCACCCGGACAACCTTCCTTTGGCTCGCCCGAGCTTGTCCCAACTGGTCTTTCTGGATCTACTCACAAAACAGCTGCATACTCGGACGACCAATTTAGTGATGAACTTCCGCCTGGAGTTGCACCAGGGGGTGGGCAGACAAGATTGTGATCTATCAACAGCGAGGGATATCAAATCGATTCGTACCTCAGTCATAGACCCGCGCGAATTTGAGGTATATGGCAAGGTGATCGCGCTCTCTACCATCGTATAATCAACTAACATCAATGAATCGGCCGGCGAAAACGTTAGTTCGATGCATTGCAAAGTCACCTCTCAAAGTGCCACATGTCACCAAGGGCATATGGACAGCTCGCGATGAAAAAGGGTCCGGTGCGCTCCGTGACGAAAAAGCTTCTCGTTACATCGGCCAGAATCAGCCCACGAGGCATCTGTTTCCTTTCCAAATTGACAACATTGTTTGCTTACCACATAATTCACTATTGGCTGTTTCAATGAACCCAATATCGTAAAATTTAAAAGGGCTTAAACTTTTGTAAAGATAATTCTTGGAACCTACCAACTCAAGGGGTCAACATCTTTATAGGATTGTTTGGCCCATTCAATATACTAGATCTTTCATCTGGCACCGAGCCAATGAACATTCAATACAGAATGATAACACAAGGGCAGATACAGGATGGGTATGAAGGCTATAGCCATCACAGAAATTGAACTAATTTCCCTCTTTGACCTTCGAGAGATTGGACACAGTGAGTTAGAAAGATACAGTCAGATCTAAACATTCATTACTTGAATCCAATCAAAGAAACAATAATCTTAGTATAAGTTAAAAAGAGAAACACCGACAAATCTTATAGTAAGATTATAATAAAGATACAGTCAGATGAGGAAAGGAGAAAATCTAGGCTGTAGTTGGGTTCAGGTTATAAGTAGCAATCCGAAAGAAATATTCTAATAACGTAATGTAATGAATGATGTCATGATACGGATTGGAAAATGAAAAATAAACAAAAATAGAATAAATATATGTTGTTGATGGTTATACGACTTTGAAGGCATAAGTAATAAATAAAAACTCCAACAACAAAGCCCCACCAACCGCGCGCGTCCCCCGAGGGGACTTACTCGAGTTAGGATAATAGTGGTTACACGTACAGTTGTGGCTCTCTTCTACAAACAATACCAGCATTAGATTACCAAGTGCCCATTTTCTTGAGTTAATTTTGCTCAGAAATTGAATCTTGTAAAATCTAAACCGCGTGTTCTGACCCATCTGAATAAAACCTTCGATTAGAATTTGTTTAACCATACAGACCCTAAAGACTTTGAAAGTGTTAACTTTTTTGACTTTGTTGACTTTTTGTGTTGTTTCAGTGCTTTGTTAGCAACTTTGCAGTTCTTCTTATATTTAGGTTTTTTGACAAGATATTCTAGGAATTGAGCTAAGAAAGGCATCTTGATCTCAGGCTGAGAATTTATTTGACTGAGAAACTCATCCATCAGAGAAACCATCCCTTCAAAGTCTTCCTGAACCAGGCTTTCAACTGCAATTATCAAGGGATCTGTACCTTCAGCGTGTATTGATTTGAGATATGCTTCCATGTCTTATAGTTGTCAAAAAGGATCAGCACTCATTGGATAGGCTACAATTGTGGGCATGTGTTACTCACATATGCTCCAAAACAAAAGAATTTTCTTTGTTTCCATTGGCTTCCAATTCTGAGACGTTGTTAGAGCATATTTTGATAGTTGCCTCTGGATGAAAAGGAAGTCCTCCACATCCCTAGAGTGGGGTGGTCAACATTCATCTCAATGGATTTACTGGTGACCAATATTTTCCAGGACTTACGTATCATCTTTCAAACCTTGGATGTATCTGACAAGAACTTCTCGGAAAGTTTCCACTCTAGACACCAACCATTTAGTTAACATCACACTGGTAGGGTGATTTTTCACAGGAACAATCTTAGTGGTTTTTATGTAAATCATTTGTGCTATCTGTGCTTCCAGTACAGCTTGAATCTTTCCATTGACTTTCTGATAAAGTAATGGCTCTATTTATAGATCCATTTTCCTTAGTCCAGTTGACATTTGGAGATGCAATGTAATCATTTCTAACTCACTGGATGTCCAAAGGAAGAAAAGTTCTTTTCTTTGTCCTGCTGTCCATTTCCGAGATAAAGTGATACCATAATCACCAAGACTTTCCTGCATTGATGAAAACTCAACAATATCCCTGATGTTTCCAAACAGATTGGAAACTCATGTCATTTCAGCTGCAATTTTTCCTTTGATTTTTAAGAATAAACATACTGGTCTGTGGTAAGTGAATTAACATGGTGTTCCATTATTGATGTGCAAAGATCTTGTGTGTCTCTAAGCTCATCTGACCATAAGTTTGGGTCTTGTGATGGTGGAAAGGGTTTGAAGTACTCAATCTTTGCTAACTGTGTTTGAATGATCTGAATTGCATCAATTGGTATATTTTTGCATTGTTTGACAAGTTGTCTTAAGATCAAAACTAGAGAGCATTGCTCCATGGAATCTATCTGAATTTCCTCCAAGTTTATTCTGTCAAAGATTGGAATGATTCTCTTGCTCCAAAGCTTGGGACTGAAAGACAACAACTCTTCGAATTGAGAAACTAGAATTGGATATGATTTGATAAAGGGAAATCTAGTTTCTGGTGTTTTTATCTCTTTTTCAGCTTTTCCATACACTTTGGATCATCAGTAGGAACAAATTACCTGTTTTCTGGAGGCTGACTGGAATCTCATTTTGAACTGTTTGTATCATAATGTTCTGATCTGAATACACCTCCTTTGAATGATCATCTGCCTTGAAATTCTTTATCCCTGCTGTTTAAAAAATGAATGTCATGATTCATATTCAACAAAACTATAGGTAAGAAAAATTTCCAAATTGGATCTTGGTTCAATAATAAAAGATTACTCACATTCCTTAACTTTGAATAAGTTGGTCTTGATGTGTCCCCCTTCATTGAGTAAGCTTAAGGGTATGATCTCACTAGAATATGCCACTGTTTTATGCAAAGTTTGTAGCAATATCAAAAGGTAGAAATTCATACTTTTCAATGTTCTATATGATTAGATCAACCACAACCCCAATCAAAGTGCAATTGTGGAATGAAGTTCACACAAAACAATTGTTTTGAGGTTAAATGGAACAAACATCTAGCAAGCTTTAAACCTGCAAGAGACCAATACCATATTTGATGGGCTTCCAGAATTAACAATTAGCTCATGGGTTCAGATAACAATGTGTTTCTGTAAGTAAAAATTATATACCCAAAACACCCCTTACATAACATAGAACACTCCTTACATGCAACATAACTTAGATAAAGAAAGATATAAAGGAATTCAACGTGTTACATTGAAGAGGAAAAAGCTTGATTGTAGTGACACTTGTCTGGGCATCCTATAATCAAACCCTCAGCTCTTCCCACCAAGCAATTTTCTGGAAGTTTAAAAATTATACAAGAGAAGTTGGAGACATGACAACAAAGAAGTCCACATCAATTGATGAGGGAGAAAAGTGAGGGAGGTTTGATTGAACAACAGATAAAATGTGTGACACTCAGCTTTTGGAAAGAAGAATATTCTGCCTGTACCTTGACTCAAAGTTGGCAGATATTTTCCTAAGAATTGTCTGTATATCCCTGATCAGAAAAGAGAAGACAAAAGTATTCTTATGTATGGTATCTGAGTCAAAAAACATCCAGGTTATGCTACAGGTGCTCAAAGGCACAACAGCACCTGTGTGATTCCATAAAATTGTAAGATGGATCAAAGAAATGGTACACCCAGTACTTGGATACACACAGGACCAAAACAATGTACAAGTACCCCAATGTCTTTGAGAGTAAGAAAAAAAATCTTATTACTCAACAGATATTTTTCCCACAATTCATCCAACTAACTATTTCCATTCTCAGTAGGAAATAAGAGGTAATAAATTACACAATCTCACTTTTCATTCAATTTCCAAGGAATTTTCTTTGTCCATGCCACCCACCCCTGCACCCTACCATGCAGAGATCCTACCCAGCCATGAGACCTACTGCCTACTGGCCCCCCCCCACACACAAGAGACTTAAGGAAACTTATCTTTAAATCTTTTGCTTATGGTCTTGAAACCAAAAGTAGACTTTTTGTACAAAGAAATTAATAGAATTGAAGGAAATGAATAAGGAGATTGTGAAGCATGATTTAATGGTTCATGAGGGGTGACTGTGTTATGATTCCATATTCAGAAAGCTTATGTAATGGGAGAGCTTTTTAAAGATTCTGGATGATAGAGGAAACAGCACTCAATGCATTTAAGTGCTGGTCTTATTGTAAAGAAAACTAGTGAGTCAAGGTCGATGAACTTTACATAACTTGACTGAACAGAGATGTCAAGACATTATATAGGTAAATTTGAGAATCAATATGGCTATTGGAGGACCCCAGAATGAAATGAGAGTTGTGTAGCAATGGCATCATATGTAGCATGATGTGTATTGTGGTATATGCATTACACAGTAGGTAAAGTCTACTGTGTACTACCTTCCCACCAGCCAAACAAAATGTCAATTTTGAGCTCAAAACAGAGAGCTCAATGTGATTATCTCAAGCTAATACCTAGACAGGTGGAATCAGCACATTAAGCTTAATCATTTCCAATAGTCTTGGGATGATTGGAGGCACTGGTCATTTTTTTCTGTAGATGGTTGACATTTGGGCCTAAGCATAGTGTTATGACTAACAAAAATTACGTAATATCTATGACGTGATGCCCTGACTTGATCAAGACATCATGCCATGATTTATGAAATAATCAGGATACGTTTCTAACTTTGATCCATGTTATCATTTCAATGATTACTTATTTCTCTTAATTCTATTTCTTTTTCATTCAATTTCTTCACCTTTATTTTTTTCTCATTGCGTCTATCTCATTGTTTCAGAAAACTCAATACTACACAACAACTTCCTTCAACTATAAAACTCAATTTAAATCAAACTCTAATCTTTATCAATATAGAAGGAGACTTCTTTCGAACTCATAGTTTGATTTAAAATCTTTGTTATAAAGTTGAATCTTATTAGTGTAGTTATTGTTAAAGAAATTGAATTTATATATTTGTTCCAATAAAGAGAGATCTCACCTAATCACTACATGGTAGCGAGAGACTCCTCTTGGCAAATTATAAATATTTCTTACATTCGTAGTTCTCCTGAAACAATCAGATTAATATGTCGCAACTGATCTTCGCTTCTAAATCGATCAAAAAAACCGATGAATCTGCCTCAGATTCCAAAGACTACAAGTCATCAAAAGCGAAGGTTATTAAATTAACCAGAAAAAACTGGCATGAATGGCAAATTAGATTTGAAAACATTCTTGTTAGCAAAGGTTACGACGATTTACTTGACCCAAAATGGGTTTCTTCAAACATCGACAAACCCTCCTTCAAGCGAAAGAACGCTTGGGCAATCAACAAACTCTTCGAAACCGTCTCTTCGGAACTTCAAGCTGTCTTATTAAAAAACAGCAAAAGTTTCCATGATGCATACACCGCTTTATCTAAATCATGCGGAGTATCCTCAATTTTACTGATTGGAATGAAGATTCAACAGTGGATGTCGATTCGTTACATTCCAGGTTCTTCAATTCAAGAACATTGTGATTTATTCTCCGGAGTTTACACATCTCTGTCCGCGTCTCTTGCGGCAATCACACCTCCTCTTCTCACTATTTCCACCGAATTAGCTGCAATTTTCTTTCTTCTAAGCTTCAACAACGATGAAACCTTAACTCCTTTGATTCAAAATTGTTGGGATTTGAAACCTTTTAATTTCGAAAAATGTCACGATAAAATTATTATGGAACATAATCGTCGAGAATCTCAAGAACCAAACATTTTATTTTGTTAAAATCAAAGGAAAGAAGTTCGACAAACAGAAGATTGCTCCCACTGTCTCTCAACCAACCTCTTCATTTAATCCTAAGAGTATTATCACGACCAAGAAACCTTTTGTCAAGAATTTTGAATCTCTCGATGACAAGGTTGCAAGACTTGTTGCCCAGCAATTGTCAAAGAAGCATTCGTCCGAAGCTCATCACATAGAGTATCAATCTGATTCAGATGATGAAGAACAAGTTGATCACGTCGAGCATCCTCAATTAGAGGACATCGAGGACACCGGGTTCATGCTTACCGAATCAATTAACTACATCGCCGCCGAAAAATTGCAACTAGTCTATGACTCAGGAGCTACAAAATCCACCGTCAACAATCCGAGTTTATTGACTGATGCTGTCCCAATCACCAAGTCTATGAACACCTATGGAGGATCCATCGCTATTTCCCATGTTGGGAAGCTCAATTTTGGAGGAACTATCATTTATCCCATCTATTACTCTGAAAGTGGTCCCAGAAATTTAATCTCAGCTACTCAATTAGAAGATCACGGTCTCACCATTACTCATTCAAATCGAAAAGTCCAAGTTAAACTTGGCGACAAAATTATCTTCAGATAGATTCTATCGTGAAGGGGATTTATACATCTCCAGAACTCCTGTATCCTCCTCCGTCACGAATTCCATTGAGGAAAATTATGTGACTGACTCTAAAGATTGGCATATTATACTCGGCCATCCTTCAGATATTTATCTCAAGAAATTCTTACAATTGAATAATATCAAATCTACTGCCGTCGAAGATAGTTCAGGTTGTCTCATCTGTCTTCAATGTAAATTGAAAAGTTCACCTCATTCGAATCCCATTCCAAGCGCTACAAAGCCTTTTCAAAAAATTCACTCCGACATATTACAAATAACTCCTATCACTGGTGTTGGAATTAAATACGTTTTAGTTCTTATTGATGATTTCTCAAGATTTAATAGAATTTATCTACTCAAAAAGAAATCAGAAGCGCCTAATCGAATTTTACATTACATCGCCGAAATCAAATCAAAAACCGGAAGTAATCCGTCCTATTTTCATTCAGATCGTGGAGGAGAATTCACCTCAACCTTCCTTGTCAACGAATTTGCGAAATTGGGAATCTCAATTGAGCAAGGACCTGCTAATTCCCCACAGACGAATGGTCTTGCTGAAAGATTTAATCAAACTTTACTAGTCAAAGTTAGATGTATCTTAGCCCAATCATCAGTTCCAATTAGTTTCTGGGATGAAGCTGTGCGATATGCGTCTCAACTCATCAACATCTTACCATCTAAACCTTTAAACTGGGTTTCTCCGGTCAGTGTTCTCGATAATCTCAACTTAAATATAGAACCAATTTGAAAGCTTACCAAATTGATTCCATTTGGTTTAAAAGTATTTGTATGACACCCGCAATATTCAAAAACTTTACCGCCATCATCACCAATGTATTTCCTTGGATATGAGCCTTTCTCCAATGCAGGAAGATTTCTGAATCTGAAGAATCGTCATATCATAATAAGCAGAGATTACTCAGCAGTTCCCATGAATTTTCCTTACACTTCCGAATCCGTACTCAAAAAGCCCATCGAAACTCTGCCAACTCGTAAATCACCATACAAGTCTGAGAACGTTGTCATTGATCTCAAAAGCGCAAGCAAAATTACCGCTACCTCCTCCAACGGAAGTACCCCGGCAATAGCCTTGTTGCCACCATCCTCTGTTCCAAATTCAGAAATTTTTCAAGACTCTATCAAATCCCCCGCTGTCACTCAATCCACTTCAAAAAAAAAATCTCATTACGAATACATTCCTTATCAAGATAAAGCCCCAAAGGACATATCCTCCAAAATAGATTCGTCCAACATCCTTAAAACCACTCGTCGTAAACCTGGGATTGTACCTGGAGATACTGAAGAGGAGCTGGAAGTTAATTTGGCAATTGATGTTAGTTTGAAAGAAGCTTTAGTCAATGCTGAAGAGGCTCCGAAATGGGAGGAAGCTATGACAAGTGAGTTTAACTCGTTAATTTCAAAAGAAACTGGAACACTAGTTCCTCCTCCTCAAGGTGAAAAAATCATCGGTGGAATGTGGAGGTTAAAGAAAAAATTAAATGAATTCGGTGAAGTCTCGAGATTTAAAGCTAGATGGGTATGTTTAGGAAATGATCAAGATGAAGGTGTACACTACTTCAAAACCTATGCCTCTGTAGCTCGAAATGAATCATTCAAACTACTTCTAGTCCTTGTCGTTCAACACGATTTCTTTGCTTATCAATTCGACGTCGAAACGGCTTTCCTTGAAGGATTAATCGACGCGCCAATTTATGTGTCTCAAGTCAGTGGTTTCGAAGAAAAAGGCAAGGAGAATTGGGTTTGGCTCCTATATAAATCATTATATGGTATCAAACAAGCTCCTCGTCGATGGAAAGCAAAATTAGTCGAAGTCTTAGCTATCACTGGAATGAATCCGTCTCAAGGCGATGAATCATTATTTATTAATGAAGACAAATCAATCCTTTTACACATTCATGTCGACAACGGTTTCATTGTAGGAAAAGTCAAAAACTCAATTCTCAAACTGTTAGACGATCTAAAAAGTCATTTCACTTTAAAAGTCAAAGAAAAACCAACTCAACATCTCGGCTACAGCATCAACTGGAATGATGATGGCTCTATTTGTCTTCATCAAACTGATTTCGCCAAGAAGACTTTAGAAAGATTCAAAATGTCTGATTGCAATCCCATAAAAACACCAGCCCCACTAAATATTCACTCTCTCGTGGCTAGTCAAGCCGAACCAGTCAAAGTTCTGACTTGTCAACAAGCTCTTGGCATGTTAAATCATTTAGCATTGCACACTCGACCAGACATAACTTTCACTGTAAATTTACTCTCACAATTCACCACCACTCCTAACAAAAATCATTGGGCAGCCATTTGCCATTTATTTTGTTATCTCAAAGGTACCCTTTCTCTCGGATTACATTACAGCAAGTCAACCAGCAAGAAATCCGAACTCTGTGGTTGGGCCGACGCAGATTATGCTACTTCATTCGTCACAAAGAAATCGACATCCGGATTTACTCTGACTCTCTACGACAATCCCATCTCTTGGACCACCAAAAAACAATCAGTAGTCGCACAGTCCACCACGGAGGCCGAATACATTTCATCTAATAAATGCGCCAAGCAACTAAGGTGGATGTCAATACTAATGATAAGTCTTAACTTACACATTTCGAAGCCACCTCTCATGATGAACGACAATACTGGAGCAGTAACAATCAGTCAAGAAGCTCAATTAAATCCCAACTCTAAACATATTGAAGTTCGTTACCAATACCTCAGAGATTTAATAATGAAGAATTTAATGTCAATTCAGCAAGTTCCTTCTGCAGATATGATAGCAGACGTGCTAACTAAACCCTTAGGTACAGTGAAACATCAAATTGCTTTAACTCAACTCAAGATGACGTGTTGTGATTTAGGGGGAGTGTTATGACTAACAAAAATTACGTAATATCTATGACGTGATGCCCTGACTTGATCAAGACATCATGCCATGATTTATGAAATAATCAGGATACGTTTCTAACTTTGATCCATGTTATCATTTCAATGATTACTTATTTCTCTTAATTCTATTTCTTTTTCATTCAATTTCTTCACCTTTATTTTTTTCTCATTGCGTCTATCTCATTGTTTCAGAAAACTCAATACTACACAACAACTTCCTTCAACTATAAAACTCAATTTAAATCAAACTCTAATCTTTATCGATATAGAAGGAGACTTCTTTCGAACTCATAGTTTGATTTAAAATCTTTGTTATAAAGTTGAATCTTATTAGTGTAGTTATTGTTAAAGAAATTGAATTTATATATTTGTTCCAATAAAGAGAGATCTCACCTAATCACTACACATAGGCCAGGTACCTAACCTACTTGAGCTATGTACCTGAGGCACTTGAGCTAGGCACTTGAGCTACATAAGCTAGGTACTTAAGCCTTCAAGTACTTTGGCTGTACTGAGACCCACAATACTCCGCCCTGACTATGTAGTCATGGTGCAGCAGTATTGACCCTGCTTTGCTGCCAGCGTAGCTAATGGTATACTTTTGGGTTCTATCCCCCATGTATGGGTTTTCCTGACACACCCTTTTGGATCAAATTGTTCATGATTGATGCCTGTGTATCCATTGCCTTGATTGAGGTTACTATTTTTTTTGAAAATGCCCACATTGGGGCCCAGGGCTTGCCCCAGGGCTGGTTGTGGTCAGGGGTAGCACAGAGTAGACTTTGTCTACTGTAGATCAGATATCTTCCTTACATCATGTCACATTGTAATTTTTCCAATGCTACACCCCTACATAGACAACTCTCTTCACTCATTGTCCTTTCTCTTCATCAAAATCAATACTTTTTGTTTACTAGAATCTCCTTTTCTAGATTGTGGTTTTACTCAACTATCATTCAGTCCTCTCCAAGACTGAGATCTGATACTGTTCTTAATCAGAACCCAAACCCCACTCCCAAGTTTATCTGGATGCACCTAAAAAAATCCATGGTTAGAACACACTTTTGGGGTATCTCCTTGTTGAAATAGCACATAGCTACATCTGAAAAAGGACTATCCTGACATTCAAATTTTATTGTGATTGGGCTGCAGGTTTTGTGGAAAAAATATAAAGGCACAGAAGAAGTTACTTTTAAGGCTATTTTTTTCTGCCTAAGGCCTGAGATGAAATTGATTATATTTTTGTACTTGATAGTGGCAGATGGTCATCCTTTGTAGTAATTGACACTGTACAAATATGCAGTGTTGTGTGGAGGAGCCCCAAAGCCCTAAAAATGACTGGGTCCAGTAGATGACATCAGCTTCATCTGATAAATTTGGAAACAAACTCTTCTGCACCCAGACTTCATAATCTCACTTTTGAAAGGGCAGTTGACAAAAAGTGCCACCTGTGGCATATTCTTGAACCTTGAATTGACTCTACAGTGCCAGATCATGGTCTTTGGGTGGTGGATATTGGGATCCAAAAAGATGTAGAGAACAGATGGACCATGTGACAAATTATAAGAACAGGAGTTGTTAGAGTGAAATATGAAAGATAATCACTTCAACACTATGTCCACCCAAAAGGTTTTTATCTCATCAACATCTTCTCTCGATAGAATAGATATAATGCACACAGACTTCTGAGTCTATGGTCCATAATTAGCCACGTATGTTGTAACTCAGCCTCACTTTTTTTGTCGCAAGCTCGCAATTTATACATATCAAGATTGTGCAAAACATTATTTCTGACTTTTAAATATCAAACAAAAATCTAAAATGACAACTAGCAAAGATTTCAACAGGACGAATCTTTTCATTCTACTCATCAAGACAATCTTCTTCAGTCGCATTTGTACCAGTAGCGGCTGTAAGACCAGGCGAGTTTTCCGAGGTGGTAGAGTTAGAGCCAAGAGTGATGTTGGAAAACGTGGCGTCGGTTGTGTTAGAGGAAGTGACGTTATAACTTACTTCAAAGGGAGAAGTAGTATTTGTAACGGTAGACGTGGAATTTTCAGCATCACTGGATGAAAGAATAGCGTTTGAAAAAGTAGAATTAGAGAAGTCGTCATCCGCACACTCGTCAGGGTGAGAGTTAGTCTGAGTGGCATTGGCATCCACAGATACTTTGGTGGTAGGGGTGACATCAGAAGCGCTGGAAGTCTCAGGAACAGTCCCGTTGCTCATGTTCGTCATTGCGTCAGTCCCATTCACTGAGGTAGCGAGTGACGCAGTCGAGTTACTTTCAGCTGAAGACTCGGTGCCAGCTCCTTTCACCCCTCCTTTCACTCCGGTATTTGCGATTCGGGCAGCGGCGTCTTCGGGGGTAGCTATTAAAAGTGAATAACAATGGTCAGCGAGAATGCTTTCGAAATTAAAGGCATAAGTGGGTTTTCGGGGGAGAAACTCACTGCATGTAGGGACGGAACCGGGCTTCAATAACAGAGCTGTACATCCAACCAAAAAGGTAAAGTGGAGATTTGAATAAGTCAGTTGATTCTGGAAGATAAGATGAATCTCGCGCTGAGAAAGATACAAGTGATTGAAAACTCACGTAATTCAAAACAGACCGTAGGGGGGGAACAACCAAGGCTAACAAATTTTCCTGCGACGCATTGAGCGAATCCACCTTGGAGACAAGCATGATCGCCTTCTTGGCAAGAGGTTTGGATTGTCATAGTCGCATATTTCGCATTAAGACCTTGGGCCAGTTTTCCGTTGTTAAGTAGCACATCAGCTGAGATTGCTCGTCGCTGAATGTCCCGTGAATGCGCAGGTACAAGAAGAGGTCTACCAGGCAAAGTAGCAACACTGGTGACGGTCAGGGCAGCCAAGATGATAAAAGACTTGTCAGTGCGCATGGTGTTTGAAGGTGCTTGAAGGGGTTTCAAATAGTGTTTGGATGAATATGGTAGTTATATTGTAAGCGTTGATCAATTCAGTTCGCAGCTGTGGGCAATGGTGCGATGAAGTGTAGAGGTGGATGAAGGGACTTGACCATCGAAGAGCTATGAGATCGATATTTATAGGTGTTTTTAGAATTGTTGCGGCTGATGGAGGTGAGCTGAGGTGAGCATTCGAAAAGCATTCCAATAGTTCAACGACGATATATCCAGTATTTGCCATGCTTATGAAGTAACAAGAGGAGATAATGTGCAATTTTTTGACCAATAGCTCAAGATTGTTGGATCGGCCATAAGTATTGTAACTCAACTCATTTTTTTGATCAAGCTGCTGAGAGAATATAAAAGGTATTTAGCAGGGCAATATGAGAACAAAGTCCGGTTCTGTTGTAAAGCGCTCATCAATGACGCGTCGCTCAGCCTCTGGATAACAGTCGATGTAAGAAGAAAAGGAAGAGGTGCGTCCCATTCAATCACACTTGCGCCAGGCCATTGGTTGTGATCATCACGATGAGATCAGTCAGGACTTTCAAAATCTTCGTCCTTGAAAATATTTTGATGTATACGACTCTCGGGGTCATTGAGCAGTCAAGGAATTATCCCTCGCTCGTCTGATTATGCCCCTGCCTCAATCCTTGCATTGTTCTTCGATCAAGATGGAATGATAACTAACGATCAATCAATATTCTCAACGCAGGGAAGTACTAGGACGAGTGTGGAGAAGACCTGAGGGAAGATGTATATACCAGGATGATAATCATGGCACCAAGTCGATTCTTGTGAGTGGGCACTCACTTTCTAGTCACTCGGTAACGAATGTTTCTCCATCGGGAATAACATACAATGAAATTGGACTGTATGTTCTCTTGCTCAGTCAAGATATTTGTAGGAGAGAGGCGGAAGGCGGAAGTATATAGCCAAGTGGAGTTAGATGCCGTGTTGTTTGTGTTTGGACGGCGGTCATGTAGATCAAGGTTGAAAAGCTCAAGATATATTTTATTACTTTCACTCATTGACCTAATTACAGACTTATTTTAGTGATCTGTAATTTGTTGTGCTTTTGTGGTCATCCTTGATTGAAAAAACTAGCAAGTAGAGTCAATGATTGTCCTTCGAAAATTAATTCAAGAGTCAAGAATGTACATACTTACAAAAATACAAAACGCAGCACAAAAGACGCTCCACATCTCCCAGCAAGAGATGTTCAAAGTTCAGATGGGGAAATGGACCTTCAACAAAATTCAAGTTTCTGACGCGCGAGAATGTCGAATGAGGCTATGCTCATCTCCTGGCCCTCCACCCACATCAGCCAGCGCCCATGACACCAGTACCGGCCAATCTTGCTGTGTGGAAGCCTTTATGGCTTTGCATGCCTTTACATCAAAGGCTAACATCGCTACTGAAATCAAGATATCCGCAGTGAGTCCGGTGATAGGTGATGGCATTGAGTTGTGGTGGAACGAATGCCACCTGTAAAGGTTCGACTTCATCCACGGAACATCCCGGTAAGTGTAAACCAAATCATGAGTCATAGGCTTAGCTTGATTTTCTGAGTCGAATGGAGCCATATCCTCCAATGGCCAATGGAAGATTTCAGCAACTTCATCCTCATTGGCATTCAATCCTAGTAGAAAACCGGGTGCCGGAATAAGGAGTACGTAAAGAACTGGGTAAACAATCAGGAGATTCCGTGAAACGAAAGGGTCAAGGACACCCAAAAAGCCGTACTGCTCCATGTTGTCCAGCGGCAAGCCGATCTCCTCGTTAGATTCTCGAAACTTCCGTAACACGTTAATATCAGTCCCACCTATGAGATCATACGTATAGATGCGAAATCATATGGTAAGACTTATTTTATAGACTTACAGCAGTAGCTACGATAGATTCGTCCAAGTCTTCAATTCGACCACCTATGGCAAGATTTGTTTCAAGTGTGAGATCAATCCCGTGGACTCATCTTCAGTTGAGGGAATAGGGATCAAAGCAATCACCTGGCAAAGCCGTATCACCTAAAGACAGTAAAAAATGTAAGGCTTCATCAAACTGTTCCAATTCTTGATGTAGTGATATTGACCTGACCTGGATGTGACCTTAGGCGGCTAGACCGAGTGGTCAAGGTTACTGACAGCCCACCCAAAGGATTGACATGGAGTAATACTAAGACAGCTGCGACTCGTCTTCGCGGCATCATTCTGATGGAAAATACAGATCACCAAAGTTCATGAGATCTGGAACGAGGATTCATAAAGCTCTTTCACAAATTTGCAACCCTTTATAAAAGGCATGCCTCGAAGCTAACATACGTCAAATCCACAGGAGTCTTGGGTAGCTTCGAAAGTCGCTCAAGCGCCTCCACGGTGTCTCGCTTCGGCTGAGGCCTTATTCGGGATAAATTCAAGCTTACATTCGAGTGATGGGGTAGCTTCAAGTAAAGTAACAGGCGCAAAGGGTCAAGGATTGCTATTATATGCACGTACTAAGAAAGAATTACATATTCTGCTGACGCACATCTTTGCTCATAGACTCTCCTGATCTTTTCCCCGAAAGTTCTTCCAGATCGAGAGTATCAGATGCCATAGAACGAGATTATGAAACTTATTGGTGAAGAAAGCTTTGTGGACGGTAAAGTGGAGAAGGGAATGAGGAAGACTGACCGTGACGTCAGACGTATCTGAAACTTGAAGCCCCAATGATCGTACATATGCCGGACCTCAGTCCGTTACCCGGGAACCCGGACAAATGCACAAGTCTGATTCTCGCAGGGCGCTTTTGACCTCAGGTTGTGGGCACGGCGCGCCAAGGCGCAAGAAAAAACCAAAAATAAGGGTCTGCGCTTAGGGGGCATATATATGTACTACTTGTCCAACCTACCCATCCAAATCTACCATTCATTTTATCCAAACATAACGTTGTAATGCCACAAGACAAACCACTGAAACCAAAGCACTCAAAGTCCACAGATTCATCAAAGAATCACACATGGATTCCACCAGCAAACAACTGTACTATACAATGGACAGGCTTTGAGATGTCTAAAGAACGTGATTCAGCCAAGGGACAACCAATGGCTTCATGCAAATATTTTCAGAAGATAATGGACGGGAAGCCTTCCTATCTTCATGCCCACATGGTCCATGAACGCAAAATTATTACCTGCCAATAAGGTATCCAAATATTTGCAACTCATCAAGGACTGCCCTGAAGACAGAACCAAGGATCTACAGCCACCATCCACTTCATCTTCTCCCCCATTGGTTGTCCCTCCCTCATTAGCTTCTGAAGAAAGAATCATCCATAAGTTTACAAAGTCCAACCTTCATCGCTTCAGTGAACAATCCAAGAAGAAATGTGATGAATTATATGAGATTCTTCTCAGGTCTCATATAAGTGGTCATATTTCATTTTCTTTCCTGCATAACAAAGATTTCAAACTCTTTCTACAGCGTCTGTCAGTTGTCACATTCAAGCCTCCTTCTATGTATATGATGATGGATTGGATTCTTCCCAAGCTTCATGCAAAGTGTATGATTGAGATGTGCCAAGATCTGAAAAAACAAAGCGGTCTTACAGTATCTCTCACACTGCAAACATTAAACAACTTCCCTTTAATTAAGCAGGGGAAAATGACTGGAAGTATGATTGGTCATCAAGGATTGATCACTGCACACTGGAGCCATAGCACCCACACTACATATGTGCACCAGGATGGGCAAGTCAAGAGCTATCATGTACATACAGAGCTGCTCAGCTAACAGCTCATTTGAATGAGTGAATCACATGTAATACCACCTGTGATCTTTTATAGTATCTACAAATCATTCAAAAAACTGACTACATACACTGACATGTAAGTTTGGTTCAATTTCATCAACTAAACTTCATGTAACACCTTTTCTGTTACTGTTAGATTGCTTCTAGAGTATTGCCTCAGTAGCTTTGAAGTGATATGTAGTCCATTTTTGGGAGGATTTTGTCAAACTGGAACAAGTTACACAATGTATCACATATGATTTACTCATTCAGATGAGCCGGGGACTGAGTAGACCTGTATGTACATGATAGCTATCAAGTTACTCAGCATGTTGCATATATGTAATTTTGGTCTTATGGTTCAGGTGTACATACATTAACCCTTTATGACCAATCACACTTCCAATCATTTTGCCCTTATCAATTCAAGGGAAGTTGTTTGATGTTTGTAGTGTCAATGGATGGACCAATGTTGGAAGGAACAGTGTATACGCTGTCCTTGTCTTACATGGAACCAAGGTCAAGCATTTCATTGATGCACTTGACCTTCACCAGACCCAACACACCTCCAAAAGCTTATTCTTGGCACTGGATGAAAACTTGGCACGATGTGATCTTAAGTGAGATCAGATCAATGCAGTTGTTACTGACTCGCCATCTTTGATGGTCAAATTTTGAGTAGGTCTTTTAGTTTGAACTTTGGCTCTAGATAACTTCTAGAGTTTTGACATCAGTTTCTAATTTTCATTTATTACTATGATGCAGTCTCTTGTGAACAAAGGTCACCCGCATGTAATTGGGGTAGCATGTGTCTTACAATCACTAGTACTGTGCATTCTAGATATCAGACTTTTTACTGTGCCATCCAACCGGTTCTCACCAAGGTACAACAACATACTAGCATATGAAGCCATTTAAAAGAAGATTCCATAGGATAGCTACATACATACTTGTTGAAATATATTACAAACTGGCTTCGTCAACACGACATGTCCCAATATGTTACAGAATAATGAGGACATTGAGAGTATAAAAGCTGCTCTCATCATTTGACCTGGCGGAAGGAACCACTGAATAGACGTCCTCTGGTAGTTTAGATCAAAAATTGGACTTCCGATGAATTGAAAGCATTTTTTTTACCCAGAGGCTTTCCATGCTGCCCTCAACTGACCCAGTGCGGCGACGATGCCACATAGGGCCGTGATAGACTCTGAGCTGTATAAACCTTGACTTAATGACCTGCAAAAGAAAGCAACAAGGAAACTCAAATATGTCAGCCGACGAACTTTTTGAAGGAAACCAAGAAAATCGACAGACCAATGTAAAGTCAAAGGGGCATATGCCAGATTGATCATTACTCCATTCATCAATGCAGCCCTTTGTTCCTGAAATTTCTTTCTGTCCTTCTTTTCAACATCTTGTTCGAGATACTGGTCTTCTTCTCGATTCAGTTGCTGGATGCAATGCCAGAGATAAGAAAGGTGCAAGAACGTATAAGTAGCCCAAGCTCTACATGAGTACAATGAAGCCTTCGATGCTGTCCGAGCTGAGAATGATAAAACGTGTTTGGCAGTGAGGAAGTAGATGTGTTCCAACTGTAAGAACAGATGATACCGATTTCAGGATTCCACGAAGCTTGGAGATTCATGAGGGTAGATCAGCTGCTCAACTGGGTAATAGACTAGCATCGAGAGCACTTCCAAGCGCTCAATCTCCAGAATCCGTGATACCACTGATCCTCGTGACTCTTTCAAAGTCCTCCACCACTGAACCACCGCGACAAGGTCCAAGAGCCGGATCCTAGACATCCGAGAATAAGAGGTTCAGTCATAAATCACCGATATCTCTTTTCTCACTCGTTTGTCCCTTACGTTGTTCTTGCCTCTGAAATCAGTCCACTCAGTGCACCGAAGCGCTGAGGAAGACCTTTGGAGCTGATAGCTAGCTTTGAGGTTGGATGATCGATCTTGCTCAAGAGGAGAGCCGAATATTGAATTAACATTAAACATTTATCAGTGCCGGAAGTGGTCGACAAGAGTCGAGACATGCGCTCCATCTTGTCGATGGCCATCTTGTGTTGTTGGCAATGTGAGGGCCATGTTCCGTACAGCTCTCGAGGGACTCAGTTAAGTTTGGGGCCATATGACGACTTGACCGGTACATTCTGGCAAGATCCGGTACTGAGGAAAGTACCGTATATTTGTCCAATCGATCGAAGGAAATTTTGCTGAGCAAGACAAGAAAACAAAAACAATGGATTCTATCAAACCAAATCTTCTCACTCAAGATGGCACTCAACCTATTTCCCCATTCAACTTTGATGGTATGTTTTCACAAAAGTCAGTCTCTTTCTTTTTCACAATTTTCTTGTCTTGAAATTGGAAATTCTGATGAGCCTTTTTATCACTTACAGCCCTTATTTCTCCGCTGGATTCGGTCTCATGGTCCGCCTTCTTTCTATTATGATCGGTATTCTTTTGAAGTGCTCACATCTTCTCAGTCTTTTTTCTATAGGGTCTCGGTGTCGGCCTTACAGCTTTAAAACGCACTTCTACCCTGCTTGCAACTTTGGCACAACGTAGATTACTCGTGACTCTTGAAATTTCTTCAAAAGATCGATCCTATCTATGGTTCCTCAACTGGATGTCTCAACAAGCCCGTTCTAAATCATCCACAAATAAACTCGCGGCAGAGACAAGCTACCGACAAACACCGGATGGGTCTCATCAGGTTACGTTTTCACTGGTACCCGGGCCTGGGAATCATTACTTCAAGTTCCAGCGAGCCTGGTTCCAGGTGGGACCGAGTCCACATCATCCACCTTTACCTTTACGTTCGCTTCTATCTCATATACCAATCCACCTCTCATCGCTCACGAACCTCAGGTCAAACGCGAACGCGATGGAAAACTGATCGATTTAAATTCCGGCACACCTTGGGAGACACTCATGCTCACTACCCTCGCCCGAGATCGACATTTACTCGTTCAACTTTTATCAGAAGCTAAAACAGTCTCAATGAAAACTGAAGAGGGCAGGATCGTGATTTATACGGCTTGGGGCGCTGAATGGAAACCATTCGGACAACCTAGAACCAAGAGACCGATCACCAGTGTGGTGCTTGATCAGGGTGTAAAAGAAAACCTCGTGCGTGATATTGAGGATTTCATGGGTCGAGCCAAATGGTATGCTGAACGAGGTAAGATCAAATTCACACCTTACTAGTGTCATCCGGTCAGCTAGGTTTGATGTAAGCTAAAACTGGTCATTGCAACAGGTATCCCATATCGGCGTGGATACCTACTTCACGGCCCACCCGGCTCAGGAAAATCCTCATTCATCTTCGCACTTGCTGGATATCTCAATTATCATATCTGTGTCCTTAATCTCTCGGAACGTGGCTTGAGTGATGATAAACTCAATCATTTATTGACTAATGTCCCAGAGCGTAGTGTGGTGTTATTGGAGGACGTGGATGCAGCGTTTCTAGGACGTGACGGTACCGAACAGTGAGTTGTCCAAGTGAATAGTTCCCGCTTCAAGAATTTACCCTTGACTCTATTCGTGCTCCCCGGGTAAACCAGGATGAAAGTCAACGTGACCTTTTCAGGTTTATTGAATGCAATCGATGGAGTCACTTCTTCAACATCCCAACGGCTGATCTTCATGACTACCAATCACGTTGGTAAACTTGATCCAGCCCTCATCCGCCCGGGCAGGATCGATCTGTCTGTCTTAGTCGGCAACGCTACACTTCCTCAAGCCATGGAGCTCTTTATAAAGTTTTATGAAGATATTGGTGTTGGGGTTCAGGAAGAAATGGAAAACAGGCTGATGAACGTCTTCAGAGAAGGTGGCTCGTTTAGCATGGCTGGCTTACAAGGCTTATTCATCCGATATCGCGAACCGAGAGATGCGATTCGAGAATTGGAACAAATTGTGACTTATACACATAAAATCGAATGAATTGTCTTTGGGCTTCATTGTGCTTTGCTCAAATCTATGTTTATGTATATCGGGCTATATGATATCTTTCTGTCTGGAAAAGCAGCTGATGGAACACAGAAGGGTATATACTGAACTGTTGATGACATCATGATTGGCTTTTTGATATCCAGCACTGGTGTCCGGGTCATCATGTGTCAAAACTACCTTGGGTTGTGCATCCAAAGCATACTAAATACAGAATGGGTCAAATGTCAATACTTGAGATGTACCTGCTTGTCGTATGGGCTAACAACAATATGTTTTGAAGTTTGTTCCCTGTGATTTGGTATGTAGCCACACAAGCCCTGTCATCAATCACCACCTGTGAGATGACCTTGCTGTACAGATATTCTCAAACAAGGATCCATAGATGACTATACCACTGTTGGCAAGGATGACTGGACTTCAATAATTTGGAGCCTTCTTGGATGGAGGCAAGGTTTGACTGTGTGACAGGCTTTGATGCCAGGCTATCTTCTGGCCCCTAAGGAACCACTGACAATGATTGAGTGCTTGGTTAATTCTATCTGAGTGAAGCTTGAATTTTTTCATATGAGATCCTTGTGTTTGTAGTGGAAGCCCACTGCTCTTGGCCTAATGATTCTCCTTTGAGATACCCCAGCCCAGCATCATGAATTATGAGATACTGAAATCTTGGGGTGATTTCATCCTCAACCAATACCCTCAAATATCCACTTAATCAAGGCAATTATCAACATGCAAGTCTGGACAGAGTCACTAAAGGCTAGACCCAACCCTACAAGTGGTTATCAACATGCAAGTCTGGACAGAGTCACTAAAGGCTAGACCCAACCCTACAAGTGGTGCACGTCTGTTAAATGTACTCATCACTGAAAGTAATGTGGAAAGGGAATGTGTGGTCTTCATGTGTTATACCCAAGTAAAGACTGCTGCTAGTGAACCTCTGAGAAGAGGATTTAAGAATGTATCAGGGGAGAAAAGGGCAGTAAGGAGCATTGACACTCAAACCTTGCAAGTCTGCAAGGAGCAGGCTTTACAATTTGATAAACCAAAGACCTTGAGGCTACTCTAGATTCCTCAAAGTCCAGAGGAGGCTTTGCTGCTTTAAGGTCTCTTTCTAGAGACAGTGTTGGTGCTGGGATTGTATAAATCAGTGCCTTGGCTGCTCAGGAAATGAAACCAGATATGCTCTATAATGTGCTTCTGGTGTTGCAATGTGGTAAAAAGCAGCCAGATGTTTCAAGGGAATGGATGGGGGTTTATATATTCACAGGTCAAGTGTCAACTTGTGTTTGTCCCATGAGGCTTGTCTAATTGCACATAAAAATGCAGTTCAATCTTGGGTCAGGTTTGCTATCTATATAATACATTGTGCATGTGTTTGAGTGGCTCTCAACACTGAGTCTTGGGATGTAGCTGATGGCATTCCACCTGTGGCTACCCGCCCCTTCGGATACTAGCCAATAGGAAACGGGTATTTCCTATCGGCGACAAGCCAAAGGCTCCCCTTCCGAAACGCCGACGCGGCCGCCGCGTCGGATTCACAAGTAAACTAACACAAGTTTACAAACAAATTTCAACATCACCAACATTCATGACCATGTAAACATAGCATTAACATACTATTAACACATGGAACACCTGCATCCAAAGTTATCCAGCGCTGCAACATGTTACATATGAACCTGTCACACTTGTGTGATTACTAGCCACACTTGTGTGATTACCAGTCACACTTGTGTGATTACCAGTCACACTTGTGTGATTCCTGGTTACACTTGTGTGATTGTCATTCACACAAGTGTGATTATGACTCACACTTGTGTGAATCAAGATCACACTTGTGTGAATGACAATCACACAAGTGTTAGTCATAATCACACAAGTGTGATTGTTATTCACACAAGTGTGACTGGTAATCACACAAGTGTGATTGATATTCACAAAAGTGTGATTGGTATCCACACGTGTGTGATTGTTATTCACACTTGTGTGAATAACAATTACAATTGCTTGTGTGAATCAAGATCACACTTGTGTGAATGACAATCACACAAGTGTGAGTCATAATCACACAAGTGTGGGTCATAATCACACAAGTGTGAATGATAATCACACAAGTGTCATTATCATTCACACTGAGTTACACTTGTGTGATTACTAGTCACACTTGTGTGATTACCAGTCCCACTTGTGTGATTGTTATTCACACAAGTGTGATTGTTATTCACACAAGTGCAACTGGTAATCACACAAGTGTAATTGATATTCACACAAGTTTGATTGGTATTCACACGTGTGTGACTGGTAATCACACTTGTGTGAATAACAATTACACTTGTGTGATTATCATTCACACTCGTGTGATTACCAGTTGCACTTGTGTGATTGTTATTCACACAGGTGTGATTGGTATTCACACAAGTGTGATTACCAGTCACACAGGTGTGAATAACAATCACACAAGTGTGAATAACAATCACACAAGTGTGAATAACAATCACACAAGTGTGAATAACAATCACATAAGTGTGAATACCAATCACACAAGTGTGAATGCCAATCACACAAGTGTGAATACCAATCACACACGTGTGAATACCAATCACACAAGTGTGAATAACAATCACACTTGTGTGAAAGTATGACTGGAAAGAACACTTCTGTTAATATCATTCACACTTGTGTGATTACTATTCACACTTGTGTGATTACCAGTCCCACTTTTGTGATTGTTATTCACACAAGTGTGATTGTTATTCACACAAGTGTGATTACCAGTCCCATTTGTGTGATTGTCATTCTTATCATTCACACTAGTGTGAATCATAATCACACTTGTGTGACTGGTAATCACACTTGTGTGAATGATATTCACACAAGTCTGATTACCAGTTAATCACACTTGTGTGAATGATATTCACACAAGTCTGATTACCAGTTAATCACACTTGTGTGAATGACAATCACACAAGTGTGATTACCAGTCACACAAGTGTGATTATGATTCACACAAGTGTGATTAGATATGTCAACTCTGTCACACAAGTGTGAGTGACTTTCACACAGGTGTGCAATGCAATCACACATGTGTGAATCCCCCTTACACAAGTGTGAATACATGTGTAGCCACGAATCACAAGTTCACAACTATTGTGAGTCACCCACATTTTGGCCATGCCTTATTGTTTTTCAAATTTTCACACTTGTGTGAAAAAATTGAAAAACTATCCTTCTCCTCAATGACATATTTTCACGTCTTCAAACAAGACAATTCATCGTCAAACCAATATGTCAACAACCACCAACTGTAACGCGGACCATCCCAATACACACGATACCACTGACGCCTCCAACAACACCACCAATATTCCTCCCCTCCCTCAGCCTGCACCAACTTACCCTACGGTTAAAGCTACCGAGCACTTCCTTAAATCTCACGGTAACACTAATCGCTACCACATCACCATCATCGACGGCCAACCATCGTTTACCCAATGGAAATGTGGTCTTGGACCAAATCGGAAACACCTTCAAGCAAAGGCAGAAAACCCCAACCTTACTATTCCCACCTGTCCATTTCAAGCCACCTCTAAGCGAAATCCAGAAGATTGGACTTGGTTCATCGTCATCGATAATCCTAATCACGATCATGGCCCCCTTTCAATCTTCAAACCCATGCTCTTACCTGACCTATCCAACGACCCCTTCCAACCTAAGCCTACAAAACGCAAACGAGTTTCAGCAACCCCCATTCAAACCACCCCCAATCCCATCACTTCTCACTTTCCCAACCGATTCCAAGCCTTGTTCGACGAGATGAAGCTCCTCGACGAATTGGACCAGCACACTCTTCTCGACCGATTCTTTTGTGACTGTGAGGTGGTCAAGGCACTCAACAAGAAAGGAACAACCAGAAATCAAGTAAGTAATCTCATTAGTTGATTTCATTATTCAATATCAACAATACTAACGTTTTGTTTGTACCACAGGTACTTAAGCCACCACGTACAACTTCCCCGAACTGCCAGACTGAGCTGATTGAAACCGTTGACACCAATAAGACGGCTTCTTCCGATGAAGAAACCGAAGAGGCGGAGGAACCAGCTCAGTGTAACAACCAACAACCAGACATTGATCCAAGTGAACAAGAGAATAAGAGTGAGAATAATGAAGAGGATGACGAGATAGCTGCTGGATTAGTTAGCTCAATTTCTAAATCACCTATTTCAAAATCCAACAAGGAGAATAATCCGCGAGCAACTCGTAGTGAGAGTAAAAGAGATTTGATAAGACCAACCCGTCAATCTTCGCGAAAAAATTCACAAGGAACTGAACATGTGAGTAGAGTGGCTTCCTTACTTCAAATCTATCTTTGCTCTCTTCACTAATGCATGTCTCACTTCCTACTTAGAACGAAATCCATCATGCAACAGGGGTAAGTCTCTTGTGTATCACAAGTATAAAGTTCTCTCACTACTAATTATATAGTCCTCAACTTACTTACTAATTAACAGGAACGGAACCCCAAGAGATCCAAGAAGAACAACAACAAGGTAAGCTATCAAATAGGTATTAGAGTATTAGCTATGCATATCATCTCAGCTCATTCAAACATATGAAATGTATTAACTAGCCTCGGAATTCGATTACTCCTCCATCTTTAGGAATCAAGGATCCCAACATCGAAAACAACCCGAAAACCGTTGAAGAGATAGCTTTGGAAGTGAGCACCATTTCTATTTCATCATTGCATCACTTATTACTAACACATATATCAGCGATGGAATTTTGTAGCCACTCTTCCCAGGGTTATTTACCCATTCATTCGAAACGCAACAAATGTACCTGGGAAGGGCCTATGTACATTCGCCTCCGTCGCCATATCCCTCGGCCGCCCTGTCGAAGATGCTGTGGCTGTCCGAAAGGAGATGGCTGCACATATACATTTAAATCGTCAATGGTACAAGCAGAATTTGTCCAAACTAAGCCAAAGCAGAATCAGTCTCAATAGGATGCTGTCAATAGTGGAGCATCCAGGGCAGAAGAGCGTACCTTATTCTCATTGGTATCCTCTTCCTGGTGGCTGTTGTGTGCTCGCAAATACCTACAATCAACCGGTCATCTTCTATTCAGATGTGGCAACAGCCTGTTCTACAACTCCTCCCCTTCTCTCGGCTCCTGGAGAAATTGTCAAGCCGATTATACTGGGCATTATTCACCGAACCCATTGCATATCTCTTGATCTCAATATCTCTGCAAGTCTCCCGATTCCTTTTTTTAATCCTGACTGGTCCCGATTACAAACACTCGAAGCTTCTGGATGGGATAGCTTATTTGCTGAAAATATACAGATATTCAAACAGTGGAGAAGAGATTGCAATTCTGTACTTTCAGCGGATTGCCAGTGGGATGATCAAGTCTTGTAAACAACTTCTGCTTTTCCCCCCTATTGAAAATTTTCTTCTAATCTCATCTTGATTAAGATAGTATAATTGAATGCTAGTTTTACAAATCTTGCTAATCCGTAAAAAAATACCTTGGAGACTATGAATAAATGTTTTACAAAAGTAATCCATAAAAAAACCTTAGAGACTATCTGACTATTGTGTCTGAGGTAATGAGATATGTTATTCAGTATCTTATCAATCAAATAAACCATTCCAGATGCCAACTTCAAATGCTTTCATTGGTACATACCAAACAATCACTCTGATCCAAAAAAACCATGTGATTATCTTTTACACATATGTGTCATTCTCACTCTCAAATGTTTGGCTGTAAATAACATATGTGGAAATTACGGTCACAAAGGTGTAAAGCAGAATCACAACTGGGTGATTCTCATTCACACATGCATGATTCTCAGTCACACAGTTGTAATTTAAAATCACCAATGTGTGATTGATGGTCACCAATGTGTGATTCATGGTCACACATGTGTGATTTTGTATTCACACATGTGTGATTCTTTGTCACACATGTGTGATTCATGGTCACACATGTGTGAATAGCAATCACACATTTGTGACCATCAATCACACATGTGTGACCATGAATCACACATTGGTGACCATCAATCACAAAGGTGTGATTGACTCACAAATGTGTGATTATCAATCACAAATGTGTGAATCCCAATCATATTTTGGTCACAAAAATATGATTCTTGGTCACACATTTGTGATTGAGAATCACAAATGTGTGATCTTCAATCACAAAGTTGTGATCTTCAATCACAACTGTGTGATCTTCAATCACAAATGTGTGATCTTCAATCACAACTGTGTGATTCTCAATCATATTTTTGTCACAAAAATATGATTCTTGGTCACACATGTGTGATTGATGGTCACACATGTGTGATTCTCAATAAATGTGTGATTCTCAATCATATTTTTGTGACAAAAATATGATTCTTGGTCACACATTTATTGAGAATCACACAGTTGTGACCAAGAATCACACATGTGTGACCATCAATCACACATGTGTGACCATCAATCACAACTGTGTGATCTTCAATCACAAATGTGTGATCTTCAATCATACTTTTGTGAATGAGAATCCCAAACCTGTGAACCTTTGTCACAGCTGTGTGATCTTCGTTCTCACAGCAAACCTAGGTCACAACTGTGTGATTGCAATCCACTGATGTGTGATGCTCATTCACAAAGTTGTGATTTTCATTCACAACTTTGTGAATGAGCATCACACATTGGTGATTTCAAGTCACAAATGTGTGATTATATCTCACAATTACGGGGATTTCAATACCTCATTTTTTGGGATTCATAGCAGTACTTCAATCTTAAATAGGATATTTTTGATTCATCTCTAATCAAATTAAGAGTAGTCCAAACAAATTCTCGTAAATATATTTGAATATGAAATCTCACACTTGATAAATTTATTCTGTCATTAAATTTATTAAGTGTGAGTAACCCGCTTTGAACTTTTCAAATCTTTTTTCTCCAAGACCTTCTCTATTTTGTTGATGCACTCTTCCTCATAGTCTTTCACCCTACTAGCACAATACTTCTCCCACTGCGATTCTGTCATATCTTTCTTCTTCTCACCTAGCAGCTTGATTCTATTAACCAAATCTTGGGAAATCTGAGCAGAAGATCCGTACATGGTAACTACACCCTTTTTATGAGCTATTATCGCTCCATTACCATTATAAGCAATAGACGCAGTTGTATAATGTTGACACTACACATAAAAAAATAAGAGTAAATTAAGTAAGCTTTCATATGATATCCAATGCTCTTCACTCACTGTGGTATCCCATAAGATCTCATATACACCATTACCCTTGGATACAGCAACCTCCACATCAAAGTCATCATATCTAAATCTTGTACCTCTGACTTCACCAAGCTTAACTATTTCCTTATTACCAGTTTTAACACCCTGAACTTTATCATACGGTAAACCTGTTTTTCTAATGATCAAAGCCCACATACCAAAGGCATATCTAGTATGATCTTTGTCAGTATGTGGATGATTACAAAACCCATCACATGTCACAACCAAATTCGACGCAAATACTAAACCATTGGGAGTTGATTGCCATTCAAGTTGATCAAACCCTGGAATCTTAGCTTGATATGCCAGGCCTAGATTAGTCTTGAAAACAAACAGTGATAATGCTGAAAATCTTTCCGCCCAGAAATCCCTAATAACGTGAAATTCCGTCATTCTCTCTTTATCAGTTTGAATTCTATCAATATCAGAAGACGTGAAGGAGTTCATAGAGTACGTGCCTGTTGAAAAAAGATCAACAAGTTTGTGATGAAAATGAAGATTGGGAAGATCCTTAATGTTAGTTTATTAAATACAAGCTTAATCAATAACCTAATTGCAGCTCACCAAAAGATTTATCTTTTTCACATCCTCCTCGCCATCCATCACAGCCCATCCAACCTTCAAGAGCTTTCACCTCTTCATCTTTATTTCCATCCGCTTGAATAGAACTATGAATTTTGCATTGATTTCGAGCCTTAGCATGTAAAAATGTGGTTGATATAGAATGATTATATCTTTCTCTAAGTGTAGAATCCATATCTTCAAAACGTATACATTTAACTACTAACACTATAGATAGATCAAGTTTATTAATAACAACTACTGTTCCAGAAGCAATACTAATTCGATCACGATCAGCCAGATCAGGTCTATCTTTCACACTGTAACGAAAGATAAACTTGGTATCTAAGGGTAAGCCAAGCTCTGAAGTCAGTTTTGCTTGTAATGCTTTTCTCTTGGCGTGATGACGACTATATAATTGCCCTAACTTCTTCTGCTGCTTGTATTCATGCCTAGATTTATAGTAAGCAGGGGATGTTCTGGAATTGTTAGTGGGAATCTTAACCCCAGCTTTCCTTTTCCTTTCATTACTTCGCTGACGTGTCATTAAGTTGATTTATTTTCTTGGATTGATTTCAGAGTGGATGAAACTATAGAACAGATGATTAATATATTAATCATCAATAATCTAAATCAAAATGAAAAAACCAAGCTTACACAAATCCACAGATTCCTTTTTGAGCTAGACTACCACACCAATCTCCACAGTAGGCCAAATGACTCCCGGTTCGTAGCACGGAGTCCGACAACTAGGAGCAAACAGCAACAGACTGGGAGATGATGTGATAGCCAATAACCTCTCGATCCGCCCTCCCGAAGGTTATAATCTGATTAACCGACAGCACTGAGTTGTTTAACAATAGGATGAAGTTAAGAAGAATGAGTGTTGAGTTTTAAAGGCTAGAATCGAATCGAATCATGTAAGTGGGTGAAACTGGCTGAGCACAAGTGATGAGCGATACATAGCGATCTGTGGCTTGGGAAGTGGTATCATATGATTAGGGTTAGGTTTGACCAGGCCTCATGCCTCAATACACATGACGCCTGTACATTATGATTGTAACCCCCCCACACACACCTCATTCGTTTTATAAGTATGTATCTCCAAACCACTGACTCCGATTCACCAAATATGACCGACCGCCAAGCAAATATCCAAAAAGCCTCCAGCAGTTTATCAAAGCAATATGACAGTGTTATAAGAGTGGGCCATATCAATATCTACCACTTTGAACACCACAATCATTTACTCACTAGATCTGATTCATCACAGCATACGCAGCCCCCATCCTCTTACCAATTTCAGAACACTCGCTGGTTGATCTCCAAGAAGAATCAATTGCTTAAGGCTACAAAGGTGAAACACATTAGATGGGGATCAACTCAAGATTTTACCTTGGTACGATGTAAACTCTAGATATTACATCTGACATTGAGAGAGTGTGTTCAATAACAGAGTATGTGAGTAGTTTCATAAATTGTTGAATTTTCAAAGCGAGCTTACAATGTTTTAATATTCAAATTCAAATGTTAGTTAAATCTGGTAATATCATTTTCATAGGTTCTAAATGATAGTTGAATGTAGTTAACTCTTGTAATATCTTTTTCATAGGTTTTAAATGATATCTCGTAATATCATTTTCATAGGTTTTAAATGATAGTTAAATGTAGTTAACTCTTGTAATATCAATTTCATAGGTTTTAAATGATAGTTAAATGTTGGAATATCATTATATTAGTTTTTATTGCTTAAGCTTCACATTAGGTTAATGTGAAGAGGCGCTGTTCATCCGTGGAGTTGATCAATGAAGTGACAGATGAACCACTTTAGATCTTTACAGAGAAATGATGTAAAAGTCTTGGGTCAGAAAGACCTAACTGTCAGATATGCTTGCGCAAGATAAACCCATTTTCAATCAAGCATTCCAACATGCTTGGCCAGGATCAGTGCATGTTACATGTTTAATTCACACCCATAAGCAAGAGATCTAAAAGAGACATATATCTTGCATTCCCAATAAAATGAAAATGCAAGATATATGTGGGTGAAGTGTTATATATAGTATTGTCATAGTATTTTCAAGTTATACCCCCCTAAATGATGTCATGTTTCTTTTTCTTTGTAAATTCCTTTCTCAGTTTGGATAGAAGTAATGGAATCACCAATACTTGTGAGACATGCGCAAAGTGCAAAAGTTGTGGTGGTATCATATTTCCACTTCAGGTATGCGTGTAACTAGGTCATATATGATCATGCTCAATTTCCCCAAGACCACTTGTTCCGGATTATGTGGTGGGTTGTTCATAGGGTAAATGAACATGCCTGATTACTAATGTACACTTAGTATTTGTGTGTTGCGCAAAGTGCAAAAGTTGTGGTGGTATCATACTTTTCACTTCAGGTATGCGTGTAACTAGGTCATATATGCTCAAGCTCAATTTCCCCAAGACCACTTGTTCCGGATTATGTGGTGGGTTGTTCATAGGGTAAATGAACATGCCTGAGTACTAATGTACACTTAGTATTTGTGTGTTGCGCAAAGTGCAAAAGTTGTGGTGGTATCATACTTTTCACTTCAGGTATGCGTGTAACTAGGTCATATATGCTCAAGCTCAATTTCCCCAAGACCACTTGTTCCGGATTATGTGGTGGGTTGTTCATAGGGTAAATGAACATGCCTGAGTACTAATGTACACTTAGTATTTGTGTGTTGCGCAAAGTGCAAAAGTTGTGGTGGTATCATACTTTTCACTTCAGGTATGCGTGTAACTAGGTCATATATGCTCAGGCTCAATTTCCCCAAGACCACTTGTTCCGGATTATGTGGTGGGTTGTTCATAGGGTAAATGAACATGCCTGAGTACTAATGTACACTTAGTATTTGTGTGTTGCGCAAAGTGCAAAAGTTGTGGTGGTATCATACTTTTCACTTCAGGTATGCGTGTAACTAGGTCATATATGCTCAGGCTCAATTTCCCCAAGACCACTTGTTCCGGATTATGTGGTGGGTTGTTCATAGGGTAAATGAACATGCCTGAGTACTAATGTACACTTAGTATTTGTGTGTTGCGCAAAGTGCAAAAGTTGTGGTGGTATCATACTTTTCACTTCAGGTATGCGTGTAACTAGGTCATATATGCTCAGGCTCAATTTCCCCAAGACCACTTGTTCCGGATTATGTGGTGGGTTGTTCATAGGGTAAATGAACATGCCTGAGTACTAATGTACACTTAGTATTTGTGTGTTGCGCAAAGTGCAAAAGTTGTGTTGGTATCATACTTTTCACTTCAGGTATGCGTGTAACTAGGTCAAAATATAAGGTCCCAGATATCAAATCTACATTTACATTCTGCCTGGGTTTTTTTACAGGATCATAAATTCCCAAACATGATGTTGTTACACCCCTATCTCCAAAATGCATCCCCACAAGATGAAGAGGCCACAGGTCATAAAAGTCCTTTAATTGTTCAAAAGACTATTATTTACAATGAAAGTACCACATCACCCGTGAGGTAGTACTTTCATTCCAAACAATATCCACATTACCTTCTTCTTGAGTTATCAGAACAAATAGCCCCAAAGATAAACATGTGTCAATAGTAAACAAGTTTCATGCCTAAATCATATGGAAACTGTGAATAGTTCTGCAAATATCACAATGTGTGATACTTGATCTGATACTTGTTCACACTTGTGAACAAGTATCAGACTTGTGCTTGTTGGACACCAGTGTGTATCTTTCCAATGTGGTTTTTAATCACATATGAAATTCAAAACAAGATGAAGCCCAGTAGTGAGTAAGCTTACATTGGGGATATAACCATATAAAAAAATCTGATCACATAGAATGTGAAATAAAAAGTGACAAAAGAAACCAAGTTTATCAAGATTCCATAAAAATCACATGTAAGTGTAGAAACATTTCAAGCAAAGAACATCAAAACAAAAGATGGTTTATATGTTTGGCAGGAAAAAAAGAATATAGATTTTATTCCTTGACTCAATCCAAATCCCCCAACCCAGTCCATTCCCCATCATCATCCTCTTTGTCATCAACACGTAAATCTTGGGTGTTAGCAATCTCTTCATCTATAACCATTATGTTATCATCATCATCTTCCTCATGACCTGTGTCATTTTTTTCTAACCTGAAAAGATTACTCTTAATATCATCCAGCCATAAAGACCTGCGACTATTCATAGCGTTAAATCCTAGCTTCAAAGTTTCATGTGGAAGTTTAGAAGCATGCATCTGGATGATTTTGATATTATATTTGTCTAGTAATATGGCTTTGGGGTCAGGTCCACGTGGAAAACCGACTTCATATCCAAGTAAAGCCTCTGGTTGTATAAGAAACAAATCAGTATAAACCAAAATTGGGGATCTGGCACTTGAACTTACTCATACGTGTTCGCAACGCAAGAGCAAGATCGCACTTCACTTTATCTCCAGGATCAGTTTTTCGGGGCTTCTCCTTCAAGATACCACTACCACCAATTGTTTCAGCTACGATTTCTCCAACAGAAAGCCCTTGAGCCCTGGCTGCAAACATTGTAGCAAAATTACACTTCTTATTTACATATTTCGCCATCTCTTCTATTGATGTATACTCTTTACACCAGCCTCTTGAAGATGAGCTAACCTCAGTCGAACTATGATTGCTACATGCAAGAAGGTAGTAGTCAAAGCCCATGTTGTTTGACTCATCCTCGATCTTCACACAAGAAATAGAACAGCAAAAGAAAGCAAAGGTCATTAAATATGATATAATGCCATTCAAATCTGAAACTCTGTACCTGATTTTGAAGACGTTCAATAGTTTTAAGGGACTGACGGTTGTAATCAGGCAAAGAAGGACCCCAGGCCACACCTTTTGCAGCCATTGCATATTCTTTAGCTACTTTTTCCTTCCAAACTATCTGATCATATAAAGCCTGTAAGACTTCACGCTCCCCAGGCTCAAACTCAATAGCTTCCTTTTTTGCTTCTTCATCAATATCGAGTTTCTCACCATGAGGTGAATAATGCAGACCAGATAGTGCATGAAAAACAGGAGGGGAAAATACCTCTCTATGTTCGTCAGGAAGTCCGGTCCATATCTCACCCAGGATCTTATTTCGAGAACCTAAGACACCTTTCTGCCCCCACTTACGTGGCACTAGTAATAAATTATCATTAGCAATCATTACTTAGGTCATGCGAAGTCTTCAAAATATTGAGAAAACTGACTTCGCTTTCGATGTTTTTCAATTTCTTTGCCAAACTTCAACCATATTTGATAACCGCTTGGTCGTCGGCGACCACCAAGTTCCCCCCTGTGAAAGAAAACAATCAGCCAACTGAACAGAGATGTATATCATAAAAGAAATAGCACTCACAATGCTTTGTTCATTGTAAATGTACTAACATTCCCCATGATTGCTAGCAGCGACTTATGTTGCTTGTAAAGCTTTTGAATTGCGCGAGCTTCAGTTAGAATGTTAGGGGGAACTGCCGTCCGCTTCTTCTTTTGCAATCGGTCTTGCACAGCTATACGGGCAGGAGGCCACTCAAGAACTAGCTGTTTATAGTTATCAAGAGTAGGTAGGACCGCTTTAGCTTCATCCTCGATTTGAAAGTTTGATGAACGCAGAGGTCGTCGGTTGTTGGTACCAGTAGGACCTGGGTCGTCCCCATGACCTTTCTCAGGTGAGAATTGCCTTCCGAGTCGATCCATGAGCGAGACCGTATCTCTTTCAGCATCTGTATCTCCTATTGAAATGATATCATCACAATAGGATCGTGTGCAGCATGTTCAAGGACAACAATTCAGCTCACCATCATCCTTGTCAGCATCTTCATCGTCCTGGTATTGGTTGTTGTCTGTGATGTAGAGGTGTCATCAGTATTGGGTTTGTAAGTAAAGTGGATCTCACGCATCCACAAACTTCCAAAGTGAGGATGTTAGTGCAGAATGGTGCTTACCATTCTCACCAACGTCATATTCTTCGTCATCAAGAGCAATACCTGCTGCGGTCAACTCTTCTTGGCGTTGGGGTTGGGAAGTGTGATTTCGAGTGGTTTTGGCCCTTGAAACTCCGGACTTTGACGCGATTGATCTAGATCCGTTGTGGCCAGGGTGTTTGGAGCGTGTCGTTCTTTTTTTGGGAATCGATGATCGAGAGGGCTGCATTGTATAGAGATCGAGATGGTCTCCAGGCAAAAGCCTGATGTAAGGGAGGGGAGTGAGTGAAGATGTAAGTGGTGACACGGAAGGGATAGAGTCTCTCTTCCTTCGATGAAATGAAAAAGTGGGTGGCGGACCCTATACAGTCTAGCACGTGATAAAATAGGGGCTACATGTCACTTTACACCTTGATTATCATGTGAAAGTGCCAAGTACTAATAGGGGCTACATGTCACTTTACACCTTGATTGTCATGTGAAAGTGCCAAGTACTGTATAGGAAGGATAAACGATTGGATTTATCCTTCTCCTCCACAATACCTTTCAGCTGGGTATTCTGGTAAGTAGCTGAGATTGAATTGCCTGGTATCTTTTGGGATTTTGATGTTCTCAATTGATATGAGATCAATTGGGGAGGAATACATTAGATCAAACTATTCAAATAGTTTGATCATTTTTAAATGGGACGGCTGGAAGTAGTGGAGAGTTGCCATTCTTGGTAGACAGGGGCCATTGAGAGTATCTGTCCGTTTTATGCTGATTGAAATGAGTCTGTGCTCCTTTCTGAAAAAAGGAAAATTTGGTAATTGTAAGCCGCCTGTTTTTGACTGATATCTTTGAGTCCCCACATCTTCATTTTTATCTAATCCCAATCGATATACTCAACCATCAATTAGGGTATACAAATATCTTCTGTAAATTTCCAGAAGGTTTTTTCCCGAACGCCAGAAGGTTTTTTTTTGGTGTGTTCTGGCGTTCTGGCATTCGGCAATTTTGAATGCCCCACACTTCCAGAACACCAGAAGTTACAACCCTTTTGAGGTGTTATATGACCCGACTCCACCAGCCGCGCCCCTCATCCCTGCTCACCTCCGTCATAAATCACATCATCATCACCTACTTCCACTCTCATCACTCCCCTATCTATTCCAAATCCACTCGAACACTCCTCCTGCAATGCCGCAAACAAGCCGACGACGACTTCTTAAACGGCCGATCCATCTGGCGATTAATGAAAAGAATCGCGCTACACACACGATCGTTTCAACATTGGCCTTGGTGAAGACAAGCAATTATCAAAGTGTCTTCATACTTCGGTGTCTGCAAGCGATTATGATGCATCAACACCAACAATCAGAGGCTTGACGGGAGGACGACTGGGGGTATCGTCGTTGATCACTGGGTCAGGCATGATTGATGTGGGGAATGGATCGGCTGTAAGTTGGGAGTTACACGGATCAGGTTGGTTAAGGTTTGTTATGAATTGAGTTTTTATGAATTGAGTTTTCCCGAATGCCAGAAGGGTTCTGGCGTTCGGGAAAAAGCCTTCTGGAAATTTCCAGATGATATTTGTATACCCTATATGGGCAAGAAGGGCAACTCAATACCTTGTCCTTTAGGTGGAAGTCAGCAGAAGAAACGCAAACCACCAGCAGCTGAAGGCTCTGGGATTATTGTTGCAGCAGTTCAAAACAGCGAAGGACGATACGTGAATGATCGCATACAAGCACTCGAACTAGCGCTTGAGCAGGCAGGCAATGGAACAGTACCTGAAGTACATGATGAGGTCAACGCGCGTCCCAACAATGGACCCGAACTCATGGAAATGGATCAGGAGAACAATACTATAATGTCATTCCAGCAGGCTGCTGATGATCATGCGGTGGAGTTACCACCAGATGATAACACCACATTCTCAAACTATGTCCGAGGCTCTTATTACAAAAGCAAAAGATTAGCTGAAAAGGCTAATTGGGCAAAGAACTTACCGGATATGTTTACATCCTATATGACTTTATCTAAAAAAACATTAAATTGGGGTGATACGACAATGTGGGATCACAATTTTACCCATGGCTGTTGCTGTGGGGTTGGCAAACTACGTACTCGCAAGGTTGATATGCTAGACATTCTTAGTGCGTAGCTAACTTGGTCTTATTCAATTGATCAAAAGATTTTGACAAGTGGTGGTGCAACTTTAATAAAGCCCGTAAGCAGGACGAAATACAATTTTGTGATTGTTCTTCAGATCAGGTTCGTTTAATGAGAATGGGGTACATTGGCGGTTCACCTGTACATCCACAGACAGCATATTCAATACGGCTGCTACGGCTTCATCATGCAATGTGGAAGTATTGCACAGTACGAACGCAAGGGTTTGCACTAGCATTAGATTCCTTTCTTGATGCGGCATGTCCACAGATATTGGTCAAAAAATCCAAACAAGTGAGCGCTATCTAACATCAAGATATTTCTGGATGCAATAGTTGGAATCCTAACGTATATTTTCCCTAACTATCCAGCCTAGACGATGGAGAAAGACACTTTCTTCGGCGATTGATGCATTCAGATATATGCTGAAAAAAGAGAAGCAGCTGACTACCTGTGCTTTGTCTCTCTCAGCAATGGATGTACTGGCCATGAACTGCCCAAGATGCTTTGGTCCACTTCAGAAGAATGATATACCGGATGAATGTGATTATCATGTGTGCACGGATGGCAACTTCCAACACCGGAGACATCTTGCAGCAAGTCGGGAGTATGAGGAGCAAGAAATCGAAACTCCACCACTTTTCCTGGATCCTAAGAAGATTGACGAGTGGGAGAAACGTGTCAGAAACCAAGGTCGAGATAACGAACTGGTGGTATGTAGCTCCCCTTTAAATTTTGCAATCACAATGGTGTGATTGAGAATCACACAAGTGTGATTCTCATTCACACTTGTGTGATTGAGATTCACACAAGTGTGATTCTCAATCACACCATTGTGAATCTCATTCACACCATTGTGAATCTCATTCACACCATTGTGATTCTGATTCACACCATTGTGAATCTCAATCACACAAGTGTGAATCAGAATCACACTTGTGTGATTGAGAATCACAATGGTGTGAATGAGATTCACAATGGTGTGAATGAGATTCACACTTGTGTGAATGAGATTCACAATGGTGTGATTGAGAATCACACTTGTGTGAATCTCAATCACACAAGTGTGAATGAGAATCACACTTGTGTGATTCTCAATCACACCATTGTGATTCTGATTCCCAATTGTGTGACATGTATTCGAATCCTTCAGGCTGACTTCTGATGACCTATTTTTTAGGATCGGTGTTCAGTCTCGCACACCGCCGCAGGAGATGTTCGAGGTCGATCAACTTGGAAGGGATGCGATGAAACAGGCTTGATTGGACTTGCATGTCGACATGACCATGTCCTGAAATTTGTGAACGTCATTCAGAGTGGAGAGCGGTAAGATTTCCAAACTATTAAACCTTGGCATGCGTGTGTGTGGTTAAATTGATTAATATCATTGAACAACAGTCAGTATTATGTACTTGCTCTACTTGATCAGCTAATGAAAGATACCTCAGAACCTGGAAAACCGCCAAAAAGCTTTCAAATCTTATATGACATTGGTTGTACCTTGGAAAAAAGTGTTAAGAAGGTGACAATTTGGGTTTTTGTTTTGTTTTCTTTTTTTACGGACTCTGACGAACCTTGCTTACTTTGACAGCATAAGTATTTTGAAGCAGAGTATGCACGGGGAGATATCAGATTTGCAACTAGTGCCTTTCATGCTTATGCTGACGAGTGGACTTGTCAACTGAAATATAATCCCAGGTTGAACAAGGGTTGGGGTTTGTCAGATGGCAAAGGTTTAGAGCGGGATTGGTCAGACCTTGATCCCCTTATAGCTCCCTGTCAATGCTCAACAAAACAACATCGAGTAGATATGATTGATTTGAAGTCCAATCATTGCAATGATATGCGATGTAGGAATGCTGGTATGTTTATATGATCTCCAATACGAATTCTTCCTTCTATGTTGAATATCACTTTCAATTCATATTTAGCCCGGTCAATTGAGGTGAAGCTCAAGACAGCGGAACAGCGGTTGGATGTGGCATCTGAGATTCTTGAAAAGCTAGAGACTCAAGATGACTCATATACATGGGTGTATTTCTCAGACCAGTGGGACCGCCAAAGACAGTTGCAACTTGCTGCAATGGCTGATGGTAATGCTCAGCAGGAACTAGAGGATCGGCTGGTGGAACTACTGGACCTGGAGGCAGAAGTGAAAGATGCCCAGTATGTTTGGTAAAAGCGCAAGCCTTTGCATATAGTACTCTGATGTAAATGTTCCTCCTGTACAATAGTGATGAACTGCGACGACTGCGAAGGAAACGACGAAGGAATTGGACGGACGAAGAAATTGAATCATCATTGACCCTACCAGCGTCAATTGTGGAACTTGAGAAATCAATTGCTGATGTGACAGAAGAGTTAGGAAGTCCGGAATTCCGGCGTCTGCGTGCATCAACTGGTGAGTACCATTTCCTAATATAATTTCACCTTCTGCTGACAAATGATTCTTGTCTCTTAAAGGTAAAAAAGCAGAGGCACTCATACGAGTGCGCCTTGCAAAGATGAAGCTATATGAAGCCAAAGTGGGTATTGTAGAGGCTCAAAAGAAGTGGGACAAGTACGCTGAAGGTAGGTGTTTGTTATTGTTTTGGTTTTTGGTTCAGTTGATTTATAAGGTGGGATTAATGATTGACTTATATTTGAAACACTGCAGGAACCAAAGCCCAACAGGGTATGAAAACACTGATGACAAAAAAACAGTTGATGTTCAAACGCAAATGGACTTCATATCAAGATCAAGTCTCACTATACAACCAAATTCGCCCTGTCAGCCGCATGAGTTGTCCTTCCCTTGATGAAGCCAAGAGACTCTCATTTGAGGATAATTTCTGGAATGTAGGTGCGCTTACACATCCCACTGAGAGGTGGGCTGTGGATGCGCAAACCATTGAAGGCATACAAGCTTTTTTGCAACAGCGGAGTTGTCATGAAGAGCTTAGAAGGATTGGAAGGGAGGCTCAGCAGATGATTCACCAAGCACTGAATATGGAATTAAAATTTGATGGTTTACTAGCTTTGTGTAGTAGTGGTAAGTCCAGCTTCATCAACATATCTGCGTGTGAGGTTTCTGATAATAACCTTGAAATTGAAGATTATGATCCTGAAGGAGGTGGAAAGGAGATAATTGATTTAGTTCAGCCTGGTCAGCGCTTCTCAAAGGATGTTTGGGAGGTGAATTTGGGAGTGTTGAGAGCGCTTCACAGCAATCTTTGTCAAAAGCATTATGGGACATGGATGACATGGGATGGAAGTATTGTGGAGTTATTAAGAAGGACTTATCTCTACACAATGGCAACTGAGCAAGAGATTAATACATTGATTCAGCGGTGGAAAGATTTGGTGGGTAGGGGTCAATCAATATTGGAAGATATCATCAATGCTAAACATATAGAAGCCACTGATCTTGATGAGCTGGAGGTTTTTGAGCAAAATATGCTTCACGGGGAAGATGAAGATGATTTTGGGGAAGAGCTAGGTGGGATGGTGGATCAGCTATTCATCCATGATGATGAAGATGATGATGAATGGACGGGTATCTTGGATGATGATAATATAAATAGCTAAAAATTTTGTAATTTACAAGTCTTGGGATGTGCCATGGGGTGAAGGCACAAAAGTTTGTTGAAAATGTGAGAATAGGATCCAATGTTCAATGATTTGGATGACAAGAAGTGTATGTAGTTGAGCCGTGGTAGTTGGTTTTCCCACATGTGTGATTGCTATTTACACATGTGTGATTGCTATTCACACATGTGTGATTGCTACTAACACATGTGTGATTTCTATTCACACATGTGTGATTGCTATTCACACATGTGTGATTGCTATTAACACATGTGTGATTGCTAGTTACACATGTGTGATTGATGGTCACACATGTGTGATTGCTAGTTACACATGTGTGATTGCTGGTCACACCTGGGGGATTCATGGTCACACATGTGTGATTGATGGTCACACATGTGTGATTGTTGGTCACACATGTGTGATTGATGGTCACACATGTGTGATTGATGGTCACACATGTGTGATTGATGGTCACACATGTGTGATTAATGGTCACACATGTGTAATTGATGGTCACACATGTGTGATTGCTATTCACACATGTGTAATTGATGGTCACACATGTGTGATTGCTATTCACACATGTGTGATTCTTGGTCACACATGTGTGATTCTTGGTCATACATGTGTGATTAATGCTCACACATGTGTGATTGCTATTCACACATGTGTGATTGCTATTCACACGTGTGTGATTGCTATTCACACATGTGTGATTGCTATTCACACATGTGTGACTAGGAATCACACATGTGTGAATAGCAATCACACATGTGTAACCAAAGACTGTAGATTCACAACTTTGAGCCCGCATCACACAAGTGTAACTAGAAATCACACAAGTGTGACTGGTAATCACACAGGTGTGACTGGTAATCACACAAGTGTGACAGGTTCATATGTAACATGTTGCAGCGCTGGATAACTTTGGATGCAGGTGTTCCATGTGTCAATAGTATGTTAATGCTATGTTTACATGGTCATGAATGTTGATGATGTTGAAATTTGTGTGTAAACTTGTGTTATTTTACTTGTGAATCCGACGCGGCGGCCGCGTCGGCGTGTCGGAAGGGGAGCCTTCGGCTTGTCGCCAATAGGAAATACCCGTTTCCTACCGGCTAGTATCCGAAGGGGCGGGTAGCCACAGGTGTGGCATTCTACAATATTGTAATATTTGTATGGTAACGTTTGCCCATGATGTAATTGGGGCTCAGGGCTGACAAACCATGAGTTGGATCTATCCCCAGCTCCACAAAAGATGATGAGCTCCTTCAATAACAGTACATACATCTTGAGCACTTTTTACAGTTGAGTCCCTTCAAAGGGATGAATCTATGCAGATACAAACCTAGCCATTTGAAGACAATAAATTGTCTTATGTACCACTGAACAGACTCATTATGAGGTCAAGAAACATCTCATAATCACTTTGTCATAATGATCTGTAGGATAAGACAATACAGATCTTGTTGTATGACTTGTAATCAGATACTACTGACCTGAGAAACACTATCTTGAGTAGAGTTTGGCTTGGAAAGGCTGGTCCCAGTAGTTTGTGTTTGGAAAAATTGAAAAAGGGTTTTTCCAATCAATTGTTTTATGCAACTTTTGTAAAGTTTGATCTAGAGCTCCAAGCTCAGACCAGGTATCTGCCTCTATGAAAGGGAGCACAACTGATACAGGTTTAATAGCCTTGTTAGCTGTTGGAGTAGGCCCAGTTGGGATTTCACAATTTGCTTTGGTTTTTGTGATGTTTTTGTGATGAGTTACTCAGCTTCAAGCTGCTCTTTGCAAACTCCTTCAACCAAATTCACTGTCCTATTGCTTGGTGTCTCATTGGCTGTGTTGAGTAGAGATTACAGCTTTCGGCACCCTGGGTCCAGCACATCAAAACTGGAAAGTGAAGAAAGAGTTAGTCATGTTGACCTACCAAGTGATGTTTGAGGCAAGAACCCTGTTATCATAAAGAAATTGTTAGGCCTTTATGATCAGTACAGTGTGGGTGGCTTACAATATGTAATCAGGATTTGTTTTTTTCTGGGGCCTTTGCCTACTGTAGGCTAAATTTGCTACATTTTGAACTGTGCCCTAAAGCTATCCATTGAGTCATCCATCCTGTACTTTTACCACACATTCTAGACTGTGCTCTTGGTAAAATGAATACATTTGACACTAATTTTGACTCTACTTGGCAATAACACAATTGGAGAATATTCTGGAAGGTATACTTCTGGAGAGTCTAGCTGTAGGTTACTCAAAATCCAAACCTCAAACCTTGAACCCTTCTCTGAAAATGTGACCACTATGTGCATTGTGAACCTACCACATCTGGGGTCATATTTAGGGGCCACTTTTTTGAAAAGGTTCATGCTGTTGCAGGCAAAAACTCAGCTTACATACTGTTGTTTCATGAATACTTGTCCACAAAACAAAATCTACAACATAGCAGAAAAGGGTAAAAACCCGGTTTTATCAAATACAGCTGTATTTTTCAAAATCAGCTTGATCAATTCAAGTCAAAAAATGTTCAAATTGCAGTATTGGAAAAACCCGGGTTTCTTCCACATCTTAATTTTTTTTTGACAAGCATTCATGAGACAACTGTATGTCATATATACAGTAGATGAAGCGTTCTCTTGTGCTTGGCAATGTTTATTATGCTTCCTCTTACCATTGACTGAATAAGCACAGGAAATTTAGGTTATGTGTATGAGCATCAACATGCATCAAATTCTGCAAAGACCCAATTTCATGTACCAAATCCTCAAGACTCACTACATACACACTGCAAAGATGATGTATCTTACCTGGGTGAGAAGTGATTGCATTTAATGCACAGAATGATTAAAAATGCATTAAAACTACATGAAATATACATTAATTCTACATTTTCAATCATTTTGGGCAACAAATGTCAACCTGAGCCCCAAGCCTAAAAACACATGTAGTGGGCATCCCAAACCCAAACCCAATCATCAGCAGGCCCATCTGACCCCTACCCAATCAATCCTCCAAGACAGCAAGAGAATCCCTGATCTTGACCCTATAGCTCTCAAGCACACCAAACTACACAGAGATGTCTTTTGGAACCCGCCCTGTGCCCCTACTTATTAGGGGCCCCTGATTGTATCAGGTCTGAAATTGCTCTTCAAACCCAAACCCAAATGGGACAGGGTTTGGGAACCCCTCAGGGTGCCGGGTCCGGGGCTTAGGATGAATTAAATGCAATCCTCTTCCACCCCAGAGAAATATGTTATCTTGGCAGTGACATGAGTCAGACAGGCCAAGCTTTTTTTAAGCTCTTGGGGCATCCCCAGCCTTCCACAGTAGTTAAATTCTACTCTGTGCTTCACCTGACTACAGCCGGCCCCAAGCCCAAATGTTGGCATCTTTGAAGAGAAAATTAGTAACCTCAATCAAAGCAATGGTGGATACACAGGCATCACAAACAATGTGATCCAAACAGGTGTGTCAGCAAAACCAACACTCCATCAGAAGGGGCATAGAACCCAGAAGTACGCCATTAGCTATGCTGGTGGCAAAGCAGGGCCAATACGGCTGGACCACAACTACATAGTCAGGGCTGAGTATTGTAGGTTTCAGTACAGCTGGAGTACTTGAAGGCTTAAGTACCTAGCTCAAGTACCTCAGTTACCTAGCTCAAGTGGCTTCATTACGTAGCTTAAACATGTTAGGTACCTAGCCTATGCTTAGACCCAAATGTTGACCACCTACAGAAAAAAAAATGACCAGTGCCTCCAATCATCCCAAGAATATATGAAATGATTAAGCTTAATGTGCTGATTCCACCTGTCTAGGTATCAGCTTGAGATAATGGCATTGAGTTCTTTGTTTTTGAACTTGAAATTGAAATTTTGTTTGGCTGGTAGGAAGGTAGTACACAGTAGACTTTACCTACTGTAGCACATCTTTTTCTGTATTCCCAACATGAGACTGAGCATGCAAAAGTATATCATTCAGTCAGTGATCATTGTACAGAACATATATCCTGAAATTGTCCTTCAGTGCTTACATATCCTCTTTGATGCCTTATACTTCACTATACAGAATTGCCTGTTAAATAGCTGACATCCCTCATCTGATACAATATCTGACAATGTGATGGTGCCATTGGCGCTGCTGTGCATATCTTCAAGCCCCATCTAGCCTGACAGTAAATCATGGGCAGTGTAGCTTGGGACTCAACTAATGGATGTGGTTTTGACACTTCTCAAAAGATGATAAGGCACATGGGACCCAGTTGAGTTGTCATCTTTCTTTGATTACACTCAAGATACATGCCTTGTTGTATGCAAGTGCAAGATCTGCTGAAATGCAAGTCATTGCGCCAATGGAAAGGTACACTTTGTTGGTGTTTGCTTGGCATCAATTGCATGTTTATATAATCAATCAAACCTTGTACGCTTGTGATCCATGACAGCAAAACAGACCTGGTAAGATGGGAACAAGGTGAGAATGTGTTTTTCTCTTGGGGAGTCAGAGAAGCGTCTAGCAGAACTGGTAGCAGAATTTATAGACACAGTCTATATCCTGTCACGATACAATGAAGCCTTTCTTCGAAGTTAAGATGAAATTCATCAATTTGGCCTCCTTCCGCCTGACTTATTGACAATGTTATTCTTCATTTCTTCCGTCGGATGTTCCCGTACGTCCCCGAAGAGTCACCCGCTACTTCGTCCAGAAATGCTTTAATCCAGATATATCAAATGCTAGCTGATTCATTGATATTTTAGGATCAGTTGCAGAACATCAAATTAAGGACACGGCCCAATAAGTGCAGTAGCTCGATCACTCTCACCAGGTTCTTTTGATGAAGACGCGGCTGTGCTACCTTTTTGATGTTTGGCACTGACTAACCTCCTGGCTGATGCTTTTGGTCGAGCTTTGACGCCTTTCCCCGAGAAACGCGCACAAGATTCTATGATGTTTGTTTGATCCAAAATTAATGAGGCCACATCGGACAGCTGATGTTACGATCAAGTACAGCATACCTCGACTAGCATCCGCCTTTTTACGTTCATCGTCACGTTGAACAAGTTCAGAAGCCTCCTGCGTTGATATTAGTCGTAGGTTTGTGATCTTTCTATGTTGGCGGAAGAGATGAGAAAAGGCATGATCCACCTCGTCGTCATCATCATCTTCAGGTGCTGATGAAATTGGTGCTTTTGTCAAAGAAGCAGCTTGTTTTTTGAAAAATTCACTTAGATCGACCTCAGGTTCGGGCTCTAAATAAGTTATACTTGATGAGCAAGTAGATAACAGAAGTAGAGATTGTGAAGGTTTTGAGATAAACCTGCGTCTGGCCCTGGTTCCGGTTCACGATATCTAGCCAAACTTTTATCGATCGTACGACGCATAAATCTGATGTTCTGCTTCTGATTCTTCAGTTTTCATCTCCTGATTTGTATTATCATTCGATTTAATTTCTTGATATTTTTTAAGTGTACTATGAAACTTTTAAGCATCATTTGAGATTGCATTGGCATTCGATAAAGCAGCTTGATTCTTTGCACGATTTGATTGAATTCCTTCATGTGTAGCTCGAAAACGGCGGGAGTTTGCTTTTGAGTATTTGTCTTGAATGGTCACAATCAATGCACTGGCAAGTAAAGTAAATATGTAAAATGAACGGTTGGACTTTGCCCACCACACTTGGGTATGTATGTAGTTCGTACATGTGTAACAAATGAGGGTTGAACTGCACCGACGCTTCAGCAGTTTCAAGTTCACTCAACAACTCATTCTTACACTCGCCAATTCATCTAAACCTCGTCCTCAGCATAAAATTATGTCCAAAGAAACTGACATCGATCAAACTAATCCAACCGATCCACCTGGACCTCATCAGAAAAGCATTAATTGTAGACCAAGTCTTGCGTCCTCTCTTCCTTCAAATCTATCTTCTTCGATACGCTCAGCATCTCAACAAGCCCTCGATAGACTCCAACGCAATCTTGCCTCAGCAAACCAACTTCGCAAGATTGGTTTACCCAAGAGACGTACCTCTTTCATTGGTAATGCTACTCCTGGACATTCTACGCAACAAGTCTTGGAAATTGCGATCAAAAAATGGATTTGTTGGTTACTTTCTCTATACATCAAACGACATTCAAACGAAAATTATGGCCTACCACTCGTCTGGATTCCAATTTGTCTGATCGTACTTTAGATCTATCTTTACTGACATCAGCTTCTTTTTATATACCAGTCGTCTTCTTCTCTGTACAGGGCGTAATCAGTAGTGGCTCATTGGCATTTGCACTTTTGAGAAAGAATCGTGCCGCAAAGAGAGGGTACGTGTTTAGAAGACTTGTGCGTTCCCTCGTCATCATGGCGCCTGCATTACAAGTTCTCTGACATTTGAGGAATTCTGTCTACCAGTGAAAAAAGACCACTGTTACAGGTGATCACGTCTGAATTTGTGAAAGCTACCACACTTCGGTTGGCCACCTTTCTGGCGTCGTATTCGGCTTTATGGACTTTGACCTACACTTCTCTTCTCAAGCTTGCTCGGAAGGCGCGTCCAGAAGCTCAAACGCCAGGGGTTGATGAACCTCAAACTAAAAAAGATAATCCTACAATTCCTAAATTGATGGTGTTCTTATCAACGTGGGCTGCTTCCATTGCTGGAGGTGTGTCTGGGTTAGCACTTTTGGCCCAGACGAAGGAAGAACGTCTTAACCTGGCTCCCAATTTGTTGTGCCGGTGAGTCTAGCTTATTGCAAGATGCACAACTTTTTGCTTACCACAACGCTTTTGATCGTTGTACACTATTTTGTCGAAGGGGACTTTACACGCTAGCAAAACATCATCCGTTGATCAAAAACTTTGCATACGGTGACCTGCTCCTCTTTGGGATCTCCAATGCACAGATCATGTCAGCTTTTGTGATGGCACCAGAAACGCTACCAGCATGGTATTGGCATTGGATTCGACGTGTGGGAACACTTGATGCTCAATTTCTTTATCTACATGGTCATCACAATCGTAGATCGCTCAAGGATATGACCATGATTAAACAAGTGGTTGAACGAAGTTCCCCACGTAGCTTGGGTAATGAGCGTCGACTCAAAGCTTGGCTCAGTTTGCCTGCTCCCTATGAAGAGCCTTTTGCGCCCTGTCATCTCAACCATCCACTGTACGATAATTGCTTTCAGAGCAACTTGATCCGAGCTGGGATTGCATTTAAATCGATGTTACCTACCTATGCTATCCTCCACCTTATACCAGCGCTGCTGTTCAGAAGCAAAGTAGTCATGAAATCGTACGTATTTCTCTTTTGCTTAGTTTACATCAACATTTCTCCTATCTCGAGCTGACCATTTATCTGATGAACCTATTATTCTCATTTCTTCACCTCTTTTTTCTTTACAGCCCGATCCGATTTCTTTACTCACTCGCCAAGAAATCAGTTTCATCGGCTCTTTTCATTAGTAGCTTCGTAGCTATCATCTTACATTCCCTTTGTATTCCTTCGAGATTGTATGAATGGAAAGGATGGCATATTAGAGGTTCAACTAATTTTGCTGTTGCTGGTTTTGCAACTTCGCTTGCTTTACTTTGGGAGGATCCTCGTAGACGTGGTGAACTTGGTGAGTCTTTTCAAATTTGTTCCTTTGAACACAGTTGTAGGAAAGTTTACTGATGTCGGTATGTTTTTCATATGCTATTCTTCATCTGATGTGTGTTTTCAACAGCACTTTATTGTGCTCCTAAGGCGATCAGTTCCGCTTGGGGGGTCCTCAAATCTAAAAACCTAGTGAAGAGTTTACCATTTGGAGAAATAGCGCTCGGTAGCGTAGGGACGGCAATGTTAATGCATTGTTTTGTTCATGCACCTGAAAAGATGCCATCATTGATTAGAGGGATCATTTCTCAACTTATTGATCCGCATACTCCTGATCGTAGTATATCAGTCAGCACTACTTTACCCCAACCACCAACCAATTCGGTTTCTAGTCCTTTAACTAAAATTGATGATGATGAAAGTTATTTAACTATTGGAAAATCTCATAAATCAGTCAATTAGAGAGTTTTTCTTATTTCGGAACCCGTTATGTGTTTTATTTAATTCTTTTCAAGTTTAATTTTAATTTTTATTTTCTTAAGAGGGTTTTCTCTTTGTATATTTTTGGGCGTTTATACGTGTACAATTTTTTCTTTTTGTTGCAAAAGTGTATGAAATTGTTTTTTTTTCTGTGTATCAGAGATTCCGTTTTGCAAATATATTTTATATTGGTTCAGGGAGTTATTGTCAAGAAAGTGGGATTGAGCAGTTTTCAAGTGAGATTTGAAGCATTTAAAGGAGATCTGATAATTTCAATGACACCTTGAGACTGACACTGCTCCAGGTGTCAGTTTGTCATCGAGTTGAGATCAATCCCACGAAGCGCTTATAGTCAAACCCGCGCTAATGCATAATTTGGGGAGGCAAATCGAGCTATGCATTATTTCGGGTTATACAAATAGGCATAAGCCGACATGATGCATAATTGTATGCATTGAGGAGAAATGCATAAACTTTGCCTTATGACGGGTTTTAGTCAAAATTGCATAGATTTTTGCATCAAGATGTTTTAGATCTCGCGCGGGTTAAAAAGGCAAGGTGTACTTTGCTGAGTAAAGGAAGATAATTCTCGCATAATATCTTATCGAAAGGGACTTTACCCGCCAGACAAGCATTAGCCATTGTTAAACTTCGCATACTATGATCTGCCCCTCTTTGTGAACTCAAAGGTACAGATCATGTCAGGATTGGAGTCGCTCCAGAGAAGCTACTAGTACGAGCTCTAATTTTTTGTTTTTAAGTTATGAAGGCCTTTCATACCGATGTCTCCATAATGGTTGATTGTGTCCCTTCTAGAACCGAAAAAAAAATACTTACTTCAAATCATAGCAATGGCTTCTCTGGCAATTCAAATCGCCCTCCAAAGACTTCTCTTCCATGATGTTATTATGGTATGTGGCTTCAATCTTGTGTTCTGATATCTGCATGTATCAAGATATAATGTGAAAGCTCAACCTCTGAGAGGATTCCATGAAGCCCATGTACATACAGAGGGATTCTGCATATATAAACCTAGGAAAACTGTAAGATATTACCGTTTAAATCCTAGGCTTCTGCCATTGAAACTTTGCGATAGCAGAGCCGGAGGTCAGAGGGTACCTTTCAGACCAAGCTGCAATACTCTTGTTAACAAAAAAGCCTGATGCTGACTTCAAGGACCAAGTTGTGTAAGACACACGGAATGTAATCTTGTGAATTATGCAAATTTCTAAATGATAATTGAGTGTTTTGACAAGAGCATGAATCGGACAATACGAAAGAGAAAAATTTCTATTGAGAACAGAAAAAAGACCATCAATCCACGTTACTTTACCCCATTAGATGGTACCCAATACCGCCACCGTGCTAACAGCATTGACTGCTTGCTGACTTATTACTTCAATCTACCGGTAATCATCACAATGAATGTTTGACCTTAAGATGTTTCAAAGGAAACTCCCAATTCACTACTCGAAGTCCAAGACAATGTTTGGCCACTCGATAAACTTAACAAACCGCATGATTAGAATGTACCAACCCCACACACTGATCTCGGACAACCAGAACAAGAAAACCAGGCTACGGCGAACAAGCAATGATCATCACAGTATCAGTAAATTGCTGCGCGGAATGGTTGCAAAGGGTGATTTCGACGTTTGACTTGCGTACTTCAGGAGATCCAAGATTCGGGAAGAACCGGTCCAAAAGGAATCACATATCTATGCCAAGTCCAATGAGAAACCGGAATGATACCTACTTGTCCCAAACCGAATTCCAGCCTGTCAAGAAAATTTTATTGAGTATTGCAGTTTCAACAGCGAGGCATTCTCAAGTCTTACGGCTTACCATTTAGTGGTGGAATGCAATTGCAAAAGAAAAACAACACTGTAGGTCCATATCTTGCCTGAAACACCACCTACTCTCTTTCCCGTGACCATGGTAAACATATACTCGAAGCCGATTGCAACCGCACTATGAATCCAACATTTGGCGGTACCATAAGTTGGATCCGGTGCAGGGGCAGAGGATATTACAACTAAAAGAAGGGTGAGCAATCCAGTTTTACGTGTAACCATAGGATATTACTTACCGTATTCATGAAAGAATGCACTGAATAGCATTGCACAAGTATTGGCTGCGAATGTACTAAGAGATCGTCCAAATGGGGAAAACACGCGCCCAATCGGCGCCCCCACGCAGAAAGTGATATCGCGACGGAGTGCAGCGTGCCATCCTATTTTAATCTCATGAACTCATCAGTGGATGTTCTCGTTCTCTAGACCACGTAAATGAAAACCTGCATCTTTACCTTTGGACCAAAACTGGGCTATGCTGGATTGGCCCCAAAGGTCAGGATAAATGGGAGGGTAAAGTGTACTATTGAATGGACCTGGTGCAAGCGTCTTTGGTAAGATTCGAGGACCAAAGTAGTACACGGCCAATTCAACAAGTGTCGCCCAGTTAGCCATGTTTTCAACAGTAAGCCAGGTAGCAAACTTAGCAGGCGTGTTTCGGGATCAAAGAGAATCGAATTAGTCAGTATCTCATGGGAAGAAGTACAGCTAATGTATCAAGCTGTTTGCAGGAGATCACACTGACTGCGTAAGGTATGGCATTGAAGTATGGTGCAATGATCTTCAGCCACTGACTCTCAGGTACCCTGAATTCTTGGGTGAGAAATCCATAACATCCTTGCGCATGCTGTGTAAGCGTGACACCCACAATCCAACATAAAAGGAACAACAAGTGATGCTTCAAAGTCTTCTTGATGGTCATGATCAAGAATTCTTTCAGGCGTAGCTTAGGAGCAGGAGGCACAACAGATTTTGGAGGAGCCCATGTAGTTTGGATAAACCGAAGACTGTTTGAGAGCAAAGGAAAATTAACTTTTCATGTTCGAGTCACTTTGCCCAGTCGTTATGGTCAGAATACGTGTAGGACAACGGAGCACCATACCTGGTAAGTAACCAAACTGTATACTTAATAAGTTCGCCCCATGAAGGCGCTGGTATATTCTCGTTACTTGATGTCGATTTTTGCGGAATTTCTGTTTTCACCTTTTCCTCAGATTTGTGGTCATCTAGAGGTTTTGCCGTGACAAAATGTACAATGTGGATAAGAAAGCGTTTCTGCGAGTTACGATTGCGATACCGATGCTTACTAGGTACTGGCAGGGGAGGAGCCTGTGAGAGCCCAAGCTGTATTGCAAGACATACGATGTGCACCGTCAAGAAAGAAGCAATCGTAACATTCACATGAAATTTCGTGTCGCGCGGCTCGAAATGCCGCGCGCGATTACTCGACAATGCTAAGTATATTGTCGCTGGCATAAGCATTGCTCGTATTCTGCTTGCCGCCTTGCTGGTCATGTAATACGGATGCCGATACCAGGCCTGCAATGCCAACGGCACCATGAACAGGTAAGCGTATGGAGTTCTGGACATTCTTTAGAACTGAGCGGTGGACTTGGTTGAGTGATCAGGGTTTGTTAATGGATGACGCTGTTCGAGATAAAATGGACGACTGGGATGTGGGCGTGGTGTACTTTGCAGCGCAATTAGATACCTTTAAACATCAATCAGAGAAATTAGGTATGAAAGATTCCTGGAGACGTAAATTAGATGTCGTTTCGTTTGGTCAATTTGGGGTCACTGTGGACAGGTCTCACAAGAAATCTTGTTTCAGCGACGAAGGCCAAGAATATATTGTATTTACCCAAACTCGACAGAGTCCCACGCTGTCTCTATCTACCGCGACGAGCGTCAGCGAGGGACTCAGAACAGCAAAGCATCTCCTGGCCTGTGAGGGTCAAGCCTGTTTGAGCCTTTTCGGTGGAGAGCGCGCCGTCCACCTTACAAATCTTTTGCCCCCACATATGGGTGAAAACTCTTGTCCCAAAGAACTTTTTGTTCGTCTAAAGTAAGGCGCACATATATACAGTGGATCCCATGAATGTTGGAAATATTCCAAATTTCGACTGGAGGTGGAAAACCGTGCGCTACGCGGCTGGACAGACCAGAGAATCTCAAGCCTTGAGGAATCCGTGAGCCTAAGCTTCAGTCCCATGCCCGCCTCGCGAGGCTGAGGCAAGCAGGCCGTGAGCCCCACTGTACGGTGAGTCGTGAGTATCGCACAGTGCCGCACAGTGCCGCAGCGTACGAGTGTGCGCTCTCGTCTGAGTGACTATCTGACGGGTCTGACACCCACATGCCCCGATGGAGACAGCGTGTGAGGACTAAGAGCTCATGTCAAGTCACATGACTTCTACACGGCTGCGGCACAGACAATCTCCCGCTGTTGCCATCAAAAGTATTTGTCCCTTTCCCACAAACATTCACATTATGATTTTGCATTATGAGTACATACACATTGATAATGGGCATTTGGCAAGCTCACTGCTCACAACCCCCGTGAGCCTCTCAGATTCCATGATTCTCATTTTGCTCTTGGACAGAGAGAAGGTGAGTCCATCTTGAAAGATCTTGCATCATGGACTTCTGAACTGACAGCTATTTGGAAAGATCTTGCATCCCAAACTTCTGAACTGACATCTCTTGCCACTTCTAGCCTGTCAGCTCTGTCCAGACCATTAGCAGCATGCCTGAGACACATAAATTTTGAAAACATTTGAGAAGGAGGTGAGGGCCATCCTCAATAATTTGGTTTGTCCCAATATTCAGTTTTCCATTTGCCTTCCATCCATTCCCTCTTGTGGCCCTCCACTTCGACTCCAATTTCCCTTTTGGCATTCACTACCATCCACAAACCAGGCTTTTCACCATTCAAAACTGAAAACTCACCATGTTCTGCAATATTGGAGACCTCTTGTCAGCACTGATTTTTAAACTAGAGCTTGTAATATATCTGTAGTGTAAGTGGCTCACAGGTCTGGTCATACACAAACAAGACATAATTGCTTTCTGAATATAATGATTTGACTGATCAAAGTGGTCAATGGTTTGCAAGATGAGTTTGTGATCTTGAAATTGACAAACAATATCCACATCTATGTACAATGCTTGAGAAGTCCAGGTTGTTGTTTGTTGTTGACATTGAAGGTAGGTAGTGGTCATCCGTGTTCTTTGCCTTCTTTCTGATAAAACCAAAAACTAATTAAGCAAAACATGTGACAAGCAATCTCATTGAAGATTGTGCAAAACTAAGCTGACTTTTCTTGGCCCAACCACAAGTTCCTTGCCAAAGTAAATCTTGATAGGATCAAAGTATTGTTGGACTTCAAACTTCAAACATTGACATCATGATCTTGATCACCATTTATATTTTCAGGCATTTTGTAATTCTGATTGGTTGTTGGCGGCTTTTAGATAAGGATTGAATTCAGATAAAAAATTACATACTTGTTTCTTGAAAACTTTCTGAGCCTTTCCTGTTTCAAAGGCCTTAGACTTTGACGCTTTCAGAGATTGACAAATTTGTTTACCATCTGTTTTTGGTGCAGTGCTTTCAAATGAAGTTTTGTCTTCTCCTTCATCTTTGGAGTCCTTTTCTGCTACGTAATTCCTGTCATCAAAGTCTGAATCTAGAACAATTGTGGTGCTATCAGTCTCTCCATCTGGCCTTTGAGAAGAAGTAGTGATTCTAGGATTAGAAGGCTTTGTAGCCTTAGAACTTGAAGTAGCTTTTTGGCTTAAAATTTACAGAACCTTTGGCTTCTTGGATTTAGAGTAAATTGTGCAAAGGGAAAAAGTTTTGCTACAATATTATGGTAGTATATCAAAGAGGGTGATCACAAGAGCAATTTTTCAACAAGCTGAAATTGGGTGGTTACCAATGTTACTAGCAGGGTCTTTATCAATCATAGTGTGAACAAGAATTATGGCATAATTCCTTTTCATTCAACTATTGTACTTCTTCAATCAAGATGCCTGTCACAATGGAAGGATGACAAGATATCACTTTTACATAATGTGGATTTCAGCCCTTCCTCAACTATATCACTGTATGAATGAGCACAGTGGGCAAAGTTTAATCATTCAGCAAGGCCACTGCGCTTAAAAAACAAGCAGTGCCAGAAATTTGAAATTACCCTGTGCTGGTAATTGGCACAGTGACCAAATTTCCACAAAACCCTGCACTGAGCCACAGCGCAGGTGCAGAATGTGCCCCGCAGTCTACGCTGCAAGTTGGTTGCTGCTCCTTGCGCTGAATTACTACATCTGTGGGCTCACATATGTTGTTTTTACACTAATATTCTACCCGCTGTATACCTGGCAAGAATTGAGGTTTTCCAATCACACGCCCGCCCCCAACTTGTGGGGATCCCAAAAGTTCTGCCTGGAAATCAGACTTATTGGGGTGCTTGTTGGATCCCCAACCGGGGAGGTGACTTGGGGCTTGGCCTGATTGGTTTTTCCTGAATCCCTGGCAGCGGCTCAATGTGTTGCCACTGCCACGCAAGGGGCTCCATTGAGTTGATTAATAAGGGATTTCCAGGGTCCTCTCTTTGCCCACTTGCGCCCATATCCAACAATACCCACATGCTCTCCAACACTTGGGATCATAGTATTTGCGCTGAAAGTGGGAATTTGTGCGCGCCACATATCAAGATTGGGGTGCTACAAGTTGGAGGGTTCCACATACCAATTTATTCTTCAAATTGCTGGCTCTTGTCCCCTTCCTGGCTGTTTGCTTCTACCAGCATTTGTCTGAGAACCATCCAACACACCAAGTGTGATTGTTTCCACTTCCAGTTCCTCTCAAGGTTTTGCCAAACAATTTTATTCATCACACTGTGACTAAATAAGATGTTGCACCTTTTGGTGCTCTTCTTCTGTTTACATCTTTTCAAGCTGAATCCAAGTTTCAATTTCAAAAACCAGACCTACACCAATCTGCCCTACCTGCGTCTCGTGCAAACGCTGTTAAGCAAAAACTTCAACATGCTTATTCTGATTACATTTGCTGGGGATTTTGTGGTGATGAAGGTGTGATTACTTTCTAGTGGCGCTCAGTGATTTCAAGGGTGTAATACTCATTGTATCATCTGTCATACTTTTGCCGTGATTTCCCGTGGCACTGTTGTCTAAATATGGCTCCAACACACGTAATGGTTGGTAAGTGGATTATTGGTGGTTGGATAACTGCAGATATCTTTGCAATATATATTCTGTTTGATCTGACTCCACATGCCTTGTCCAGGGGAGCCACGCTTGTAGACATCTTGCATACGTTTTTATCAAGGGATTACACACAAGTGTCATAAGAGTTACATTTAGACTCTGATGCTGATTATGAGAAAAACACAGCACTTCTCAATAAAGGATGAATTTGAACATAGTCTAACGGAGACAGCTAAAATTTACTTCGGTCGCAGTTATGTCAATGAGGTAAAGAAATGTGACCTTTCCAGAACCCTTTTCTCCAGAAATATAGTAACTGACGACTATTGTACACTACCACAGACGGTATCAATATTTGAGACTACCATTTGGTACCTTTGCAGAATATTGGCACATCATTATTTGGTCTGGGTTTGGCATCCATTGGATGTGGAAAATTAAATAAGTGAATATACGGCTCACCAGAAGCTTGAGCCATTGTAGACATTGTATGAGCTGAGTAACTTCACCCAAAAAGACTTATTGGATCAAGCCCACCAAGTGGGCAATAAGCTGGCATATGCATGGTCACACTCACACCCGTCAAAACAAATCCCTTATGGAGGTTTAAACTTTACAACAAACAGACCAACAAGTGATACCAATAGTGTAGCAGGTGTCAGTAGTGGACACTTTATTGATTATTTGATATTGTATCTCTTTGGTCTCATCATATCTCCTGTGACATTCTACCTTCTTCTTCAAAACAGGCTGGCACACTCATCCTAGAGTTTATTTCTTGAGCCACTATACGGGACACCAGACCCTTTGTGCATTGGCAGACAAGTATATGAAAGCCATCATGACTAAGTACATCCAATGCTTTGCTGAGACCAGCAAGATCTGAACATAAACCCACACAAGCACTATTGCCTTTCAAAGCAGAACTTCCCCAAGGATTTCCGGTGTTACCTTCTCTGAACATCTACCCCAGGAATGCTAGCTTTGCGGATGACTACATCACATGGGGTGGGGGAATCAAATTGAGTGATAAATCCTATAATTGATGTTGCACAGCCACTTGATGAGAAGCTTGTTTATTTGTCACTTCCTATTAAATCTCTACCACTCCCAGCAAAAACTGTTAAGCAGAGTGGAAAAAAGTGATCCTTGTCAATCCAGCATATTTTAACTGTGTCCAATGGGCACATTTACCTTGTAGATTTCTCCAAAAGCTAGAACAGACCACAATACATGTTTCCCATTTGGTGTGCTTTGTTGGAGGGAACTGGGTTTTAGGTGGAAAGTTGATTGGCAATAAGATAATGATCAAATATGGTCTACAAATGATAGACACTTGCATGCACACCGTCAAGCACAGTTTTCACCAAGTTATCTCCGCTCACTTTTTTGACTCATGAAACAGTCTTTTTTGATCCAGATGGAAGAGTATTCAAGTACAGAGACTGGTATAGGTCCTGAAGTGTTCCACTTTCTTGGGCCCAAAGGAGAATTCACTGGGCCAGATATGTGTGCAGAGGTATATCCTATCACTACATTATTCATCTACATTACATACTAGAGCATAGGCGGGCCAGCCCACCACTCAGGTTTTTGGAACAAATCAAGATTCCGTACATGTAGAGTACCGCAAGAAGACTTACAGAGAAACATTAAACGTAGGCTCAGGATATATTGAATGTCACTTGTTTGAAATTTAATGAATTATGCAAGAGCCGTTCGATGTCTGTTTCATTCCCAAATCTTTCGCTCTATGATCTTCTGAAGAGTGCTTCCCACTATGATATTGTCAAAATAGATTTAAAAATTTACTGAGGCATACATTACGCCTGCCTAAACCCCCTTCACTTGCCTCATGTACAAATACCGTTATGTTTTCTATTTAGTCACTTAGTGACAAATCATACCAAACTAAATGCATAGGATGAGAAAATCAATTCAGTTAATGAATTCCATCATTTACTAACTCCACAAGTGAACATGACGACTGTGTTGCAACGCATTGGAGGGCCTGACTTTTGCCATTAGAATCCAATCCACTTGGTCTTGACCAAAACAATAAACAGCCGTTGAACCTAACCCAATTTCCCGTGAATAGAGGCGATGTGTAGATATCAGTACATATATCTAGCCTATAGTCATCTCCTAAAAGAATCAACATTAGGACGAAGTCTAATGCTGGAAGCACATTCATCTACCATCTAGGTCAATGCAGTTGCCGGGTGAGCAGCAAACAATCACTATAATAAATCAGTGACGTAAGGTTGTGTGAGGTACTTCATCTGCAAAGCGATCTTGCATTGACACTACCTCAGTGGAACCGTCCCAATGAATAAGTGTTGCATCATTATTCAAATCACCTGATACTTAATAATGGGTGTATGATTGGATCAGGTAATTAGGTTAAGGAATGTAAAATTAGGTTGAGTATATAAAGGGAGGAATAAGGTGATTTTCATTGTAAATAAGAGTTTGCGTAGATAATTTTTATTGGCAGGTTTTGAGTCGACAACAAAAGCTTTTGCCAGAGCCGGATTATAAACAGAGTAACTAAAAGCAGAAATGAATAGTGTGATTATTTTTGTAAAATATATACATCATTATCACATATAGAAAGAGATGAAGACAATAAAAAATGATGGGTTTAGGTCAGCAACCGAAATTGGATTGACCAGGTCAGGCAGGAAGGAGAATACAGGTGGCATGAGTAAGTTCTCAAGAATGTTGTGAGATGCAGGTTAAACATCCAAAAATGGGAACCAATGATAAAGGGTAAGGGGTGAACAATGCGGTTTTGAGTAATAGCACAAGGTACTAATAGGTGGTCAGCGGATGAATCAAGTAATTGGGGTAGGAAACATGACAATTCCCTTGATTAAGTAAAAGAATGGTTAGTGCGCTTTCCATTGTAAATAAAAAAATGAATAGAGTGAATAGTGCGCTTTCACTGAATGATTTTGAAAGATGCAAATAGTAGATACCAGTAAAAATAGGGGCAATAAAAAAGGTATAAATAGCAGGCATTAGAAATCAAAATGCCGGCACATCAGGCCATTCCGCAGGCACCTTAGGTCAAATGACCTCTGGAACGCTTCCAAGCGGAATGTGTCAGCTTACGTCTAAGCCCCGCCTTTAAAGCATAGTCTTAGTTAGCAGAATTTCTGCAGGATTGATGCTTCAAAGGGGGGGGCTTAGACGTTTAAGTTTATGTAATTGATCAATCTTGAATCATGTGTAGTTGGAAGTTTGGTGAAATCTCATCCTTCCAATACATAGACTTGCATGCAACCTACTAACTCATCAATTTGGCCAAGCTTGGAACATTGATTGGGTCAACTATTCAATTTTGGGTGTCTTTGAGACATGTACCTCAAGTTCTTCCAGACTCAATTCATTTCTCATGATTCTATACCTTGTAGATTGTTCTTCAAGCGCCATTTATTGAATGCAAAAGATGACTGAGAGCGATGTGTCACATTCTCCCATAAGTTGTAAGAGCAAATTTGAGTGAACACAAGCAAGTACTCCCTTGATACCTTGAGAAGGAAAACAGATATTCAATCTTTCAGAGTACAAAAGACAAACTGCTGCCAACTAGACAATAGGTGCATGTTTATATCATAAAAGATACCTGGGGAAAGGGGGTTCAGATTGCCATTCCCGTCCATAAAAGAAACTTGACAATGTGATCACATTTTTTCAATTTCTCTGTGAAAATCCAATTCCTGGTGAGAACATAGACTTTATTTATCTCGTGGCAAAAGCATTCTATGTTGCCAATATCTGAAAACACATGAAGAAAGATTTTCCCTACTGATCCTCTACATCACAGCAAATGCAAGTTGGGGGAGGGGAAGGCCTACTCATACATCAATACCAGAGCCCTACAAGTTTGCAAGGGCTGGATCGCTCATGCTAACACTGAATGCAGAAATAAAGAAGATCTGTCAGAAGTTTGTCAAGAATATGTTGGTTGAAGCTCATTGAGTGACTCACCATTCGGTGCAAGCTGGCAGTAAAAACAAGAAACATCGTCAGAATCTTTCAAGAGGAGTAGATTTCAAGGAAGTTGTCAACTTACTGGCTTCTCCTACGCATTTACCCTTGCAGCTGAAGATCTTCTGATCTTGGGCAGTACAGACTTTGAAGAACAAGTGGAAATTAGCTGTGTCCGTACTTCATGTAAAGGCAACTAGATTTTGACTTACGGACTCGTTGATCGGTGTCGTTGGGCGCAGGCTTGAAGTAATTAACTTCACAGGAGACGCGAGCGACAGTGGTGTTTGAGAGGCTAGTGCTATTGGCACCTGTGATGATCACCTCATTGCATTGCTCGCCCACTGTGTTTTTTGTACCGGTTAAACCCTGACAGAATCACCACTTACATTTAAATAAGTAAGTACGCACCTGGGAAGCCAACGCAAGACTTGGGGTTACAGAAACCGCCAGTAGGATCATCGAAGGCTTTACAAGCTGCTTCCGTCGGGACCGTAGAGTCTGGCACAGAGATGAACAGCAGATACAAGGCATATCAATTTATCAACAAGTCATCGCCGGATAAATGCAGATTTCATGAACTTACAATTCCCTGCTGGAGCTTGTGTAGGGTCAGTAGAGTTCATGGCAGCCAGGTCGGCTTCCGAGATGGGCATGAAAGCTTGGCTGCATTTCATAGTAACAATCTTTGGTTGGGCAGCCGCCGGGCTACTTGCTGGGCTAGCAGGGGCATCAGCACGGGCTGAGTAGGCGCAGACTGCCACGAAGACAAGAGTAGAAAGGAAAGAACGCATGATGATCTCGGTTAGATAAGTAAACGAAGTCTTTTATTCAAGAATTTGGTTTTAACGGAAAGAAGATGTATTGATTGAATTTGACTAAAGGTATGATGATATCGAGACAAATGATAATAAGTCTTGTAATAGATGATTGGGTCAGGGTTTGAATAAAGGAAGCGATTCTAGCTACATGGACCTGATCTTTATAGATTGCAGATTAGCTGCGTCTACATCATCTCATGAAAGGTGGCTGTCAGGCTTTGACCAATCATGATTTGATGAAGAGTTTCGAAGTCATGCAACTCGTTAAGCATGTTGAATTTGCCGTTCGATGGTAGCAGGAAGGACTGCGCGTACATTGATCTTGGTTTTCAATGCCGTAAAATACTGTAGACGACGAGACTGTGCACGATTGCGCGAAGCTCAAAGTCTTGTGTACCTTGTGGAAATTTCTGGACGAACCTCAGCAGTTTCTTGGACGAGTGTGCCACCGACTGGTATGAAGCTGCGCGATAGGGGAATCAGAAACACGATCGCAAACCTGTAAGAACGAGCCACTGAACACCGCCCTATTCATGCACCTGTGGCATCACCAGATCAGACTGGACTCATTCTTTTGAAGCTCTGCCAGATCAGTCTGAAGTTGAAAATTCATAACCAACTATCCGACCCTTCTGGAGATGACTTATCAATCTCAATCGCTCACTGATTCCACCAGTGCTCATATCCATATCTTCACTCCGACTCTGCGCAACAGTGAACGCCTTTCAACTGTCTTCTCCCGGTCTGTCTGCTTGTAAGTTCAAGAGCTAGAGGTCCAACTTTCTTGACCACTCGCAAATATTTACACCTCAGTCCATCAAGCCTCACTGCACAAAACCTCTATGAGATCCCAGTTATGTGTTCCACCTCTCTTTGTCTGTCGTACACAGTCACACTTCTCGAAACTTTATTATTCTGAGACTTTGTTTTTAGGACTTTTCCTTTTCGTGTGTCCTCATTGCCAATCAATTGAAAGCAAATACCAATTTTAACTCTTTGCTTTTCTTTCTACTTATCACTTTGATTGGACTACACATCATCAAACAATACACGCTTAATACGGCTTTCATTTCTCACACTCTCAACTAAGAACTTTGACTCAGAGTGAAACACATTACAATCTGAACAAATGGTCACTTTGTGACAATTATCGTATGTGCAACTCAAGCTGAGCCCCGGCCACGGAGCTCCGTCAAGTAAGCGCCCATATCTCTAGGCGCCAGAATTCAGCGCCTATCTTGACATGGGCGCTAGAATTCAGCGCCTATATCCATATAGGCGCCAGAATATAGTGCCCATGTCAAGATTTATCCATATGGGCGCTAAAATTCAGTGCCCATATGTAGCGTACAGTGCCTACATAGATTGTAGGCGCTGTTTTCTAGCGCCTACAATCATATGGGCGCTAAATTCTTGCGCCTACATATGTATAGAATTTGGGCCAAATTCTGTATTTCCAAGCTGTACAACAGTAGATTGGCGCGTGTATGTGGAATTCTGGCCCAAATTTTGCCCTTTTTCAACTGATATAGACACCTCTCTCTCCATTTCCCCCCTTCCAGATTCCACACGGATTTTAAAGATCTATACAAAATTCAAACACACTCAAAACACTCCACTTCAACCTCAACTCAACTCAACTCAACTCAACCTTTTAAACACCTCATTTAACAACAACTCATCCTCCTCAACACTTTCAACATGAACACCAATCACTTAAAGCACAGCCAAATCACTGATGATGTTAACAATCAAATGATGAATTCTAACAACAATGATCAAAGAAAGAACCATAATGATACAATGCTTAATCACCAAAATCAAATGAACAATCATAACAATCAGATGAAATATAATAATAATAATCAAATGAACCATCACAATAATCAAATGACTATGATTGGTAGTCAAATGAATGACAATACAAACTTATTAAATCAAAATCACATACCAAATCACATCAATAGTCTCTTATCTAATCAAACCAACATTAATCAATTAGATAACAACAATATTATCAATAACTTGAACAACAACAATGCCTTGGGACTTATCTTAAACTTGCTCAATCAATCAAATTCAAACATTCAAAGTAATAATTCTTTCAATCATATGAATGAATCATATCGAAATCAAAATACATTCAGTCATTCAAATCAGTTCAGTAATCAGATGAATAATAGTTCTTATAATCAACAACAATGTCAAAATCAAAATCAAATCAATAATTACAATCAAGATTCCTTCAATCCAAATCAAAATACTATCAATTCAATTCAACAAAATAAATATAATTATGTCAATGATATCAATCAATCTACTTTAATGTCAAATCAACAAATCAACAAATCAATCATTCAAAATTTAAATCAGAATACTTACAACTCAAACCATCAAATAAATCAGAATCAGATTGATAACAATGAAGATCAGGATGAACAAATGGAAGTGGATTCTCTGTTAGATGCAGATGGTTCAACAGACCCTGCTTTAGATTCAGTTGAAAATACCTATCTTGGAAAAAATATATGATACAAGATCCATACAACGATAAGGAGAAAGTTTTAGATCTTGAAGATGATGAACAATTCATTCAAAGTGAGTACACGAGTCAATAAATGGAATCTCTCAAAGTAAATAATAGAAAATATCATGAATAAATGAATAATGAATTGTTCATCATCTTCAAGATCTAAAACTTTCTCCTTATCGTTGTATGGATCTTGTATCATATATTTTTTTCAAGATAGGTATTTTCAACTGAATCTGAACCAGGGTCTGTTGAATCATCCGCATCTAAAAGAGAATTCACTTCCATTTCTTCATCCTGATCTTCATTATTATCAATCTGATTCTGATTTATTTGATGGTTTGAGTTGGAAGTATTCTGATTTAAATTTTGAATGATTGATTTGTTGATTTGTTGATTTGACATTAAAGTAGATTGATTGATATCATTGACATAATTATTTGAATTGAATTGATAGTATTTTGATTTGGATTGAAGGAATCTTTTTGAATGGCTGAATGTATTTTGATTTCGATATGATTCATTCATATGATTGAAAGAATTATTACTTTGAATGTTTGAATTTGATTGATTGAGCAAGTTTAAGATAAGTCCCAAGGCATTGTTGTTGTTCAAGTTATTGATAATATTGTTGTTATCTAATTGATTAATGTTGGTTTGATTAGATAAGAGACTATTGATGTGATTTGGTATGTGATTTTGATTTAATAAGTTTGTATTATCATTCATTTGACTACCAATCATATCCATTAAGGGCAACATCCATAAGTTCCCAATTCTTATTGATAAAGTGACCAGTCAGAGCCATGTACGAGACATTGTTCGGAGAGGTCCAGCCATCTTGAGTGATCACAATGAGGTTGGAAGGGGCAAAATACAGCTTCTTGATGTATTCCTTGTAGTGAAAGTAAACTTTACGCATATGGTTGGCAATTGTGTGTTGCTTGACAATCATTCAATCGACGTGAGGTTGGCAAAGTAACAAAAGGTCCCGAAAAGAAGGCTTATCGACAATCAAAAACGGTAGATCACAATCGGCTATGAAGTAACATAAAAAGGTCTTGAGGTTGGTGAAATTCAACTTATTCTGTCAAATTGAAGACAAAGTAAGTAATTGATGATCTTGGTGTGAGAAGTCAAGAGGAATTAAAACTTACCACATGACCGGTTCTAACCTTCTTGAAAGATGCAAGGATGTTGGATTGATTGGGTCCGTTGACATCATGGACACAATGCTTCTTCTTGAGATGATTCTTCATTGAAGTCGTACTGCCCGTCTTGTCACGCGTCAGGGTTTTGCAGCATTCTTTTCCATTGGCCATCACGAATCGACACGTATTGTATGGATTGCCTCTCTTGAAATACTTCCAGACGTAGCTAGTGGGTTGAGTAGGAGTTGAAACGTTTGTATCCAAATTGGCTTGAGTGGCTAGGTTGGTAGTTGCTGCAGTGCTTGAAGACCAGGAAACCACAGATGCGCTATCGGACATGTTGCATAAAGTTTGAATAGAGGGTGATTGAGCGGTTTGGTTGTTTGTGAGGGTTATAATCAACTTTGATTGTGTTGGTACAAGGGTAATGAGAAAGAATGGGTGGTGGTACAAGGGTAATGAGAAAGAATGGGTGGGGAAAATCAAAAAAGTAAGTATTTTTTTTGCCTTACAGCCGGATGTCCGGCGGTTGGTCGGTGTTGAGTACCGGTTCCAGGAATTTTGACCAAAAAAACGGGCTGGGTACTCTCTGACGGCTCTGGTTGTCATATTTTACCGGCGGTTTGGTTGTCAAATGGGCCAGAGACAGCCGTATACTTGGCGAATCTCAGCTTGATGTGCAACCCACATCTTTCAATAAGTCACCGGTGCGACATTTGAAGTACCGGTACAATAGGGCAGTTCAAGTTTCATTTTTAAGGCACATTTTTACATTTCAAGACATGCTTGATGTCCTTAAAACAAAACTTATAATTTAAGAGCACCGCTAGAGGTGGCTCAATGATTTATAGATTATAAATTGACTTATAATCTATACAGCTTTTGGCTCATTCACGAAAAAGTTGGGTGAGAGCAGCCGAGACAATTCAAAGACGTTCACCTACCCTCTTTATCACCTCTTTCTCTGGAGCCTCTTCAGCTCAGAAATCAAGTTGGGTCTGAGTCTGATCCCTTTACCAGTGGAGACTCCATGGCTGATCATTGGCAAAAAAAACAATGTCCATTAGACTCATTGGCAAAAGAAAAGGAATGTCCATTGGACTCTTTTGTGCCTTGGTCTCAAAGGTGTTAAAACTTATATTTGCAACATTTTAAGGCTTCCGAGCAGGCTTTTTAGGCATGCTCGTGTCATAAAAATCCTGCTGGCTGGCTTTTTTTTAACTTCTTGGAATCCCAAACTTGAACTGCCCTAATACAAACTTGCCTTTGCGGCTCTCACCACATACCTTTGTTTGAACATTCAGACATCAACCGTCCTGTCCTCCATGTAGAAAAATACATATTGGTCAATAGTTGGTCTAGTCGCTCTCAGAGCATCCACAGTGGTGGGCTCCAAATTGGGGCTATTGCCAAATTTGGTGACTGAGCCCCATTTTTTTTGCTGCAATGGTGGTCTGCATTGCCAAATTTTTTTGTAGCCGGCTTCAAGTTTTGAGCTTTGGGCTACAAATTTGACAAAAAAGAGCCGGGCTCCAAAACCAGACTACCTCCCCTTTCCCATAGTCACATGGAGCCCAAAAGCAATCAACCACTCTCCCAAATGCAAAGACACACTTTCAAATAGGGAAAATCTGCACATGGATTCAGCCCTACTCAATCTCTATATTGAGACAAATGAAACAAACTCACCACCTCTCACCAGCAATACCACCAAAATCAATTCAGGACTTGACAATGAGAATAATGGTGGACAACAAGGGAAAAGTTGAACCACCCCAGGAGATTGCCAATTATGCATTTCTTGGGGTGACATCAGCATGGATCCGGTGATTGGTGTTCAACAGAAGCGTGATTCTTACTGGGATTCAACTCATGAAAACTACATCAATTTCAAGGAGAAACTACCAACCAACTCCCCACGCAACACAAAGTCTCTGAAAAATATATGGACAAAGATATTGGCAGCTGTTACCAAATTTGCAAATCACTATGTCCAGGCTGAAAGCCGGTCCAAAAGTGGTCAGGTCATTGAAGATATTGTATGTACTGTTCTTGATACTCTACACAAGCAAATAAAACTCATTTTTATCTCTTTGATTAGCTTTGATTTACTAAAGATCTGTACCTTGTGGAGAACGGCCATCAATTTGCCTTTGAACACTGCTGGGGTATTCTGCTAAACTGTGACAGATGGAAGGACTTACCCGAGGATAATGGAAAGAAGACAGCATTGGTCAAGACAAACAACAAATGTCCACTTACATCTTCCAGCGCTGGCCCTGTCTTTGACCTGGATGACGCCAAAAGAAAGACATTCTATACTCTACTTCATCTGTCTTGACCCGTCCAATGGGTACAAAGGCTGTAAAGGCCGCAAAGAAGGCCTGCAAAACTCCCAATCATGATCATCTTTCATCAAATGCTGATCTAGAGGAGCTAGCCAAGTCAAATCAAGCAATGACTTCTGCAAATGTAGCAAAGGCATTAGCCATGCAAGAAATTGCCAAGGACAAAATTTTGTCGAGTATTAGACAGGGTGGGCAGTTGAGAACCATCACATTCTGAATTGGCTATGGACATTTGTTGAACCGCTTGTGACATTTGACGAGGTATTTGTTGTTGTTTGGGAAGGGGAGGGGGTGAACAAGCCTGATGTTGGCCATTGGATCAAGATTGGGTGGACCAGGTCATGTGAGATGTGAGTGTTGGCTAAGAGATTGTTGAGGGTTCTGTCTCAAGTCAATATTCTGATTTGGGAGATTGGTGAAATTGGAAGAGTACACTACACTCAAGGTAAAGGTACATAATTTGTGAAGATTTGGAGGTTTTATATCTGTATATGCTGATTTGAAACTTGGTGTAAAACTATATTAGAACTTAGATACATACTAACGTTTTCAGCACATTCACATATTCTTCAAGCCATATTATAAAGCTTTATGACTATCAGGACTCAACTCAGCCAGTTGAGCTAAAGTGAGGAGCAGCTTCCAATGATCAATGTACTCTCTGCACTTCAATTGCCCAAAAAATCATGTTCACATATGAGAGAAATGTTTATCAAATCATTCCTTTTGGTATATGTTCATATGATAATGTGTTGTGCATTATCATATGGACACAATTGCATCAGACTCATTATGATTTTTGAGTTAGCAAGCAACTTCACTGATTTATTTTTATTGATCTGATGTAAATTGGGTGGGCTTCATTGCCACTTTAATGAGTGATGCAGGTGAATTATGGGAGTGTATGTGAGTTACGGAGTGCAAATAAAACTTTTGCGGTGTGATGGATGGGCTCAAGGTGGATTCAATTTCACAATAAGTGAGAATGGCTCTATAATTGGTTGAATTTTTGACATCTCTGCATTTCTTGATCATCAACTTGATGAGTGATTTGTATGATATGGTTGAATTATGGGGGTGAATGTGACTCACGGAGTGCAAATAAAACTTTTGCAGTGTGATGGATGAGCTCAAAGTTGCTTAAATTTCAGAATAAGTGAGAATGGCTCTATAATTGGTTGAATTTTTGACATCTCTGTATTTCTTTATCATCAACTTAATGAATGTTTTGTATGATGCGGGCAAATTATGAGGGTGTATGTGAGTTACAGAGTGCAAATAAAACTTTTTCATTATGGTACATGAGCGCAAAGTTGATTCAGTTTCAGAATACATGAGAATGATTCTATCATTGGTTGAACTTCTGACATCCCTGAGTTCCTTGATCATCAACCTATTGGGATTTTTGGGTCAGCAAGTACAATATGCTTGGTGGCAATGCCTGAATTTTGAGAAACACCTGATGAGGCTGGGGCTGGCATCTTGTTCAAGTTGAGGCAAACATATCCCTCATGATCAAAACAATAGTCTATGTATACCTATCTTTCAAACAGTTTTAAAGTAAGGGGTACATAGCACATTGCAAGGAGGCCAATCAGATTAAATACTTTGATTTGATCTCTGTATGCCTATCAGGCTGTACAGGTTATACAATGCCATCACATTCTCCTTTGATCTTTGCCTGCTCTCAAACTTCAAAAGCCGTCTTCAGCAAAAGACTGGAGCTGGTCTTGGATTGAATTTTTGAAAAAGGGGAAGAATAATGGGGGTTTTTGCCATGGAATTTATCCAGGAAACTGTCTTTATTGCCTGGGTTTTCAAGTGTGCAACATAGTAATTGCCTATGTCTGCAAGTTTGGATGGAAGACACTACCACCAAAATTCCTGCCTACTTCTCAAGTCCTTTAATTGCTACTTTTGATTCTCAGGCAAATTTTCTGTGCCATCAAAGAGTAGCCTTGATGATCACATAATTGCATTTGTCCTCTTGTCCAATGATGTCACTCATTGGACAACAACCACTGATGAAGCTCCAGATTGTTTGTATTTACATGTCAATAACTTGAAAGATGTTCTAGATTCTATTGGCTTGATCTTTTGTTTGTTGATGTCAATGGACAAATGGAATAGCCACAAGCTCTGGCATCACCAAGATCTTAAGATGTAAATAAATATCAAAAAAAGACATCTATGGAAGCAATGAGCACATATGTACCCAGTGCTCTTAGTCATATTCAAAGCTTATGATATCAAAAATAACACAAAACAAAAGCCGGCTTTATATTGTTGCAGTGTACATACACAAGTGTGCGTCAGTACAGCACCTGTACAAGCCTGTAATGTTTGCAAGAGTTCCTGCCTAAAGGGAAAACCGGCATCAAATGTGTTTTCAGGCCAACCTCAATTATCAATTGCCATAATTTATGTAGCAAATGTGATTTGATGAAAATGATTTATCTACCAAACTGTTACTACAAAAGTCATTATGAACTCAAATCAAGTATAATGATAACAAAATGAAAACATTACAAAGCAATCTAAAAACACACACATTATCAATTCAAATTTTCTAGACCAAAAAGATTGAAAAAACTTCAAATCAATCAAGAAACCAGTTCAGATCTTAAACCAACCAAACCAACCACCACTTCAAAACCTCATCTCAATTTAATTTAATTCAATTCAATTTGATTCTAATCCATTCAGATCTTCCACTTCTTTCTTCTTTCTTCTCTCAGGTGTATGAGGATCCACAACTTGAGAAATCATTCCTCTAGCCAAAGCCGGCATTTTTTCAGGTCCATTAATAAAACAATGCATCAACATACCTGAACCTAAACATCCTACTAAAACATCACCAAACGGTAAAGATTTCACCATTCCTGCTGATTTTAATGATGCCCATAATGAATAAAGAGCTTTAGGTGCACAATATAATGCTATGAAATCCAATCAATCAAAAATCAAAAATCAACTTGCAAGATTTTTAAGATCAGAGGTTTAAGAAAATGGTTGAGAATTTACCAAGTTCACCTCTTCTCTTCGGTTCTTCCCAAAATAAACAAATCCCAGTAAATGCACCTAATAATGAATACCATCTAGAACTTGCTAAAGTGATTTGAAATCGATCATAAACTTGAGTTGGTATACAAAAACAATTTTGAACGATTGAAACAAAACTTGAAAGGAATAAAGAACTATAAACGGTTTTTTTGAAAATCGAAAAGAAGAATTGGAATGGACTGATCCATATTTGATAAAGGTTTTGAAATGTTTGATGAAATGATGATTAGTTTGTTTGGTTTGAAAAAAAAACAAAGAGTAAGAAGGAGATGACTAACTTTTTCAATAGAACTTTAGATCTAAAGATCAAAGAAGGAACTAAATGAAGTACAGCATAAGTCGGGGACATAGTGATAACAGTCCGAATCAATTGATTAAGGTTATACCCTAAACAACTATCAAACTGAGGATGATTAAGGGAACAAGGAGCACTACGACGTTTTAACCGATCAGGATCTGAAATCCAAGCTTGAAGTTTCAATTCATTGGTCCATGTTCTAGGTTGAGCATCTTGAAGAAACAATCTACTATGTAAGCTTTTGATATCGGCTCTTGACGAAACTCGATGTTGAAGTAATTGTCGATTAAGTCTTACAAATCGTGGATTCATTTCTCCTACTCTACTTATCCAACTTACATACCATGCTGGTAGAGTTGATGGGTGTAAGAGAAACCCGTAGGCCATTTGAGCATTGGAGAGTGCGAATAGAAAAATATCACCATTTGGAAATGGAAATAAAGGATGATACATCAAAAGGGAATACAATCCACTATATAAGAAATGATGATCATGATCAGTCATCTTTCAATCAAACATCAAGCTTTAGATCACTCACCGACAAAACACATTAGGAGCAATCTCTCTACGATCTTCTTTGGTTTGAGCAAAGAGAGATAAACCAGATAATGCACCAGCAATAAATGGTTGCCAACCCGGAAACCACTGTGGCCTACGTCTAAGGAAAGCCGAAGAGATTGTCCATAGATAAGAGTATAACCCCAACCAAGTAGCAAGTCTAGCTGTATTAGAAGATTTCAGAATATCTAAAATGATCGATTTGAAAGTCTTAGAAAGGCTTTGATTTGATCGCATGAAGAAATGATCCGGTCAGTCAAATATTTGAATCTCATAGTTTTTGATCAGCGATTGGACTTACTTTCCTTTAGTACCTTTCACTCTTCCTTTTCCTTTGACTAAAGCTAATGCAATCAGAGCACTACTAATCACACCATGAACAGAAACAAAGACAACTAAAGTTAAAAACCAAAAACCAAGATGATAATAAGCAAATTGATCGAAGACCAAAGAAAAGGAATATCAAACAAGATCATTTTAAAAAAGAATCACTTACATAAACCTTTTCTAATGGCTATAGAAACGATCGTTTTCTTACGAGAAGAATCAGTAGGACCTTTAATAAAAGAAGTTCTATCACGAGGAAATAATTTTGAAATTGAATGAATTGTAGATTCAGATTTCGTTCTTCTCATTGAAGGAATTGAACTTGATGAATTGTTCATTTTGAATTAATTGATGAGAGCAAAATAAGATAAAGACTACTATTATTTAGGATAGGTTCACTACTCAGAGGTGAACTATGATATCATATGACACCAAACTTAAAATCGATCGTCATTCAAATCAAAATAAACTTATCAAACTCTCACCCTGTCACTCGGGGCCTCATATCATATGTACTACATACATATGGACTATCACAGCAGCCCGTACTGTGTATAGTGGGTAAAGCCGAGTCCGTGTTCCAAGCCCACCCCGCATAGAGGTTCAGGTCCGAAATTTTTGAGAAATTTTCCTATTTTTTTTTTTTTTTTTTGGTGGGCAAGTCAGGTTTATGGGTGGTGCTAAGGTGTAAAATTTTGTACTTTTTTACTCTTGTTCATCACAATACCCAACACGAGATATGCTGAGCACAAAGCTCAGCCTTCAGTACTTGAGTATCAGCCCGTAGTGCTTGGCTACCCCCTAGCATAGGCCTGAGCACCTAGTTATGTGCCTAGTAATAAGCTAAGTACCTAGCTGAGTACTTAAGTAGGTACTTAGCTAGGTACTTAAGGCCTAGGTCCGAATATCTGGGACCCCAAAAAAACAAAAACATATTTTTCAACTCCAGGACCATATCCACTTTATCCTTGTAATTACATCTAGGGTGTACACGTTCGAGATAGCTAAGAGATTCATGTGAATCTTCTTAGTTGTCTCTAGGTAGTCCCGACTATTACGTCCCGGACTACCAGTGCTCGGGTTTTACTTAAAACCCCCGAGTACTATTATCCAGTCATCGACTTTTGGAAAAGAGTACTAGGGAGAGGTGCCATTAAACTATTTACCGAGATATCGACGTACATTCCGATATCTCGATGTATTATAAGGATTCATCCGTATCCTAAAGCAAACCGTACCAGCCTTAAAGGCTGATGGAAACTTAGATTAGGATAGGAACCGTATCTTCATAGTATAGAATCCTTGTATTCTGCTAATATGAATTATACGTACTGATTCCTTATGATCATTGAAATGATGGCAACTCACTGGTTCTAAGAACACTCTAGAGGGTCAACAAGGCCATGATTCACGCATATAGGTCATGAATCAAGGCATAGAATGAAGTTTAATACCCCTAATCACAATTTGGTATATTCACCTCGATGGTATACCTTTCCTCTACGCTCTCTAACCTGCGTCTAGAGTGTGATTGTAAGGGTGGGTGGGATGGTTTTTAAAATGGATATAGATGAAATTAAGAAATTCAAGATATGAAATAGAAAAATTTTTGGGATAAAATTTATAATAGTCAAAATTAATTTCTTGATAAATTGGATGATTGGATGGAAGATAGAAAGTGGACAGGGAAGTTCACTTTCATCTTTCATCTCACCTTAATATTGTATAATCCATTTAGATACCCAATGACCGCTCCCACATGGACAGTCTATTTTGACTGGGTCAGTTATCTTTCATTTTATGAAAGATGCATTGTTGTTCAGACCAGTTGGTAGCCGGAAAGGCTGGTCATTATCAATTTGTATCTCTCTGGGCAAGGTATTATTATTAAGTGGATTATCATGTAATACACATTTTAATGTATTACTTGAATTCGTGGACACAGTCCACCTCCGTCGTTCCTCCTTCGGAAATCTTACATCCACTTTATCCTTGTAATTACATCTAGGGTGTACACGTTCGAGATAGCTAAGAGATTCATGTGAATCTTCTTAGTTGTCTCTAGGTAGTCCCGACTATTACGTCCCGGACTACCAGTGCTTGGGTTTTACTTAAAACCCCCGAGTACTATTATCCAGTCATCGACTTTTGGAAAAGAGTACTAGGGAGAGGTGCCATTAAACTATTTACCGAGATATCGACGTACATTCCGATATCTCGATGTATTATAAGGATTCATCCGTATCCTAAAGCAAACCGTACCAGCCTTAAAGGCTGATGGAAACTTAGATTAGGATAGGAACCGTATCTTCATAGTATAGAATCCTTGTATTCTGCTAATATGAATTATACGTACTGATTCCTTATGATCATTGAAATGATGGCAACTCACTGGTTCTAAGAACACTCTAGAGGGTCAACAAGGCCATGATTCACGCATATAGGTCATGAATCAAGGCATAGAATGAAGTTTAATACCCCCTAACTCGGAGCTGAAAGCCTGAGCCTCTTAAACGAAACCCCGACCTTTCAGACCCGATTGTGTTCCCAAGCTCAAATTTTTATTCCTTCAGATATCTACTGTAATTTATGTCTACTCAATACAAATAAAAGATCCTTTGTATCTTGCAATTCTTTATCTGAATAAGGTTTTATATATAACCTCCAAGCATTAGACTTCCACCTGCCTATCTCGCAAATATCCTTCACGCAAATGCCTAAAGCGTACCTTAAGGATGCACCCCCCACTCTGAAAGAGTGTCCTGTGATGCCTTTGTAACCCCCCTCTTCCCAAATTCTTTGGCATGTCGACATAATCATTTGTTTTGACAAGGGAATTCTCACTGAATTCTCAACATAACTGAACAACACGTCCTTCTTATCTGATGCACTCGCGATCCTTCTTTTTAAAGCTGCCACCGGACATAGGACTTGGTTTTGACTCTTCAATTGTAGAATTTGTATCTCGCCCGGCTTTGCTGTTTTTGCATTCCTCAACGATATGAATCCTTCTTCTTTCCCATCTACAGTTTTAATCTCGACGTCTGAGACCAATATCAAACTGGAGGTGTCCTTCTTATCACTAGTTATTTCGCCAAGTCGCGCTAGACTCCAAAAAGTACACAAGACTGTGTCTAGGATTGCTAGTTCCTTCGGACCTTTCGCAATTAAGGATTCCATAAGACATAATAAGTGTTCTAGTCGAACGGCTTTCTTTTCATTTGTTTTCGGGATCGACACGTCTATTTTCTTCGATGCCACTAGCATCAACTTAATTGTAGCGTCATTGACCCGCGGGAAATCCTCCCTGTGATATAGGTGCCATGCCTTCAGTCCGAATAAGTATTTTTCTAAGGTCTGAGATAGCACATCTTCCTTTGAAGGTCCGCTGTTCGTCCTTCCGGCCCACACACAGAAACCGTAGATGTCATCTTCTGTTGCTGGTAAGTCGAAAGTTGTTGATGATTCGGATTTCCGGTATTTCAAGAACTTTCTCACCGCTCCGTTGTAACTCAACAAAGTATTCCACTTCCATCCATCAAGGATGTGTTGTTGTAAAGGATTGTAGTAAATATTATCGTCTCCTCTACTGACGAACTGCTTGATGGGTTTTAGTTCCTGCTCCGTCAATGGCATAGCTTATATGTATTGGTGACGGATGAGGGATGTCTATGAAGGTTTCTTTATCTGGGATAAGTTATCTTATGAGTAAAAAGGATAGAATTTTGTTCCGCGAGATAATGTGTGAAAATTAGAAATATATATATATTGTAAAGACTACTTGCATTTATCAAAACCGTACAAAACATGTAATGAAACAATTTATAAATTGAGTTAAGAAAATTGAACAAATTGAACCTTTCTCCCGAATTAAGATCGCTTGAAACTCTTTATGTTTCCCTCATCAAGTGACAGAAGGGGTTAGTCTTCTTCTGTCACTAATCCTGGAAATTGATGTTTCAGGGCTGGACAGGTACCGCTCGAAACATCTTGTGAAAAAACGTGAACCAGATCTAATGGGATTGAGGTCAAGACCCTGTCTGCCTCATCATTACCATGCAAGACCCCGCGGGATATCCCGTCTGCCTTGTTCTCCTTTGAGCATACCCTTTTGGCCACTAAGTCCATGTGGCATGAGATTAGTAGTTGTTGGATTTTTCTCCACTCGAGATTTACCTCCAAATCGTTCGATCTTCTGTTTGCTATTGCGTTCTGGCTTGTTGTGTTGTCAGTCCAGACAATTACTGACTTCCCATCGTAATTGCTCCGTGATATAATGTGCCATAGACCAATCCTGATAGCTACAGTTTCTAACCACGCTATCCCGCGTTTAGAAGACCCTGAATCTTGCCAACCGTCTTTCAATTTTAGTTGAAACCATTCTTTCCCAATCAGGACGCCTATTCCAAAGCTTGTCGAAGCGTCGCCTAGCCAACCAATATCTATTGGGTCGCTAAATCTTATCAACCGTGTATGTTCGAAATTAGAAAGCATGAGGCCCCAATGGAGTAAATCCATCCTTGCATCTTGAGGGAGAAGTTGCGTCGCATGTTTATAGAACCAACTCTTTTTCCATCTATAAAGAGCAGTCAAGTAGCATTTTAATTGTGGAAGAATTAATGTTACATGGACCAGGCGACCAATGAGAATCTCTACCTCATTATAAGAGAATTTCTTGTCAGGTGTGAGAGCATGCAAGATTTGTGCTTTTCTTTCATTTAATTTCGATTCTGGTAGACGGACCGTCTTAGTCCTACCATTCCAGATGAACCCAATGAATTTCTGTTCGTCGTTGAAATTTGACATCTTCTCGGCGTTCGTAATGACTCCTAAATCAAGACTTCTTGTCACGACATCCTTCATATCTAAAGTTGAATTATGGGTTTTTATAAATAAAGCGTCATCAACCCATCTAAAAATATTTACCACATCAAACTCATGAATCATGATTTCCTTCCATGCATCTGCGGCCTTGCCAAAAGAGCCGCAACCCGCTACACCACCAAATCCAATCCTGGTATCCCACCAGATCTTCCCATCAGCATCCATTATCATCGTGTAGGGTTGTTGGGATGTCTTTGTCGGGATTTGGCGATATGCCTTCTCCCAGTCAAAAATGGCTAAGAGAAGAGGTTCTTCAGAGTTGCGGAAAAAGGAGGACACCACCGCGAAATCATCCCACGTGGTTTTAAAGTCTTCGGCGTTGACGAAAGAATTCACGGAAGGGATATCTGGGTCATTTCGTGGAAAGGATAGGTCGTTGATGGGCCTAACTGATCCATCTCCATTCACGACCGCGCCTAAAGGGTTTGTCCTAAAAAATCCGACTCTTCTATAAACTTCTTCATGAGTGAAAGGTCCAAAGATTCTTCCTGCCTTTTTCTCTTTGTCCATAGTTGATTTTATCTTATCTTTCGCTAACTCTGAAGAAGTATGATTCGACGGCGTGTACCACTTACAGTCGATTAGGAAATGGTGGGGAATACCTTGATCGAAACCTTCCCTGAAGCCTACCAAAATATCTTTATACTTTTCCAACAGCTCAGCGTTTCTTAGCGCTGATTCCCACATGGGAATGTTCATTTCACATGACACCTCTCCAGGCCACACAGTATCATCTTCCGTGGGGGATATCATTTCCGTAGATGAAGGTGACGTGAGACTTGGTGTAAGGATAATTACTAGTAGTCATCATGGGTTTACATAGGGCATATTACCTTGTATAGTCTAGTCATCTAGCTCCACGTCGGGTTCTCCTTTTCCTCACGAACCCGGACTGGAGCTAGGTAAGATTGACTCATAGTTCTTTCATTTCTTTCTAGTTTGTTGTTGTTGTGGATGTTCTGACTGTTGTGCTTTTCCTCACGAACCCGGACTGGAGCTAGCTAGTGAAATTGATAACCATACGGAGTTCTAGTTAGTTTTCAGTGGTTATTAACCACCGTGAGAACCCTGTCGTGCCCCTTAGTGAAGGTTCTACATTGAGAACCTTACACTTTTTTTAACTATTACTCCTCCTCCCTATTCTTGAAAATCCTTCTGTTTGACACTTTGACAACCCGACAATTCAACAATCGACAAGCCTGAACCTTATGCCCTTCAATTTACCCGAAAACTTTTGCATCAATCCTGACAACCTTCTACGTCGAAGAAAGTATATCGAACTTGTTGAATCCCCTCCTGCTCCACCTCCTCCTCGTTATAATTGGAAACCAGAAGAACTCGACGTCGTCACACCAGACAGAACCATCAAGACTATCATTCCCTCGTCGTCACACACCTTGTCAGAAAACGAAACAACAGTCACACCCGACGTCAAAATAGTCCGGGAATTTTTTAATACGGACTTGTCTGCCACTCCCCTAGTGCCCGGTAGTTTCACCTACTCCCCGATGCCGGATTCGCAAGGCGGTTCATCGAGTGAGGCGACGGTAAAAGGCAAGGAGGGCGAGCCACGACCTTCGAAGGATGAGATCATTGAGGCGCTTCATGAAAGAATGAGACAGTTGGAGAAAGAAAACACGAATTACGGAGCACAAGCAAAGGCCGCATTGGCCGATCGTCGTCGAATCGAAGCGCTGGAAGCAACCTTATCTCAGATCGTGAACACCAGGTCACCAGTAACTGGCGATAGTGGAGGATCCAGCAACCCTTTTATCGCTCATCGTTTGGGATACAACGCCCATACGCCGCCTCCTACGGGCCCGCAAGCAGGAATGTTTGCGAACAATCAAAACCATCCGGCGGTTGAAATACCTGCTTCACATGCTAAACCACGACCCCCACCCCTTTCACAAACGCATCTACCGGCACCTGCAACTCCTTTTGAAGAAGCAAGGCGTTCTTCAGAAGCCAGACGGGTCCCAATGCAAGAACAGATTGAATCCACGACTCAGGGACTGTCCGAAGTGGAATTGAATCAACCCGGTCATCTCTCGACTCCGGAACACGTTGAAGCCAAGTCGGACGACAAGGTGAAAACTACGATGGCTAGTGACATCAAGATTTCCGAGGTCCCAAAATTCATAGGACCTACGGAAAGTCCATCAGCATTATTCAACTGGAGACGACTAATTGAGCAATACTTCACCCTAAGAAACCTCACGGACGACAGTCAACGCTTGATCATCTTAGGATCAGTACTGATTGAACCAAGAGCGGGGTCCTGGTTTGTAAACTCGCTAGCGGACTTGAAAGAATTGTCGTGGAACGAGGTCATCAATGAATTAGCGATTGAGACCTTACCAACTGGTTGGCAGGCAGAAACGGAGAAATCAATCCGACAATTGAAAATGGGGGCAAACGAGGAATTCAAGACTTATGTAGGACGTGCGCGTGATTTGTATAATATTGTACAAGTACAAACGTCACTTACACCTCGTAATTTGGCTGAATACGTGGTCTGGGGGGCGCCTGACGTTTTTCAACGTTGGGTCAAAGATCGTGCTCTGCTTGAAGTACCGACATTCAAGTTCTTACCATTCATATCGGCAGCAAGCAATATCTGGGATCTCCTCGTAGCCAGCAATCTCGTTTCAAAGGGCCGAATACGTCAAAACGTCACTGAAGACATTCAACGCCCTCCGATTCGTCCTACGTACACATCAAACGCCCCAGTCACTGACACGAGAACACCAGAGCAGCGCGCCGACGCAGCTTGGCGTTACCACTCGTATATGAGACAAATTGGGTTGTGTGGCTATTGTCGTACTAAATGCGGTAATACCCAATGTCGGGGTCCGGCGAAGGGACCCTTTGTGGCGGTGCCGGAATCTTTCAACCCTGGACCGCGTCCACGACCTCGTCAAGAAGCTGCAATAAACCCGTGGGTTCGCCCGAACACCAATACGCCGATGAAACCAACTGGCGCGCCAGGAGCACCAACGGTTAAACCTGCAGGTCGACCGTCACCAACACCCGCCTTAGTCGCCAGCATTCAGAACCAAGACAACGCATCTAACCATCCCGACCTCTTCCGTCAAGAAATCGCTCGCTATGAAGAAGCTGATCGAATTCTAGTTGCACACTTAGCTCAGGACGAAGAAGAAAGGTGCGACAATTTCCCTTCTCAACGGACCAAATCAATTATCCTAAAGATGAAAATTAACGGTCTGATCGTTCGCGCTTTGATTGATTCGGCGGCAGAAACAAATCTAATGTCGGACCGTCTGAACAAGAAGGCGCGGATTCCAAGACGGCCACTCGTGGCTCCAATTGAGGCGCGTCTAGCGATTGATGGGGGTGACGGTAAAGCATTCTTCTTCAAAGAATTCTGTTTTGCAAACGTTGCAGCTCATGATCCGACACTTCGTTTCGGTTCCACGTTTTTCAAGCTGGCGCCGTTGGGGGATAAGTTTGATGTTATACTGGGTACCCCCTTCCTTCAAAAATTCCATCTCGATGTTTCCCTTCACGACCGGACTGTCACGCATGTACCATCAAAAACTATCCTGAAAGAAGAGAATGCAATGGAAACACTCAGTGACAAGGACAGCCGTGCTTTAATAGCCTGTGTCATTGACAATTTGAAGCACGTAAAAGAATCAAGAGAGTTGTCAAACAGAGAGGAAAAAGTGCTTGAAGAATTTTCTGATCTTTTCCCGGATGAGTTGCCTGCAGTAGAAAATGAAGAAGAAGAGGACTTCATTGCGCCTGAAGGGCAAAATGAATCGTCCAGAGTTCGTCATAAAATTGTGCTGACTAATCCTGACGTGGTCATTAATGAAAAGCAATACGCCTACCCAGCTAAATATTTATCAGCGTGGAAAAAGCTCATCAACCAGCACCTTGCAGCAGGAAGAATCAGACGATCAACGAGTCAATATGCATCACCGTCGATGATCATACCAAAGAAGGATCCTGCCGCACTTCCACGATGGGTCTGCGACTACCGAACCTTGAACAAACACACAGTCAAAGACAGGGCGCCGCTACCAAATGTGGATGAAGCAGTACGATTGGTAGGGACTGGCAAAGTATTTTCTATCATAGATCAAACCAATTCCTTCTTTCAAACTAAGATGCGGGAGGAAGACATTCCACTGACTGCTGTTAAGACACCTTTTGGGTTATACGAATGGACAGTGATGCCGATGGGACTTACAAATGGCCCGGCAACACATCAAGGTCGAGTTGAGGAGGCTCTGGGAGATTTGATTGGCACAGTTTGTGTAGTTTACATCGACGACATAGTGGTTTTTTCAGATTCTTTAGAAGAACACGAGGAACATGTCCGTCAAGTTCTGGAGCGTTTACGATTAGCAAAACTCTACTGCTCACCGTCAAAAAGCAAGTTGTTTCGAAGGAAAATCAACTTCCTGGGACACGAAATCAGCGCCGAAGGGATATGCCCCGACGAAGCCAAAGTGGAAAAAATTACTAACTGGAAGACTCCGTCCTCACAAAAACAACTTCTACGATTCCTCGGTACGGTTCAATTCTTGAAAAAATTTGTCGATGGTTTATCTCACTATGTGGGAACTCTCTCTCCGTTGACAAGCACGAAACGAACAAATGAGACCTTTAGATGGGGAAAGGCGGAAGATGACGCTTTTGAAAACATAAAGCGCATCATGACCACTCTCCCTGTCTTGAGAACACTCGACTACGATTCAGAAGAACCGATCTGGCTATTCACCGATGCTAGCGGTCACGGTCTTGGAGCGGCACTGTTCCAAGGCGCGGAATGGGATACATCCTCACCGATTGCGTACGAAAGTCGGACAAAGACACCTGCCGAACGCAATTACCCAGTGCACGAACAGGAGTTGTTGGCAGTTGTGAATGCTCTCCAAAAGTGGAGACTACTTCTCCTAGGCCTCAAGATTAACATTATGACCGACCACCACTCACTTACCCACCTTCTGACGCAAAGAAACCTGAGCCGTCGTCAAGCGAGGTGGCTAGAGACCTTGAGCCAATTCGACCTCAATTTTAAATACTTGAAAGGCGAAGACAACACCATCGCCGACGCCTTATCAAGGGTCGAAGAAGTAGCGTCGTGTGAAGTTACTAGCAGTCTAGATGAAGAAACCAAAGCCACCATTGTCAAGGGCTATGGACTCGATACGTTTTGCTCACGATTGGCATCAACCCTTCCACTCAGACAAGGAACGGAGTTACGAGATGGATTGATGTTCATCGACAATCGACTGGTGATACCCAACGCCAAGGACTTACGACGCCAACTCATCCAGCAGACTCATGACGCACTAGGTCATCTAGGTACCTTGAAGACATTAACTCAACTACGAAGCGAATTCTTCTGGCCAGATCTATCAGGAGACGTCAAGAAATTCGTGGCAAAATGTGACAAATGCCAACGGACCAAAAGTAGAACAACACTTCCGTCAGGTAGATTGCAATCAACAGATATCCCCTCAAAGCCTATGGAAGACATCGCCTTGGATTTTATCGGGCCCTTCCCAAAAATCCGTGGCTACGACATGATCCTCTCAATTACATGTCGTTTGACTGGTTTTGTCCGTGCGATTCCAACTTGCCAAACAGACAGCGCAGAGAAAACGGCTCAACGTGTGTTTGGATCTTGGCTCTCGATCTTTGGAGCACCTCGTAGTATGATTGGCGACAGGGATAAAATTTGGACCTCGCACTTCTGGCAGGAACTAAACCGGCTTTTACAGATCAAAGTCAATCTTACGACAGCTTACCACCCTCAAAGTGATGGCCGAAGTGAAAAATCGAACAAAACAATAGTCCAGATCCTACGACAATTAGTTGCAAGTCGTCACGGTGGGTGGTTTGAAAGCTTACCAGCTGTGGAATTCGCCGTCAACTCGGCCGTCAATGTAGCTACCGGAATCTCGCCATTTGAGTTTGTTTATGGTCGAAAGCCAAAACTCTTCGCATCGTCAATCTTGGACAGTCCTATCCCCGAAGTCAATACCTGGTTATCTAAGCGTCAGTCAATGTGGGCGGAATACAGGGATAAATTGTGGACGAGTAGGATCGAACAAGCTGTACATTACAATAACCGGAGAAGACCGGGTGAGCATTTGATCGAAGGTGACTGGGTGCTGGTGGACAGCAAAGACAGGCAACAGGTTGTGGGTGGGCCAGGCCGACCAACCAGTAAGCTTCGTCCTCGGTACGATGGCCCTTACAAGGTCATTCGATGCCTCAACGACGGCCGCAATTTCGAGCTCAAATTGGACACCGACGATAATACCCATCCAGTCTTTCACATTTCAAAATTAAAGAAGTATCGGCAAGATGAAGAACAAAAGGAAGAAGGAGAGGTTTTGCGAGAAACAGGAACACAAAAGTAAGTTCCTCCCACTTAGTATGCACCGCCGAAGGCTACTACATCTCCATCCTCCTCTTTCATATCAAAAAACCGAAGTATAAAACAAGACCTTGGCCACTTTGTGAGCACCGTACAAATCTGTTTCAATTGCAGTTATCACGGAGGCCGAATTATGTATTATCAACAACCAGCAAGTACGACACATCAAGACCCACTCAAGATGATATTGATTAGATTTATGTTATGGTTTCATCCAATCAAGTTCCTTTTTTTTCTTTCTTTCTCTCTCTTCCTTTCAAATTTTCTCACTTTTATTTCCTTTTAATTGTCTTTTGTTCTTTCAATTAGAGGCTATCAGCTGTTTTTTTTTCAGGGGCGAGTCATGCCATTCATTTCTTTCAAAAGTTTTCTCTCTAAAATCAGGGTTTCTTGGGCGGAATTTTTCTTTTTTTTCATAATTAGTTCATTTCTTTTTTAGGAGGGGAGGGATGTAAGGATAATTACTAGTAGTCATCATGGGTTTACATAGGGCATATTACCTTGTATAGTCTAGTCATCTAGCTCCACGTCGGGTTCTCCTTTTCCTCACGAACCCGGACTGGAGCTAGGTAAGATTGACTCATAGTTCTTTCATTTCTTTCTAGTTTGTTGTTGTTGTGGATGTTCTGACTGTTGTGCTTTTCCTCACGAACCCGGACTGGAGCTAGCTAGTGAAATTGATAACCATACGGAGTTCTAGTTAGTTTTCAGTGGTTATTAACCACCGTGAGAACCCTGTCGTGCCCCTTAGTGAAGGTTCTACATTGAGAACCTTACACTTGGGTCTGTGGATCTAATTATAAAACAGAGCGCACATTTGATTAATTGCAAATATTATAACAGAGTAAATCTCCGAAGGATACATCATAATAAATGTTATCTTTCTGAAAGATCTTCCTGAAGAAAGGATATACATAAAGAAGACTATTGGACAGGAGAATGGTGTATCAAGCAATCATTTGATTGGATAACCTACATGTCAGGTTTCCCTCCATTTTTGCCTTTAGCATCTGAATTCTTTTTATAATTCGGTATATAATTTCTTCCTTTATAATTACCATATGGGCCTGTGGCTTTGAAAGATCTATCTTTCCTATCAAAGGAGTTTCTTGAAGCTCCTGAATTTGATCTCGAGTGTGATGAATAAGATATATTGTTTGAGTTATCCGCGATTAAATCAGAATACGGATTTCTTCCATATTTTTCACCACCTCTCATGTAAGGGTTGTCTTGAGAGTTTAAGTCATCTTGAGCTCTAGCGTTGTAGAAGATTTCGTTGACCAAACCTACTGGTTCTAAAGATGGATTTGGAACCTTTTGATCCGGGTTTCTAACGGCGAAAACGGATTTTCTGATGGTTAAATCATACTTGAAGGCAATAACCCACGAGCGCTGCTCCTTAAATATTCTTATAACATTTTTCTTGTGGGCTTCCATCGCGTCTGCGAAGCCAGGAAATTTGTAATCATCCCTCAGCATTGAAATAAAATTATCCATATTTTCCCCCCACTCAAACCTTGACTGCGTCCACTCTCCTGGGAAAGGGTGGCCTTTATATTTCTCGACATCTTTATCCACGTTCTTATATTCGATGTGATTGTCACTTGCTGACTGCTGCCAAGCTCTATTGAATATCGTCAATGGGAGTTGACCTTGGAGGGACTGCATGTTCCTATGGAAAAAGAGTGGAAGAGATTGTGCTTTTGCATCTGGAGTAATGCTAAAGTCGAATGACAGGCCTCCCTCCGAAAAAGTCGACTCCTGCAGCTTAAAGGATTTGGTGAAGCTGTACGTTTTGTTGATGAGAGGTGTTACGTCTTCATTTATCGCAGGTAAGTCTCGAGATTTCTTTCCTGCATCTTGGTTTTTCTTTAGATTGATCTTGTTCAACAATTCCACTGCTTTCTCAAAGGAAGAGTCATCTAATTCAAACATGTTGCAAAACTCGGCTTCTAAGGTCTTTTTGGCGCTGTCGTTGTTTGCAGCTGCTTTCTCCTTCGACTGAGTATTTGGCGCTTGGTCTTGTTCTCTGGAGTCAGTGTTTTGACTCTCTCCCGTTCTGTCGTTGGATGGGTTTTGAGAAGCATTCTTTTTCCCTTCTACAGTGGGATTGGTAAGGGAATATGCGCGTTAGCTAGAAGCTTTTTCCATTTGACTATGTGAATAACGAAACACAAGTCTTATTTTATGGATAGCGCAGGAGGCAAAACGTTGCTCACCTTTTCCTCTGTTGAGGTAATTTGAGATTAACATCTGCTTATTATATCTCCCGAAGGCTCCGCTTGATTCTTTTCTTGAAATCTGGTTTTCACCTGGTACTTGAGTGCTGACGTTTCCTTCAGGAGCGGAAGGAGTTATTGCGCTTAGAGCCGCCGTCATATCTGATAATAAGTTTGATGACATTCTCAATAAGAATATTAATTTGTGAAATAAGTTATTTTGAATTTTAAAATGGATATAGATGAAATTAAGAAATTCAAGATATGAAATAGAAAAATTTTTGGGATAAAATTTATAATAGTCAAAATTAATTTCTTGATAAATTGGATGATTGGATGGAAGATAGAAAGTGGACAGGGAAGTTCACTTTCATCTTTCATCTCACCTTAATATTGTATAATCCACTTAGATACCCAATGACCGCTCCCACATGGACAGTCTATTTTGACTGGGTCAGTTATCTTTCATTTTATGAAAGATGCATTGTTGTTCAGACCAGTTGGTAGCCGGAAAGGCTGGTCATTATCAATTTGTATCTCTCTGGGCAAGGTATTATTATTAAGTGGATTATCATGTAATACACATTTTAATGTATTACTTGAATTCGTGGACACAGTCCACCTCCGTCGTTCCTCCTTCGGAAATCTTACATTCCCAGATGTGTCTGAATATCATCTTTTCACTGGTCTGGGTGCCAGTCCCCAACATTCAAATGGAGTGCCCCGTCTTTGACCCGAAAGGTGAAATTTCGATTTTGCGGGGCAGGTTGGAACACGGACTCGGCTTTACCCACTATACACTTCAAATCAAACTTGAAAATGCCTCGACCCAACTTTCAAAAGTCATTGCTCTCTTTATCTCAGATCATCAAAGGTAACAACAAAACCTGATCCATTTTTATTCAATTTTCAAAAAAGAACCACCTCTTTAAGGGCCCACATTAACTTCTTAATTGCTCTTGATTGATTACTATATTTATCAATAAAGCAAACTCTAAGTGTACAAATCAAATCTTCAAAAATTAAAATCCTTAATAATGCATTCATACAAAATCAAATTACATTATATATATATAAACCCAAATCAGTTTTTTCTACTCTAATCAAAAATGAAAAGTTAAATCAAAATCAAGATTAAATTTTTCTTCTTCTTCCAAACGAAAAAAAAACTTTCTTTAAAAACCCACAAATGAAATCATTTTAAAGATTCATTCATCATAAATTCCATTCCCATCAATTCACCTTCTCTCGCTTTCTTCCAAATCAAATAATTTAACTTAAATTGATCTTCAAGTTCATCATCATCATCACCTTTTGGCATAAGATCAAGTATCAAATCTTGTTTTAAAAATCCATTCCAAACCTCTTTCTCTTTTAAAATCAAATCCTTTTGATCTGTTTTGTTAAAAAAATACATTTTAAATCCTTCATGATCTTTCAATACTTTCTTCAATCTTTCTTCTTTTTCAATTAACCTTTTAAATTTCATCAAAATCGGGATCACTTTTTCTTCCGTTTTTAAAACTCTATAATCTAAACTGATCTTTAAAATTTCAATCACTTTCGCTTTGATTAAACTTGATGAATGATTTAAAAAGGGTAAGATTTGTGAAACGATTTGTAAGGTCACTCTTTCATATAATCCAATCGGTTTTTCTCGTTCTCCTTCTTCTACTTCTTCTACTACTTTATCTTTGATCGTTTCTTCTCTTTGAAATGGAACACCAGGATTGATCTCAACCTTATCTTCTACATCTTCAAACCGATTCAAAACTTTCTCACGTAAACAATACCATTCTTTAAACCTATCCAATTCTTCTTTTTCATTTCTTTCTTCTTCTTCATTTTCTTCATCATCACATCTTCTAAACCTAACCAATTCTTCAAACCGTTTTTTTTTCTTTTCCAACTTAACAAACCATCCAAACTCATTCTCTTCACCTTCACCTTCACCTTCACCCTCTTCCTCTACTCTCTCCTTTTCCTTTTCTAATCTTTCATTCTCCTGATCATCCTCCAAAACAACTTCTCCCACTAACCGGATCACTCTCAAATAGCCATCTAAAACCCCATCCAGGTAACCTTCATCTTGATGAAAATCTCTCACTCCCTCTCCCATCTCATTCACTAAACTTTCGCCTACGATCCCAAAGGATTCTTTCACTCCTACAATCTCAATCAAACTTGCCATCACATTTGAAGCCTTTAAATCTGGGGTTCGTTGATTAAATGAGATCCGATTCGAGATCGAATCCACTATATAATCCAAATGATCGGTAATCATATTCTCTACACTTCCATAACTGGTTTCGTATGCGAATTGATTCAAAGTGTGTCGTACTTGGGTTGAATGAAATGGATGATCTGTGTACCTTAAAATTGGGTATAGTAGAATCGAAAGTGATGGTTGAAAAGATGTACTTAGTTTGGTTGAGATTGATGATAAAAGATGAAGTAATAATGAAATTCTCAACACTCGATCACTTTCTTGATCTTGATCTTCATTTGATGAAATTGTAGGTCTGAGTTTATCCAATTGAGGTAATGGGTTAAGTCCTTTTGTATGCCTAACCACCATATGATCTTCTTCTTCTGCTGCTTTGGTTAACTCTTGATTCATACTTTTAAACTTTTTTTGATCTTGATCTTCTTGTTCAAATTCATCAATCAATTTACCCAAACTTTTTTTAAAAAACGTTTCAATTCGTTTGTGATTCTTCTTTCGATTGATCATCAAAAGTTGACTACCAATTAATAAATCATTTAAAATCCAAATCGAATTAAAACTTTGATTAGATGAAACTTGATGATCTTCAATTAAGATCAAATTTAAAAAATATTCATAAATCAAAATCTCGATTTGATCATTTTCCATCAAACTTAAAACTTTTCCAACACTTTGAATTAAATCTTGAATGGATTTCATCACATTTAAATTTAAAAGATGTTTAAAAACAATAGGTTGAATTAAATTAGATGGATTATAGTTCATCAAAGGAGAAATGATTAATTTGATCGAGTTTAAAAGCTTTTGAAAGGTTTGAATTAATTCAAAATCTTCTAAAACTTCATCAAGAAACCAATGATTAAACTTTAAATCTTTTTTTAAAATGATGGATAAAACCTCTAAGGCATTCATGATAGCTTCTGAATGATAAATCAAGACATCATCCTCATCCTTGACTTTGTAAATCAAAAGTTTAGCTAAAGCTTTAAACTCTTTCTTAATCAAATCAATAGCCGATTTCCCAAACTCGATCAAATGTGACTCAATCAGGTTTATATCCAAAGGTGTTTGATCAGTTTGATTTAAAATGATGGGTATTGAAAGAGTTTTGATGATAGTTGAAGATTCAAGCTTCAATAGATTAGGAAGTCTTTGTAAAAGACGTGTAGCTAAGATCGTCCAAGATTGACGAACTTGATGATTTGAATGATGATTTAATGAGTTAGAAAGTAGATCAAGTAAATGAACTAAATTCTTAATGGTGATTTGTAACCATTGAAGATCACGTTTGATCAACACTTCTTTGGATTGGACTTCTTGAACTTTTAATACTTGAATTGAAGAGAGTTTCGAACATCGAAGAGGGTTTTGATTTTCTTTTGATGAGTTGATTGAATGAATAAGTAAATGAATATCATCTAGACTTTCATCTAAACAGAATAAAATCATCCATTGAAGTAATTCGATGGATTTGATGAGTACTTTAGATGATTTTGAAGCATTAGATAAACTGATGATCAATTTAACTAGATTAGAAACAGATTTAGGTAAAAGAGTAGTGATCAATCTGATTCCATCATCTTGATGAGTGATTTGAGAAGTGGAAAGTTTAAGTAAAGATGAGTGAATTAATCGAATTGATCGAAGTGAGATGGATGAATCTTTTGAAGTGAATAAGTTGGTGATCAGATTTAAGATAGATTTGAAAATAGGTTTTATGAATTGGATATTTAATTGAATTTCTTGATTCAGAATGATTTCAATAGTTTCAATAATGATTAAATGTAGATTTAAATGATCATTAGAACCTAAGATGATCAAAAGAGAGTCGAGTAGATGAGATTCTTGTTCGATTAATGCGATTGATTTGTTGACGTTAGATTTCGATAAGAGAGATTGAATGATTTTGAATGATAATTCTAAAGATGAATCTGGAATTGAATGAATTGAAGTTGAGAATGATAATAAATGTTGAATTGGATAAATGGTATAATGAATTAAAGTCGAATTGAATGGATGAGTTGAATGGATGGTTAAGATTTGATATAAATTTAATAAAGATTGATATAGATGTTCTTGTGATGGTTTGGTTTGTTGATTGTTTTGAAGTTTTAAAATTTCTTTAAAGATTGAGATTGTGTTGGGTTTAATCTGTTTTTTATAAACAAAGAATAAAATAAGTTATCATCAGTTTCTTTATATATCATCACTTTCTTTATTATTTTTTTGGTTTTTTTCTTGGAATTGACCTTTTGAAATAATTTTTGATTTTTGATTTGATGCTCATCTGCTTTTGTTATTTGATCTTTCATTCTTTTATTGACATATTCTTTGATTTAAGTTGAATTGATGTTATTTTACTTTCTGTTTCTGTTTTTGTGACTTACCGGAGGAGGCACGACGTAGGTGGGTGAAGTCCACGTTTACGCGTAATGCAGCTCTCGAAAATGCATTTCCGTAAAAGTTATACCGCCGAAAGGCCGTTTGTCTGGGACTGACAGATATGAACTATGCCTGGACCAGCGATGAGTGAATAAGCTGGGCCTTTTCTAAACCAGCCAAAGATGCCGTGCCAGCCTGGTTGATTATAAGATGGCGGTGAGTATGGTGACAAATTAAACCAGAGAAACCGTTGTATAACTTTTACTTAAGAAAAGGGATGGAGGATGGAGAAAGAGACCCTCTCCACATCCTCCCACCTTTTTCTTATCACATCACTAATTATCATTACGCGGAAATTATCCTATTATATATTTGATCCAAAGTTACTAAGATCAATCATCAAGAAATCTTTTCTTTTCATCTACTCCTTGCGGATCCCCCATTTTATCTTATCTACCTCAAAGAAAAGAAAGAATTTCTCAAATGGATATTCTCGCAGACGCTGCTGCGGCTCTCCAGTCTTTAACTCCGGCTAATGGAGCAGTGCCGAGTCAAGGGGCAAGTGTGGATAGCAACCCTTCCAGTGGAAGAGAGGCGAACGGAGCAGGCTCCAGTTCAGTGAACACCAGCCTCGGCCAAGTAGAGGCCTCAGCCCAGCAGGATTTAGTGATGAAGTACCTTAACCGGGGTAAAGGTGACATAGAAATCAATTATATTCGAGTAAAGAATAAAAGTTGGGGCTGACGATTTCATCGTGCTTACGCTACAGGCAGTTCCCCTGGCGAAAGCCCATTGCCTCCGGCAGGAGGCTCGATACAAGGGATTCGTAGTAAGATTTACCAATTTTGGAATTATTAGGGCATGTTTGCTCAAAAGAAATCCCATTTCTCTGTTTAGGCGCTTCGGTAAACAAGCACATAGACCCGAGTTTAGCGGGGGCATTAGTAACGAATAAAGTAGTAGAATCCCTGAAGGCGGTAACAGTATCGACCCCGAAGGATGATCGCCAGAAAGGGGCCAATGGCCATCAAGGCATCCTAGAAGAGGCAAGAAGGTACTGTCAGTTAAACAGAGTCGATCAAGCCGCGAGCCTTCTTACTCGCTATGCGAAGTCCATCAAGGCCAGGCGCGAAGGATCATCTGAAGAAGTGATTGACTTAACAAGTAACAACCAAGAGTCAAATGATGATGCAGTTAACCCAGCGCCAGTCGCAAGCACGGGTACCTTTACCCAGGGGGGAATCCAGTTCGATTTCAGTAAAGCACCCAATTCGAATCACCTCGGGCTACCAGCTTTCTTCCACAAAGCGATGACAGACTTACAAGGGACGCTACCACTCACAATCTTCAATAAGTCCTGGCAGCAAGCTGCAAGTGACAACCACGTCGACTACAAAAAGAAGGATCAGGACTCACATACTTATAGAGGGTACCCGTACGCCAGTGAGTGGTCGCAGTCAAAATCAGACTGGGTGGACAACATGGAGGAATTTATCGCTGCGCTTTCTGCGTACGGATTCCCAGATTTAGCCGGATCCTTTGAAGTACATAGGAGAAAAGTAAATTTGATCGCAAAAGAAAGGGGGTCATGGGTGGTAGCCTTTACTTACGACCTAAGAATCAGGAAGGCGACCTTCGCCTTCAGAAACCCCGGAGTCGCCGTTCCTAACCCAGCAATCGAACCTTTGGGGCTGGTGGACGAGATTTACCACAAGGTACAATCAAATTTGGACTTATTCTTCAAAGATAATCCGTACAGAAGAGGAGGTGAGAAGGAAGGGAAAAGCCCATACTCAGACTTACCGTCGGGGGCCGTGTCGAATTTCCAAACACAGAACAGATCAGGCGCCCAGAGATTCCAGTACAATAGACCTTTTTTCAGGAATAACGGCCACCAAGGGAGGAATTTCGACGCAGGGTTCAGAGGGAAACCTTATATGAATAATAACAATAAGGAGAAGGCGAGAGGAGGAGACAAGAAAGAGTAGGTGTCACGTACCTTGCCTTGTTTTTCTGTCTATGGATTGAATTGTTTTTAGCAACACGCTCCTTTATGAATTGAGAGCTCTGGAATCTCTCTGAACTCTTTGCAATATGATCCATGCTCATGCACCTTCTTAATTTTTTCGTCCCTTTGTCTGTGTCGAAAGTCGCACCTTGGCCGTGAGTGATGGTATTCCTGAGTCAAAAGAAGATCCGCCACGAGAAGGGGTAAGAAAAAATGATACGGAAAGACTCGATGATTCGCCGACAGTACTGATAGAGCAATCAGATATGGTAGGGCTAGAAAAACGACCAGATCTTGGGATTTACTCCGGCTTAGGAAGGGCGAGCGGAGGGAGTAAACCGTGCAGAATCCTAGATGAGCAATTGTGGCCAACAACGGTGTCATGCGAGATGAATGTGGATGAGTGGCGCTCAGCACTAGCAAAGGCAGGCTTGCTGGACGAGTATAAGGATGTGCTAGTCGGATTCGAGGAGGGTTTTGACCAGGGTATCCCATGGCACAACCTAGGAAACTTTCATTGGTTCACACCACCTAATCACAACTCAGCAAGTTTAGCAGCGGAAAAAATTCGGGAGAACATGCTAAAAGAAAAGGCCCTGGGACGGATCTTCGGGCCTTTCACCCATGAGGAAGTATACTATCGCTGTGGGTTTTTTAGAACCAATCCTCTGGGGGCCGTGGTCAATGGTGACGGATCGATTAGGCCGATAAATGACTTATCTTTCCCAAGAGGGAACCCGGACATACCGTCAGTAAATTCCTTCGTATCCAAAGACGATTTCCAAACAACGTGGGATGACTTCAACAAAGTCCAACGTTTCATAATCAAGGCGGAAAGTGAGCTGTCACTTGCAATCTTTGATTGGGAGAAAGCTTACCGGCAGATCCCGACGAGGATCGACCAGCAGCAATACATGATGATCTTAGATGAGGATGGTTTGATCTGGAGGGATACAAGGATTGGGTTTGGTGGTGTCGCGGGGTGTGGATCGTTTGGAAGGCCAGCTGATGGCTGGAGAGGTATTATGAAGGCGGAGTTCGAAGTAGTTGAGGTTTTTAGGTGGGTAGATGACGCCCTATTCATCAAGGAAGCCAAGACGATCCTATCGATGGATGAGGTGGTGAAGAGAAGTCGCGAGCTAGGAATCATGACGAACGAAGAGAAGTTTGCAGAGTTTGGTGTAGAACAAAAGTTTTTAGGGTTCATCTGGAATGGAGTGGAGAAGACGGTGAGATTGCCAGAGGAGAAGTTGAAGGAACGAGTGAAACAGGTGGAAGAAGCATTGAAACAGAAAGAACCTTTCTCTCTTAACGAAATTGAAGTATTGTGCGGAAGACTCAACCACGTGTCCTTGATGATACCTCAGATGAAATGCTACCTCTCATCTTTATACTTCATGAAGAGGAGCTGGTTCCACAAGCACGCCCGTCAACACTTGTCCTTTGATGCGAAGTTGGATCTGTTACATTGGAAGAACACATTGTCGACCTTTAAACACACCCGCCTAATACGATTTGAAGACCCAGTTGACATAGGCTGGATCGGTGACGCCTCAACGTCTTATGGGGTAGGAGTATTAATAGGAAAGAGTTGGTTTCAGCTGAAGCTGAAGGAGGGATGGCAGGATTCGGGTAGTAAGAAGAGGGGAATCGCCTGGTTAGAGACAGTGGCGGTGAGGATTGGTCTATGGCATATTGTAGGAAGAAAAGACTATTCCAGGAAAACGATAATTGTGTGGACAGACAACACCACGACGGAAAAGGCCATAAACAATAGGAGGTCAAGGGACTTTGAGGTCAATCTGGAATGGAAGAAGATCCAAGATATCTTGGTGAGTTGCGAGATAAATATGACTGCCAAAAGGGTGGTTTCAAAGTCCAATGTAGCGGACGGGATTTCGAGGGGTGAGGGAGATGCGTTCCATAAATTAAATGAATGCGACAGGGTCCGAACGAATATCCCTTTGGATTTACAGAAATGCTTCGAACAGAAGCCTTTAGACGCGAGGTATGCAGAATCGGATGATTTAAGCCTCCAATTCCCGGGTCTAACATGTACATAGTCTGTAACCAACCCCTTTTTTGTACCTATTGCGAAACTATAGGATTCAATGTAATTAATAATTTTTTGATTTGGCCTACCTACCAGCCAGAAAAAATTTTGAGAACTGAGATTTTCCTTCAAGAGCATAGAGCGCCGTACATCCATGATGGAAGAAGGCTCAAGTGGAGACCCGGTGTTCAACTCATTCTCTGGCATCGATCAACTGCTGTCAAACGGAAAATCAAGAACAGTCTTGACGGCAGACCAGGCACACATGCTAAATGGTTGGAAATGTAACACTTTGATGTCTTACAACGGAGGTGTGAAAAAATTTCTGAAGTTCATGGCGGCAAGGGGGACGGAATTCGAGCTACCAGCTACGAAAGAAGATATATACGAATTTTGCTGTTGGGCAGGGAGGACGAGCGAAGGGCCATCGAGAGAGGACGTGCAAGCATCGACTCTGGAGAAATACCTGCATGGTCTAAAAGCATGGCATTTATTGCACGACAAAGAATTCCCAGCACTAAAGGAGGAGAAGATTAAATTGATGATTACAGCTTCAAAGAAAATTGACCTGAAGATGCCAAGTCTAGAAGGAAAAAAGGCGGTGAAGATAAAACATTTGAGACAACTAGTGCTAGGTTTAGATTTCAGTAAACCAAAGGAGCTAGCAGTGTTGGATACCGCGCTGTGCGCATTCTGGAGTTTGGCGAGGCTCGGGGAGTTGACAGGAGACAAGCACGAAATCACAGAAGTAATTTTGAAGTCGGATGTGGAATTTGAAGTAGTTGACGGTGTGGAGGTGGTTAAAATAAACATTAGGGGGGCGAAGACGGCCAAGGTGGGAGAGATGCAATCATTGCAAATGAAGGCGTGGAACAACCCCATTTGCCCTGTAGCGGCAGTAAGGAGAAGATTAACCAGCAACACACCTACAGACGCGGCTCTATTCAGCTTCATGGATAATGATAAATACATGAAGGTGTCAAAACGGATGGTAATCGATCTATGCAAAAATGTTTGGTCAAAGGAGGGTGATTCAGGCTTGACCGGGCACTCTTTCAGAGTCGGGGGCGCGTCTTTAAGACACGCATTTGGAGTAGAAGTTGTGGATATTTGCAAAATAGGTAGATGGAAGTTGGAGGCATGGAGGAGATACATTAAGCCGTATTCTGAAGAAGATAAAGAAGAAACTATGAAGATTTTAGGGGAAATGGAGAAGTATAAAATGTGAAGATGCTAGGGATACTAGGGTTGTAAAGAGTGGGCGTTCGGTTTTCAAGACTCAGGCTTTACAACTTGAGAGTAGGGTAATGAAAACCTCGTCCACAATTAAAAGATTCCTTATTCGAATCTGTATATCTTTAAGCCACTCTAGTGTGTTCTTGGAACCGGATAACTTTCTCTGGTTTAAATAAGTGAGATCCCTTATCAGGAAAGGCATTCGAGAGTAGCTCAAAAAGCTCTTCAGCAGATGCTAAGCTGGAATTAAAGCTTGTATGAGAGCTCTTCGGCCTTTATGATACCGGAATCTATTGTAAACTTGAGTATGATGACTATGAGTCAAGGTTAGCACTCCTGTCATCTGACTGGGAAAGTTATAGCTGAGTCGAGTTATGCAGAATTTCTGCTATTCTCGACTCAGGTGGTTCCTCGAGACCCCCGAGCATCGACAATCCTGGGCCACGGTCGGGATTGTCTAGGGTCGGGAATATTCGTCCTACGGTACTAGTAAGTCGAATACACCGACTTGAAAATGCACACACTAGATCTGAATTACAGATATTAGTGGACTTTGATATGTTCAATCCAGCTGATCAAGTTTTCAGTCAGTTCAAGACTGAGTCCAGAGTGATCGTGAATTGATAAAGCCATGAGATATCCCTAGTATGGCTTTAGAGAGACTTCAACCACCACTCAGCCTATGCTTAAACTTTGAAAACTTAACTTTTCTCTTCTTTCATCGATCAACTTCATCATCATCATCATCATCATCATCATCGTAATTTATATTCATTCTCCATCAAAAATGTCAAATCAAGAACCAAACACTCTAACAACCAACAGCACAAACGCAGATCAAACCAATCTAACCACCACCACAACTCTCTTCATATCCAAACTACCTGCCACCTTAACCTCCGAAACCTTACTCAAACTAGCTTCATCCATCGGCCCCGTTCGAAAAGCTTTCATCGTCAAATCAAAATCACCATCAAATCAATTCAACAAGCATCAAAATCATCAAATAGGTTATGTGAGATATGTTCTTAGATCAGATGCTGAAAATGCCATCAAACTTGGATTCGAATTAAATCCAAAACCTTTAATCAGTTGGGCAAAACCTAGACCATCTATGAAAGAAAGACGTCAAAATTTAATGAACCCGATCAATCCCAATCTCGAGATTGAAGAAAATCAATCATTTCAACAAAAACCGATTGAAAAACTTCCTTCAGAATCCAATCCTGAACTTAAACTTACAAATGAAAATTTAAATCCTTCATCTGATCTTAAACCTATTCATCAACCTCAAACTAGTTACAAAAAAGATCCAACTGCAAATCGAACGGTAGTCCTCCAAGGCTTACCCTTTCCTCCCTCTACATCCACTCAAGATGCTCAATCCTATACTCAATCCATGATCAAATCACTTTACAAACGAGCTCGAAAACTTGGTCAGATCGAATCGGTGATCTATCCAGCTCCAGCTCCATTTACGAAAACCAGTCAAGTTGAAAGTTCAACTTATGCACATCTAACCTTTTATGATCCAACGATTGCTTCTAGAGTTTGTAAACGATTACACTTACATATCTTCAAAGGTTCATTAATCACCACTTGTATCAAATCAAGATTAATGTCAAATTCAAAACTTGGACCTAAACATTCAGGTGGTAGATTGATCATACGAAATTTAAATTTCAATGTCACAGAAGATGATTTAAGATTAACCTTTGGAAAGTTTGGACAACTTCAATCGATTGAATTACCCAAAGATCCGATCACCCACAAATCAAAAGGATTTGGATTTGTTTGGATGATCAATTATATCGATGCTGAACGAGCCATGAACACTTTAAATGGAACTTCACTCTCTTCTGGACTTGCGAAAGAATTCATTCAAAATGAAGTGGATGGTGAAAAGAAAAGTTTAAAGAGGAAACGTGAGAAGGAAGAAGGCAAACTTAAAGATCCGAAAGAGGTAGGTAGAGTGATTGCTGTGGATTGGGCTTTAGGAAAACGTGAGTTTGTGGAAGCTGAGGAAAAAGAAGCTAAAGATCAGGAAGAGGAAAATGATGATGGATCAGAGGATGAAGAAGATGAGGAGGACGAAGATGAGGAGGAGGAGGAGGATGATGATGATGAAACAGACTCAAATGAAAATTCAGAATCCGAAGCAGAAAACTCTTCATCACAATCTACAAATCAAGACGAAACCAAACCCTCAACCCCAGAAGGTATTACATTATTCATAAGAAACTTATCATTCGAAGCAACAGAAGATGAATTATATAATACTTTTAAGTCATTTGGACCTTTGAATTATGCACGAATTGTGATGGATCCTAAAACTCAAAGATCTCGTGGGACTGGATTTGTTTGTATGAAGAACAAAGGAGATGGATTGAAAGTCTTGGAAATCTCAAAAAGTTTGGAATCTGAAGGATTAGGTCAAGGAGTGAGTATGATATCTTGATCAAGCTTTGCGTTCGATTTCTAATGAATTTTGTCTCTTTTCAATGATCATGAAGCCATTGGCAGCCAATGGATTACCTTCTTTACTTCAACCAGATCCTTCATCTGGTTTAGCTAGTCAATTAAGTTTACATGGAAGAGTCTTAGGTGTCTCTGAAGCAGTCACTAAGAATGAAGCTGAAAGATTGAGAATCGAACGTGATCAAAAAGGAGTAGGAAAAGATAAACGGAATTTGTATTTGATGAAAGAAGGATGTAAGTTCACTTTTTCTTTTGCAAGCGGGTATGAAGTCTGGTTTTTGTTTGTGAGACGGTGTAGAGATTTTTGATTGATGTTTTGAATACTTTTTTCTTGGGGGGGTGAAATTGAAATCAGTGATCTTACCTGGTACTTCACAGTCTAATCTATTCGATCCATCAGATTTGAAATCAAGACAAGCTTCATTTGATGAAAGGAAATCACTCTTACGAACCAACTTATCTCTCTATATCTCTAAAACCCGTTTATCCATTCGACAAATTCCCACGTATGTTTCCAATCGAAGTTTAAAAAGATTAGCAAGATTTGCATTAAATGAATGGAGACAAGAAGTGAAACAAAAGAAACGAGAGGAATTAAGTTTTGAAGAATTAGAACCCAAACTGAAGAATGAAGAAAAAGATGAAAAGGCGAGTAAGATTAAACAAGTGAAGGTGATTATAGATCCAGAGAATAAAGGAAAAAGTAAAGGGTATGGGTTCATTGAAGTCTTTTCACACTCTGATGCGTTAAGGATTGTGAGATATGTGAATGAGAATTTGGTGAAACTTGATGAATTATTAAAGGTTTGGACGATCGAAGAGTTAGAAGGTGAAGGATGTAGAGTGAAGTCTTTGGAGGAAGATGGGAAAGAGAAGGAGAAGAGACGGAAGAAGGTTGAGGAGGTGAAAAGGTTAGTTGAGAGTGGGAAACGATCACAGAAGTTATTGATGGTTGAATTTGGTGAGTAAGGATCGATTGAAATCTTTCTTTGTTTCAGATGAGGGAAACTTATGAAGTTTAACCTTTGGATTTTTTGGGAGATAGCTATTGAAAATGCTCAAACTGTTAAAAAACGAATCGAACGGAGTGAAAAACTGATTGAAAGACAAAAAATGAAATTAGCCATCACTAGTAAAGGAGAAGTAAGTTTTTGAATTGCTTTTTATAAGATCTATTCATCAAAATCAAGGTAATTAACTTTCTTTCTTTTTTGGGTGGGGGGTGAATTGATGATGTTTAGAAAACTGAAGAAAGGACAAATAAAAGAGGTCAAGAAAAGAAAGGAGGAAAAGTAGGAAAAGTAGAAAAAGTGAAAAAGGTTGAAAAGATGAAATCGATTGAAAAAGGATTAGAGAAGGATGAAAGGATTAAAAGTTTGATTGGAAAGAAGAGAAAGATTAGAAGAGAAAAGAAGAAAGGAAAATGATGGATTGAAAGAGATACATTTAGTGGGTTGGGTTGGTTTTCTGGATTATTTGAGTGGTTTCTGGTGTTTTTTTGAGATTTTTAAAGCTATAATGATGTGTTTTAGAACATGATGGATTAAAGTTTTTTTCGTTGAGTGAAATCATTATAAAGTTTTGAAAGAGATCTTAATTTTTGAGTTGAAAAGACTTCTATACCCTTCATCATAAGGTTTTCCTAATTGATTAACCTTACTCTTGGATCTCATAGTCAACCTTTTTCAAAGGTAAGATTCCTACCTAGTGTAAAAAGAACAATAAAAAAGCTAAATAAAGAATCAGATCTTATATAATTGATTGTGACCTTCAGAGAATTGATCCTAGGCAGATTTTGCCTACTTACTTTGAGTACTGTTAATGATTAAAGAAAGTTAGAAGAAAAGTTACAATCAAAAAGATTTCGGAGGGTTTTCAAAGACGTGAAGGTTTAATTTAGAGAGATACAAACAGTCATCAATGAGGATATGATGATAAGATTGAAAGCAAGGATTGTAGTTTATAGTTGAGTGGGAAAGATGGAAGAGAAAGACTTAGGCCCCGTTCGGTTCGATCGCCCAAATACTATTTGACAAAATTTCACACCAAAAGTTTGAAATTTCGTCAAATACTATTTGGGTCCAATCTCGGTCAAATAGAGATTTTCAAAACGCCGTTCGGTATCTCTATTTGACAACTCTATTTGATCGAAGATTTTCAAATAGAGGTCCAAATAGAGATAGAGCCTTTTGGCTCTATTTCAGACCAAATAGTCTATTTGCCCCGGGACTTTTCAACCTCCATCATCCATCCCGGTCTCTTTTTATCACTACCCACACACCCCTTTCCATATTCGAAGTACCCCACCTTTTCTTTCCTTGTCTCTCCGTTCCGTCTATTTTTTTAAAAATTCACCCGGTCTTCATCCAGTTCACATGACTTCTATCCCAATCAAGGATTCATATTCCTCATTATATCTTTCCTGCTCTCCAGTGGTTTTTGTTGTATAGTTAGTTTTATTTTGTAGACTTACAAAGATGAACTAGAACAGAGATGAATCAGAAGGAGCACAATGATGATGGTGATGATGAACAAATAGAATGAAGGTCAATGAAGACCTTTACATACAATTGGATGAGATAGAAATTATGAATACAACTTTGAGATCATCGTTACCGAACACCAATCTGATCATCACGAGGTCAACAGACGTCTGTTGACCTCTTTTGGTTTGCTGTTCGGTAGCAACCATTTGAGATTTACTCGTTATTTCATCCGCGCCTTGAAATAGGGGCAAATCGAAATCGAGGTTTCAAATGAAATATTTACACAAAACGAACCGAACGGGGCCTTACGCGTTCAGAGGAGAGTGAGGATGAGTGAGAATCTGAAAATCATATGCAAAGGAACAATTTTATTGGTTACCCATATCAAAAGTGATCGGAACAAGTAAAATAAAACATCATTTGATAGAGAAAAACTTACTTGATAATTTACATTTTATCTATCAACAATATCTATAGAATTAAAAAAAACTTATAATAACAGACTGAAGATGAATCATGATCTTGAATTACATGATGTGCATATGGAACATGGGTTTTGGCTTACTGTGAGAGGGGTCAGCTGCTTTTTGGCTGACTCTTCAATAAGATAGGTGAAATGAGGATAGGTGAATGATGATAGACAATCTTTACCTGGTACACCCAAGTAAAGACTCCAGTTAGTTGACCTCTTAGGAGAGGGTTTGATGCCAGTGGGTAGGCAGAGTAATCCTTCAAAGGATCTTACTCAAAAGCTCTGTGGTGGAAGAGCCCGCAGAACTTTACACTTTGATTGCTCAAAGGTTCTGCCGGATAATTTACACTCAACTAAGGAGGTATCCTATGAAATTCTAAAGCTTGGTTCTATTTGCTATATAGTCCCACTTAGCTTAGAACCACCACTTTGAAGCTTACAATAGCTGGGGATTGGTGTAGAAGTATGAGATTGATACTATGAGATCACTATACTCAATGATCTTTGTAAGAATCAAGTAAATCTTGATGTAGAATATTATCATGATGATAAGTTGGCTCCCCTTCCAAGTTGGGAAGAGGAAGGGTTTATATATCCTAAGGCCTAGGTGTCAACTTGTTGTTGGTGCTTAGGTTTCAGCTTCACTACTTAAGTTATAGTTAAATCTTGTTGATTAATTGACTCTTAATACTGAGCCATGAGGTGTAATCATTGTGGTTCTACACAAGTTCCATATATCTACATTACAACTCATTCAATATTCAACAATCATCATAAGACCAACATTAGTGTTTATCAGAATCATTGTCAAGAATCACAGAATCAAACAAACTTTAGTAGTCTAAAATTGGATCACTTTTAACAACAATCATGCATTGAAAAATACAAAAATTAATGATTACTATAATTCCCACATCTTTGCAAAGCAAAATCAGGGGATTAAGAAGGAAATAAGCCGCTTAGATTATCTTTAGATATGGATTACTAATTATAAGCTACGTAGAATCAATCAAGATTGAGAAAGAAGGTTTTGTCAAAATTGCAAGAGCTGTTTATCAATTGTATTAGGAGAACTAAAGGCAAATTACTTAATCCTAGGAAAGGTGATACTTCATATGCTTTGTCTGGTAATAAAAAGGATTGGAGGTGTCAAAGTTTCTCCACCTCAAGATCGGTGAACTGGAAGCATGGTTGTATTGTTTCGCTATCTTTGAAAAAGCTCTCAAAGCTGTGTTTCTGGACTGTGAGAGATATGTTTCGGAATATGGGTAATATATAAGATCACCATTTTGGTCTTGAGGTGTTATAGCATTTTGGAAAAATATTGCTGTATATGATGCAGCATTCAGAGCTCAGGTGGCACATAGCAAATATATTTGTTTTGCTGATCGGAATTATGAAGATTGTGATGTTCTTAAGACACAGTTTTTTGGTAGTGCTTACAATCAGCATACTTTGAATCCTATTGCTTTGATTTAGTGATGGTTTTCTGCTTAGTGAATGTTTTATGGTTTTATTTCTTGGTCCTGACTTCTAATTTGGCAGCTTTGTTTTGTCCATATAGTCAAACTTTTCAGAAACAAAATTTCAATCCTGGAATTCAATTATTGAAACTTTTGAGTTCATGCTCTGTTCATTCCCCTTTGTATAGATGTAAAGGTTTATTTCAATTTGAGGACTCAAAGGCTGTAGAGCAAAGGAGCAATTTTGCTTCAGCTGGGACCAAACTGGAGAATGTAAAGTTGGTCCTGCGGACAAACACCTTCACATTTGTAACATCTGGAGCTGTTGTTCAAAAAACTGCGGGTGTGATCATGCCTGATGAGTATACTTCAGAGTGTCTCTTGCAAGCTTACCATTGGGGTGGTACTTTGACATTGGGGTTTTCAGCTGCAATAGAATCAAGTCATACAGCCGACCCTTTCCCAGATGCTCCGTCATTAGAAAAAGATCAAGATGCAAAGTCAATTTTAAAGTCTTTGTGCAATCACAACCTCATTCAGCCTATGCCAGTGTGGCTTATGAGTGGAGCCTCTGTGACAGCCATAGGAAGTGTGACATATCCGCATGTTACTACCACCTTGCCCAGCCGCAGGTGCCTCATGAGTCATCAGAGCCTAGAAGTCATCAGCACACGCAGTATCGAAAACTCAATCTGACGCAGTGTTTTGGTTAATACATCTGATTTTTATCCACAAAGTCTATCTTCCACTTTATCACGCACTTTATGGGTTATCTTCCCATCGCCCATAAGTACAATTTATGTTATTCCTGAGGTCGATGTGAAATTATTAACGTATGTACCGTTGTTATCTGGATTTACATCGTTTCGCATACGTACATGGAATGTCGAACTCTGGGGGCTTATCGGTCTTTCCCAATCGAAACGCGACAGACTTTTGATTCGACACATGGCCATTGGTATGTAAGCTGTTTTGAGATGATGTGTTTGTGAAGCAGTATCGAGTTTCACTTACACTTGACTGTATCGAACAAATTGCTTTCCTTTGGATCCGATGCTCGTTGTTGCGCGTCTGGATTTGCCGCATACAAACACATACTTCTGCTTTATCTTGTGCCTCTCGCAACTCTGTCCGCAGAACTCACGCTTGTGGACATCGCTCCGGTTTCTTTGACTCTCTTGTGACTTGTCCTTTGAAATTTCTCTCCCTTTTCCAGACTATGTTTGACCAGTCTCTGATTGACTTGTCAGGTATGATGCTCCTGGTTCTTCATTTCTCCAATAACCTCTGTTATTCAGTGTCAGTTGTCTTTCGTTTCTGAAATTTCTCCATTTCCATTTGTGTTCCGTATAGTACAGCAGAGTACAGATCAAGTCATTACAAAACCAATTCAAAAGAGGTGGGGGGGCGCTTGAGCCAGCACTTGCATTTTGCAGAGAACGATCAAAACCTTGATCCATCATCTTCCTTTATAATCTCGGATCGACTGGAATCTCTCCAACTTCCTTCACCTCCAGCCGCAGCCATCAATCTCTGATATCAGCGTTCACCACTCAGTTACCCGAATATCCCCCTGGCTCATCGCACTTTGGAGCCGAGTGCGCGCTAAACAATTTCTAGACCGTCGTCCCCTCCGGTTCACTATCTAGCTTCGTTGCAGACTCAGTCTTTTTGAACATCCGGGTGCGTCCCCATTTCGGGTGTGCCTTGCGCGTCATCCATTATGTGATGCGATATTAACATATCATCGCCAGAAATGCTGACATGGTGGATTATGCCTTCGGATAGGACCTCAGCTTCAACCTTGAGAATGACCAGCAACTATGCTGCTCATCCGCTCGCTGCCGCTGATTTGGATGGTGTTACACATACGAATCCTCACAGTCAAGCACGAATCAATACAAATACCAGTCCTTCAGACCCAGCTCAAGGCTTCACCGGGCTGCCATCCGCACTGCCATATGTTCACCCAGATTTCAACCCTGAAGCTGATAGCTATCATCAACCTGAAATACCTCTTGCACATACGTCCTCTTATAGCGATTCGAGCTTCTCCCGCAAGGCGTCGACCTCCCAGCCACTTTTACCAAGTGAACCTCAACCGCATCATTTCTCCTCCGTCACTCTCGTAGATCCAGCGGAGCAACGTCTGCTCCGGGCCTCTCCTTCTGAGCAAAGATTTCCCCAAAAGTCTTTTCATTTGCCCACCAAAATGACTTCTCAGCATCATCTGTACTTTCCCTCGTCTTCCTCGACATTCATCGCTCAACACGACAATCATCCTCATCGGAAGTATCAGGACTACCCCGAATCGGGCTCCCTCAGCGCGCCTGTCCAAATTCGCAATCCGTCTGGTCCTAATGACTCGACCTGTGACAGTCTGGGCTCTGATATGCCACAGGCGAAGGAACTTTTCGCATTCCCAGCTTCTCCTCCCAAACCTAAGCCGAAGCGTCTCAGTGCCTCTCATCTCATCATACTCGGTCTGTTTGGCTGCATCCTGATTGGCGCGGCCATTGGCGTGGTCGTGTATATTCATATTCGGCATGTTAGATCCGCCGACAAAATAGCAGGTTATGACGGAGACGTGATTGCACGATCTGGCCTTGGTTCAGCTCGGAATGGAACCGGTTCCGATGACCCAGGCCCCTTTGATGGCGGGACTCCTGGGCCGGACAATGGCCTACGTGGTGGCATAAACGGGTACGACAGCTTGGTCGTATTCGGAGCCTCATACTGCGACAATGCTCACGCACGTCCAGCACTATATGAAGCTAGTCTTAAACGACCTCCGTATTTCAAAGGTGGGGTTCTCGCGTGCTTAGCAATTGGTTTGAATATATAATCATCCTGCAGTGTTGTCTAACATTGCGTGAAATCTCAGGGCGCTGGACAGATGGCTACGTTTGGAATGAATACCTCTCTCAAATGATCGGACCACTTGGGGGACGGACTACGCTTGTGAATTATGCATACGGTCGGTGTATTTTGTATCTCTGAATATGCGGTCCGGTATTGTTCCCCAACCTGATGAGCCTTCATGACTATTAAAAACAGGCAGCGCTACTGTTGACAATAGCATCAGCTCAGCTGATGTGCCAGACTTCGATCAGCAGGTCGACGCCTTCACGTCTGATTTGAAATCTCATTCACCCGGTGCTGGCCCGTACAAAGGCAAGAGTATGGTGGCGGCCTGGGTCGGACTTAACAGTCTCACCAAGGTTAGTAGGAGTGCTCATGTCTTAAACAATCATATGGAGGCTGACGGTGCGCGGTTTAGATTTGGAATAAGGTGTTAAAGGCTCAGATGAAGGCACAAACGGCGGCAGAGGCTCACGACTCGGTGCTGGCCGCTCAAACTAGTATCAATTCAAGCGTTGATGAAATTTTTAATGTCGTTGGTAACCTTGCGCGTTCAGATGCATTCGCGGGACCGCCTCCGGATATCCTCCTCCTACCAATTCCTCCTGGTCCACTCCTCCTTGTCAACATCCGCGCTGCTAAAGGCAACACCCGATCGCTGCAGACACTGGACAACTTAAGTCAAATGTTCAACATGCGGTTTTCAAATAATTTGGCAGACTTTCAGACTAAACTTCCTTCTGATCAACGCGTCTTTACGTACGACATCCCGGCTTTATGGAAAGACTTTGTGGCAAATCCAATGAATTACGGTATCTCGGTGGTTGACCAACCTTGTTATGCTCATAATTCTGTATGCACGCATCCAAATGAATATCTGTTTTGGGACACGCTCCACCCTACAACATATATACATCAGAAATTGGCTGTCTTGCTGCGAGACGTTATTCGTACATAATCTCGGATCCGGCCTTCTGGTGTTTTCTGGCAGTCCTCTATCGCTCCACCCGTTCTTCTCCGCTGACTGCCTACTCAGACTCACTTGGCAAACATCTTAATGTTGTGATACAAGTACTCTTTTTTTCTTCCCTTACATATACATACTCGCAATACCACACCTATGTGTAAGCGACCCATATATCGCATATCATTGCAGTTACTTATACTTCGTACCGTCATTTAGATTCAATCATCTTGTGCACATGTATAAGATTCCATTTGTTTTTTGCTGATTAATTATTAGATGATTGATGATCAACTTCATTTCTTGTATCCCACTAGATATAATCACACCACGCCCCAATTTTCATTCACATCTTCTACATCTTTGAGACTCGCCTTGTCACACTTAACCCGGGCGAAGTCCCCTCGACCTATGCGGGCCGTCCATGAGTAACTGTTGTGGGAATCTTAAATGGATCACATGACAGCAGGCTGGGTCCTGGAAAATGATTTGATACCAATCTGCTAAGAAAGATGAGGTGGTCTGGTTTGGTCTTCTCCATCAGCATGGCCGACGGTAACCTGCTACCATGCTTTCCCTAGCCGACATGGAATATATCAACTCGTCCTTTTTCACCTGTTTTGTATTGCATGTGAATATGCAAGCCGTGTCTTTCTGTGAAGAAATGAGAAGGTATTATCCTTGGGGGACCAGAGCATCGATTGCTTCGACGCCCCGAGAGTGTTGAATTACAGAATTACTTGTGTGTCTTGGAGGGATAAGTAGACTGACTATATAGAAACAAATTTTGAGTAACCCAATACCCAAGCAAAATATTGACTAACAAAAACAGCTTCTACATGGGGGGTGTTGTTCTGACCAGGAGGTAAAAGATCGAGACGCGCAATTGATACCATCAAGATATGTACAACGCTCAAAGCCATCTAAATAAAAGGTAATATGAAAAAGATGCCAAAATGAGAGAAGAAAACCAGGGACACTGCTCGACGAGAAATCACAATTGCTCAATCTTCTCTTCACTTTTACCATCTACCGTCATCAATTCTTTGCTACTGCCTTCTTCGGCATTCCCAAAAGCAACTTTGGTTGCTTCTGCTGTTAAAATTTTTCGGCGGTATGAGTCTGACCCAAGGATGGAACTATTTTGGTACAAGTCGTCGACTTGCTCGAGTGATAGTCCCTTCGTTTCAGGAATACTACAGAGGAGCAAGATTGCGGAATCCACTTTAGTCATGAACAACTCCGATACTCGCACGTCCTCGTCAAGAACCCCACAAGATGAGGGGTACTTGACCGCTAGGAGAAAAGATCATCCTTTGCAGAAGATATCACATCGGACTTACCAGAAAAAGGTGAACACGAAGCACAGTGAACACAGACCACCCCATATGAAGAACACATTGGAGCCTAGCCCTGCTTTTCCGGGTCCAGAGTCAACAAGATATGGGGTTGAGAATCCGATGGCAAAATTCCTTGGAATAGGAAGCAAAAGGAATCAGCACAATCAAATCAATGAATCAATGATCAAGGAGACTTACAAAGCCCAGTTTGAAGCTGTTGAAAGCGACATCGCTTTCGCCCTGATAGCCAATGGGTAAATCTCACTTGTCACTACCCTGAAGAGATTTGAAGGTCTGATTTAGTTCTCATTTTATATCGCTATAGAAAAGTGAACGAACTCACCAGGGGATTGGTCCCTAAGGCCGCCCAATGGGTGTATCGGGAGGAATCGGAAAAGACATTCAATACTGGTAATATGTCACATAAAAGACGATAGCGACTCACCCAACTCGCAGCAAATGCCCCAAGGTAGATACAGACGAACGCAATCAAAGAACGTTGGCCAGCAGGGTTGTCACCAGAGACTACTATACCGAGAATGGCAACCACAAACTCGCAAGACGCCATCAGGGCCTACGTAGGTTATTCTTGTCAGTACAAAATTGCCGAGCGCTATATGTCCAATGAAAATGGATACTGAACTCCTCCCATCAAGAGTGACATTCTGCGTCCAGACTTGTCGACGGCCCAGATCCCCGGAATAGTCATTACCACATTGACCTGAGAGGATCAAAGGCACGCGGCGATAAGAGGTCAAAGTCGGCAAAAGATTCATAAGTCCCAGTGCTGATGATGCTAAGATAGGATGGTTGAGAGAAAAAGTTTGACGTACCACATTGGTGATGACATTGATGGTGAACGGATCATTGACTCCACTTTTCTTGAAAAAGCTGTAACGAACAAGACAACAAGTTTATGAGCTATTCAAAGTTGGATTGAAGCGAAATTTGAACTCAACGAAGTACCATAATAGAAGATGAAATTGACGCTATATCATATGCGGGAGAAGGTTGGGCTAGATCAGTGTGATGTTCAATTTTCATGGATTAAGCTAGTTGAGGTAAAAACTGGACGGAGAAAAAATGACAAACCCAGATAACTGTTGAAGAGCCTGAACACCCATTCCCGTTAGGGTTCGGAGGCGGTATCTACCTTTGCCTGACTTAAAGCAATCCGCGTAGGAGCCAGCTCCGATGGTACGTTCAAGCACAAGCGAATCGTTTACCTCGTCGTATTCTCTTGCCACTTGTTCTGAATCAGCTGGAAGCGATAACAAACGTCCAAGAGACAACCGGGCCTCTGACTCCCGACCTTTGAGGATTAGATACTTGGGTGATTCAGGAAGAATGAACATTCCAAGTGAGAGTATGGTGGCCCAGATGAACTATTGGCACAAGGTTCACAGAGAATCAGGCGTTCAGCCGACTGTGTTTTGCAGTCACTAAACGAAGCTAAAACTGACCTCCAAGCCAATCGGGATTCGATAACAGCTAGCATCAGGGCGAAGCTTGGTTACATTGACCACCACAGCTGCAATAAGTAATCCAATGGTAATCGCCCATTGCTGATACATTCAAAGGAAAAGGCCGAAAAACTATTAGCTTCGTGAACTGAAAAGAGAAGCCTGACTGGTCAGGGAGTAGGGATCTGACTCACATAACATGCCACAACTGCACCTCTGATCCATTTTCTGATTCATCGAATCGAACGATCCAGGCAACGAGTCAGTCTTATTCTTGAGTTTCTCGACAAGATACAAGATACACGAACGGTGCACATTCAGATTGATACATTGGAACTAGGCAAGAAGTCGATCCGACTCCCAACCCGGCAAAAACTCTACCAACAGCGAACATGGGAATGCTCGAAGAAGCTGCTTGAAGTGCCACTCCAATCGAAAACACACCGCATGAGACGATCACACCCCATCTTCGGCCGACTATTGTTGATGGGATTCAATGCAGAGGATGTACAAGGAAAGTTGCGTGGGATCAATGATCACTACCTTCGAAAGCAAGAGACATGGGAACTCTAAAGAGGCCTTACGTAAGTCACCGACCGGGGAGGCTAATAAGGCTCCAAAGAAGGTTCCAACAGATAAAATCGAAGTGACCAATGAGTTGTTAACAGTTGACAGCTGAAAGATTGTAAGTCTTCAGTGGAACGAAATTTGCAGTAAGACATTAATGAAAAAAAGTTGCAAACAATATATTTCCCGGTACCGTCTGGCTCTCCAAACTTTTCAAGCCTGTGTTCAAACAAGATTTGATTTGCCGCGATCGTCGTCGAAGCAGAGAGGCATACGCATGTCCAGTTTGCATCAAGTGATACCATAAGAGATAAATCGCATCAGTTGTCATATTTGTAAGTAAGTTGCACTGATAAACTCTACATCTTAAGGCAGTACTGACCAGAATGGCATTTCCTTGGTTCCCGAGATGTACCCCTAGAGGAACCGATGTGTAAAGCTGATCAGAATGTATCGTATAAGAAAAAGTCGTGCTTGAAACTGGGTCATCCCAGTCTCAAAGCAGTAGGATGATCAGATCTCACCGTGTCATACCCGTACAGATATCTGAAGTAAATATCACCAACGCAGCGCAGTTTTGTTTCATTTACAAGGATTGATATATGGATGTGCAGGAAATAAGTTCATCGTGAAAATCGACCGACTGGGTCAGCAAAATGTGCTTTCCACCGAGATCCGTCACCGAACGGCGTCATTAAAAACCAGATATATAGAGGGTACTCACCCGCCAAATGCAGCAAACAGCGCCATTGCGATCCCTACAAGTTTTGCACGAGTTGAAGCGGGTGGTAAGACTGCTACATTATTGCCTGAAATATTTTTAGACATCCTGATAGCAAGGATTGAATTATCCTCCTCTGTTATCGGTGATGTATGCTATGAAGGTGTGAATGATGACTTTCTGAATTATCAATGATTAAATTGAAGGAAAAGACTGAAGAAATGTATGTATAAGTATGATGTTGACGAAAAAGACAAGAGTAAATACCATGAGGGGACCAGAGGAGGGGGCTAATGAAGGGGTACGAGCTTTCCAAGGCCGGGTTCGGAAGGCACTCGGAAGCAGTGAAACACACTTCAACCCGTTCATAATGTGTCTATAGCTTAGCACACCCGACTGCAACCCATCTTTGGGTGTTAGGAGAAGCCTAAAAGTGCAAAGAGCCGGGCAACGTCTCACGTACAGGCATCTATATGTTGTGAAGTGTTGATGTCCTCTGCTAACTTGACGTTGAGAATCTTGCTTACAGCAGCTTGCGCGGTGTGGCATGGTCGGAAATGGGAGGGATCGTGATCGAGGTACAGATTTCTCGTTCGGTGATCGCACTATGATACCCCCCACAAAAAAGCGCGACACAGGAGATCGCTGTATAACGCCATTCCCAGACCATGGAGCTCGCGCACCCGGCCCAAAAGGAAGACTTTGAAACCGAGCATCTGAATTTCCGCATCAGCATCCTTGGTTCTTGTTCGATCTCAATTTAAACACCTGAATTAGTATGTTCTATTCATTCGATTCCAGATACATACATGAACGACAATTGTACATAAGCGCCCAGGAAAAAAAGCCAGGAGGGTTATGAAAGACGCTAGTCGTAGAGACGATACCTGTACTTTACTATAATCAGACGCGATAAACGAGGTTATCGAATTCCAACCAATTTGAGTACACCAGAAAAGGCAAACTTGTCACAGCTTTCCCTAGATGCTGTTGGTCAAGATGTAAGCGGGCGGAGGCTGATGGGGTATTGCCGGCAAGTCCAGTATTCCTAATGCGAGGCAAGGGTGGATTATCATGCCTAATGCGTCAAAAATGCTTGTCATCGACCCCATTGATTACTCGGGAGACCTTTGGTAGGACCAACAGCCTCCTTGCCCGATTTCTGACCCTCAGCACAACCAAAGTCTGCCTTGAAGGCCAGCGGTAAGCCTCAACACGTTTTATTTTCTAATGCGACCGAGCCTCTGCCTTGATTTACCGAAAATACCTGCTAGTTTGAGTCATCAGTGCCCAATCCTCGCTGAAGATATTTCGGGCTGTGAACCCCACAATTCCAGGCCGTTTGAAAGCATGTGGTGTCGCTTGAGTCGACTGGCTTGCCGTTGTATAGTTCACGCAGCGATACAAGATTGCGCACTTGATAATGGTAGGAGTACCCTAAAGGGAAGAACTCGCTTGGGCGAAACGTCAGGATGTATATTAAGACGCGAGTGCCGGAAATCATAACCTATCGCAGTTCACTTGCGTGAGGCGGTGACTTAACACGCCAAGAATCCTAAAAAAGGTAAACTCTCGGCTCAGCCTGAGCTCCGAGCACTATCCGTCGAGCAGTGGCTTGCCCGGGCCCCGACCCTCGGGAAACTCAAAGCGCCTGCCCAAACACCGGACCTATCGGGGACCTGGCTCGAGGCTCAGGCTGAACCTACAGTGCAAGTCATCCGTCGAGCAGTGGTTCGCCTGGACCCCAACCCTCGGGGATCTCAAAACACCTGTCCAAACACCGGACCTATTGGGGGCTCTGTTGGGTCCCCAATGTGGGACCCGGCTTGGGGCTTGGGCTGACTCTCGGCTTTGCGGCGAGGAAACTTAGTTACACCACGGAGGGGTTTTTAGGCAAAAATTGGTCAGACAGAGTCTGAGATGCGTCAGATCAGAAATTGGCCTGAAGACCAATTGGCCGCCGGTCTAAAGGCCGGCTGCTGGCGGGCATACTTTTGCCATGCAAATCTGGCGACCTGCTGGCCACTGATAGGCAGTCTGCCGCTGGGCATCATTCATGTGGCCTAATTCAACCAGTAATGCGCCTGCAAAAGGCCAATAAACCACCACAAGACGCCCACCACAAACATCAGCCACTTCACAGGCTGCACGTCACACCTCCGCAGTATGCATCAAACCCATGAAAAAATGTGATTGAAGTTCAGGGAGATGGTAGACTTACGTAAGCCACATTCAATCACTTTCATTTTCTTTACCAAAAAGATGCTCAACGACTTGAACAAGCTCCTCTCAACTATTAATCTATGTCTTTTTGTAATCTAGACAACCACATCATCATATCCCATCCTTATTCAAAGGAGCCGAAAAAGGTCTAGTGCCAGTCCAAATCCTATTTTGTCTCAAAGAGAAAAATCAAAAGAAGATTGACTCTCACCGTTGGTTTTTCAATGTGTTTGGACCGGTACTTCAACCTAATGTTTGTGTCTTACTGGATGTGGGTACTCAACCTGGTGTTAGCTCGATTTATAGACTGTGGAAACCATTTGATGTTAACTCGAATGTTGGAGGAGCCTGTGGTGAGATTGTAGCATTGAAGGGAAAGTTACTGAGGAACCTTGTGAATCCCTTAGTTGCTGCTCAGAATTTTGAGTATAAGATGTCAAGTGAGTGATCATCTCTTTTGCTACGTTATGGCTTGAGATCTTCAGGAAAGTACTTCACTGACATTCACACCCCGCTCTTTTTGCACGATTTCTCTTACCTAGATATCTTAGATAAACCATTAGAATCCGTCTTTGGTTATATAACCGTCTTACCCAGCGCTTTTTCAGCCTATCAATATATCACACTTCAGAACGATGCAAGAGGAGAAGGACTATTGACACAATATTTCAAAGGAGAGACTCTAGGACACTCAGCTGATGCAGATCTTTGGACCAAGAATATGTATTTGGCAGAAGATCAAGACTTATGTTGGGAATTGATTTCGAAGAGAAATTCTTTATGGATCTTACATTATGTGAAGAATTCTTATGCTGTTACAGATGTACCGGATCAGGTTTGTAGGTTTTTGAATTCAATGAAGGTTTGTAAAGTTTTGAAGGTGATTGCGGTTAGGTTGATGACATTTGAATTTGATCAGGTACCGGGATTGATTTTTCAACAAAGAAGATGGTTGAATGGATCATTCTTTGCAGCTATTCATTCTACTGTTCATTTTGGTTACTTGTATTGCTCAAGTCATTCATTCTTTAGGAAAGCCGTTGTAGAACTCTTTCAGAACTGGCTGAAAGCAGAGCTGAGGAGGGGAAGTATGAAGACAACAAAAGACAAACAACCACAAAAAGAACAATAATAAGTCTTGAGTGGTGAATGAAAGACTTCAAACAGAGAAAATGCCCTTCTCAATAAGGGACTTTGATTACTATGAATTAAATTTAAGTCCTGTAAGACTTTGGATTAATAAAAACCAGGCTAAAAGAGGACAATAATTTCAAAATTAACACTTTCTAGGCGCACTCAGGCACCAATACCAATGAGCAAATGAGAACCAAACTCAACAGGAAATTATTAAAAGAGAAATAAGGGTCTAGTATTATAAAATTCCAACTTTCACTAGTTGTTTAACCTGAATAATAATAATCAAAAGATACAAGCTTATTCTACTATTCTAATAATAATTTTTGCTGATTAAAAAGGGGACAAAAGTCCCTACAAAAGATACCAAAGTATATATAAAAAAATAAGAGCACACAAAATTGAAATGTGACAAAATGGACCCCCAAACTCGAAATTCCAACTTCAAACACAAATTCACCAAAATCCTCCTTATCAAACTCAAAATAAAATTCAGAAACATAATTGGAGCACACAAATTAACCATTGACAAACTTTCAAGCACACAAATCACCCTAAAACGCAGTTGTTAATCACAAAAACCAGAAAATCCGCCAATTTACCCTTAATGTGAAATAAAATAAGATTGAGGGACCATATGAAAATTGTGAAGAGACAGAAAGAAAGAGAATTTTCTGCTCTACAACTTTGCTCAGCAAAGCTAAACTCTAACTCTAATGGATCTACCCTTAAACAGCAAATGAAAATCAAAGGAAATTTTCGAAATTGTGATATACCCAGTTTACCACCTTGGTTTACCACCAATATGATAAATAAAATTAAATTGAATGATGATCTACCCCAATAGAAGATACCCCAACCATTTCTTCCCTGCAAAGCTGCTGTGGTTCCCTTTATTCAAAGTTCCTTAATCAAACTTCAAATATCTCAGCTGTCGAATGTCATTTTCGAATTTTCGAAAATTCTCCTTCTGTCAATTTCAATCTTCTAATGTCCTTTAATGTGTCAATCATAATTTAATAAATTGCCTTGAGGATTTCCCTTATCTTTGATCCAGTCCCTAAACTTAATTTCAGTTTACCACTCCTCCATTTCTCAATATCCCCAAATTTCGACTTTTTGGTCCCTTTTAAACCCATAGCAAATAAACCCATAATTCGACTTTTGTGGCCTGTATTCCTCCACTAACACATAACTTCCATTTACACATACCTCCAAAACCCATAAAATTCGATTTTTCCACTTTAAATTCATCACTCTATTCAATTCACTCTACTTGATACCTGAAGATAAAAAAATAAAAATAAATAAAAATAAAATATACTATTTTAAGATGAAATGAATTAATATAAATAAAAATAAAAATAAAAATAAAAATAATAATAAAAATAGATAAATATAAATATAAAATTAAAAAAAACCAAAACAAATGAAATAAATAAATGTATGTATATAAGTAAAAAAAATCTGATAAATGATAATGAATTAATAAAAAATAAAATAAAGTAAAATAAAAGTTTCTAATATGTAATGATAATAATAAAAAATTAAAAAACTGATTAAATTAAGTAAATTTGATTAAATAAAATAAAAAATAAAAAATAAAAATAAGATACATGTGTAATACACACATATAAAGTTCATAGTAACTTTATATTACCACAGCCTCCCCCAAAACCACATGATGTCCCCATCATGCCAACTAAATAAAATATGTCTATAAGATGAATACTGACTCCCCCAAAACACAATGGTGTTTGCCTCCGCCACTCCATCAAATAAGATTAATAATAGGATCGTGAAGTACTTTGAGAATTTGCTGAGTTGAGTAATACTGAGAAATGAGAGTATGTTATGATTTGTGAATAGTTAAACATATTTATGAGTAAATAATTATAACTTCAGTATTTTCAAATTCATATATCATTGAGTCTTGAGTGTACACTCTAATATTTGATGCGTAAAATAAACTTGTATTATAAAATTTTACTTGAATGAATTATACGTAATTAACCCCTTATTGTAAAAGATGAATAAGCATCCATTTCCCCGTCTTCCAAACTACCCTCCACTCCTCTCACATCTTTCAGTGAGGACCTTTCCTAATACCAAATAAGACATAACCAAAGAAAAAGAAAAAAATATGAAAAGAAAGTGTAACCAAATAGCCTTAACCGTAACACCCTCATATGAATTCTACCCATGTAAATTTTTAGCTAACCACCAATGTCCGCTGTAATAATTGTGAATGATCTTGCCCTGGATAGTTTGATGATCTGCCCAATTAATTGATCGTGCGTAAGATGAAAGAAACCATCATAAAAATTTAAGAAAATGAAATAAAAAGAAATGAAAGAAATGAAAAGTGAAGAACCCGCCGCAACTATGTGATTTTGTTCCCTCTTCACTTGTTTGATTTTAAATACCCCATTAATTATTGTTTTGATAATGTTGATCACCGCACCCAAAGAAAAAGAAAGAAAGAAAGAAATGAAATAAAATAAGAAACATAACCAGACTCTATATTAAAGATTTTGACCGCAACTAATTTGAGATAAAATTTGAAACCCGCCTCTATGATTGTTTTAATAATAATGAACCCATGACCACTACGAGATTTAAATAAGTAATAAAATAAAGGAATTTAAGATAATGAATAAAATAAAAAGAAACATAACCAAGTCTATATAAATAAATAAATGTCTACTCTGCCTGATAAATTAACTTCTGCCGCTGTTTTGTTGTAATAAGTTGTAAGTTGTTGTTGTACCCTCTGTATTGATTGAATTTTGATAATTGATTTGAAAGACCACATGATGAAATAAATTTGAAAGAAATATAAGATAAAAAGAAAAATAGAAACATAACCATGAATTGATAAAAATAATTGTAACCAAACTCTGCCGTAACCACTGAGATAAATGAAATCCTCCTCTATGTTGATTGATAAATGTAACCATGAGTTGATAAAATAAATGAAGTAAATAAAGAAATTGAATAAAAACTTGAAATAAAATTAAGAAAAAGAAAAATAGAAAATACAATTAAAACACACACAACCATAAAAAAAGAAATCGCAATCTATGTTGATTTTTATTTGATTTTGTAATTTTAACTAAACACTAAACTCTTCATCACTTTCCTCCCATCTTGAATCTTCATCCATAAAATCTTCACCTTCATTTTGTTCATTTAAATCTTCCTCATCTGTACTTTCTTCTAAATCATTTGTTCCCCTTGCGTAAAATTTCTTGACATGAGACGCAGCATACCTTCTCCGTAATTCAGTTCCATCTAATTCTTCCAATACAAATGATCCCATTGGAAGTTGTTCTTTAACCCTATAAGGACCATTCCATCTATTCTCAAATAATTTACCCCATTGACTTTCTAATGATGCATTATAAACTAAAACCATGTCACCAACCTGTAAAGGACTTTTCCTTAATTTGTGCGCATTTTTCTTGTCCCAATATCTAACACTTTCTTCTCTAACTCTCATCATTTTACTGTACGCATTATCCATCAATTCTTCTCTTCTTAAAAGTTGTTCAGTTCTTGCTTCTAATAATTCAGCTCTTGTATGTACATCTTCCCAATTAACTCCAAGAAAAGTTCCAGCCTCAACGTCAACAGGTAAAACCGCTCTTTGACCAAATACCATCTCATAAGGTGAAACTCCTGTTGTTCTCTTTGTTGAAATTCTATCTGCAAATAAAACCATTGGTAAAGTTTTCCTCCAAGCGCTTGGATTTGTACTACACATTTTGACTAAGGCGTCCTTGATTGGCTTGTGACCTCTCTCAACCATACCAGCTGCTTGTGGATAATAAGGTGTAACAATTCTAAGTTTTGCTCCACACTTTTCAACTGCATTAACTAATTCATCTTTAAATTCACCTCCACCATCAACTGTAACCATTTTAATTGCTCCATATCTAAATATCCATTCTTTTTCTAAAAATTCTGCAACCTTATCCGCTTTTAAATTAACCAAAGGTACTGCTTCAACCCAACCTGATAAATCATCTCTTGCAACCACTAAGTACTTATGTTGACCAGCCTTGATATGTACAGCATCCATACTAATTCTACCAAACAATGTAGCTTCTCCTGTAGCATGTCCTAATTCCTTGGGTGTAAGTGCGCTCCGCTTTTGACAAGCTTCACAACTTTGAACCCATTCCCTTACAGACTTCTTCAAGCTTGGCCACCAAAACCTGAGTACAATTCTTCTATAAGTTTCTTCAACTCCTCTATGACCTAAACCTTCATGTAATTGCTCTAAAACCCAATCTTGACCTTCAACATTTGTAACTACAACCTGAGCCATTGGACTCTGCCGCCGCATTAACCGCCCATGATCCAAATAAAACTTATCCAACTTTCTTTTGATTGACTTAAATTCTTCATCACTAATGTCTTCTGGTCTAATTAAATCTTCTAAGTAATTGAATAAATGTTTCCAAAATCCAACTTGCTCCCATCTTGCGTCACCATCAAGTAAATCTTCATTGATAATTAAATCTGCACAATAAATACCAAAATCATAATCATTTGTTACATCAATAAATTTCTTCTCTTCATTGAATTCTTCAGCTTCACTATCTAAATCACTATCTTGAGGTCTTCTTGATAAACCATCCGGCATAGTAAAAGTCTTCCCCGCTTTGTGAACTAAATCAAATGAAAATAACTGAATAAAAGAGACCCATCTGGTCATTGGAGCATTAGGTAAATCAGGAGTGTTAATCATCTGAATTAAAGCTTTAGCATCTACTTGTAACTCAAAATGTTGACCCCATAAATGAACTTGTAATTTCTTCAAAATCTTTGCTACTCCGCATAATTCTAATTTTGGTTGTGAGTACCTTGATTCAACTTCAGTAAAAGTAACAGATTCATACAACACTGGTCTATCTTTCTTCAATTTGTCTTCTTGAGTTAAAACTGCACCAGCTGCAATATAACTTGAATCAACAGCTAATTTCAATCTACCCGCACCTTCACCATAAGCAATACTCTTCAATGTAATTTCTCTACCAACTATATCCTTCAATTGTTCAAATGCATCTTGACATACACTATCCCAATCCCAATCAACACCTTTCCTTGTTAATCTTCTTAAAGGAGAAGATAACTCAGAAAAACCTTCAATAAACATTCTCACATATACGCATACACCTAAGAAACCTCTAACTTGTCCTGGATCTTTTGGTACTGGCCAAGTCTGAATTTTATTCTTCTTCTTAACTGCAATAGTCCTACCATGAAAACCAACTACATGTCCAACAATTTCTAATTCTGGTACACACGCAGCAAACTTCTTTCCTGAAACCGTAAGTCCAGCTTCTTCAATCCTGAATAATATCCTTTCCAATGTAACCGCATACTCATAAATAAATCTTCTGATTCCTTCATTTTCAAATAAAACTTCATTATCATAATCATCTCTTGGACCCATAATACCACCATCATCAATAAATACACCCGCATGTTCAGGAATCTCATCTTGAAGTATCCACATCATCTGAGCTTGATAAACCGCAACTGAATTGGTTGCACCTTGAGGAAGTCTAGTTAATTGAAATCTCCCCAAAGGAGTCTCAAAAGTTGTCAAAGGTCTTGACTCAAATGCTAATTCCCTTTCATCATAACCACCCATAATATCACCAAGTCCGTAACATGATCTTCCAGCAAAAGCTTCAACAAATTCTTCTGGAGCTGGTGGTACACCTGCATCCTTAATTGTAACTTTATTTAATTCTTGTAAATCATGAACTACTCTAAGTTTACCATCATGTTTGATTACGCAAAATACTGGGCTAGAATAACTTGAAGTACTTTGCTCATATAAACCAGTTCTTAATCTTTGTCTAACTAATTCTATATATTCTTGTCTTTTTGCTTTAGGAATAGGAATAACTTTCTTTTGCCAAGGTACATGATCAACAACAGGAATAATATAAGGTAACCCGTATTCATGTTTTAAAACTCCTCTTTCACTTTCATGAAACGCAATTGATTTTTCTCTTAAGACAATAACATGTAAAATTAATTTCATTTCTTCACTACTTAACCAACCAGGCGGACCAAAATTAACCATCTTGAGCCTTTCTTCAGTAACCTTTTCAGTTTCAACAAAGTCTGGTGGATTCTTGAGCACAGGAGTTTCATAAGGATCCCTCGACAGGGGTGGTCTTTGAAGTGGGGGATTAAGATATTGAGGCATTGGTTCATTCACTGGCCTGATCTTCTTAGCCACTGGTTTGTACTTAGTTGCACCAACAATAAATCCACCTTCTCTAAAGTCATTGCAAATCAATTCTTGTTCCTTCATACCCAGTCCACTTGCCAAATAAGATAACACATTCAATTCTTCTTCTTCAAATAAATCATCTTCAATCTTGAACCGTAATAATCTTCTCTTTCCACGTCTCGAACCTCTTCTTCTTGCTTTACACTTGCCACTATTCAAACATTTACCGCCATAAAAATCATTAAACTCTTCTTCATTTGAAATAAAATTAAATTGAGAGAAATAATAAGTTGAATATGAATCAAAAGAATTGTCTTTAAAGTCTTGAGGAATAGAATAATTTAAATTTGAAAAATGATTAAATGTACAATGAAACTTATTATGATGCAAAAAATTAGATGAACCAGGGGTGTCTTGCTGCACCTTGACAATTTCCCCATTTAAAGATCCACCTACAACTCTTTTAAATCCCTGTGATGTTCATCAGCATCTTCCTTAACCAATTTCCAAACTTTCTTCCCACTATTTGCATACCTATGTCTTCTTGAAGACTGATTTGACATTGATTCTTCATTTTGATAAACTTGAGGAGGCCAATCCATCCCAGGAATACTTCTTTGAAATTCACTAGCTTTACCGTCACAAGTTGAAAACCTTGAAACCATTCCTCTATCATCAACCATTGAAATCCTTTCACCATACTTCTCTGAAAATTGACAATTTGCTTCAAAATCAACTAAGAAAGGTCTACCTAAAATAACTGGCGCATCACCTGTAGTTAAAAAGAAATGAACCTTTCCTTGAACATGATCACCAATTAAGACTTGAACATTTTCAACAATTCCAACTAATTCAGCTTCATTGTTTACAATTCCACGTAATGCCATCTTGATCTTGACATGAGATTCTAAATCCATGCTATAAGCAAAATCCACATTCATAACATTGATTTGAGATCCTGAATCAATTAAACATCTTGTAGTAATTTCATGATCGCCAAGTTCAACATTGAGAAATCCTAAAGGACATGAATATAACCAATTCTTCTGTCTACCTAAAATTGATCTTAATTTGCCAAAGTCCAAATTATTCAAGTCAGCATGATTCATTCTTCCAATATCTTCTTCTTGAATAATCTCATTGGTACGCCTAAAACTATCATTTGAACCTAAATTAACCTTCCTGCTGATTCCATTTCCAACACTACCACCTTTAATTTTCAATCCATCAACTAAATCCGGTACCAAATTAATCAATTCCTCCAATGTAAGTTGAGGAGCCTTCATTTCCTTGCACTTATCAATTAAGCCTTCTAAAGCGCCATTCTTCTTGCTTGAAACAATACCAGGTGACTTTGATCTTGATTCTTCTTTCTTGATATTCTTCAAAGGTGAAATATAAGTAGGTTTTCTTGAACTTCTTCCATCTTCAATTGAAATGTCCCTCAAAACCTTATGTCTTTGATCTGGAGTGTTTGGATAACTCCCTGGTAACATTTCAATTTCTGAATCTGTACTTAAATCTTCAATTTGAGTTCCTCTCTTCAAAATCTTCTTTGGCGTAATTTGAGGCGTACTTGTTACAGGTAAGTCTCTTGAATTTTCTACAACTCCATCCCAACCAGGTGTTGAAAACCTTTCTGAATTCTCACGTCTAAATTGATCAGCTTGTTCTTCAGTAATAATGATTTCTTCTTCTCTTCCTTTATCATTTCTTGAATTTGAATCAATATTAACACCTTCATTGTCTTGATCTAAATTAGCAAAACGTGGTGAAGTCCTTTTCTTGACCAAAGGATCCGCTTTTCTTCTTGCTGCATCTGATTCAAATATCACTCTTCTTTGACTTGAAATTGAAGGAACATTCCACTGACTTAAAGAACCACAACTTGCTTTAACTGATTCCTTGCCTTTATCTTCTTCTTTCTCAATCTTCACCTTATCTTGAGTAACTTTAGTTGAATTATCAATTACCACTCTTCTATAAGGCTTCTGATCCCAAGGAATTCTATCACCATTTGGAAGAAAGAAGTTTTTACCATCAAACTTAACCAATTTATCATCAACATCTTTCTTAACATACATACAATCATTAAGTGAATGTCCTTCTCTATCACAATACCAACACATATACGCTGGTCTACTACCTTCATTCCTCTTAAATTCATCATTTTCATTTCTATTACCATAATTGTTTCTTGAATAATTATTTTCTCTATTACCACCATAATTACCACGACCAGAATTGCCATTACCACTGCTACCATAAGTTCTTCCACCTGTAGCACCACCTTTCTTCAAATTTTCATTTTCTTTCTCAACAATTTCCAACCTCTTCTTCAACTGATCCAACAAATTACTTGAACCACTTGAATTACCTGAAATACCCAATGAATTTTGACGTTGAGTTCTGAATCCTTCCATAACTGAAGCAACATTAATTTTCTTTGATGTAGTAACTTCTTCATCATTCTGAGTTAAATCTCCAAAAGCCATATTCATTCTCATTACTCTACTAACATAATTTTCCAACATACTCAATGGAACCATTCTGTAATGATGACCAACCTTCTTCAATTGACCTTCACTATCCATTAAGATCTTAATTTGATGTTGAATATGAGATGAAAAAGCCTTGAAGTAATATCTTGCCATTGATCTTGAATCACTTGAATCAATTTGACCTGAACTCTTCAAATAAATTAACATTGTCTTGAATTTGTTTTCAAACTTGACATAAGCATCATTTGTTGAAATTCCACCCGCTTTTGATAAATCATCACATAATTTGTACAAGTCTTCATCAGTATACAAAGGTTGAGTACCCGCACCCCATAATTCATTCATTTCATTCTTCAATAATCTCCATCTCTGAGTTCTATAACCTGACATAGCTTCAATAACAGTCTTCATTTCGTCATCTTTGATAAAAAACTTGACTTGAAGACACTTATCTCTATCACTTGCATTATCAATTAAAGCTGCATCTTCAAAATCTCTTAAAAACCTTTCCATATCACCACCTGATTTAAATGATAAATTCTTGTCAACTGGTTGAATCTTGACTGGTTTCTTGTGATCTTCATCTTCACTGCTAACTTCTTCATAAACAACTCTTCTTGTCTTCTTTGATTTAAATTGATTCTGAATCTGATCTTTCTTGTCTTGAAATTTAACATTTCTCAATTTGAATTCATCTTCAATTTGTTCTTCTTCTTCTTCTGCAGTTTGAAATGATCTTTCAGCTTCTTTCCCTAATAAATTGTCTTGAACTTGCTGAGCATCTTCATCTTCTTCTGAATTATCACTATGATAAACTCCTTCATTCCTCAATTCTCTTCTACGCACCTTCTCATCTCTTGATGCCTTCATCTTGTCTTGCTTTAATCTCTGTAAAACTTGAATCACTTCTTTCTCAGTTAAACCTTCCATTAAACTTGAAACATTTTCTTCTGAAACATCATAATTCTCTGATAATTCCCTGCCTTTTCCTTTATCCAAAACATCAAAACCACTTGAACTAGCCTTGACATCTTCCTTATTCCATTCATTATCATATAAATTTGCCATCTTGAATCTGATGAAATAAATAAATAAATTAATGAATAAAATCACTCAATAACCACGAAATTCTTGATGACTTGATGAGTAAAAATCAATCTTGAAATAATAATAATTCTTGAAGTGAATATAAATGAACTTAAATACCCAAATCAATTCTAGAAGACCTATATCCAAGTACTTCTGTCAAATAAAAACCAATAAATGGTAAGTGAATGAGTTAATGAATAATTGAATCAATAACCACGAAATTCTTGATGACTTGCTGAATAAAAATCAATCTAAAATAATAATAATTCTTGAATACCTGAACCAATAATTAATAAATTCTAAAAGACCAATATCCTGGTTCTTTTATCAAATGATACCAAATAAAATTGAATACCAACTAAGAGACCAATATCCTGGTGTTCTACACAAAATTAACAACTTCTGAATAAGTAAATTAAATTTCAAATAATAATAAATCTTGAAGTGAATAAATCTTGAACTTGAAAAACCAAATCAATTCTAGAAGACCTATATCCAGGTGCTCCTATCAAATTAAACCTTTAAATTAAGTTAATGAATAATTGAATCAATAACCACGAAATTCTTGATGATAAATTAAGTAATAATCACTAAGGATAATAATATATGAACTTGAATTTGAATTCTTGAATCTTGAAGACCAATAAATCCAATTCTGAGAAGACCAATATCCTGGTGCTTCTATCCAATAAAACCAATTACCAATATCAAAGTAGACCAATATCCTGGTTCTACCACGAAATTAATATCCTACAATCAACCTTGATAACCAACAGAACCCCTCGATAGCTCAGTTGGAAGAGCATGAGACTGTAAATCTCAGGGTCATCGGTTTGATCCCGATTCGAGGGACCAGATGTAGAACTCTTTCAGAACTGGCTGAAAGCAGAGCTGAGGAGGGGAAGTATGAAGACAACAAAAGACAAACAACCACAAAAAGAACAATAATAAGTCTTGAGTGGTGAATGAAAGACTTCAAACAGAGAAAATGCCCTTCTCAATAAGGGACTTTGATTACTATGAATTAAATTTAAGTCCTGTAAGACTTTGGATTAATAAAAACCAGGCTAAAAGAGGACAATAATTTCAAAATTAACACTTTCTAGGCGCACTCAGGCACCAATACCAATGAGCAAATGAGAACCAAACTCAACAGGAAATTATTAAAAGAGAAATAAGGGTCTAGTATTATAAAATTCCAACTTTCACTAGTTGTTTAACCTGAATAATAATAATCAAAAGATACAAGCTTATTCTACTATTCTAATAATAATTTTTGCTGATTAAAAAGGGGACAAAAGTCCCTACAAAAGATACCAAAGTATATATAAAAAAATAAGAGCACACAAAATTGAAATGTGACAAAATGGACCCCCAAACTCGAAATTCCAACTTCAAACACAAATTCACCAAAATCCTCCTTATCAAACTCAAAATAAAATTCAGAAACATAATTGGAGCACACAAATTAACCATTGACAAACTTTCAAGCACACAAATCACCCTAAAACGCAGTTGTTAATCACAAAAACCAGAAAATCCGCCAATTTACCCTTAATGTGAAATAAAATAAGATTGAGGGACCATATGAAAATTGTGAAGAGACAGAAAGAAAGAGAATTTTCTGCTCTACAACTTTGCTCAGCAAAGCTAAACTCTAACTCTAATGGATCTACCCTTAAACAGCAAATGAAAATCAAAGGAAATTTTCGAAATTGTGATATACCCAGTTTACCACCTTGGTTTACCACCAATATGATAAATAAAATTAAATTGAATGATGATCTACCCCAATAGAAGATACCCCAACCATTTCTTCCCTGCAAAGCTGCTGTGGTTCCCTTTATTCAAAGTTCCTTAATCAAACTTCAAATATCTCAGCTGTCGAATGTCATTTTCGAATTTTCGAAAATTCTCCTTCTGTCAATTTCAATCTTCTAATGTCCTTTAATGTGTCAATCATAATTTAATAAATTGCCTTGAGGATTTCCCTTATCTTTGATCCAGTCCCTAAACTTAATTTCAGTTTACCACTCCTCCATTTCTCAATATCCCCAAATTTCGACTTTTTGGTCCCTTTTAAACCCATAGCAAATAAACCCATAATTCGACTTTTGTGGCCTGTATTCCTCCACTAACACATAACTTCCATTTACACATACCTCCAAAACCCATAAAATTCGATTTTTCCACTTTAAATTCATCACTCTATTCAATTCACTCTACTTGATACCTGAAGATAAAAAAATAAAAATAAATAAAAATAAAATATACTATTTTAAGATGAAATGAATTAATATAAATAAAAATAAAAATAAAAATAAAAATAATAATAAAAATAGATAAATATAAATATAAAATTAAAAAAAACCAAAACAAATGAAATAAATAAATGTATGTATATAAGTAAAAAAAATCTGATAAATGATAATGAATTAATAAAAAATAAAATAAAGTAAAATAAAAGTTTCTAATATGTAATGATAATAATAAAAAATTAAAAAACTGATTAAATTAAGTAAATTTGATTAAATAAAATAAAAAATGAAAAATAAAAATAAGATACATGTGTAATACACACATATAAAGTTCATAGTAACTTTATATTACCACACCGTTCTACACTTTGAGATGGTCTATCAAACTGTAAGTGAGCCTGCTATCCTTCTTCCTTCCAGTGGATTACAAAGGTCACTCTCATTGAGAAGATGAATTCCAATTGATCAGTTTAGTATGTTGTTTGTGTGGTTTGGTCTAGCCAATTATTACATTGTGAGTAAAGCAATCATGATCGTCACTGCTCCAATTCAATTTACCGCTGATATGGCTTCTCACCAGGCTTTTGTCATCTTGACTCAGTCAATGGAAGACCCTTTGTTTAGATCTCTTTCCAATTCCGATCAATAATCATCAAACTGATGCCTAATGTTTCAAATCCATTACAAAATCAATTTCCATTGGTATCAAATGTTTAGACATTTAGCCAATCAGGTAGAAAAACTTATAGGTTGTAGTAATAGCTATGCAGACAAAAAAGTAAAGATTGTAAATTGTTGATGTCATAAACTGGTTTGGATATGAATTCCAATTGATTTACTTTATTGTTTGTGATCATTAGGCATTCCTTTGGACAATAAGAATCATTAATAAAGAACCTGAATTATTAGCAATTCTGTAGCCAAAGTTCCTTCTTGCAGTCGTCATGGAGCGCATGGCTGGGGCCGCGAAGATTGCAAGCGCACCTGGAACAAACCAGGCCACAAACCACAATCCACCAGCAAATTCAAACATAGATTGAGCTCATTTAATGATTATTTGCTTTACTTACAACTATAATCATCCATTACTAGTTACAATTTGTTTTTCTTCCTATTCCAGAGTGTCTTTCTCAAATTTTCAATGTAATTGAATATGAAATAAACTTTATAACTGATTCTACATATTATCAATGTGTCCATGAGCTGAGCTGAGCTGAGCTTGAGCCCCCCGCGAGCCTGAAAACCCCTGGGCCAAACAAGCCCAAGAGCTGAAAGCCCTCCCAAGTCGCTTGGGCCATAAACCCAGCTGACCGTCTGAAGGCGCATTTCAGCTGGCTAGCTGGCGCGACCAGCCCGTCTGCAGCCGGGCCAAGCAGGCGCCAGCTGGTGGTCGCGCGTGAGGGCTACCTACAGACGGCCTGCCCCTCTGCAAAGGCTGGCGGTCTGCAGCTGGCCTGCCTTGCCCGTCTGCAGACAGGCAGAACGCATCTGTGGTGTAAGTTTGAAAAAACAGGACACTTCAAACTGAACAAAGTTCTTCTATCAACACTGCCACTGATACAGTACTGGTATTGAAATTTTAGGGGTGCAGTAACTACTCTAGGTTGTATTGAAGCACAATATCTAGTATTGTTATGGCCAATACTTTACCATCCAGGCCGGATGATGGTATGATGGCTTTAGATACCGCATTGGGTATTGTATTGGGGACCTTGCTACTTTACCAGGCCAGGCCTTCAACAGTATTGGGTTACTGTCAGTAACTATGTGGTATCAATGATAATTCCAAAATTGGCTGTTGTCAAAAATATCAACAATATGTGATGTTGGCATCTCTATGTATTCAATTGATTGAACCAATCAAAAGCAATTGAAACGTCCACCCTTTCAACTTTTCATTGCCTCCTTTATTCCAAACTCACACACTATTCTCACGTTTTCAATTGATTGGACCATCCAAATTCCAGCATCAAGCAAAACATCCACCTTTTCAATCCATCTCAAAGCATCATGTGGCCTTGGGCCCAGCCTTTCTTGGCTCCTTACATAAATGATTTGGTTGATCCAAGGTCTAATCCAATGTCCAACACAGTTGAAAATCATACGTTCTATCATTTTGATTCTTACCACACAAACAGTGGTTAAGGGGTTGCTTACCAAATCTTGATCCATCCTCTTGTTTTCTGTTCCAGCCTGAGCTAGAGTCTAGTATCCAGATTTTGCCTACTTCTTGTCAAATGAGCTTTTCTTGCCTTGGATCACCTGCATCTCCTGTGCATCCATCTTCAGGACCACTTCAAAGCACTTAAACCACCCCACTTCAAACCCAGTCCTCTCAAAGCACTCAGACTACTCTACTTTGAACCAAGTACTCCTCTCTGATCATACCTCCTTCAGATTCCCAAAAGTCTATCCAGCTTCACACCACAGATGTGTCAGATTCTGAACAATCAATTATGGTCATTGAAAAGGCCAAGAAGAAACATGAAAAGCGTAAAAGAACTATGACCAATACAGAGAAAGAACAAACTCAGTCTGAGACCAATGCCTTGCAATTGATCAATCAGAAGAAGAAGAAGCGGCTAAGCAGCTTGAAGCAGACTGAGAAGAAAATGATGACACTCAAATTGTACCAAGTTTGGTAAGGCAAATGGATTTCTTCTGCAATTCACCCAGGGAAATATTGATGGACTGTAACTGTTGTTTCCTTCTACAAAGGTCACACAGCTCATCAATCACTTCAACCGGGAAAAAATTGGTTGTGAACTTGCACCAAGACTCCAAGGATGAACATGCCAAGATCCAAGGCACTAGTAAAGTCAAGTCCAACAGTGACAATGGTTTTGACAATATAAGGGAGTATTTTCACACAGCTGTGCAGGGTGACAAGGATGTAAGTGAATTTCAATTAATCATTTTTACTCAATCATCCTATATTTGAACCACTCATGTATTTTGGTGTAATCTTTGTTTTCTCTCATCTTGCCTATTGAAGGTCTGTGGAATTCTTATCCATGCAAGTGCTTCAAAAACAAATTCCACACAAGCAGAGGTTCTACATTGAATATGTATGCTCATTGAGATGGTTTGAATCAAGATGGAAAGACTGGCAAACTGGGTTGCTCAAAGTGTAATGTAGCAAAGGTGTCTTATTGTTGTCTTTCCCCTGCAGTTGCTGAAGCGCAAGCACAAGAAAGGCAAGAAAGACAGCAAGAATTGGCAACTCAGACATCAGTGGAAGCATATTTTCCAAGGTTGACTCAATTTTCAAATTCAATCTTGAATCAAATGATGGGTATGTGGGCAGTGTAAACATCACAGCCATGGGTACGGATCAAAGATCCAGCACTTTGTGCTGCATTCCAATATGCCAAACCTCAGGCCCAACTCTTTGGCTGGAGTTGGTTAGAACACTTTGCTCACAAGACTTATCTTGGTCTCCAATCAACAGTCATATCAGAACTACATGTGAGTCCTTTCATATATAATATCTTAGTTTCCTTTGCTAAAATTACCTGTTCAAAATTTGTCTTAGGAGAACAATTCAAAGTTTGGGCTCATACTCAATGCTTGGACTTCACCTTGCAATCAATATGGGTTTATAACAGCTTCTGTCAATTACATCAACCATGATTGGAAGTATATCACTTGTCACCCCTCCATGAAGATGATTGTGTGGCATCATAAGGGCAAGTGGTTAGCAGAGCCACTCATCAATGTGCTTGCAAAACACAAGCTTTACTCCAAGATAAGTTTTTTCAATTTCAAATCTAATACACTTTGAGGCTTCACAACTAATCTTATGTATAATTCTGGATCACACATGATTTCTCAGACTCATGATTCAGGTGGGAACAATGATACTTGTTCTTGCGCAATGTAAGCACAACTTTCAAAAATAGCCAAAGAAAACTATGAAGACTTTGAGTTTAATAAGAGCACTGACCGAGTTCAATGTGCAGGCCATAAGATAGCCTTGATAGTTCACGCAGGTCTCCAGGCCATTGGAATTTATTGATATCTCTGCAATAGCAGTGACTCAAGCTGATTGGCATGGTGTCATTGATGGTCCATTTGAACTTCCTCTGGGCTTGCCTGCGACAAATCACAACAAAGCAAATGCAGTTTATGCTGTGACACTTATGGTAAGTTCACCTTTACAATTGTTCTATATATATATATTGTTTCTCTATATAGTATCTCTGATCTGAATATCTTGGATCATCTTAGCTTAATGAAATCACTCATAAGATTAAAGGTTCTTCTAAGATGTTGGCCATGTTTGACACCACTTGTGTAAGCCTGAGCAGTTGTTTTCCTTGACCAATTCCAGGGTACGGAATTTGATGGAACATACAGGTTCAATATTGGGAGCGGCTGTACAACGCCCAAGAGGTGTGTCCTTTTCACTTACTTATCAATTTCATTCATTTTTTTAATTCAAAATCAATTTCAATCAACTATTTCATAAATAAAAATTGATTTCATCCTTCTATTTCATGACTCAAAATCAGTTTCAGGTTATTGATAGAAGGCTGAAAGAGCATCAGAAAGAGGATCACAAAGGTAAAATTGGAAAGCAAAGGAATCCTCAAGTGGGACCTAGCAATCCTGATGAAGCACGGCCCTGTGTATCCTCAAGAAAGCACATATTACCCTGGACCAATGGAAGCAAGTAGGTAAATTGATCAAAGTTCTGCGTGTAAGTCCCCCTCTTTCCTTTTTATGTGTATTTGTATTATACTGAGATATAACTTTCCAGGACTTTCAATTGTTGACCAAGCTCTTTGAAGGAGATTCAGCAACTGGTCCCCTTGTCATTTTCAAATATGTCAAGCTGGAAAAGGTACTTCAAGACCAAATCAACACCTGTACTTTGCAAGCAGACCCTTTCTTCCCAATGTACCAGGCCATGCTGGTCTGGGTGAAGTCCTATCTGCAAGAAGCCCTCAAATCCAATATCTTGATCCTGGCCACTGTACTCCACCCAAGCTGGCAAACAGACTATTTTCAATTTGCCTTTGGGGACAACTCAGCTGAATACAAAATTGCTCAACAATTGTTAGAAACCATTTTCAAGAATTGGAAGAAAAAGCGTCAAGTTGGAAAGAATAATGATGTCAGGTCACATGATTTGAATGATGGCAAGGACAAAGATGATGATGGATTTCGTGCTCATCAAAAGAAATTTCTGACACGTGTTGAAAATGAAATTGCAAACTACTTCAAACGTGTTGATGAGCCACTCAAGGATGTAGAGAAGGACCCACACCTTGCTCTGCAATGGTGGAAGGTAGGTACACAATATACATTCATTTTAAAAATGACTTACTGACTTTGAGTGCCCAATCATTCATAAGGTCAATGAAGGACGGTATCCAGTGCTATCATCTCTAGCAAGAGATCATCTGGCCACATGTGAGTCATCATGTGAAGTGGAGAGGACTTTCTCCGCAGCTGCAGATGTCTGTTGCCGTGATAGGAATGGAATGAAACCTGCAACTGTTGAGCACTCAGTAGGTGCTTAAACTTGATTCAAGAATGGTATTAATATAGCCAGTGAAGAGTTTGTTAAGTGTCAACAATGCATGGCTGAAAGTCTGGTGTTGGAAAGAGCAAGTCAAAGAAGGAGGGGGGTGACCATTCCAAGTCACAAGAAAGAAGGGACATGGCAATCTCCTCTCCCTTCTCTTTTTCATTTAATTTTTTTTATTTGAAAAATGTTTGTTGTATTTTTTTATCTCTTTTCATCCCCACTTGTCTATCATCTGAAATGAAACATGCTTATCATCATTTACACTAATACTCAATACGGTATTGGTATTGTTAAGCGCTCCAATACCCAAAATGGTATTGGTATTGTATGTAGTATCGAGGATACATGACTGGATCTTAGAGCACCAGCAATTGTGGCTTTAACTCAAGGGATAATCTAATTTTAACCCTAAAGCTTGCCCAAAATCCACAATCATAAATCTATACAGAGGATTATTCAAATCATCTTTACAAAGCTCTCACAACTCACAACTTGATCCTCACTTGCCTGTCTCTGCAATACACATTCAACATTACAACTCCGATAAAATTCCTATGTACTTCAACACTTTAACTCTACACACACCTTCACTATATTCACTTTGGCTTCCACTGATACCACATCAGCAACTTTGAAGCTCACCTGCGCTCCATGCTTGACTATCATCACATCACTCATCCTTCACCTCAAGACTCTTGCCTTCTTTTCACCTTCTTCCATTTGATCTTTGATTTCCATTATGATCCCAAGTCAAACATATGGTTGCTTGAAATTGAAGACAATTGGCTACATATGTACATCCAAAGTTGAGCTGACTTAAAGCTAACCATTGCGGTCCTGGTCTTCAATCTGGATTTTAGGAGATCCTAACTCCAGATTAAAGATTGGTAAAGACAATGATCACAAGACTTGGGGTTATTTAGCTTGACCCCAACTAAAGATCTGTAATTTCGGCTTAAATAAACCAAATTTAATGCCAACAATTGCTGATGCTCTTGAGACTTATAGTATTGTCATTTTTTGTACCGTATCAGTATAAGTATTGCACAAGCAATACTTTACCACAGTATCTTTTACAAGATATTGCAAATTCAATACTTTACTGGATATTGGGTATTGGCAATACAATACCCAGTAAAGTAACTGTGGCAGTGTTGCTTCTATCGCCTTGCGCGGCCACTGTTTGCCAAATTGCAAACATCTCCCTCACAATCAGTCCTTCTTGAGATTGAGCTACAGCCATAAATTGGCATTCATTTCTGTAGTACAACATGGACAACCTTGACAGTGCACTTATTGAAATGTGGCCATTGTAGAGGGCACTACTCTCGGGTGGCTTGTTTTCCATATTTTCACTTTCTCCTTCTGGAATTTGAAAACAAGTGGTATGAATGTTGATCAGCATATGCACAGGGTCCAATATGATAATATCAATATCTGTGAGTTGTTGTTGACTTGATGGGTATGACGGGCAACAGGTAGAAGTCATCTGCAGAAAGTGCTTGGATATAGTTGATGAGCAAGATAGAAAAACACCAGCCCCTCCCCAGCTGTGGTTCTTCTCTCTCTTGTTCTCATTTCATGAAGGTAAAGAAGGACTTCATCTGATGTTCTTATTCATGTCATGCAACTCCATCAGTCGCGTAATCTTTACCCAAGGGATCTGTTTTGGCCAAAATAAGGTCCTAAAAAGTCTTGAGAGTCCCTCCAAAAACCTCAAGGAGACATGATCTGAAATAGGTCAGCAGGCTTTCCTCGGTGGGCAGCAGAGCATCGTGATGAGCAGCCTGGGCGTCAATCTATGGCTTGACTAAAGAATACTATCCTGAGCCCGAGTGATGATCCGACATGACCGTCACTGTCAGTCAGCGGATAGAGCCAGATGACCGCGGGTACGTTCTCAGTACAGATCCACTCAAGTTGGATTGCCAGTTCTGGATCTGCTCAAAATCATAACCTCAATCCAGAAATGAATGAACTCACATCACATCCAGACTTATTCAACTCAATAACTTCTACTTCTGAGCTTCCAGTGGTCGCTCCCCCCGTGGTCTTCGATCCCGTTCACAACGCTGGTCGCCTGCTATCTCACTTCAGCCATCTTGAAGACCTCCTCCGCCTCGTACGCCGGACTCGTCATGCACTTCCAGCATTGGTTCAAGAAGCTAATAATCTACCAAGATCTGGAGCTATCGATCATTATAAATGTCTCATTCAGGAGAATCAGAAAAATGTACAGGACCTCAAAGAGGCGATCATGAACTCGCAGGGTGCGCCTGGCTTACGTGATTTCATCTTAAGGTTCATCGCACATGCTTTTTTGCCATGGTGTGGAGTTGGTGCTCTCCGGAGAAAGAGACTAAAGTTGAATCTTATTCCCTGTGTCGGCGATCATCAGATGCCTTTCTTTTTGTTAGATCTAGCTCTCGGCTCGATGAAAGCGATTTCAAGATCGATGATCAGATGCCTGATGAGACGGCAGCAGCTGTAGCGCACATGAAGAAATTAGCACCTCGATCGCTTCAGAAACGCTCAAATTTCTCACCTAGACGGATACGCGTCCCTTTTTCACTCGAAGCCCCTCAACCGGGCTTCGAGGCCGCAATAAAGTTGATCAATAATTCATACAAATTACAAGCGATCTCATGGCAAGAGCACATCACGCGGCTTGGACGGACAAGTTGGGTAGAGATCAAGGTTAGAGGCGTCTTACGAGCTTTGGTCACAGTGCGGCAATATCCTGACCCGAAGGATTGCTCGCGGCCAATCACACGCATCGAGAGGGGTGTCTGCTTTGGTGTTCATGAACCTCGAGTCAGTCTCCTTGTCACAGCAGAAGTTGGATCTATACTAACGTGCGACTGTCCCGATCATGGTTTGCAGAAACACGTATATCAGCATTCGGATTATGGAATATTTCGGTCGATCAGCCGATGTTTGACCACAACCATTAACGAGCACCCAAGCCGAGGATCAGATAATGTGTATCTAGTCTGTGTACGTAGTCAAACGCGTATCTCTCTTTTACCTGATCGTAGGGAGTCGAGAAGGGCGTCACGCAAAAGCTTTCTCCTGATGATCACTTCATTTCGGTTCTTTATCTTTCTCTTTCTTTAGACATTTCTTGCATCATATATTGACCTATTCCAACCCATCAACCCTACTTTGGCGAATCCCAATCAAGACAAGGCAGAATCCTCGACCGTCCTGCACCCGAAAGTTTGGCGTGTTTGGTGTAAAGCGGCCGATGATCAAGAAGGGCACCAGACAGGACGCTGGGATCCTATTGAGGAACCGAGATAATGAGTAAAGAGACAAGAGTTTCATTTCGCCATGCTCTTGGGGACCCTTTCTTCCCGCGTACTCTCGATTGTCGAGAACACTTGCTTCCCGGTGCACTATCAAGTCATCACCATGTTATCTAATATAAACCTGAGCCCTCAATTTCATATGTTCCTAGCTCCTGAGGAAGAAAAGGTTCACCAGATGTTTCAAGGCAAATGAAGTGGGCGGACAAGGCGGAACAGCTGTCATGATTGTGAATTTCACATTCCACCTGTCGTGTAACACAATCCACAGATTGGTAAGAGAAAAGGAAGGTAGGGAAAGAGGAATGTCGTGATGAAGAAAAAGCTTCCAGCCAGAGATGAAATGCCACTCGGCTAATAGTAATGCTACGCGGAATCAACAAGTCGCAGGTTGAAGGCGTGTCCTTATACTTTTCCCCCGCGTCCATCTTGTCGAAACATGAGGTGACACTCTGAGCACATGAGATGATGGTTTTAGAACACTCTACCTGAGATGTACAATTCGTATCTCGCACAAAGTGAATCCTTATCCCAAAAATCTGAAGTGATCGACCCTGGTCAACCACCCGTGTACCTTCAAGGGTCACTGGGTTCGCTAGAGTCGGCAGATGTAGCTTCAAGTCAAGGGCAGTTGCATAGATTGCCGATAGTTCAAAGCATACGGTCAGATGGCTCTTCTCTGATAGCTACACCGAGCTGACAAGATTTGGCAATCAGTCGATGATACATTGTCATAACTTTCATGGTGTCCAATGAGGTCAAATGATGGATTTCCTCATTCGCTAATTTCTCCTCGTCCTCTTCTATAAATAGTCCTTCAACTTCAAATCTAGCTCGTACCCCATCTTGTAATTCATCCGGCTCACCAAACCGGTCAGATTTGAAAAAAGCTCGGGGCTGTTCTTCAATTTATCCTTTTAGCTTGCTGATCCTTTTAGGCACGCATGCTGACAATTCAATCGAGGATTAAGATCAGAATTGCGCATCAGTTCTTAGCGGTGCTTTCAACCACTCTCGACATACGGAGCAACTGGATCGTTCGAAATGTACAGGAAAATACGATAGTCGCTCCCTTCGACTAATTCTGGGATCCAGATCCTCCCATTACTACCCCATACTTGATTTTATTAAAACCAGATCCTTCTCGCAATCAAACGCGTGACTGTTGGCATCGATCGAACGCAAATCTTTTCGAATGTATAAATACGGCGCCCTCGCAAGTTGAAGGTTTAATAGCACCCCCACCTAACTTTTCCCCATCACTTATAAGACTCTAGATCAACACAATAAATATATCAACTTTGGGAACTTGATCGAAAGAAAAACAAACATGACTCAGATGGACCCAGCGTTCGCTCCAGCTTCGACTCGAGCGAAGTTCGTGGGTATCTGCATGGCGGTCTTTGCCGCATTTGGAGGGTAAGTCTTGATTTATGGTTATAGATCAAGAGGAATTTCTAACGTCGTTCACTTTACGCATATTTACAGTATTTTATATGGATATGATACCGTACGTTCTTGAGTGATCTGATGGCAGTTGTCTAGACGCTCATTTTCAGCCGCTCTTCTTGTGTCGATTTATTTCTAGGGCTATATCTCCGGAATAAAAGAAATGGAATTCTGGTATGTGTTCTTCGAGTTGCATACAAACAATATCATCTATGTCACATGAGCACGAAGAAGTCACGCAATTGTAAAAACTGACTAAAACCTTACTCTGGTCTTTCTAGGCTCCAGACATTTGGGGAACAGGATGACACTGGAACCTATGTAGTCAGTTGAACCACAAGGCTGTCCCTTCTCATCATCGATAGATTTTGATAATTAACCCGGTGTATCAATTTGAAACAGCTCTCAACCGCGAGCAATTCGCTTGTTACCTCCATCCTCTCCGTTGGAACCTTTGTCGGAGCATTATTGGCTTCCCCCCTGGGAGACATTCGTACGACCTAATCTCTTGAATCTGATCATCCTTTTTGCAATCTGATTGACTTCCCTATTTGATTGTTGGTCAGTTGGACGAAGATGGGGAGTCATCCTATCATGTGCGATTATCGGTGTTGGTGTCACGCTACAATCTACTTCTAGCACTATCACTATCTTTGCTGTTGGAAGGGTCTTTTCTGGGATGGGCGTTGGATTAACATCTTGTTTAGTACCAATGTACCAATCTGAATGTGCCCCGTATGTTGCAATACATCTCCTCTACATCCTATTCTCGATTGCTATCCTGATATGATCATTGCTTTCCATGATTCCAGAAAATGGATCCGAGGTGCCATTGTGGCCTGCTATGTAAGTCTTTTAGAGAATTTCACCGGATACACCAATTTCAGAATTATCGGAATACTTTATTGATGCATCTGATTGGAATTCTTCCTGTATGTAGCAATTGGCCATCACAATCGGATTGTTGATTGGTGCATTGATGGTTAACGCTACAAAGGACCGTCAGGATATGGGCGCGTTCCGAATCCCAATTGTCCTTCAGGTTGAGTGACCATTTCCAAGTAGTCTGGCTTGCGACCAAATCAAACAAAGATTTTGGTGAGATGCGAAGAGATCACTCATGATTTTTCACTTTTCAAAATAGGCTGGATGGGCTACCATTCTCGCTATTGGACTCTTCTGTCTGCCAGAATCCCCCAAATTTCTGATCTTGAAAGGAAAAGAAGAACAAGCTAGAGCATCTCTGGCTCGATTGTTATCCCTCCCTGCAGACTCACCACAAGTTTCAAGAGAGTATAACGAAGTGGCAGATTCATTAGTGATTGAACGGACAATGGCAACTGGAACTTATGCAGATTGTTTCAAATCGGGCAAAGGAAAGTATCGACTGAGAACATTATCAGGAATGGCCATCCAAATGCTTCAGCAGGCCTCTGGGTAAGGACATCTCCTCGCGCTTTGGTATTTCGACAAGAAAACAGAGTTGGGATACTGATTTTGTACCGGTTTGTTTGAATTAGAATCAACTTCATTATCTATTATGGAACTTCGTTGAGTTGAACTTCAGCGTGATATCTTTTTGACTTCTCGCTAATCAAAAAAGTTGTAAAATTATAGATTTTTCAAGAATAGTAACCTAAAGAATCCTTTCATCATCACCATCATCATCAATGTCGTATGTTAAATCTCAATTCTCCTACTTTAAAATCAAGGAAGCAATTAACATCTTTACTAAATCGTCTCATTTATCCCCTTGATCACTCAGGTGAATGTGGTCATGACATTTCCTGGGATATGGGCCGTAGATCGGATAGGTCGCAGAGGTTTACTCTTGATGGGTGCAGTTGAGTCCCAGTTTTATTTTATAGCAGGATGGGATAAGTACTGACAACATTGAACAGGTGACAATGTTTGTGTGTGAATTGCTGATCGCAATCCTAGGAATAGTACTACCGTCAACAGACCTATCTGGACAACACGCCCTCATCGCACTTGTTTGTATCTTCATCGGAGGATTCGCAGCTACTTGGGTTAGTTACAAAATCATTTGGCTATATTCTAAACGCCATCGTGACTCTAGTCCTAAATAAACTTCTTTTTTACGTGATCTTGCGATCTAGGGCCCACTTGTGTGGTAAGTTGTTATGTTAATCCGTTCACTTGACGAGTATCCACATCACTCATTGATGTTTTTATATATCTCGTTTTCTCCTTTAGGGTTGTGACAAGTGAAATATTTCCATTGGCAATCAGGGCAAAAGCTATGTCTCTTTCGACAGCAGCCAGCTGGGGAATGTTAGAGAATTTCTACTATTGTTTCGTACTTGCGCTACATAAGCTGATGTCAGTTCCCTCGAATCTTCCTTGTTAACTTCAAAAGCAACTTCGCCATTGGATATGCAACACCATTTATGATTGACGATGGACCAGGTAAGGCAGGCTTGGGTTCCCGTGTATTCTTTATCTGGTCAGGCTGCTGCCTTCTCGGTGTGGTCTTCACTTTCTTCTGGTGAGTGACGAAAGCTGTCAGATCAAGTATGAATGCTGTAAACTCATAATGACACTCGCTTGGTACTTTTGTTTCTCATGAAAGCATTCCGGAAACGAAGGGCTTGTCACTTGAACAAGTTGATGATGTTTATCAAAACAGTTCCATCGTCGGTTCAGATCGCTACCGTCGAAGATTATTGGCTGCTGGAAGTAACTTCATGAACAGTCAGGACACAGTAGTAGCGTCTGAGTGTAGCATAAAACATTTGAACAAAAAAATTAGATAATGTACAAGTGATATTGTCGCCTGGCTTCTTTAATCATCTCATTCCTTTGAGATTTTTTCACCGGACAAGCTATAGATATTTCTCATCTATTTCATTTTTAGGGTCATAAAATTGTAATCATTCTTTTGAGTAAGGGTTCTTCTCGAGTTAGTCCACACTGCGTGATATGTACCATGGAAAATACATCAAAATACCAATGCTTGATTCAATAAGAAGGGAAAATAACAACCTTTGATCACACTATTTTTCCAGAAAGTGACAGTCATTCAATGTTACAAATGGTCTAGGAATGCGTCCTCATGATGTGTTGCGGTCCATGTACATCTCTTAGATGTGAGCTAAATCTCCAATAATTAACATGAACCTCTCAAGAAGATCAGAAGAATTTGGTCAATAGATTGACTTGAGAGTGACCGATATCCATTCTCGTCGGACACAGGATTCAGGAGATCACAGCACTGATAAGTGGAGGGGAAGAAATCCTTGAATACAAACTAACAGGCGCAGAAGACGGCTTCACCGGTAATTGAAGATGGTGCCAAAAGGCTATCATATCGTGTTTGTGCTTGTCTGACAGTCATGTTTATGCTTCTTCGACCTTTGGTCCATTATGTCTTTCGAGATAAATTCAAGGATCCCGAACTCTTGCAACTTGGTCAAAGGGTCAAAGCAAAGAGTCACCGGATCAAATTTTACAAGAGCCCAATCAAGATTAATTATCAATCTATTACGTATCATATGAGTAGTCTCACTACAAAAACCCTGGCAAGCAAACCCCGGAGGTTTTGGCGTTCCGTTTTTCCAAGGAACCACGTGATCAGAACTGCCATGATGAGGAAAGAATCATAATATTCCTAATAAGATATCCTTGGTGATTGCGATCTCAGTAAAAGATCAACTTTGATACTAGATCCCCATAACAACGAAAATTATGCTGATGATACAAATTAACAAGATTGACGAAAACAAAATCTACCGAAATGAAACTGCGCAAGTATTTTACAGCCATCATATGACTTGATTAGCCTGATCAACATCTTTGAAACTATCATTCCTGACTTCATCGGCTTTCATTTCCTCGGATCCCAGTCCTTCTCCCGATAAGAGTTGTTGACGGTACCGATTGGATCCCAAGATAGAACTATTTTGATAGAGATCATCAACTTGTTCAAGTGATAATCCTTTTGTTTCCGGAATGCTATCAAGGGCAAAGTTGGGATCAAGTAGAGCACTGATATCAGTTTCTGACGAAGATTCTTCTCGAGAAATTCTGAAACGTACAAGAAGAAGGTAAAGACGAAACAGATGCCGCAGAAAGCTCCCCAGATCCAAAAGACATTTGACTTCAGTCCTGCCTTGCCTGGTCCGACGTCTACAAGATAAGGTGTCATGTAGCCAATTGCAAAATTCCTGCAGCGCGAGAAAAGATCAGCTTCCGATCAATTGTGAAGAATGGAGCTGAAAATATGCTCACAATGCCCAATTCGATGCTGTGGAGAGAGACATTGCTTTGGCCCTGATAGCCAAAGGATAGATCTCAGATGTGACAACCCTGTCAGAAAGATGGAAGAAAATTTCTCAAGACATGCACTTTCTTAGGATTGAAGAGGTACATTGAGCCTTACCATGCGATTGGACCCTGGAAAGTGCAAAATAAATTTGACGTAAAAGCAATGAGATCGGAGACACAAGATAGCTTGATAGATGAGAGATAGACACGAACCCAAGTAGATGCAAAACCACCGATGTAGATACAAACAAGAGCAATCAAAGCACGTTGAGCATCAAGATTGCTTGTAGGCAAAGTGATACCAAGGATAGGTACAATGAATTGGCAAATAGCCATCAAAGCCTATAAAATAAACGAGCGTGAGTATGAGATAAGGGTCAATGAGGCAACGAGTGATGATAGAACTCAAACGGCTCCGAATAAGAGGCAAGACCTTCTGCCGACCCTATCGACCGCCCAAATCCCGGGGACAGTCATGACTACATTGACCTAGAAGAAATACGAAATCTGATCAGAAGGGGCTGTTTGTACACTTTGAGTTGAACAAAAGCACTGACGACGTTGATGATGACCGTGATTGTGAATGGGTTCTTGATGTTACTGTTCTTGAAGAATCTATATAAGAGACAGCGAATTTATATCGATTTCCTGTCAATTTTTACTCGTTGTTTTTTCAACTTAGACACACAAATATATAGTCGAGAAAAGGACAGGAGACGCAAAAAAGTCAACTCAACGAGGTTCCGTAATAGATGATGAAGTTGATACTATTGGTTGCAATGAAGAAAACAATTGTGTCAATGAAGGCGGAATTTGATCTGATATAAATAAAGGAGACATACCCAGTGAGCTGTTGAAGAGCTTGAACTGCCATCCCAGATAGCGTCCTAAGACGATACCTGCCCTTACCAGATCTGAAACAATCGGCGTAAGAGCCGGATCCGCGTGTACGTTCGATTTCTAATGAATCTGCCACTTCGTCATATTCTCTTATGACTTGTTCGGAGTCTGCTGGTAAGGAAAGCAATCGACTCAAGGATGCTTTGGCTTCTTCTTCTCTGCCTTTGAGAATCAAGAACTTCGGAGACTCTGGTAGACAATAAAGTCCAAGGGCAAGGATAAAGGCCCAAATGAACTGTTTAGAAGTGAAGAATTAGAGGGGTCAGGCCCGCATGTATCGACGTTGGATGGTCAATCAAAGCACTCAACTTGAAGAGCAATTGGGATTCGATAACAGCTTGGATCTGGTCGATCCTTAGTTGCGTTGACCACTACAGCTGCGATTAACAGTCCTATGGTGATGGCCCATTGCTATTGAAAACACAAAAGTAAGTGTACAAAGAAAAGAGTTGAGCAATAGACGTCATACTTACATAAGCGGCTACCACTGCCCCCCGAATCCATTTGCTGTAAAGAATCCATCAAAGCCAAATCAATTCATCACTATTAGGGGGTTGAAAAAGAAATAAAACTCAAAGGAGGAGACTTACGGTGCACATTCTGATTGATACATAGGTACTAAACAAGAAGTTAAACCAACTCCTAGTCCAGCAAAGACTCTACCGACTGCAAAGACTGGAATGGTAGTAGAAGCAGTTTGAAGTGCGACACCTATACAAAATATAGCACATGAAGCAATTACGCCCCAACGTCTACCCACTATTTGTCCAAAATTATTTGTCGCGTTAACATTTTTATGTTGCCTTCGGGGAGGCGTGAATCAAGAGGGGTACTCAACGTATATCACCAAAGGGATAGGCAAGCAATGCCCCTACAAAGGTGCCCGCAGAGAGGATAGAAGTGACTAGTGAATCATTCGCGGTACTGAGCTAGATTTTTTTTGGCAAAGTTGTTCATAGCATAGATTGGCACCAGTCAGCATATCTTGACAGAATTTGGAAGTTGGGCTATGGTGGAAGACTGACTATGTATTCTCCTTTTGCATTCTTTTCCCCGAACGTTTCAAGCCTTGCAGTTATCAACAGGTCAAGAAGGAAAATTTAGTTCCTTCCATTCAATTGGATGGAGGTGTGTACATATGATCAGAGCGCCTTTGATATTGAAGACTTACCAGTATGGCATTTCTTTGGTGCCTGAGATATAACCCTGCATCAATCAAGGATATGTAGGACGCATCCGAAGCAATGAGGTTAGAAAGAGGTTGATGATGATTAGCCAGATGAAGGAGCTTCAATGTACCGTATCATATCCGTAAAGATAACTATTGAATGAGATCAAAGAAGCATAGATAAAGAATCAGAGCAAGAAAAACAAATCATCAATATATATAGACGAACCCTCCAAATGCTGCGAAGAGCGCCATTGATACTCCAACAAGTTTGGCTTTTGTAGAAGCTGGTGGTAGAACAGGTAAACCACCTGAACCTTTTCCCATATCCATACCTACCATGTTGTGTGTGTTGTTCCTACAGAGGAGTTATCCAAGTTTGATGTAGTTAATGATATGCGAGGGTTGAATTAAGAGACTTGGTCGACAAGTGATGTGAATGATATGAGATAAGGTGATGATGATGGGGCAACGCAGTACTTATATATTGGCTGTGTGTATTGTAAGTTATAGATCACCAAGTTGTAGAGACGAAAAGTTGTGGAATGAGCGCGTGACGGATGGGGGGCACCACTAGAAAAAGATGATATATGATCAGGCTTCGTTCCCAATATAGTAATATTCGTAGGGCGCATCAACCGGAACCGATGGAAATCTTCTCCTTCCCTCCCTGGGCTTGTTCTACATATACACTTTCAAATTAATCCACCCCGGTCGCCCACTCATACATTGAGAAGACAGCTTATCAGCTGACCGTCCCACCGTTTTCCATGGCAGCCAGGTGAAACGAGAGCGGCAAATGCTGGGAATGTGGCGCTTTGTGTACAGAGTGGCATCCCATGTTCGATTTCTGTGTGTTCCATGATCAAATTTTGTAAAGTCCACCCTGGTTCATGGGCATTGATCAAAGTACATCAGACCGTGAGTAGGATCTATGTGGGGCGGCGTCGCCGATGGTTATCACTGGGAAAACGTCCTGGAAATTCATACTGGGACCTGCACGGCTTACCAGTGGCAGGACCGATCAGTACGAATCACGTGACCCACTTCGTGACTGCGCAAGCACGCATCCAAATTTCGCTTCTCCATTCTCAACGAAATTTTCACCCCTTGTGACAATCTCCTCACAGTGCTTTCCTCTATATTTATTGTTTTTGCTTAACTTTATCTCGGTTTCGTTCAGTGAATGGTTTCCTCGAGAGGACTAGGCCTCAGGGATGGGGTCAATACCCAAACCCGGAACCCCCAACCGCAGATCTAGCCTGGCAAAGTTAGTGACACTGACATAACCAGGCTGGACTCAATTGGGATAGCTCACCTACCAGACACCCCTCTAACCAACCGAGTTTGTGACTTGGTCGGAGAGTCAATTGTGGGTAAAGGCAACCTCCCCCAGCTCTTAGGAGAGCTCAAACTCAAGCTCCAATAGCTGGCCCCTTCAAAGCCAAGCAGATTGACTGTCTGTTCCCTGGCCTTGACGAGATTAAACCAAACGGGACCGGTAAACTTCCTGGGTGACAGAGCAGGCCTCCAGAACATCCAAACATTGGTGGAATTCTGTCACCACATTGTGCAAGAAATGTTTCAACCAACCTGTGCACCTGAGGTGCTTATGGCAGGTGTTCATACCAGCATCCAGAAAATAGAAGCGGTCGTAGATGAACAGGCCCAGAACGTAGCAGATCAAACTGCAGATCTCCAATCAACAATTAACAAAAGAAACTTCTGTAAAACATCCAACATCCTTTGCTAATACTGCAAAGGCTGGTATCAGCCTCCAGTTGCAGCCAGCCCAACACAAGGGCCAAAAAACCCCAAAGCAAAAGCTTCAACCCCCTCCCCAAGCTCTCTTGACCCTCACGCTTGCTCAAACTATGTGTGAAGGTAAGGAGGAGTTAGTGACAGACTCCCAGGATCTTGTCAAATGTATCAACCGGGCTCTTGCCTGTGTTGACCCAGCCAAATCCCCAATCATCAGAGGCCACAGGCAGATTCACCACACTGGCAAACTGATTCTGCAATTCTGCAGTGAAGACAACACTGCCAAAGGCCTGTGTCAACTCAAATACCTGTATCCAGATCTTCAATTGTACACAATTGTTGTGCACAGAATTCCAACATCTTCCAACACTGACCACCACACTCAGGTCACAAATGTTGTGACTCATTCTCTTGGTATTTCAAAACCCTTTCCTCCATCTTTGTAACCCTGTCCAATATTGAGGAAGCAAACAATGCTATCTTGAATAAAATCAGTTTCAATGGTAAAATGAAGACCACAGAGCTCTCCAAATGTGCACAGAAATTCACCCAATCCTTTTCCTGTTGGAGCTACAGTAATTTTCACACCAAATGCGCAAACAAACCTAAATGTGCAACTTGCGCAGGTGATCATGCCACTTCAGCTTGTACCTCTGGCCAAAAACCAGGCACTGCACTCTGTATAAATTGTATTGATAAACACATTGTGATGAAGAGATTAACCATTCCAAGCTTTGCTACCACCAACATAACCTAGGACAAAATGTCCAACTTTTCCCACTCTTCACTTGCTTCTCACAGAGAAAACTCCACCTCATCTTGTAGCAGGAAATCCTATTACAAAACAAACAACACCTCCCATGCTGTCTGTTAGGAAAACGGAGGGCAGGGCAACCAGGGACCCTCTCAGGGTCCTTCAACTCAATGGACATAGCTCTGAGGAAGTTATGCTCTCCCTTTTCAAATCATCAGCCACCCGTCTATTTCATTTCTGACTGATACAAGAACCCCACCTCAATTGGGCCTCTCATCTCCCATTTTCAGACCCAAATTGGCATTCTGTTTCCCCTCTCATGAACTCAGCTCTATCTTCCAAAGGTGACACTTACATCAAGAGTGTTATCTATGTAAATAATCAACTCCCAAGCCACTCCTTTTCACCTATCTGAACAAATTCACCACTATAGCAGGAGTTTCTCTTGCCCTACCACTTCCCCATCCTCCTATCAATCTTCTAGCTGCTTACCTACCTCCTGGTGAGCCCCAAGAGATGGAGCTCCTAGGGCTCATTCTTGAGAACTTGAAACCAAACCCCATCCTACTAGGCATGGACTTCAACCTCCACCACCTAGTGTGGAACCCTAGAGACTACAATCACATCCACAAAACAGCCAAAGGGCTTGTATCTCCAATGAACTCCACCGGTCTTCTGATCCGCTCAGGATCCGGTGTACTCACCTTCACCGCTAGCAATGTGCAAAACAAAACAGTCAAACTACAGTAGACCTGCAGTGGCTTACTCCAGAATGCTACAACTGGGCAACTATTTGTAGACCTGACTCCACCTTTGAGCATTCCCATTTCTCAAATCATATGGCAATCATCACAGAGCTGGACTTACCAGCAAGCCTGTTTGGCAACTTTCCACCACACCACAGACCCAATTTGGCAAAGTCAGACTGGGTTAAGTACCAACCTAACTTGGGCGCCTCACACACAATTGATGAGCTAGCCAACAGCATCACAATGGCTATTGAGAACGCATCAAAGGCATCAACGCCCATTCTGAATATCACTCAGTGCTTGCGTCACTGGTGGTGTGCTGAGAGATTCAACTTGCTAAAGGGTCACACAAAGAACCTTTGCCATGCAGCCCAATGCTTGGGTCTGAAGAACAATTGGGTAGCTTACAGAGCTGCACAGGAAATGTTCCAAGAGTGCATGCAAGGAAGCCAAAGTCAATCACTGCCACAGCTTCCTGGCCAACTTGTCAGACAAGGACCTTTTGACGGCTGCTAATTACACTAATGGACCTACAGCTTTGTGTACACTGCTGCCAGTGAAGAAACCAAACAGAAACCTTACTAGCACGCCTGATGAGCAGGCAGACCTCTTGTTCCAAGCAACAGAAGGTCCTATTTTTAAGTGTTCAATTGACAGGGGATGACAAGTTAGGATGAAAAGAGTTAGTAAACAAAATTTACACAATAGGATGATGAGGAAGTAAATGACAAGTGACAGTAGAAATATCATAATCAATCCTCCTACCCCAATGAAATCAATGAAGAAGTTGTTCAAACTGTCAGAGCAGGGATGATAGAGTTCAGAACTTGAACTTTGAAACTATCAGAATCCCACGAATTGAGTTAAACTCACCTTCACCCAAGAATGCAATAGAAGATCTTGGATGAAGAGAGAAACTCATTTCGCTGCTCTTCGAGGTTTAACAAAGTTAATGTGAGAGACAGTGATTAGGTTAATGGTGATGATATAAGGAAAAATTTAACATAACAATCATTAGGCGCTACACATGTAATTAGAAATGAGACATGAAATATTAAGTGCTACATATGAATAAGAATGAGAAAATATGAGATATGTAACATAGCTAAACTGAATACTTTAACATCCCCCCTATTTCAAGAACATTTCTAAATCATTTTGTTTAATTTTAAAGCATGAGTAATGGCTTGATGTCCTAAAGGCTTTGTTAAGTGATCAGCTAACATTTCTTCACTAGGAATATGATGAATTAAGATTTGATTTGATTGGATAAGATCGCGTATGTAATGAAATCAACGATCAATGTGTTTAGATTTCGATTTTAGGCCATCACCGGTTGCAGTAAATATCGCAGATGTATTATCAATGTAGAATGGAGTGGGCTGTTCGAGTTGATGCATAATTTCGAAATAGAAAGAACGCACCCACGCCATATGTTTGGAACACTCAGTCGCCGCTAGATATTCGGCTTCAGATGTTGATAGCGCCACAACCAATTGTCTCTGAGACTTCCAACACACAGCACCGTTTGATACCGTGATGACATAGCCAGTTACTGATTTTCGAGTTAATGAGCATTGAGAAAAATCTGAATCTGAATAAGCTTGAGGTTCATGTGTCCCCCCAGAGTAGGTACTCCCCATATCTTGAGTACCCCAAAGATATCGTAGGACATGCTTGGCCGCAGTCCAGTGAGATACAGTCCAGGCCGAGTTATATTTGGATAGCTGGGATACTGCGTAAGAGATATCGGGTCGCGTACAAGCTGAAATCCACTGGAGACACCCAATGAGCTCTTGGTAAGGTATGTCCTTCGCTTCTTCAATGTCTTTGGTTGATCCTGGGGTCAGATTTGTCTTCTGTGGTAACGGAGTTTTGGTGGGTTTACAGTTTACCATGGCAAACCTTTCCACACAGGATTCGATGTAGTGAGGTTGAGAGATTTTGATACGGGAACCATTGTCTGAGATGTCCAATTTGATGCCAAGGTAAAGTGTTGGTTTGTCTGTCCATTTCAATTTGTACTTTGAGTCGATGAAGTTTTGGAATTTAAGGAATAGTTCATCATTGTCACAGAAAATCAGAGAATTGTCAACATGAAGATGAAGAATAAGCAGACCCAAGTCACAGTTTAGTACATAAACGGCAGTATCAGATGAGATGGGGTAGATTTGAAAACCCGCAGCCGTTGCCCCAAAATGTTGTTGCCAGCGCCGCGCGGCCTGCTTGGTACCATATAGTGACTTGATTAGCAACCACACCCTATGACGCAGTGTTGGATGTTCAAATCCTAATACCTGTCGAGCATATACTATGTCCTTCATATCACCGTTGAGGAAAGCTGTGACGATGTCGAATTGGCGAACCCTCATACGACGTCGTGTTCGTCAATTGCATTTTGACACAGCGAGGGCAAGAAGGATTTGGAGAGAGTCGACTTTGGCTACAGATGCATAGGTGTTGTTGTAATCTAGACCTTTGATTTGATGATTGCCTAATACGACCCATCAAGCCTTGAATCGCACCACCCTGTTGTGTTCATCTCTTTTCTTGTTGAAAATCCACATCCCCCCTAGAATGTTAGCATCTGGCGGAGGATCAACCAATTTACCCACACCATGTTCTGTTAAGGAGTTGAATTCCTCCTCCATTGCATGTAACCAAGCCTGCTTATCTGGTCCAGCCATAGCCTGAGCGTAAGTTGGACTATCAGGGTCTGTACCGGTAGTGGCTGAGAAACCCCAACGGTCAGGGATGATTGTCTTTCTGGTCGTGATGATCATAGGTGCAGTTGGTGAGGTGGTTGCGATTGAGCTCGAAGGAAATCCATAACGAACTGGAGCTGCTCTGGAACGTGTGGATCGTCGAGGTGGAGCCGGTGGTTGCTCAATCTGTGAAGCTGTTGGTTGTGTCCTTGGAGGAGATTCGCGTCTTGGATTGATATCTGGATTAAAAGAGACGCCTGGAGACTCCGGACTCGAAACCAATGGGTCGTTTGATTCATGCGATGATTCAGGCTGAGGTAGTGAATCATCAGGAGAGATAGGTCTAGAAGGTAAACAACCAGGATGGGAAAGTGAGAGAGGCGATGAGTTAACAGGGCTAGGAATGGGTACCCTTTCTGGACTTATATGAAAAGACGGAGAGGGTGAGTTTACTGATGAAGCCGACGAGTGAATTGATGGATCTGACGAAGAATCCACAATATCAGATTCACGATATGCATCATGTTGAAACGACGATGTGCTTGGTATAGGCTGTTGAATCTGATCGATCGGCGGTTGAGTATGTTTCATCCGATTTGGTGCATGAATTGAGGCACTTAAAGGTATGCGGACCTTAGGATACTCATGTGAATGAGACTGATTAGATTCACTGTCAGATGCAGGTCTTGATTGTATCTGATTTGGAGGAATTTGCTTGACAGACTTTTGATTCAAATGATCTGATCGAGGTGAAGATAGTTGATCTTCAGAGATAGATTCGACTTCTTGCTCCGTTGGTGTTGGCTCAGTGATAGATGTAGCCGGTTTTGATGAAGACAAATCGGTATAAGAAGGTATGAGGAGTTCTTCGATAACGTTCAGGGAGAAAGTGGGGTGAACCGCAGGAAAAATTTCTTCGCGGTAAACCACATCACCAGTTACAAATACTCGACCGGTTTGTTTGTCCCACAGTCGGGCCGCTCTGGCACCCTCCTCAAGACCAATAAAAATGAAACGGCAAGCCAGCGGAGCAACCTTTGACTTCCGGGACCTGTCAACTGCAAAGCATAGAGATCCAAATGGTTTAAGACGGTCATAGTCGAATGGGTGCACATGACCAGGCAGTAGAGATTGAAAAACTTCTAATGGGGAGCTTTGTTGTAGAGCTGCGTGAGGGGCACAGTTAATTTGAACTACACAGTATTTCGCCAACTCCCCCCATAGATGTAATGGAAGTGGTTGTAGTGATCTTCAACTTAGGCTTCCACAATCGACTGGTTCGGGGATTACGAGTCATCTGGAGGACTACTTTTCCCATTGGATCTATGATGGCGCCAACGTTTTTATCGAAAGATGCATGAAAACCGTCGTCGCATAGTTGACCAATGGAGATAAGGTTACCAGTCAATTTAGGAGAATAAATAACATTTCTGAGTGTGAGAGACCCGAACCTGACTGTACCTTTATGCTTTGCCCAGATCGCTCCGTCTTCAGATGCGACTCCAATCCTTGTTGGTCGAGTATGTTTGAGATCGGATAGTAGAGATAGGTCTGAAAACATGTGACTAGTGGCGCCCATGTCACAGATGATCGGGTTGGTTGTCGAGACAGTGGCAGAGAAGGCTTCTTCCCAGAAAGACACATCCTCATTAGTGTCAGGAGTGGATTGAGTCAGTTGAGTAGCATGAGATGATGACTGTTGTGGCGACTTGGAGGTCTTCTCAAATTCCAGGAAAGCCCGCCATTTTCGTGTTCGGCATTGTTCGTCGGTGTGACCGGGATGACCTAGAGAACACTGAATAGCCGATTGATTCCCAGATACCTCTTTCTTCTTTCCGATCTTGTTCTTATGGTTGTTTCGACTTCGTCCAGAAGCTAGAGCAGTATCATTGTTCAGGGAGGGCTGAGAAAACCTGAAGAAACTCGAGACACCAATAATGATGTCTTGTAGAAGCCAACAATTAGGCACACGTCTAGGCTCTGAACACCTGAGACAAAAACAATAACACACCTTGTAGAAGCCAACAATTAGGCACACGTCTAGGCTCTGAACACCTGAGACAAAAACAATAACACACCTATTAAAGGTGGTAAGGACAAACAAAGATCAATACTCCAACTTCTTCCCCAGTGGACAGGTTATTTTATTTCATGTTAACTAAATCTAACCTTGTAGAAGCCAACAATTAGGCACACGTCTAGGCTCTGAACACCTGAGACAAAAACAATAACACACCTATTAAAGGTGGTAAGGACAAACAAAGATCAATCTAGACAAGGGTATAAAAGAATGTAAAGGTGTTTTAATAAGTTGAGTTCTGGATTTTGAGAATAGAAAAGAAGAACTCACACGCCAACTTCTTCCCCAGTGGACAGGTGAGGAAAAGTGGCGTGTGTGGAGTGAAGATCTTATTTAAATGAATGAGCGGTACAGTAGTGATATTGAATTAGGTTTGACGTTTTGTATTGATTTGTATTGATTAGGTTTGAGTTTGAATTTGAGTATTGTAATCTTGTATGTAGGTGTTTTGATTTTGACGTGTTTGAAATTAATGTAGTACTGTATTCTGACACGCCCCCTCAAGCACGTCAAAAGAAAGAAATAAAAGAGTTAAAAGAAACAAAACATAAAACACAATGAAAATAAAACCAAATAAGAATAAAAAAAATAGAACTGGAACGGAAGAGATTATTTGAACTATTCAGGACTGAGGCTCCCGATGATGCAGGCCAATACACTTTCTTAACCATTGGAATGGTGACTTCCCTAGAGGTTTGGTTAAAACATCGGCTATCATTTTGTGAGACTGGCAGTGTTTAAGTTCAACTGCTCCACGCTTAACTAACTCCCTGATCCAGTGATATTGGATCTCAATGTGCTTGGTTCTTGCGTGAAAGATTGTTTTCGAAGTTAAATGGATGGCACCTAAGTTGTCACAATGAAGTCGTGTTGGCTCGTTGATGATGAATCCAAAAGATTTCAACAAATTTTGTAGCCAGGTAGCTTCTTGTCCAGCTTCAGTAGTAGCTCGGTATTCTGCCTCGGTGCTAGAGAGTGCGACAGTCGGTTGGAGGCGGCTTTTCCAGCTGACAGCTCCTCCCAAGAGCTTGAAAACATATCCAGTAGTAGATCTTCGGTTATCTTTATTACCAGCCCAGTCAGCGTCGGAAAAGCCATACGGACAATCCCAAGATTGGTTGCCAGACAGTCCCTCATCATTCGCGTTGTACTCGATGAACAGGTTGGTCGTCCCACGGAGATACCTTAGGACATGGATCAATGCGTTCCAATGTGCTTGAGATGGACGATCAAGGTGCTGGGACAGGACTCCCACAGCATAGGCGATGTCGGGCCGGGTGCATTGCGCTAAGTACATGATCGAGCCAACTCCATTTCGGTAAGGAAGGTTTTGTCTAGCGAAGTCTTGGGCGTCAAATTCAGAAGCTCGGGTAAGTTTTTGATCAGCTGGAAGTGGAGTGCTTGCGGGCTTGCAGTCACTCATGCCAAATCTTTCCAAAACACTGTTGATCATAGCTGGCTGTCCTATAGCATAAGAGAACTCGGATGTTCGACAAACTTGAATTCCCACAATACAATGAGAGATCCCTAAGTCTTCCATCTCCCAACGGTCGGCAATCATCCTTTTGACCTCTTTGATCTCGTTCCCGGTGATTGCCATATCATCAACGTGTATATACATCGCCGTGAATTTTGTTCCAGCCTGCGATATTCGTATAAATACACATGCATCGGCCTCAGATTGAATGAAACCAACTGATAGAAGGAACTCGGATACATCATCACTCCAGTATTTAGCTGATTGCTTGAGGCCATAAATTGTCTTTCCAAGGCATGCAACCATGTCCTCTCCATATTCCTCCTTCAGATTATCGGGTAGTTCCATATATATTTCATAATCAAGTCGGTTGTTCAAGAAAGCACAGATTGCGTCCATCGACTCGATATCCCAACCATTCAGCGCAGCAATCGAGACAAGAACTCGTAATGATGCAGGTTTCCCGGTGGGTGAGTAAGTTTCATGGTAGTCAACACCAGGTACTTGAGAAAAGCCTTTGGCAACATATCGGGCCTTATATTTGGCAATCGAACCATCTAAATTTGGCTTAATACAATAGACCCAGCGACCTCCTACAATGGCTCGATTCTTCGGTCGTTTAACAACAGTCCAGACATTTCGTTTATTGATTGAATCGATCTCTTTCTTCATGGCTTTGAGCCATTCAAGTTTATCAGCTGATTTCATCGCCTGCCTGTAGGTCTTCGGCTCATTGATAAGGCGTACGGTGGGTGCTGTGCTGAATCCATAAGCGTCTTCATCGTCGCTTGCGATGAAGGCGTTGATGTCACTCCAAAAAGCGTAGGAAGTAGAAGGTGAAAAACGCTCAGGAGCTTTTCGATCCCTCGTGGATCGGCGGATCGTAGGCTGATTGTTGAGTGGAATGATTGCAGTATCAGGTAAGGGGCTCATAGGAGGTTCAGACTCCATGGCTCCATCCAATTCTGAATTTAAAGGTAAGGTAGGTGCGATGCCTTCGCGCTCCTCAGGAGGTTCAGACTCCGGGATTGCATCGGCATCAACAGTTTCAATAGCTGCTTGTGGTTGCATCAATAGCGGGTAATCATCATCGTCTAGATTGATGGAAGGGCTGAAATCAGGATTATTGTCTTTCATTTCAGTTAAATCTTGTTTAGTGAATAGATGATTGTAGTTAAATTTGATCGATTTTCTAAATGGGAAGAATGATTCACGGAATTTAACGTCGTGAGATGTAATGATCTTCTTAGATTCAAGATCGTAGATTCGATAGTTAAAATTGTCGGTCACGAAACCGAGAAGCACACCAGTGCGAGTGATGGGATTGAATTTTCCATCACGCTGGCCTTTGCGAATTAAATATTCAACACCACATCCAAAAGTGCGAATGTGGGATACGGAGGGTTTCCGACCATACCATCCCTCGAAGGGAGTCATAGATCCACCGTTGTAAGCAGACGATAAGGTGCGATTATCAAGATAGATTACGGTATTAACCGCTTCGAAGCAGAAACTTGGAGGAAGATTGGAGTGTTGGAGTAAAGCGCGAGATTTGTAAGTCACGGTTTTGTTGGCCCTTTCGGACACTCCATTCTCTTCGGGTGTGTAAGCGGCGGTTTCATGTAGCCATATGCCTTGATCACGACAGTACGGTACGAAGAGATCATTGAAGAACTCGGAACCCTGATCGAGGGTAAAACACTTCACTTTCCGTTCACTTTGACGTTCAGCAAAAGCAATAAAAGCACAAAGAGCATTAAAAACAGAACTTTTGTCTTTTGATTTCAAGAAGTATACAAAGCGCATTCCAGTGAGGTCATCGGTGAATAGGATGTAATATAGATAATTATTCACTACATATCCCCTAACGATTCCGCTAAGATCAACATGAACGTTTTCAAGTTTATTAATAGCTCTTGGTCTAGTATGTGAGAAAGGAGGTCGTTCACTTTTGGACTTAATACAAGCGATGCAGTCTACAGGAGTGGTTAAATCAAAATTCTCAGGAACCCCTTCAACCATCTTTTCCTTGATCATTCTTTTGAGGTAGATGAAATTCGGGTGACCTAATCGGTTATGAAGGTTTTGAAGGGTGTCAGGTGAATGTTCAATGTTTGAGGACGATGATTGAGCTGGAATCTGACGTACAGGGCATTCAATGAGTTTAAACACCATTAGATTGCCAGAGAAGAAACCGCGGAATAACATTCTCTTTCCTAAATTGAGGCTGAAGATATGACGCTGAGTAGGATGAATCGCGGGAACGACACCCTTTTTGATGAGGGCGCCAGCAGCGATCAAGTTCTTGTTGAGAAGAGGAACGTATAGAGAATTCTCAAATACCATGACGTTTCCTTCGGGATCAAGTAAGTAAGCTGTGCCGATCTTCTGTATCTCAAGAGTGTCGTTTCCACCTGCAAGATTTAACCGCTTGCTTGGATCAGGATTTGGGACTAAAGAGTTTTGATTGAAGTGTTTAAGCTTGTTGAACATGTGATGAGAAGAACCTGTATCCGCCAATCCAAAAGCATCACTTGGAATCTTGGCCTGTACCGCCTTATTGCTGCAAAAGTAGTCGATGTGGAAGACCGCAGGTTGGTTATCTTCGGTTGATACGTTCATTGAGTCCATAGCCCTTGTCAACTCGTCAAGATCTTGATCGTTTGTTTCAACGTTAGCTGCGGTGTGGCGATGTTGGAAGGTTCTTGACGAGCTGCTGGATTGTAAGTGATTTGGGACTTGTCCTCTCCATCTTCCTTTCTTTATCAACTCCTTCTGCCATTTAACCTTCTTCTCTTGATTCTTAGGATTTTCAAAACATTCTTCTCTGCCATACTTGCAAACACATCGATCAGCCGTGCATTTAGGTCGAGTGGATTGGTGACCGAACGTTCGATTGTTGTTATGATTGATTGAGTGAGCGCCGGGTTGGAAAGATTGTTTTTTATATAAATTAACGAATTGGGGTAAGTTTCTAATCTCTTTTTCTTTCATGAGTATGTATTGTTCAACCCCATCATAAGTTAGTGGCTTGACCATATCAAATACGTTAGATAAGATGAATTGATTATCAGAATGAAGGGATTTGATTAATCTACGAGCTAATTGACCATCACTAAGATCACCACCTGCGAGCATCAATTCATCTTTCATTTCTCTGAATTTTGATAAATGATTCTCAAGAGTAGTTCGATTATCTTGACGGAATTCATCTAAGTCATTATCAAGTTGAAATTGAACGGCTTCAGATGTAGGAGCCTTGCTGTTTCGCACAATAGTCCATAGTTTAGAAGGTTCGTATTCAATATCAACTTCACCGTCAACTTGAGTTTGTAGCTTGGATTCAACATAGGCTGATGTGGCGGCGTCCATACGATTGAGAAGAAAGTTTGTAATACATTCTTTGTTTGCAAGATGTTCCTCCTCGGTTACGTTATCGGGTTTGATTTTTTGAGTGAGATACTTATCAAGACAGAGAGGTTTTAGAGATCTTTTGATTCCGATGGCCCAATGAGTGTAATTGTTCTTTCCAAGAATGATAGTGGATGGTATCTTGCTTAAATTGATATTCAGAGCTATGCCAAAATCCTTTTGGGAGACAGGAACAGGGATGGTATTTTGTGAACTCATGATTATGGGACTCTTAGAGGGTTGCAGAGGAGATGAAGATTCAATGGGAGGTAGTGCAGTATGAACGGATCCGTTGAGGCTATCGGCAGAATCAGATTGATCGATAGGAGACTCGTCGGTAGGATCGGCAGAGGTATTGGCAGGAGAAGGTGCATCAAGCGGCGATGACATAAAATAATGACAGTGTTCGAGTTACTCTCGCTACCATGAGAAAACCTGAAGAAACTCGAGACACCAATAATGATGTCTTGTAGAAGCCAACAATTAGGCACACGTCTAGGCTCTGAACACCTGAGACAAAAACAATAACACACCTTGTAGAAGCCAACAATTAGGCACACGTCTAGGCTCTGAACACCTGAGACAAAAACAATAACACACCTATTAAAGGTGGTAAGGACAAACAAAGATCAATACTCCAACTTCTTCCCCAGTGGACAGGTTATTTTATTTCATGTTAACTAAATCTAACCTTGTAGAAGCCAACAATTAGGCACACGTCTAGGCTCTGAACACCTGAGACAAAAACAATAACACACCTATTAAAGGTGGTAAGGACAAACAAAGATCAATCTAGACAAGGGTATAAAAGAATGTAAAGGTGTTTTAATAAGTTGAGTTCTGGATTTTGAGAATAGAAAAGAAGAACTCACACGCCAACTTCTTCCCCAGTGGACAGGTGAGGAAAAGTGGCGTGTGTGGAGTGAAGATCTTATTTAAATGAATGAGCGGTACAGTAGTGATATTGAATTAGGTTTGACGTTTTGTATTGATTTGTATTGATTAGGTTTGAGTTTGAATTTGAGTATTGTAATCTTGTATGTAGGTGTTTTGATTTTGACGTGTTTGAAATTAATGTAGTACTGTATTCTGACAAGGGCGCATTCTGGGTGGCCTCAATTTTAAGTAAAGAATATAGACGGGTGAGAGTTATAGATTCAAAGTTTGTAAGGAGACTTTGTACTAGCGGAGTGAATTCAGACGGGAGAGATTTAATGAGAATGATCGCTATGAAAGGTTCAGATATCTTTGTATCTGGAGTTGATGATAAATTACTCAGTAAATCATCATGTAGCTTTCTAAACTTATTGATGTGTTCGGATAAGTTATCATCAGTCATCTTGAGGGTGACGAGATCTGAAAATAGATGAGCTGTCGATAGTCCCCCCCCGTCATCATGACGTTTACAAAGTAATTTAAAAGCTTCTCTAGGTGATGAGCATGATCTGACTACTTGAAAATTTTCATCATCAATGGTCGCATGAATGGCAGCTAACGCTCTAAGTGAGTTTGTTTCAAAATTGTCTATAGCAGCTTCATCAGTCTCGTCGGGAGGTTTTAAATCTTTGAGTATGAATTTAGACAACCTCTGAGCACCCAGAACGGTGGTCAATTGAAGCTTCCAATTGTTAAAGGTACCATTTGATAACTTCACTACAGTATGATATGAGCTTAACAAAAAATCTTTCTGATCAGAATTGTTTGAAGTCATTTTGAGCAACTGTTCTATTGAAGGGAAGACGATGGTATTTTTAGGTTCGAAGGGTAAGGTTCTCTCAATTTGTGGAGAATCTGATTTAGTTTCTTCAAGATTGAGTTCTGATTTTGAGTCTGTAACGTCGGCAGGGTTCATTTGACGTAGACCACATCAAATCCGGGGAAATTGAATAGTTCATAAAATTCTGTTCTGATACTGCTAGTTGTGAATGGTAAGATAAAGACCGCAGACGTCCTTAGCACGCTGGGCTCATAACCTGTTCAAACTGTCAGAGCAGGGATGATAGAGTTTACAACTTGAACTTTGAAACTATCAGAATCCCACGAATTGAGTTAAACTCACCTGTCAGAGCAGGGATGATAGAGTTCAGAACTTGAACTTTGAAACTATCAGAATCCCACGAATTGAGTTAAACTCACCTTCACCCAAGAATGCAATAGAAGATCTTGGATCAATATTCATTATCATCACACAGTTAAAAATGAGAGACAAAGATAAGTAGAGATATGATTAAACTACATACCTGTCAGAGCAGGGATGATAGAGTTCAGAACTTGAACTTTGAAACTATCAGAATCCCACGAATTGAGTTAAACTCACCTTCACCCAAGAATGCAATAGAAGATCTTGGATGAAGAGAGAAACTCATTTCGCTGCTCTTCGAGGTTTAACAAAGTTAATGTGAGAGACAGTGATTAGGTTAATGGTGATGATATAAGGAGAAATTTAACATAACAATCATTAGGCGCTACACATGTAATTAGAAATGAGACATGAAATATTAAGCGCTACATATGAATAAGAATGAGAAAATATGAGATATGTAACATAGCTAAACTGAATACTTTAACAGAAGTTAATCTTATCAAATATTGTCAAGTTCAGATCACTTCTCTTTCCCACCTTTGAAAGAGAAGTGAGTACATTTCAATCTTTATTTTTCTTTTTACCATAACATTAACAATCCTTGTATTTCATTTTGTTTCATATTACTTTGATCAAATAGATCATTATCTCATTCATAGTGTCAAAGAACAGTTTTCAAATAGTGATGACTAATATACTCACGTCTAAACTTCTGGACCTTATAGGTCAGAACCAACATCATAACCAGCTTGTTGAAGTCTTACTTATCAGTGCCGTAGTGCATACTACCAGTTCCCGTGTCTCAAGACTTTAAGGAATTCTCATGGTAGCAAGAGTTCTTTCATTGATCCAATAAACTAATGAATCAAGAGCCAGATAATTTTTTTTGACAATCAACTAGCTCTGTACCATTGACCAAATCATCCAAAGACAAAGCTGAGCAAACTGCAATTGGTATTTCATCATACCCTAGACCCTGTTTATCCATCTTCTTTATTCCCTTCAATATTAGATCCTTCATCTCATGTGAATTCAGTATCATCAACAAACCCTATTACCAATACAAATCCCTCTATCATGAATACTATCTCAAATGAACTCAATCCTCAACACAAGCTATAATTTTGAATCAATCATCAGCTAGATCAAGCAATATTTAAATAGACAAAAATTATATGTTGTGGGCCTCTTTCATTAGGATAGGCTTGAAATTTATGTTTTTGTCTGAATACCTAGGTTTGGACAAGATTAAATTAGAGAATAGTCAATTCAATGATGAAGTTAGTAGATCATGCATCACTAATTGGATTTTAAATAATATGGATGATATCAATCAATCTAGATTTGAACCCAAGATTACAGTCCATAAAGATGATGGACCTGATACCCAAAATTTACCTGCTGAATTATGGAAGACTATTACCAGTCACCAATCAGGGGGGTCTGAGGAACTTAGATCACTATTGGAAAAAGCTCTTTACCTTATAGTTCAAGGACATAATCTTCCTCTTCTTATTCATATTCAAAATTTGCAAGATGCAGTTACTAAATATAAGACTTTGGGTGGTCAAATTTCAGATGAAGACTTGGGTAGAAAATTGTTGGTATCTTTGAACGATACTTACTTTCAAGACGCAAAAGAAATTGCTATCTCTGGAGCCAAGGATTATGATACGGTCAGATCTGAATTCAAGAAATGACTTGATGCTGTATCAATGATAACACAAACCTCAGATAATCCAAGACAATTGACAAACATACATCATGTTGCGGAAGCTAGTCTTGTTTCAAAAATTTTGAATTGTAACAAATATAATGGTCAATTTACAAAGAAGAGATGTGGTGGAATAAATCATATACATGATATGTGTTTCAAGAAGCTGGGCATACACCACTAGATCATCAAGAACCTCCTGCCCATCCTCAATTGATGTGCACTTATCACCCTCAGCCACAAAGGATTTAACCGTTTTCATTTGATGATTTTATTGGACAACCCACAATTTCACAACCTCCTTCAAACACTGCTCTGATCACTTCTAGACTTGACAAACTTGACAAACTAGCTCTTCATGTGGAGCATGATATATCTGAAGTTCCCTTATTAGATAGTAATGGTTCAAACATCAACAACTGTCTTGATAATGTGAATGGTGCCATATACTTCAGGACCAACAAACTAAATTAACTAAGCCTTCACACCTGGATGGGCCGATACACCCTGACCACCCTTCCATCAGGACAATTACAAGCAACTGAAGGGCCAAATTTTTCAATGGAGGACATCTCGCTCAACTTTATTGGGCCATTTCCAAAGCTCAGAGGGTACAACATGATACTTTCATGTACATGCGGACTGATGAGTTTTCTTTGAGCTATTCCAACTTGCCAGACAGACACAGCTGAACAAAAAGCACAATGTTTATTCAGTGCTTGCTTGTCAATCTTTGGAGCCCCAAAGAGCATGATTGGGGACCACAACAAAGACTGGACGTTGAAGTTCTGGAAAGAACTGAACTCCCTTATGCACGTGGATGTCAAGCTCACAACAGCCTACCATCCACAAGCGGATGGCCAAAACCAGATCTCCAACAAGACAATTGTGCAGATCTTGCGTCACCTAGTTGGAACCAGCATGGCAAATGGCATGAGGCATTACCCGCAGTCAAATACGCTATCAACAGTGCCACAAATGGTGCAACAGGCATCTCCCTGTTTGAATTCTTGTTTGAACATTAACCACGCCTGTTCCCAGTACCAGGACAACCTGTAGATGTAGGACCTGACGTTCAGAAGTGATACAAACAGCAGCAGAGTACATGGGCCCAATACCGTGATAAACTTTGAAATAGCCAGATCAGTCAAGCAGTTCACTACAACAGCTGGCAAGACAAGGGCGACAGCTTATCAATTGGCGACTGGGCATTGATTGACAGCAAGGATTTTTAACAAATTGTTGGCGGCCTAGGCAGGCCTACATCAAAGCTACAACCATGGTGTGACAAAATGCCTAAACAAGGGGTGAAACTTTTGACTTTGACTGAACAAGCAAGTTAATTTGCACCCAGTCTTTCACATATCAAAGTTGAAGAAATACTGTAGGAGGGAGAATGAGCAAGGGACGGCGGTCCAAAAGTAAGTTCCTCCCAGTGTATGCACCGCGAAATCTACTACTCCAAATAAAATTGTCAAGCATTACCTTGGCCACGCTGTGAGCACATCCTTGGGTTTTGATTCACCTAGCAGATACCTCACAACATGATTATTCACAACATACAATCAGAGACAAACTCAAGCTCAATTCTCATGTGTGGCAAGACTTCAAGACTTCAAGAACTCAATTTCTATTGATTTTTTTTCAGGCATTGCATATCTATAAGTTTCTCTTCTTTTTTTCTTTTGCTTGGTTTTTTTGTGTGTTTTTTTTGCTTCAATTTACTTTCACTGGGACAAGTTATGGTCAAATTTTTGAGGGCGAGTCATGCCATTGGTTACAAATTTTTCTATTTTTACCTTTTAACTTTTCTCAAATTTCAATTTTAGTAGGGATCAATTAAAGGAAGGTGGAAGCATCAAGAATAATTATGAAATTTTTTAGAAGGGGAGGGATGTAATGGTTACATAGTAATAAATACAGTATGGCTATAGACGGGTCTGCATTGTAGTAGTCAAACACACCTAGCTCCACAAAGAACCCTTTCCTCACCAAATACCTTTGGTTGGAGCTAGGTGAGATTATCACTTCACTATTTTCATTTCTCGTTATTTCCTTTTCTCGTTTTCTAGGACCCTGGAAAGCGCCTATGGAGGTTAGTGACCTAAATTCCGACCTTTTCATGGTAAATTTTTTCAAAAAAGTCGGATTCCAACCTTTTTCGTCACTAACCTCATTTTTTAATTTTTTTAAAAAAATAAAAAAAATTACTACTAAATTATTATCAAATGTATGTATAATGTATGTAAATCAAGTAAATAAATCTAGGTAGTCCCGGCCTTCCGGGCCCAAGACTACCAGTGTCCGGGTCATGCGTTATAACCCTCTCATCTTAGAATTCTAATTCAGAATTTTAAGATTCGAGAAATGTCAATATATCATAGTTTTCTAAAATCTATACCTCATCAAGATACCTCATTAGGTTATCAATGAGGTAGCTAATAAGATCTATACCAGTTCATGATAGAACTGAAGAACATATTAATAAAAAAATATTAATTCAGAATTTTAAGATTTGAGAAATGTCAATCTATCATAGTTTTCTAAAAACTATACCTCATCAAGATACCTCATTAGGTCATCAATGAGGTAGCTAATAAGATCTATACCAGTTCATTATAGAACTGAAGAACATATTAATAAAAAAATATTCCAGTCTAACCTGGCTGAAGAGCTTCATAGGTGATTTTCAATCTGGAAATGATTATCTTAAGATGAGGCTACTCAGAGTGACTGGGGCTTATCAAGAACATACTCGAGAGGCTCCCAGGGATTTTGATTTAAATAAATTCATACCCAGTTGCGGTGGTCACGCACATCAGAGTGTCACAAGCTGTTGGTTTAGGGTTCAGCAATTGAAATAAATCAATTTCTGAACAAACAACATATGAACAATATGGTTTCAAAAAGGCTAGACCTGGCTAGTAGTAAGAAAGATAAGTAACACTAGAAAAGTATAACGAGTGTGGTTTAGAGGGTGTGGAAGTTTCAAAACTCGAATCTTAAATGAGTGAAGTAATGGAAAGGATAATGTAAGATAGAAGTGTAGAAAAAAGTGCCAAATTTCAAGCTATTTGAAGGGGATTAGTCCTGGTCCTGTTTGGCTTGATTGGATGTTGAAGCTTTGAGCTGCTTTTCAAAAGCTGTGATAAAGGATGTGGTTCTGAAGGACTGGAGCAAACGGCTGAAAACAGCCGGTATCGAGTAAGATCCATCCGGCATGCGAGAGAATGCCGAACCTTGAGATGGAGGGAATACATATAGAATATGAGTAGATTCGATGCGAACAAAGGTGTACTCATCTGGAGACAGATGATCGGCAGGTGTGACAACTGGATAAGATGGGTTGTGGTTGAAAAGTTGGACTGAGATATATGAAAGCTCGTCCTGAGATTCAGCTGTCTTAATCCAGGCGTGCCTCTTGTTTTTATAGATATAGACACTTAAAGTCTTTCCAAGGTACAGTCTCTGATAAAGAGATTTGTTCATGAATATCTTGACTGAACTGTTTGAACAGATGGACAATATGAATTACTTACACTATTTTTGATGATGACAACAAACTTGCCATGCTCAAGTGGGTTGCTTTGACTGATTTTCCCTCCGGTGATGATGGCATTAGTTGGTAAGTCCAGGCGAGTTGAAGTATTTTGTACATGCTTGGATAAATCCAGCTTTACAGCGATATTCCATCGGTGGATTCGTGAAACACCAGTAGGTGTAACCTCTGTGCTTTTCATGACAATGGCTACTAACTTACTGCATTCGCTAGGATTTAAGTTTCCACCTGGAGTCTTTCTTAACTGGTCAACAGCACCTCTAGCACGCTCATTACCTCAGTGTTTTTGGACTTGACTATCATTGGTAGCTTGGATGTCAAGTAAACAGGTTTTGGCAAGGTGAGCGCTGTGTTGATCATTCCAGACCAATGCTTTTGTTGGTCTCTCATTGGCCTGAGTGCCAACAGATTGGGCTGGATGTTGCTCGGTAGTAGATTGATTGACTGGGTTGAGCAAATTAAGAAGTTGCATTGCTGAATTAGCGAGTATCTCTTCCTCAACCTCCTCGGTAATGTTGGAAAGCAATGCATCGGTCTTCTGTTGTTCAGAAACAAGTTGAGCAGCGGCCTGCATTGCAGATCCTTCTGGACATTCCCCAGGAGCATGTTGATAAGTGATGTTGTAGTCTCTTGCTATACTAGAAGAGACATCTAATCAAGATTGTGCTGAGTTAGTTTAGTCATCTAGATGATTAGTCAATGAAATAATAAGAATACGTACCATCACAACTTGTCAAGTTAGAGTGTGATTCTGAGTTGCCAACAACTGGACTGTCGTGCATCCCAACAAAAGTAGCCAAACTTGTGGCATACTTTTTGGCTGCATTGAGCTTGAATGTAATTTCTTCATCACTTGGGAATTGACAGAAGAGATTGGTGTGCGCGGGTGCTTTTTCATTCGCAAAAGCATGTTGATATCCTATTGCATATCCATCGTCAATCAGTAATCTGATTGTCCAGTTATATGTCTATACAGAAGTATCAAGATGTACCGGCATGTATATGTTCTGATCCTTCAAAGTTCACCATGCCACTTGCCAGACTCTTGACTACAGCATGAATCTTTGGAATCATCTGTCGGGCATCAAGAACAGTGAAGTTGGGTGAAATTACTCGCATCCAACCAAATGCATGCTCAAGTGGCTCAGTTCCGTGTTTCCAAGGCATCAAGGGAATTGAAGGATAAAATTGACGATGTGAAATCATGAGACCAATGAGGCGTAAGGCCATTGTTGAGAATATCTTGAAGCTTTGAGGTGAAATTCCATTAGCTGAAACACTCATGAGGCTGTGTGGTTCATTCTGCCGCCGAGTAAGATAGCTGTTCCAGATACGAATGAAAAAAGCTGCTGTCCAGGCCAATCGAATTTGTGCGCAATGTCCAATCTCTTGATTGAGCCACGCATCACACATTTCTCCAAATATGAAGAGATATACAGCCAAGCCAGTACATTCTTCATGTTTGAGAGCGGCTTCAAGGGTTTTTGCAGAGAAAGTACGATAAGCACGTCCATCATCTTGTCGGTCACAGTCAAACACATCACGTTTGTAGATTGGTGAGTTGACATCTTGTAGGAGGGTTGCAAGTTGCTGGATATCAACATAATATCGTCCAAATGAAAGTACACGAGCTCCAGAGAGGAGTTGATTTGCCGCCGTCTTCCGTGCGTGCTTTGGGTCCTGGATCAATACGGCAGGCATCAGCTTCTTGCCCAACAAGGGTACCTTGACAGAGACATCAAAATCCTCATTGATGTAAGTCAGGTACTGAGTTGTTGAATCAATGATTTGCTCTTGTGCAGCCAGCTCAGTTGGAGCACCATCAGATCCAAGTGAAAGAACATTAATTCCTGCTAATTCACATTCACGAAAAAAAGTATGATGTTGAGCAGCAACATCTGAAGCATTCTCCTTGCTTCGACTAACAATCACGGCAACTATAAATGTAAACATGTTGGGTAAAGGCACCTGTATAGTATATGCTTGAATCTAAATTGAATCAAGGGAAATGGAATTTTGTTCTGATTAGTATCAAACGTACATCAAGAGTGTTTTGATACACAAAAACTCACCTTTGAACAAAGGTTTCCAGATGATACAGTCAACTTTACTATCTTCTCAATATCATTTCCATCAACAAAGCTGATATCACCACCTTGGGCTCCTACTATGAAGCCGTTGTAGTGGTGCAATGACTTCACACACACTGTCTCATCGGTTGCTGCTGCCACAGGTCCTGTGTAATTGAGTTGTTCAAGGATTGCTGTGATGTGCTCAAAGTTTGAAGAATGAAGCCCGTCTTCAAGATTCATACCAGATTTCCATCAAATCTGACGCATGCTCCGAGCAGAACGGCCGGCAAAGTTGTCATTGAAAAACTTGAGGGAACGGGAGCTGATAGAGCCTAATGTTGTTAGGAAGTTGTCCAGGTAGACATCGATCCGCCTTCCTCACAAGCTTTTTCCTTTTGACTCTCTCTCAGCTCGCACACCTACTGCCATCATCAATCCTCAAACTACACTCTTATCTTTAAATAGGCCGGCCTTCCCATACGTTCCGATTGCAGTCCAGAATTCCTGGTCTCCTTGAGCAGTAGCTTTCTCAAGAGATTTTTGAAGGATCTGGAGCTCTGTAAATTTTCTTAGGACCGCTTGAAATTGGTCACCAGTCATCAACACTTTTGGTATATACTTGATGTTCTCATCTGTAGCATAAAGAGTATTGATGGCTTTGATGAAACTTCTAACACTCTTCAATTCTTCGCACTTATCACAAATTGGATGCAAAGTACCAGCACAACATTCCACCTTGTTGGTACACTGAGCCGAGTGGATAGATGCCTGCTCGCCATGTCGCCGAATCCTCCAAACAGCTCTTGCTTCAAGAGTGTTGTGTAGTTGTTTCTTCTGATCGGCCGAAAGCTCAATCTCGCGAGTTGTACCAAATATTTCTCGACATATAACCCAGCGTTTAGCGCCGTGGTATGGCATAGGTGAATGTCTGATACAATCAGAGATAGTGTACTTGGATTGTGGTCGCTCCCACGACTCGTCAGTTAACCCAGAGCAGGGCATCTCAATGGTCTTTTTGATCGTTGTGACAGTCACCCAGGATGAGAGGACTCCGTTTGCCTTCATCCTCTCGGTGCGATCTTTACAAGCTCCTGGAACACAAACCACATATGGTATTTAGATCTCTGTAATAGGATTTCATTGTTGATTGGACTTACGGCTTTTCCAGTGATTCTGAGCAGCCTCTACACGTCCCTTTGGAAGTCTAATCTTACTTCCACAATGACAATACAAAGTTTTTTGATTTACCACGTCAATGGTCCTGCAGCGGGAACACTCGTTATTGGGCTTTGATAGTGAACATAAAAGTATTGGATTCCTTTGAGGAGTTGTTCCCTGTCGCTTCTTATTTGGTGGTCTAGCGGTGGTGCCGGTCTGCTTTGGTGGTCTGGAAGTGCTGGTGTTGCTGGTGGAAACTTCTTCCACAAAGATAACATCATCATCTTTGGAATTGTTGTCCTCCTCTGGATCACTCTCAATAACAAGTACATCTACAACATCATTCGAAGTTTCTCGGGTTCTTTTAGGCATGTTGTAAGAGTTCTTCAGGGTTTTGATAGCGCAAGTAAGAGTGTTTCTTTTCAAAAGACTTTCAAAAGACTGAAGTAAGAGTTTTCTTTTTTTTTCAAAAGACTGGCTCATGTGATAACCCATTCTACCTCATTCTCTTTGTCTCTTTTGTTCTGCGCTTCTGATGCGCTTTCAAGCTTATTGTGTGCTTTCAACTTGTATCTTTTTCCCTTTTTCGACAAATCCATGCCGGATTTGTCCTTCCATGTTGAAGACCGGATCCAGTTGTATCGGATCCGGCCATCTCTATACTGTTACGATGTCTTATACATCGACGTGTTGTACTCACTACCATATTACCATATTTATACTTTGAAGAGATGGACGACTATATAAGTCGTCCATTCCTGGCTTGTGGAATGAATCCTTAAGCAGCTTCTCCTACAGTAACACCGCACCGATTCCTGTTAGGAATAACAAATATATATTTGTTAGTAAAATAAATCCTTCTCTCTAAACTATCTTCCTACAATCCCTAAGAAAACCGCTTATTAAAATCTGTGAACTCCTTTTAGTGCTTGATAGAAATTCCTTTTGATTTGATCCAAATCAAAACCAAAATCCACTAAAACACTTATCATTCACATTTTAATATCCCTAAAGTCGTGAGTTATTTGAATTCCCTAGCTAGTTATTCTTATCTCTCAACGATATCCTTTTCTTTTTAGTTAGACCTAAGGAACCAATAAACCCACCCATAACTGACAAAATCAACTTATAATCCAATAACCGACGCGTGACCTTTTAAGGTATCGAAGAACAATTCAAAAGTTTTTAAAAAAACACTTTGTTAGGCAAACGTACGTAGATTTTAGATAGACTCTGATCAAGTCTTACAAAACAAAACAAAAAAAACATCATATTAACAACCTGATTTCGACGAATAGAAAATCACCAATGGACCCTCAAACCAACTTCACCCACGTATCGGATGAAGATATCCGCATGATCCGAGCTCAGCTACAGCAAAATAATATTGACAACCAAAACAGCGCTCAAGCCATAGCCGAGTTGCGCGAATTACAACAACAGACTCAACAGGCCTATCAACAGCAGTCCCTGGAGTTAACCAACGCAAAAAACGTAATCAAGCAACTCCAACAAGCAAATGAAAAACACCCTCGAAAACCCAACGCCTTCAAAGCGGAACCGAGGAAATTTGAAGGCTACGGCAATAACCCGACTATATGGCTTGAGGATCTAGAGACCAACTTTGCCATCCACCGTTTCCCGGAAGACGAATGGGGCAATATGCTCGGCTCGTACCTGGACGAAGAATCAAAAATGTTCTGGCGAAAACTCAAACAAGAAATGGGCGGATTCGTAAGATACCCAGAATTCCGCCAGAAGTTCCTAGAGAAGTACGACTTCACTCTTACCCTTGACGAAATCCGAGAGAAGATCAAGCTGTGCTACTATAAGAATGACCTGAACGACTATATCCTCCAATTTCGTCGACTATCCTGCCAGATTCCAATAGAGAAATATTCGTTTCTCGACAGGAAATTCGCCTTCTTGGACAAACTACCTGCAGTTATTTGAGAACACGCAAATCAAAAACAGTTTACCGAAAAAGAGGATATGGAGGTTGTCTTCGCCGCAGCTCGAGAAAGGGACAGAAACATCAAGGTAAATCACCGTACCTTCAAAACAACCGATAACAAGTTCCTAGCCAAAAAAAAGAACGGCCACCATATGTTCTCTCGAAATACCTTCCAACACCGACTTTCAACCTTTGGAAGGCCCCACCCGGTGACAAACACCTCGGGACCTATGGACCTAGATCTAATGGACAAAGCAAAACCAGACACCGAATGTTATAAATGTCATGGTAAAGGTCATATGGCTAGAGACTGTCTCAGTCACAGTAAGAAACCTTTCAAGACTGGCTTTAAGAAACCTCAGCAACCAAGTGGCGACCGACGCAAACCAACTTTGTTCCTAATGGACTTGGTACCCAACAACGTTGATGAGATGGATACGACTCCGTTCGTAGGAGCCGACGGTGCCATGATCAAGGCCTCAAAGGAATCAGACCTAAGTCTTGATGGACCAGACTTAGACGGAAGAATTGACCTTTCAAACAAAATTGAAGCCTACGAGGAAGGTCTCAAAGGTTCGAGGGAGCATGAACAAGACGAGCGCACAGACACGGGAAAAAAACTCAACAAAATCATGCAAGCTGAAACGGAAAAACTATTGTTTAGATGTTGTAAGTCCTGTCTTATCTTTGGGAACGAAGACAGTCCGGAAACCACCTCTAAAGGTATTGACTACTTCAATCTAGATACGAAGGGAGTAAACAAGATCCTGGAGAAACCACAGGAAAACACCTTGAACACCGCCGGATCCCGCGACAACCCGATTATGGTCAATACAAGCCCAATCCTAGGGGACGTATCACAAATCAGTACCCCACCCGGTTCAACAACCACTCCAGAACCAACCAAAATCATTCCATCTTACAATCCCAGCAGAAAACACAATCTCCACTACCTAGACCTTAGTAAGCGAATCAGTTGCGATCCTGCATATAAGAATATGAAGATGGACGGAAGACTAATTGACGGATTTGGCTTTACCAACACTCCTCACCCCTCTCCTATAGAAGAAAGAGACCGTGAAACACTGGCCAAAGACGAACTCACAAATGTCGAAACCTGGAACAGAATTTTTAATACTAACCGCAAGAAAAAAAACGAGGTTTGGGGCCTGGGCCATCAACACCCCGAAAGACTTTGGAGACTACGATGGGGAACCACTAACAGGACTAGAAGAGGGAGAAAACCCCGAAGGCAAGCCCTTACAACTTAACATAGTCAATCTGGCCACTAAGAACGACGCCGAAAACTCTTCATTACCCATATATACATCTCACTATTGCAATTTTCCATTAAGTACGATCTTGGACACAGGAGCGGCAGCCAACTACCTAGCAAGACATAAACTAGAAGGTATGCTGAAGTTGAGCCCTAACCGTATCAAGCTCCAGAAGGTGGAAGGCCAAGGAGTAAGACTCGCTAACGGCACTCAAGAAACTTCAAACACAATTGCAACCTTCAAAGTAGAAATTGACAACGATGAAAAAGAAGGATTCTTCAAGTTCCACGTAGAAGCATATGTCCTACCTTTACCTAATGTCGAGCTAATCCTTGGGATGCCCTGGTTCAAAGAACATAACCCACAGGTTAACTTCAAAACAATGGAATTCAAGGTTAAGAACGAAATGGGAACGTTTGAATTCAAACCGAAGAACTACGGAAAGATTCTATACACTATGGGTCTTAAAGGACTCAATACGATCTTAGAAAAAGAGGCCAGAGAAGTGGCACCCGAATGTTTTTCAGAAGATATTAGTGTTATAGAACGTAAGTTTAAACACTATATTGACACAGGAGATAATAGTCCTATCAAAACTCACGGAAGACCTTTGACTCCACCAGAACACCAACTTATCAACCAATTCATCGAGGATGGGATAAAACAAGGTATAATCGAACATTCCGACTCCCCATGGAGTTCCCCCCTACTACTAGTAAAAAAAACCAGATGGGTCAACCCGGGTATGTGTTGATTATCGAGCCCTAAATAGAATAACAAGGAAGAATGCTTACCCCTTGCCAAGAATTGATGATGCCTACCAGTTTCTGTTGGGAGCAAAAATCTTCACATCAATCGACCTCAAGTCTGGGTTTTGGCAGACACAAATTGCTGATAAAGATAAAGAAAAGACAGTGTTTACATGTCGCCAAGGTCATTATCAATGGTGTGTGATGCCCTTTGGGTTATGCAACGCGCCGGCTACCTTTCAGGAGATGATGAATCACATACTAAAGGATGCCATTGACAGGTACGCGTTAGTATACCTCGACGACGTAATAATCTTCTCGAAAACCGAAGAAGAGCATCTCGAACATGTCAAGAAAGTGTTCAAACTCCTGAAGGAAGCAAAATTAGTGGTCTCACCAAAGAAATGTCAGTGGGGAAAAGACTCACTACTATTTCTGGGACACATTGTAGACGGTAATGGAATCAAGACTAACCCTGATAAAATCTGCAAAATAGTGGAATGGCCAGTGCCAACGAATATTTCGCAAGTGAGAGGTTTTCTTAACCTTTGCACATACTATAAACATTTTATTAAAGGCTTTTCCTCTATTGCCTCGCCCATCTACAAGTTGAAAGAGGGGTCACCGAAGCCGGGGTCTTTGATTGAATGGGGGATGATCAACAAAAGGCATTTATAAGCCTAAAAGAATCCCTATCCCACACCGTACCACTACAACATCCCACTCCCTTTAGACCATTCGTCTTAGATACCGACGCCTCTGGTACGAATATTGGCGCTGTACTACAACAAGACAAACAAACCAACGTCCCAAAGTCCGGAGACTTTGACTTCAACACCTACATAAAAAACTTAAAGAATAACAACCTTCGCCCAATAGCTTTCGAATCACGTAAGTTGTCTAAAACCGAACAAAACTATTCCGCACAAGAAAGAGAACTCCTCGCAATTGTACATGGACTAAAACACTTCCGTGGTTTCATAGAGGGCTCTCCAATCCTGGTAAGAACCGACCACGAATCTTTAAAACATTTCAAAACACAAAAGTATGTCAACCGCCGCCTCGCAAGATTTGTGGACGAGATAGAGTTCTTTAACGCACATATTATCTACAGACCTGGAAAAGAACAACTAGCCGCAGACTCTCTATCTCGAAAACCAAATACAGAACTTGACAGCGACCCGCCAGAAACAGCACAACCTCTGTTCAACATGAACCATGAGGACCCTTACAAAATCCTGGTCAAATACAAACTGAAGATTGAATCCGGTGAAGACCCTACAACAGTCGGAAACGGTCTCTTTAGAATAATACACAACCAACTCGTAGTATATAAGAATGACAACCTTAGCGTCTTACCACTGATTGTGGCTACCAATGAACGGGAAGCCGAGTCTATAGCATTCCAAATACACAAAGACCTAGGACACCGGAATATCGACGACGTAACCGAAGCAGTAAAAGCGAGATACTGGTTTCCCAACCTAAGCAGAACGGTTAAGGACGCGATAAGCTTATGCGCACCCTGTCAAGTACATGCCTCTCCGACAAAACGACGACAGATCCCCATCCAAACAATCGTCAGAGGGGACCCATTCCGCAAATGGGGAATGGATTTTGTCGGACCTTTGGTGCGGACTCCTCACGGACACCAACATATAGTTACAGCAATTGACTACAGCACCGGTTGGGCGTACGCGAAACCTTTAAAAAGGACTTCTGCGACCGCGGCTATAGCACTCGTAAAAGAAATCATCTTAAGCCATGGCAAACCCGTGGAGATTACCACAGACAACGGATCAGAATTCATTTCCAGAGAATTCAAAGAGTTCATGGAGTTCTATGGCATACGACACGTCACAACTACGCCGTACCACCCTCAAGGAAACGGACTAGTGGAGAGATTCCACGGGACTCTAATAAACGCACTAAAGAAGACGTGTGCTCCGTACAACCAGGACCAGTGGGACGAATACTTGAACGCGTGCTTGTTCGCCTATAGAGCCGCATACTCTCACTCAATGAAAGCCTCCCCATACTTCATGGTATACGGGAGTGAAGCAAGACTACCCTCAGAAAGAGTAAGTATCAAATCAAATGACTCAATAGAGAACTTAGAACTGATATATAGACAACGGAGCATAGGCATCCGAAAACACGCCATTCGAAGATCTGATCTCATTCAACAACTTAACTCAAGAGCAACTGCCAGATATACTGCTGGTGAGGAAATTCTACACCGAGAGGAACATCAGGATTGGAGACCTTGTCCTCAGGAGTTTTGAGGGACGCCCGTCAAAACTACACCCCAAATGGGACGGGCCCTTCATCGTCAAGGAATCCTACCCCAACGGTACGTTTAGCCTGATGACCTCCAACGGACACCCATTAAGAGCTAATGTGAATGGCTCCCATTTAAAAAAATTCATAGGCTCAAGACCTGAATTTTTCTACGCCTCAAGGGAGCTATATAAACGCAATGCTCGGGCTCGGGACTCAGACAGCTGAAGAAAGAGAATACCATATGATCCAGGACCTCATGGAAGTCCACCACGCGGTGAACGATGATATTGAAAACTTCACACCCGGGGGCCTAAGCAGAATGTACTTCTACCTGAAAGACTCTCTAGGGGCAATCAACGACAAGCTCCGGATCACATAAAACTGGGAAGTTTTAGATCTTAAAAAGGGGGTGATGTGATAACCCATTCTACCTCATTCTCTTTGTCTCTTTTGTTCTGCGCTTCTGATGCGCTTTCAAGCTTATTGTGTGCTTTCAACTTGTATCTTTTTCCCTTTTTCGACGAATCCATGCCGGATTTGTCCTTCCATGTTGAAGACCGGATCCAGTTGTATTGGATCCGGCCATCTCTATACTGTTACGATGTCTTATACATCGACGCGTTGTACTCACTACCATATTACCATATTTATACTTTGCAGAGATGGACGACTATATAAGTCGTCCATTCCTGGCTTGTGGAATGAATCCCTAAGCAGCTTCTCCTACAGTAACACCGCACCGATTCCTGTTAGGAATAACACTCACTACTCAGATTGAAAGAGAACTCAATAGTACACAAATAAAAGCTGAAAGCACGCAACACAAATCTGAATTGTGGTGCGTGTGTGACAGCATTCTTTTTCTCTCTTTTTGAGCGCTGTAATTCAGACTTTTCTTTCTTCTGACCTCCTTTGACACTTTCTAACGTTTCTCTGACGCTTTTCGACATTTGTCTGATAACAAATAGGAACTAACATACATTTATTTAGGAACTAACATACATTTATACAACCCAAACCTGTGAAAAATTCTAAAAAATGGTCGACCTGAATTTGAAATTCCGACCTTTTTCGTCACTAACACCGGCCTTTTCTTTATACAAATTCCGACCTTTTTCGTCACTAAGAGCATCTCCAACGGTGCTGCATCTGTAAAAGCAATACAGAGCCCAAAGTGGAGTGCTGGAAACGTAAAAACAGGTGTATTCGTTTTACAGGTCCAAGTTCCTCCACCGGGCACACTGGAAAATGTTGTATGAGTTCTTACCCCTGCCAGTCACGTCCCATTCGAGCAAACCATGCGTAAATAAATGCTTTGTCGGCATTTTCATTGTGATGAAGATATAGAAGGCCATCTGTTCACTTGACCAAGTCAAATGAACAGATGGCTTCAGATGGTTTAGGCACAGTGGACCACGGCCGTACGGATAAGATAAGATGGCATTAGGCACAGGCCCACGGCCATACGGATAAAACATATGTTTAATGTACTTCTTTTTCTTTCTTGTCTATAGCTCTCATCTCAGAATATATCTTCTTATTTCTTCTCGTCATATAACTTCTTGATCTGTGATTGATTCTCTCTCGTCATTTACCTTCTTTTCATTTCCCTTCTTTATCTGTGATTAATTCTCTCTTTTCCTCTGTTAGTATCTGGGCATACTCGAAATGAACCGTGAATCTTTCATTCCTCCTGCTTTCCTCGCGCAATACATTGTCATTGCTGGTCTCTCCTCAGACCTGGTTGCTGTACTTGCAACACACAACAGAGAGTTGCATGACTAGTTCGTTTCTATCTCTCGAATTCCACGAGGCCCTGGTGGCTCACATCCCGGCAGATCGGCTAATCTTCCAAGAGATTGTGTCGCTGGACACGCCGGCTTGTTACGAGATTATTTCAATCTTACACCAGTTTACGGGGAACTTCTGTTTCGTCGGCGGTTTCGAATGAGCAGACGGCTATTTGTTCGAATCACAAATAGGCTCTCGCAAGGAGACCCTTATTTCACGCAAAGGAAAGATTGCACAGGTGTGTCAAAGTCGTCATCACCTACTTATATAGATAATTAATTAAATATCTGAAATATACACAGGAAAACTAGGCCTATCCCCTTTTCAAAAGTGCGCTGCCGCTGTGCGTCAACTTGCTTATGCTTCTTCTGCCGATGCTCAAGATGAGTACCTTCGCATTGGCGAGTCCACTGCGATCGAGTCCCTTAAACGATTTTGCCTGGGGGTCATTGTTGCTTACAAGGACGAATATCAACGCCGACCCACGGCTGAAGATCTGCAGTTGATTGTTGCTGAAAATTCGAAACGAGGATTTCCGGGAATGATTGGGTCTCTGGATTGCATGCACTGGGAGTGGAAAAACTGCCCAAGAGCTTTGAAGGGTCACTACACAGGGAAAGATGGCTCTCCGACGCTGGTGCTGGAGGCTGTTGCCACTTACAACCTCTGGATTTGGCATTCCTTTTTTGGATTGCCTGGAAGTCTCAATGATATAAACGTACTCGAAAGGTCCAGTCTCTTTCAGGATCTATCTTTGGGGAATTCTCACAACTTAAACTTCACGGTAAATGGCCGAGAGTACCACACTGGCTACTATCTGGCCGATGGTATATATCCAGAGTGGGCCACGTTGATCAAGACGTTTTCCTGTCCTCAAGACCCAAAAGCACAGGTAAGCCGTAACTCTACATTCACAAGCGCGATATGTAGACTGACTCTAAGTTCTACTTTAGCTCTTTGCAAAAATGCAGGAATCCACTCGAAAGGATGTGGAGCGGGCGTTTGGTGTATTGCAAGCCCGCTTCTCCATAATTAAAGGCCCGTGTCGAATGTGGCAACCATCGACACTGTCCCTCATCATGAATTGTTGCATTATCTTGCACAACATGATCGTGGAGGACCAGGCTGAAGAGCCTTGAGGTGCAGATGATGTCGATATTTTTGATCCTCCAGTGCCACCTCCAGTTCCACTTCCGCGTCCTCCTGCGACCTTTGCGCGGTTCATGCAAGGTCGGGCTTTTCGTACGCAAGCGAACCACATCAGTTTGCGCGACGATCTCGTTCAGCACATCTGGCGGACCATGGGTCCTGATGCGGACAAGCAGTAGTTCTTACGAGCATTAGTTGTTACATTTCAGGCTTGTCATTCTCTCGTTTCTTTTAGTCTCATATTTTTCTACTTACACTTCAGGCTTGTATCTCTCTTGTTTGTTTTATTCTCATAGTGCTATGAGCCTCTTTCTATGTACCTGTTTCTTTCTGTGAATATTCTACTTATTTCTTTTTGCATACCATGAAGTCATATCATATGGACAAAGTTGAACAGAAATTATCGCCGCAAACTATTTACACATATCTCAAACATAAACTGGACAGGACAAGAAGAAAGAGAATACGCTCTATTTAATCACACACTAGCAGGACATTGGATTTGATTTGGCAAAGAATGTAACGGAGTATAAGTGATGTCTTGCTCACTGATGTCCTTCACACGAGTGCTGAGCCATTCCCATCTAATGTCATTGTTAAAACCCTTGACAAATATCTCTCCTAAGCCTTTCCTTCGCAGGTATAGGCTTGCAAGTCTTTTCTGCTCCTTTGTCTGAAGGAAAGGACCCTGGTATGTATAAACCAAATACAGAGCCTCGCGCAACCGGCGAAATTCATTTCGACGTTTGTTTTGAACTAAGGTCTTGATGGCCTGCTCCGCAACCTTCAGATAGGCGATGCGGCGATACGCCAGTGTGCGTTTCGAATGGTGCGACCCTCGAGCACTCTGCTTGATATCTGTGCTGACTAAGTAGAAGGTAGTCAATATTTGAAGCGCGATCTGAAGCAAACTTTGGCCACTCACGGTTCTGGGCTGTTTGACTGCGCTCACGTATATTTACACGTTTGGATTTGCCATTCAACGCACTAGATGTTGATGAGCGAATGAAGTTTTTAGGCATGACTAAAATAAACGAGTGTAATGATTTGGTGAAAAAGGATAAAGAATTGATAAACTATTGTAGACTATATACGATTGTGTTTGTAGAGAGGGGATATGATTATTATCATAAGTGAAAGAGAAGACATCAAATCGAAACGACTCTTTATATTATATAAGATTTGCTGATACAAGAGCGTCTCCACTAACTTGAGATTATCGTAGACAACATAGAATAGAGATTACAAAGCGTCGAGCTTCAAAAAGTAAAATATGAAAGGACGCTGGACAACCGCAGTCATTAGTAACCAAACAGACCAGAAACAAAAGAACACACACATAAAAGAGACTACAAGTAGGCAAGTCAGGTCATTCTGCGGCGCGACGAGCAGCCCTGCGTTGCAAAACAGCCGCTTTGTCCGCCTCAAGAGCCTCACGAACATGTTGATTGAGACGTGATGTATCGGTCTGCAAGAGTGATAGCTCAAGCATCGCTTCGAGCGATGAACTAGCCCTGTCCATATGGGTCGCAATGCGTAAAGTGGCGTTGGCTGTTGAAGTTGAGTTCTCTAAAATTCGTTCATGATTCGTAGGATTTTCATTGACTGACCGAGCTCGCTTCGCCTGCTTGCTCCCGGCGGGTCTGTTGAGTTTTGGAAGATTGATGTTGCCGATGGCATCCCCAGTGCGAAGGCCATCGAGGTCCAGGATCTCATTTGGCAAATCGTCACTTGAGCTCTTGCGTTTATGACCGCAGTACTCAGCGTACTGAGGATTGTCAGTCCACTTAGGTGAATGCTTGACAATATTGTAAGATGAGGTGTTCACAAAGGCGGACCCAGTTTCTGCATTATACAAAACCAGAGCATCTTGATATTGGTCCTCAATAGTTTTCCCCGTCTCTCGGAGCATCTTGACCTGTTGGACACAAGCAGCAAAACGCGCCATGTTTCGATTGAGGGTCCCCCAGCGAGATTGAATTGATTTGAGTGAGCGCGGCAGTTTGTCGTCCATTCGAGAGTTGAAATCGTCAGTTATCTTCTGCCAGAAAGTCGTAGATTTCTGATCATTGCCTACTATGGCATCTTCAGAAATGTTGAGCCACGATTTACATAACTGTTCAAGCTCTAGCTGGTTGAAATTGGACCCGCGGCCGCCAGTGGCCTTGGATTCGACAGAATGAGTGCGATTGCTTTGGGAGAAATGCTGAGTTTGTGTAGGCGGGGGGTCAACCGTGGATCCAACGGAGCTACCGCGTGATAAATGACGATGGATGTACTGGGATTGAACATCATCCAATTCATGGATGTTGCGTTGATTGTTGAACTGGTAATGACCTTTGAAGTCATCACCCCTGGTAACAGTGGCATGAGGTCGTTGTCCAGGCGTAGGTGGACGACCAGAATCATACGAAACCACTCGAGTTGGGTGGTTATTGAACGCATTACGTTCAATAGCTATCCACCAACACAACATTAATATTTATGCGACCATTAACACATCTTTAGAAAGATTACTGACCTTTATTATTAGATAAGATTTTGGCGAAGTCATGATTGTTATGGTCACGACCACGCTCAACAGCCGCGCCACCACGTATATGAAAGCTTTCCGGAAGCAATTGGTGGTTTGTGTCTCTCTCCATGGGTCAGACAATGAGCTATTGAATGGAAGGATTGAAGCAATGATAATTGAAGCAATGATAGGAACGAAAGAAACAGATAAACTAGAGAAGTGTGTAAGATATAATATACTAAAGATGACACAGGTTAAGAAAGCTTTTGTGACGAAGTTACGGGGTTAAAATTAAACACTTAACAAATGAATAGCGGCAACAAGGAAGAAATGTGTGAAGTGTAGATGTATATCTACATTATTTATACCCCTTGGGAGGCACAACCTGTTTTCACCTTTGATCTCCTCTGCACGGGTTTCTCAACTTGGGCCTTGCGCGTCCTTGTGCGTGGTGGAAGGGTCATCGTACTCAATCTACACTGGACCACGCGGTTCTCATCAAGTAAGTATGAGCAGTGCGTGGTGGAAGTATGATCAAAATTGATCAAATGGCATCGAATATTCATCGAGAAACTCTGCAATCAATATTGGAACTGCTCGTTTCATATGTTCACTCTTGTCAAAACCTGTCCAAAACCTGCCTAATACATCATGCTGCATATTTACGATTGGTCCTTCAAACTTGAAGGACCGACCGTGTGAACCAGGCTTTGCTGGACAGGGTGGCTCACACGGACGCTCAGCTCTTACGTTTGCAGACACCGGTGGAGGGTCGTTTTGTGACACCGGCCTGCAAACGTCACATACAGCTTACGTGTATGTCAAGAACGTTACGTTTGCAGGCCCCCGTTGGAGATGCTCTAACCTCCATAGGCGCTTTCCAGGGTCCTCTTTTTCTATCTTGATTGTAGATCGCGTGACTGATGACCGAATACCTTCGGTCGGAGCTAGACTTGTGTGGAAATATAAAGTTGGGTTTTTAGATTGAGTTTTGGAGCTCCGGCTCCCGATCCAATTGCCTCAGTGAAGACTCTACTCCGGAGTCATGCACTCTTATCATATTTGTCTCATTTTTTTCATAATTATTGTCTTTTCTCACATGACTTGTGATGGTGGGGGGGTCCTGTGTTTTTTTTGTTTTTTGTACGCGCCTTGTCGTGGGGGGATGTTGTAGCCTGGGAGTCTACTGTCGCACTCGCACCTGGCTCCATCCGCATCATTTCTTGGATGCTGAGCCGGTGCTTATCGAGCGAGTCTTTCCATTATACAAGTGTCGTCTTTGCCGAGAGAATAAATTGTTGTAGCAAAATCTTGAAAATAAGAAAGTAACAAGAAATATACGTGACTGCATCTGACTGCATTCTTTGAGTCTGAATCCGCACTCTTCAGCATATCAAAATCCTCGGAAGCTAAGAGAAAATCTTGCCGCCGGCCCCAGTCACTGGGGGGAGAATTCTGTCACTTGAGCCGGAGTGCGGCATGTGTTACTCACAGTCACGGAGTGCACACGCGGCCGCAGTCACGCCGCAGTCACTGCGGATGCGTATGCACTCCGTGACTCTGAGTAACTCGATGCACACTCCGGCTCGAGTGACGGAATTCTCCTCCCGGTGAGTGGCTGCAGGGAAAAGCATCCGGCCTTGCAATCGTTCATTCTGATTTGATTCCATTTTGGGGTCCCAAGATCATTGCAAGAAGGACAAATTGAATGCTTCAACTGTTCCATCGATTTGGACACCACTAGGACTCAAAAAAGATAAAAAGAGACCCTCCATCTTGCAGGTTTCCCCCACAACCACACAACATCCCTCCAGTAGCTCCAAAGCCCTCTTCACTTAAACCAAAACAAAAAAAAACCGAGTACGCTCACTGTCTTACATGTCTCTTTCACTTCTTCCACTCTAAGATTCGTTAGATTTTTTGCATTTCGACTTATCACCTTGCACTTCATTACTCATGCCCTTGCCTTCTCTTTCCACAAAAGTCTCGCTCAATTTAGCCATCATGAAGTTCCTTGGTGCCATCTTTCTCGCTGCTGTCTCGATGGTTGCTATTCAGGCTGCTCCTGTCCCTGACTTAAAAGCAAGACAGTATGGTGATTGCCCCATTTACGTTCGCAGGTGCTAAACAGTCAGTTTATCGCTAAGAGGTTCAATCGTAAGTCTTCCCCACCGATGCCCTTTTCAAAAATGTATGAACAAGTGCTCAGATGTGATCTCACAATCGTCCTTCTTTTGACCTGACCTGATCCTCTGGCTCTTACATCCCACTTTTTAGATCATCTCCTACTTGATTTTCTTCATCTCTTCTTTTTTGAACCATTCTTTTGCCTTTCTTACTCTCTCTTGTCATTCATCTTTCAGTGACTTGATCATTTTTTCAAAGCAGTCTTTCATGTGCTCCACTTGTCCCGTGATCATCGGATGAGAGTTCTCCTTCCATTTATGTTATCCTTTCTCAAAGGGATCAAATGTGTTGTCTTACACCTATTCATGTCTTCCGCACGAGTTGAAAGTACAAAATATTTTATATTGTCAGAATTTGGTTTATGTGGATTTGCCTCTGATGCATCACACAGGCCCTGCGAAACAGCCTTCTATGCATCCATCGTCTTAGATTCAGCTTAGAAGAATGAAGATTCATCAAACTTTGCAACGGATGTTGAACTTCTGCGTCAATCACAGGGATTTCTTTATAAGTTCCTCAACGTAAGTGTCCACTCTGTGGAGGACTAAGGTTTGAGTTCGATAGGTAGGGTGAACGTTCAGTCGACTGTCAAGTTGATATAAACGGCCCTTCTGATCGAATCAGTGGAATTAATATCTAAAGGTTAGGTAGGCAAAGTTGGTATGAAGAAAGCCTTCTTTTCCAATACTTATCAGTTTTTGGTTGGCTTAGTTTGTTCAAAAGATATCTAAAACCTGGGAATAAGTGAAAAATTGCATCCACCACCTAACTTGTCTGTGTAGACAGTAACAGAGATGGGTGTGTATTGCTTTAACACAAGCTTGAGTACAAAGTTCAACTTCTGCGTCATGGGTAGAATCCATTGAGGATATCCTTGCATGTAAGTAGTGCAATCCTTGTCCCTGATCTCATACTAATGTCCTTCTTACCAGGGATCAAATTATGCATATGTAGTGTGATTTATGAGTTGAGCGTACGAGTGGTTCAAATCTATCATTGTAAGTTGCAAAGTTGAAACCAACGTTGAGAAAGAGATCTTTCCCAAAAAGAGAGATCCTATAACAAAAACTCAAGTCTCCATTCTTTTTTGTCTCATTACTTTAATTTCTTTAATTCGAGAATTTTTTTTCAAAATAATGCATCTGATAGAAATACAAAAAAAAAACAAATCTTCAAACAAATAAAAAGAATGCAAAACTGTATGAAGAAAGATGATCTAAAAGAAAAAGGAAATAAAAATATATTCATAAAGTTTTTATAAAAATCCATAGATTCAATCCATCCATCCATCCCTATGAATGAATCTGATGACTTTCTTTATCTTTAAAACTATCATTCCTAATCTCATCTGCAATCATTCCATCATTTCTATTAGCTTCATCATTTAAGATTTTCTGTCTGTATTGATTAGATCCTAAGATCGAACTGTTTTGATAAAGTTCATCAACTTGTTCTAATGATAATCCTTTAGTTTCAGGAATACTAATCAAAACAGAAAGAGAGAATGAAAGAAAATCATTAAAAAAAGGATTTCAATTGAAATTTCTCGATTTTCAAAGATTTGGAAAAAAAAACTTACAAGAAGAATGTAAAGGCAAAACAAATCACACAAAATCCTCCCCAAATCCAAAATACGTTGGATTTCAATCCTGCTTTTCCAGGTCCTACATCTACAAGATAAGGTGTCATATAACCAATTGCAAAGTTCCTATGGACCAAGTTAGGATTAGTTTCTAAATCTTTTCATATGGAACAAGGAGTGAAGAAACCTACAATGCCCAATTTGATGCTGTCGATAGAGACATGGCTTTGGCCCTGATAGCTAAAGGATAAATCTCAGAGGTGACAACCCTATTGAGAACACAATAATCTCATTAGTATCTTTTTGGAGTGGTCAAAAGGGAAAAGAGACTCACCAAGCAATTGGGCCCTATGAGTTGAATGTGAAAACATTAGGTAAGATGGATGAGTTCCGGATGGAATCTGAATAGATGAAGGGAAAAACTAACCCAAGTTGATGCGAAACCACCGATATAGATACAAACAAGAGCGATCAATGCACGCTGAGCAGCAATGTTACTTGCAGGTAAAGTGATCCCAAGGATTGGAACGATGAATTGACAAATAGCCATCAAAGCCTAAGAAAATCGATTTACGAAAAAAACGCACACAGGAATTAATGAGATCAGAATAAAAAACATGAACAAAAGAATCATGAAAGAAACTCAACGGCTCCGAATAAGAGGGATGATCTTCTACCAAACTTATCAACAGCCCAAATGCCTGGAATAGTCATCACTACATTCACCTGAAATAAAAACACACAAAGCGGGTTAAAATTGGATCGTGCGTCTGGACGATTTGTAAAAAGAGGAAGAGGAAGACTAACGACATCAATGATGACTGTGATGATGAATGGGTTTTGAATGTTACTGTTCTTAAAGAATCTATTCAAAATTGAAAAAAATCAATTTAAATCAATCAATCTTCTGTTAGTTAATTATCGTTAATACTTTTTTGAAGTGAATGAATAAAAGTTAACTCAACGAAGTTCCGTAATAAATAATGAAGTTAATCCTATTGAATTCGAATTTCGATTTTTTTTAAAAAACAAGATTTCAAAGTTAAAAATCAGTCAAAGTTTTTAAATCCGATCTTCAAAGAAGAAAAATAAAAACAAACCCAGTGAGTTGTTGAAGAGCTTGAATGGCCATTCCAGATAACGTTCTAAGACGATACCTACCTTGACCCGATTTAAAACAATCGACATAAGATCCAGATCCAAGTGTACGTTCGATTTCTAATGAATCAACCACTTCATCATATTCTCTGATCACTTGTTCTGAATGTTCGGGTAAAGAGAGTAATCGACCTAAAGCCGCTTTGGCTTCAATTTCTCTTCCTTTGAGGATTAAAAACTTCGGAGATTCTGGTAAACAATAGAGTCCAAGTGAAAGGATAAAAGCCCAAACAAACTAGTTTTGGATTCTCAAGTTAGATTGAATTCTACATGTGAGCAAATTAATTATCTAATCACTCAACTTGTAGAGCAATAGGAATTCGATAACAACTTGCATCTGGTCGATCTTTAGTCGCGTTGACTACTACAGCGGCGATCAATAATCCGATGGTGATCGCCCATTGCTATCAAAAATCGAAATCAAAACTCAGTATAATTTGATGTTGAGATAAAGAGAACGGGTCATACTCACATACGCAGCCACTACTGCTCCTCGAATCCATTTGCTATAGTAGATTGATCAAAAGATCAAGAAGATCAATCCCAAGTGAAGCAGTATAAAAAAATGAAAGAGAAGCAATCATCAAACCAAAAAAACAAAGCTTACGGTGCACATTCAGATTGATACATAGGTACTAAACAAGAAGTTAAACCGACTCCTAATCCAGCAAACACTCGACCGACTGCAAAGACTGGAATCGTAGTAGAAGCAGTTTGTAATGCAACACCTATACAAAATATACCACATGAAGCAATCACACCCCAACGTCTTCCCACTATGTGATCATATACAACATTTTTATTTAATTAATGCTCACAAGTCCTTTTCGGACAAGGGATTTCAGATGGATCAGAGAGGGATACTTACGTATATCACCAAAGGGATAGGCAAGTAATGCTCCTACAAAAGTTCCAACTGAGAGGATTGAAGTGACGAGTGAATCGTTCGCAGTACTTAACTAAATTTTGCCAAAAAAAAAGAAAGATGTATTGACATCCATGAGTGAATGATGTGATAAAATGAACGAATGATAAACTGACTACATAATTTCCAGCCGCATCTTGTTCTCCAAAAGTTTGAAGCCTTGAAAAGATCACCAAAAGAAAACAGGAAAACTTAGTTCATGATGACTTGATTGATTATGTATGCGCTTCTGAGTGATTTAAATGGGTTGATGATTGAAGACTTACCAGAATGGCATTTCTTTGGTACCCGAAATATAACCCTAGATTATTGGTATCACAAGGAAAGGTAAATTCCAGATCGGCGGAAGAAACATATGAAGAAGAAGCTTTCAACCTACCGTATCATATCCATATAGGTAACTGTTTGAGTAGAATTAAACAGTAAAGAATTACGTTAGAATATGAAGAAGAAGAAGAAACCCATCAAATCTATCATATAGACTAACCCTCCAAAAGCAGCGAAGAGAGCCATTGAGATTCCAACCAGTTTAGCTTTTGTAGAAGCTGGTGGTAAAACAGGTAAACCACCCGACTTCTTTCCCATATCCATTCCTACCATTCTCGTGTATGTGAATGTGATTTTCCTGTAAGAGGGTTTACAAAAAAATTATTGATTGAAAGAGTTTGATAACTTTTGAAAGTGATTGATCAAGCTGGATTGACTAGTTGGAATGTGAATTGAATCAGAAAGGATGAAGAGAAGGCAAGTATTTATTTATTTATGAAATGGTCAATCGATCACTTGGATTCAACGGCGCGTGAGATGTATTTGTTGTTGTTGTTGGTGGTGGTGGTGGTGATGAGACTACGTATTTGAATTGATTCAAAAATTGAATAAGACTGGGGAAGTATCTCAAGGAAGACCAAGGAAGGAATTGAGTGTGTGTGTGTTTGTTTGTTTTTGATTGAAATGTTGATGAGTTCTGAAGAAGAATGGAAATGCTTAAAGCAGAGATGTGTGGGGGTCAGGGGGGGGGATTGAGAAGGAAGAGAAGATGTGGTTTGTTTTATTTTAAAAGAGAAGAGAGAAGATTGAGTGGATGAGTGAAGGATGAGTTATTGCTCGAATGGTTTCTGGTTTTTGATTTTTTTGTATTTTGAGATTCTTGGATTGGATCTTCAATCAAGTGGTTCATTTCAAAACTGACCTGTTCCTTCAAATACCTAACCAGACAAGAAGGTCTTCTACAAACTCAAAAGGAGAGGGAGAAGGATGGATGGATGGATGGATGGCACATGATCTCAGACTCACATGATCATCTTCATCATCATCTTCTTCATCAAAACTCTATCATCACTGCATTCGTATCCTCAACCTGTCTATTCATTCGTGAATCCGATCTGACCCTTCTTCAATAGGCTCAGACAAGTTCATCTGAACCCAAATTGGGATCATAAAGACCCAATCTGAGAGTTCGATTCACCGGTCTTTAAGCATTCAAATCTATCTTCGGTTCACACCTGATCTGATCTTTCAGTTTCACTCACTCCAATTTCAAACTTCAATTTCCCAATTCAGAAACTCCCTCAAACTCCATCTTTCATCTTCCATCTTCCACTTCAATCTTCCAGTCTCACCTTTCTGATCTTCTCCCCAAGCTTCACCCTAGGTCACCTGAACACCTTTTACTCCCTCACGTGCCGTGGAAACAAGCTGTGGGGTAAATTGGGGTGAATTGTGGCGGTGGTGACCGAGCTCCTTGAGCATCGCCGACTGGCCGGTCTTGCCGGGAATCTGGAAATTAAGAAACCCACATCGAAGATCTGGTTAAATACGTCATCATCTCATCATATCATGCTCATCATCGGATGATGAACTGATTGAATGAATGATTGGTAAGAGATGAAAGACAACTTTGGATTACAATACATACAAACTTTGGAGAATCGATAAAGTTCGATCATGAAGGTGATTATGAGAAATCGATTTGGTCTGGAGATGTTCCTCTGAGAACTGGAATTGTGGGTTGGATCTCAAGTGACGGGTTGCAAAAACCTACCAAACCTTCATCTGGATTCACCCTTCAAAATGAAGGTGACATGTAAACTCGATCTGTTGTCATTCGAAACTTCAATCCATACGAGTCATATTCATATCTGGCAAAAATCATCAGAATCGAAAGCCTGTGAGCAAACATCAGGTAGGAGTAAGCTGGAGGATGAGAGTTGCAAGCGAGGACCACCCCTAAACCCTTATGCACTATGCACTGGGCATTGCATATACATCACTACTCACTGTACACTGTGCTCCCAGAGAAATCTAGAAATAAAATCAAACTCAACTAAGTCCTATCATCTCTTGGTTTAAACATAAAAAGTGATGCCCAAGGCACAAGGGACTAACTCCTGATCCCAAACATCTTGGGTGATAGGTTGAGAATTTTAGGGAGAGTAAAACTGGGATCACCTTTAACCCCAGTTTCATCTTATCGACCATTTATGAAAAAAATGAATTTCCTAAAGCACCTAATTCCTTTACATCTTTCAATCTATTCAATTTCTCGTTTTCTTTTTTCTTCTTCTTTTTTTTCCTTCACAACACTGAAAAAAAATGAAGTTCCAGAGGGAGAAAACCAATAACTAAAATTTTAGCTAGCTTGATATAAGAAAAATTTCAAAACTTTGGATCAGAATATTCAAAATTTCATCAATGTTAGAAATGATAAGGAAAAAAGTTAAATTTGAATGAAAAATTTCAAAAGATGAAATTAAGAAAAAGATGAAAAAAGAAGCTAGAACACTCAATACCTTGCGGCCAATGTGTCAATTTCCAGATTGCACTTGCATATCTGAAAGGAAAAGATGGAAAAGATGGGGAACAAATCTCAGTGAGGGTTTGTGTAGCTGGAAAACTTGAAGATATTATGACCAGAATTTAGGGTAAGGGATGGACTCAGCACATTCAGAAGACAAAAACTGGATGTTGGACATATGTTGATGTGAATGATGCAAAGATTAGATCAAAGAGCTGAAATTTCTGGACTACAGCCCTGGGCTGGAGAAAACCAATATATAGCTGTACTCAGTAGCACTAAACAAAAAAATTGATGTTGTTTTGTCAAAGCCAACATCAATTTCTCAAAAGCTGTATAATTAGGGTATAAAAATATGAATTTCAAAAATTTCCAAAGAGTTTGCTAGAATAATTTACAGATGACCAAACTTTTGCAGGATATCTTTGTTCTGACATTCTTGAAATTTGTATACTTCTTTTCCCAGAACTCCATCTTCATGCCAGTCTGGATATTTTGCTTGAAGGAAGTTTCTTACAAACTTACATCTTTTGGATCAACTGGAATGGCTTCAAAGCCTTTGAAAATATAACCAAGACTGGGTTTTCAACTTGGATAGACATCATAGTGATTGTTGACTCATGAGAATGTGCACTGCAAACATATGTACCTTGAATTTAGAAATCTGAGGTTTGCTTGGATCTCAGATCTGGGACAGAATGTTTCCAATGTTTTGATCCAAGTTATTTTTGGCACAGAACAATATGTTGGATAGACTTGGAGAATGTCTGGCCAAGGATTTCCATCCAATCATACCTTGAATTCCCCAAGCTGAGGCATATATGAAGGCAGTCTCAAGAATTCAAAGATTTCCAATTACTCCTGTTGGTTTATGACCGGCCTTTCTGTTCTTTTCTTTTCTTTGTGTTTGGCAACAAAGTGATGTCATTTGAGCCCTTTATGTCAAAACACCCAATCATTCCTTTGCAATTTGTGCATATTATCAAGAACAAGGTGAAGATAAGGTTTTATCTTCCAAGTAAACCAAATCTATATAACAAACAAGCCTTTGACAAATAACTAATACTTTTGATCATTCCAATTCTATTTGCTTTTTTTATACTTGATTTGGAAACAGGAATAAAATGAAAAACAGACCCAAAACCTCTGAAAAAAGTGCAAAGTAAATTAAAGAGTTTCAAATTGGTAATCCTGCACCCTTTCGGCAAGCAACAACTGTAGACTTATGTTGACCTTTTAACAATTGTCTTACATCTGTGGACAACAAAATGAATTAAAATCAGATGGTTTCAATGATGATTAATTTGACACATTATCCTTCACTTACCAGGAAGTCTTGTATCACAAACCGGAAGATTTATAGCACAATCATCATTCAAATCAGTAGGAAATTTTCTAAAACCAAATCAAGAAATTTGGATTGAATTTGATCAGATTTTTTTGAAATGAATTTCAAAGTTTGATAAGAGAAAAGTTTCTTACTCTGGATTGTTTGGAGAATAAACATCATGTTCAAATCTACCATACTTTTGTTGACAAGCCCAAGAGGTTTTGGTGATATATTCAGCAGAGAATCCATATTTGTTAATAATAGCTGATGCTCCATAAATTGAATTTTTACTCTTCTTTTTATGAGCTCTTATCACATTATACATACTAGAATCAAAGAAAACACATTAGGTGATTCAGAACCTTTATTGTGAATTTTTTCATTTGATTTGCTCATCACTCACAGTTTTGCTTTAGGATCACAATATGAGATCACATCATTTCCTCCCCAAGCACCTCCTGGACCTGGACCTTTACAATCACTCTGTACAAAAATCATTTGATGGTAAGTATTTTCATTGAATTTGGAGTTGTCTGACTTGTCAAACACTCACCTCACCAATGGTGACAAATGCATTCTGAATATAAGAAGAAAAAAAAATAATAAGAATCCTTTCATTCCTAGACAAATGTTCTGATTTATCTAAGAATAAACTTACATTCTGTCTTAACATCCTAGAAAGTATTCTTGCTTGGAACATCTTCATTGTGTTTTTTTCCATAGTTTCCATGATCCCATTAGTTGTAGTAGGTTGAAAGAACGTTCCAGCTTTCAAAACATGACCTATACCAAGATCAGAGTTGATAGGAGAAGCTAATGATTTAGAAAAACTATTGGTAATGGATGAAATGATTCTATCTTCAGATTCAGCAATATAAAATGATAATTGAGTCCACTATAAACCCCAGTGAAACAAATCTCAGTGGATGTTCAAAGAATAAATGAGATATAGAAAGAGGTGAAGGTCTTACTGATTGATAAGTGACTGTCTTAGGTGTTCCTTGAATCCAAGCTGCTAAACCAGCTCCAAAAGCCGTTCCAAAGATCACAAATGGAATTGCAGCACTGATCCCAACCCAAGCCATAACAAGTGCAGCTACTGCACCATAAGTGATTCCTCTATATAAATCAGTGAAGACCCATTTTAGATCTAGAACAAGTCTGGAATCTGTTATGTTTTCAAATCTGTTTGGTGCAAAAATCAAAACAACTTAGAGACTTGCAATCTCATGTAGGATCCTGAAGATTACTCACAGATCATTGGTCATTGCAGCAGATGTGGCTAAAGTGATAGATGTGATCAAAAACATCAGTATTTTCTCTCTTCCTCTTTCATGAGGAAAAACTTACATTGAAGCATTGAGAATGTATACTTCACAGAATCAACCATAGCATTCATGAACCGGTTATACTCTTGAGTTGCATACAAAACTTGCCATGCAGGACTTTGAACTGGATGAGATAACTAATGGAAGATATTATATCAATTAGACTGAACATTTTCCAAAATCAATGCTTGATATTTAAAAATATTCATTGCTCACTTGTCCCGCATGACAATTTTCTCCAATTCCACAGATGAAATTTCCACCTTTATTCTTTCTAGCATATTCCTATAGTGTCAACACAAACATCCAAAGGTTGTCAGAAATGTATATTCTTTATTTGGTGAACAAATTAAAAGATCAAGCAATTGGCTTACATCTATTGTTGAGCTTTCTTGAATAAGTAAATCATCAATATTAAGTTGTGCCCAAGTTTCCTTAGAGATCGGAAGTGGTGTACTGCTATTGAAATTGTCTTGGTTATTATTTGTACTCAAGTCATCTGTTTGTCCAGGTGCAGGAGGTAAACTAAAGCCACTAGATGTGCTGGTTTGATCAGTCGAATCTGGATTGGTTTGTCCAGGAGCAGGTGGTAAGTGTGTGAAGTCATCATTGTTCTCTTTTTGGTCAGGAGCAGGTGGGAGTTTAAAAGATGTCTCTGATGAATTCTGGTCAGCTCCAGGTGGGAGGACTGATGCCCCAGAATCCTGGCTTGTAGTGTTGTTGGTAGGAAGTTCTGCATCTGTAGACACTTGTTGGCTAGGAGCTATGTCTGAGGAGCTGTTGGTTGGAGTTGTGGAAGTAGGATTCACAGGTGCAGTTGTTACATTGAGGTTTGACTGTGATGATGTTCCACTATCAGTGCCTGCCGGTAAAGGGAGAACTGGTACTGGTGAAGAAACTACTGGGGCTTTAGAATCATCTGTTTGAGGAGTAGGACTACTTGCAGTTGGTTCTGATGCTGCTACAGGTGCTTCTGGTGCTGCTGCTGGTGCTGCTGGTGGTGCTGGTGGTGCTGCTGGTGCTGCTGGGGCTGGTGGTGCTGCTGGTGCTGCTGGTGGTCCTGGTGGTGCTGGTGCTTCTGGTGGTGCTACAAGTGTTGCTGGTGGTGCTACAGGTGGTGCTGGTGGTGCTACAGGTGTTGCTGGTGGCGGTACAGGTGTTGCTGGTGCTTGTGCTGGAGCAGGCACCACCACAGGTGGTGCAGGTTGCTGTACATTTGGAGTGGGTGTTGATTCAATGAGTGGTCCTGCTACTGGAGGTGAAGCAGGAGGAGGGCCTGATGGGGGTGACAATTGGGTAGTTCCTTCTGATTTTTCTGCTGAAGAGTTTGTAGGATTTGATGCACCAGAAGGGTTGGATTCAACAACCGCAGTAGGAGGTACTGGTCCGGGTACAGCCGGGGGAGATGGAGGAGGAGGTCCTGCTGGATTGGGTGGGGAGGCTGTTACCGGCCCTGGCGTTGCCGGTGGTATGGATGCCGCACTCACAGGTGGAGGTGGGCTACTCGCGGGAGGTGAAGATGTAGTGGAGCCCACTGGGTTTGCGGGTGGAGTGGTCACAGGTGCAGGCGGAGTAGGTGGAGCTGCTACTGGTACCACAGGTGGTGGTGTCCCTGTGGGGCTTACATGAGGATTGGTTCCCGGAGCTGTCGAAGGCGCGAGCGTAGCAGTACTGTTGGAACTACCCGGATCAGAGGCTGATCCAAACGCAACATTTCGCACGAGGAGCATCAGATTGGTCAAATTCGATGAGCATTCTTGTGAAGGATTTGATCGCTTCCTTAAAGAATTGAGACATGACTTACACGGAACTTGTCTTTTTAATAATTGGTTCTTTAGGTTCAATGTCGGAGAAGGGTAAACTTCCGATACATAACAAGCGGCCAAAAAGACACCAACGAAAAGTTTGCTGAAATGGTTTTGAGACCTAGTCTTGAATTTATTTTTGAAAGTCATCGAATTTAAAGTATTTGATGACTTATTTGCACAAACTTGAAGAGAATTTGTTGAAATATTTGTCGAATTAGATTTTTCAGGAGTAGATGAAATTTTTAAGGACCGATGAAGATCTTTACCTAGATTTAAAATCCAAGGACTATCTTGTTGATGAAGGGAAGATGAAGATAAAAAGCTACAATCTTTAAAGGCATGAACTGCTGCTCTCAATCTCTATTCATCGAACGCGTGCCATATTCGACTGCAGCGCTTCATCTTCTGAATAAGTTTCAATTGACTGAGCATTTTCGTCTTTCTCAATATTCCTCAGTAAAGTTGATCATGTTTGAGCTTGGGATCAAGTATGAGTATTGTGAAAAGTCAATTCTGGACCTCGCTCAAACAGATCAGAGCTGAAAACCTTGTTACATACATATTTGGTGTGAATTTGACTGCCGCCAGTCTCGTCAGGACATGTGCCGAGGCGGTGTCTCTAATATCATCAGGCGCGATGCGTAGTCAATCTCAATCCGCAGAGATCCATTGTCGTTCTTGGCTTCGGATGCGAAGAATCGTTACGGGATCATACCAAGTTTATCGTCAATGGCCTTCGCACTAATAGTTTTTTGGGTAGCCAAATTTTTATTGATGTGATTGAGCTCCGATGGACATCATTGGGGTCTTGGGACCCTTGACAAAAGTGTCTTTTTCAAAACACGCTCAACAATCCTGAGTGGTGGATATTTTCAAAGACAGCGAAGTATTTCATCAATTTTCACATCTTGTGAGCATGACGGTTTTTATCTTGCCTCAGGACCTTTGTCAGATGTAGACCCCAGATCCAAACACATCAGAGTAATCGAAAAAAAAACTAAGAGAAAGGGGTGAATGATATATGAATGTTAGCGATAGTGCTTTGATCAACATGACAGGTCTATCGGAAGCTTTGACTTTGGAGTAAGCTCTCGTGATAGACTTCATCAAGAATGTACGCGCAGAGGAACTTTGTCAAGTTAAATAACAGTTTGATTCAGTAGGCCAAGATTTTGTATCTCTTTACTAAACATTGATTCACCAGACCAAGCTTTCTGTCCAAATCAAATCCAAAGAAAAATAAAATAGTTTATCACAACAAGAGTTTTTCTTTTGTTCAAATGAACCATGTTATGTATGTATGTAGTTAAACAATCATTCGAATTCACTTCTATTTTTTTAAACAAAAACCGTCTTTATCTTTCCTTTTTTTGGGAAACCCTAATTTCATTTGAACCTTTTCTAAAATCCTAATTAAACATCAATCTTCTTCCTTCTTCACATAAAACCAAATGTAAACTCAAAACATAATTTGAGTAAGTGTGATTGCTTGAGTAGATTCAGGAGGTTATCTTGTAGCTGCACGGAGTTTACTGTCTTTGATCACTCAATTACAAGATTCATTATTTTTTGAGCTGTGAACTGTGGAGTTGAATGATATGGCGCTAGGAAATAGCTTCCTAGAGCTGAAGCATTTGGGGTGAACTTCAAACTTATCAAGGTGGAAGCGTGGCTCAGCCTGCCATACTGTCACGACTTGTGTCAGCAGTCACTAAGCCGAATACCGAGATCCAATATAAAATATATATCAAGTAAAGAAATTACCAACAAAACAAAAAAAAATTATTGAAAAAAATTACTAATCACAAACTAGAAATCAAAACAAAAACTTCAATTACTTTTGATTTTAGAAAAAAACCCATTCGAACTATCACATAAAATCATATAAATCAAGATAATGATTGAAGAGAGAGAGAGAGAAAAAAACCAAGAATGGTGGATCAACTCTTGATCAACACCTTCTAACTCAGATCAAGTTGAGAAGTTTCGAATTCACTTGATTCCATTAAGTTTAACTGTCTTACTCGTTCCAACATTCACTCCAATCAAAACTGAATGAGTCCCACCCGCTTCACATTTCAAAATCTTAATTTGACCTAATCCATTCACTCCATCAACACTAAGCGCTTTACTGGTTAATTTCTTCGGTGTTTCAACTAATTCGATATCCTCTCCATCTTCATCTTTCCCTTGACCAAGTTCATTAGATTGACCTAATCCCCAACTATATGCGTTTCCTTGATCATCTACCGCCAGGTTATGTCGAGTACCACATGAGATATCCACAATAGGTGATTTGAAATCTAATTTGAGTGGGGTATGGATACATTGACCAGGGATGAAACGTTGATGAGCAGCTAGTTGTTCGATTTCAATCAATTCAGCCATCTCATCCCATCTCGGTTTCTCCTCCGGATCTTCTTCACCTTTGGCTTTACTTTCATATACTTTCATCATCGCTTCTACTTCACTCTTTCGTCGTTCTAATCCTTCAGTCACAAACTTTTGTTTGGTCTCTGTACCTTTCAAACGTAACTTTTCAACGGCTTCGATCGCCTGATGACTCTTTGAGATTCCAATCTCACTATTCTCATAATTTCCTACACCCCAAACTTCTCCATTACTCAGTAGAAAAAGTGAATGAAAATCACCTCCTTCGATAGCTACTACTCTTGCTCCCTGATGTTCATCTGGACTCATACTCTTGATCAAGGTAGGTACAGGAATGATCTCATCCGCATCTGAGTTTTCAGTACTACCGATTCCTAATTGACCTCTCGTGTTCAAACCCCATCCATAAACAAGTCCAGTTTGATTGACAGCAAAGGAATGACTACCACCAGTACCGATGAGAACAATGTTTTTAAGGTTCAGTCGTTCAGGTGTCAGACCATTCCGTTTACGACGTTCGATAATCTTTCGACCCAGTTGATGTTGTTGACCGTTACCCCAACTGTAAACATGACCATCGGTAGTGAGAGCAAGTACGTGATCATATCCACAGACCACTTGAGAGACAGGATACTGTGAAAGGTTCGGTACTCGGGTTGGTACCAATTGTTTCACTTCTGTTCCAATATTTCCATCAAAGCCCAAGAGCCCATCATTAGACTTGAAAGACGTACCACACGATCCGAGAAAAAGGAAAGAAAAGAACATTAATTGGTTGATCGAGTGAATGGATGAAACTGATCATCAAAACTCACCCGAAAACTTCCCCAAGCTCTAGTCTCTCCTTTTTCACTAACTGCTACACTAACCGAATCACCAGCACTGACCCGAACAGCTCTAAACACTTGATGTTCACTACTCTGTACAAGTCCTTCGACAATCATCGGACGAGATTCGAGTTCTTCCTGATCCACTCCTTCGATCCCTTCAGTCTTTCGTCCTAGAGCAGCATTATCATTAATACCCCAACTCCAAATCTGACCTAATCCATCTACCAACAAACTATGCATCCCACCACATGCCACTGTCTCTGGTCCTCCATTAGATGATCCCATCTTAGATTCCTTTTTAAGTTCTTCAACCAAGGCATGTAAGACTGGTTTCTTAATATCATCTAACTTATCTGCTCCTAATCCCATTTGTCCCATATCACCTGAACCAAACATTAACATACATTTAGATTCACCTTGACTGAATGAATGCTCAAGCCAAGGATGAGGATCAAAGGTAAAGGAATTCATCGGATTTCCACATCTTTCACTCCTTCGATGATCTTCAGATAAGAGTGGATCAGGTTGAGGTAATGGATTAAATGAAGCACGAGTGGCTTTAGCTGAGAAGAGTGGACGAGGTTCTTTAGGTTTCACACTCAGAGCTCGTTTAGGTGCTCTAGTAGATGCAGACGGATCAGCCGATCTTGCTCGTTTCACTCGTCCTTTAGGTTTCTCTATACCATTGCTGATCGGACTAGTAGCTGTTTGAACAGGTTCTTCGGGTGAAGAGGCTTGCTTTGTAGACGCGTTCTTAGGTTTCCGACCACGTTTGGCACCCGCGGTGGTGGTAGTTTTACTTGTTGATTTGGTAGTAGACTTTGAATTGGGTTTAGGTTCAACTGATGAGTTTGCCGGAGCAGTGGGACGAGCTGTGAGGAAAGAAAGAGATCAATGTTGAAAGGTTTAGACAAATTCAATCCCAACCGATTCTCAAATGAAAACACTAACCACGTGGTGGCATTTTGAAGAGTGAATTTGAGGATTGAATATATTCGAAAAAGAGTAAGAAGAGTAAGAAAAGTTTTCTAAGGATATCAAATGAAGAAATTGAGATTGACTTGAAGAAGAAGAAGGAATTGAGGAAATCGAGATTGGAAGAAGTGAATGAGTTTGAAGTTAGATTGAAGTTTTCAAACATTCAAATGGGGGTCACCAAAAGAAATAAAACTTCATCAAGTCATTCAGAACAAAAAAACAAGAGATCTGTGTTATGGGTTTAAAGAACTCTGACTGTACGCGACTGATTTGATTCTGTATATGTAAACAACACGGTGATCCGCATGTATACCTCTATATGCCCATACATACATACCACCACCACCATTTGTCATTCACTTTATTCAGATTCCACTCAACCCATTCCAGACTTCAGAGGATCTCAAGATCACCATTGAGTTTAGCTGATCAGAGAGTTACCAATCAAACTTAAGCAACTTTTAACTTATCTCAATCAATGGTTCTCATCATCAGAACTAGATTCTAAAAAGCATTTAATCTTACTTTTAAGAAATCAATCCATCCATTGAGACCAATTCATGCACATCACTCAGTCTCATAGGATGATTTGATTACATAACTAAATGCGGTCAATTTATAAAGAAACTGTTGAAAGTTTGGTCTGAATCAGATAAAAAGATGTACTTCATCAAGTGGAGGCCTTTACTTTTAAATTCAACCCTTTGACATGAACCATCTTTGATGATGATCATCATCTTAAATACGATCCAAAGTTGTAAACCAGTTTCAAGATATACAGAAAGATAAAGTATAATGATCATCGAAAGATGAAAGAAATAAGAAATGATCAAGGATGATCTGATGAAAACCATTCATTCGTCCTTCTCCTTGATCTTCTTCGATTAAAAACAGTGAAGGATCTTACCAATTCCTCAAGAATTCAGGTAAGACTTCAACTCTTGGAATTTTCAAAAAAACTTCATTCTGATCAGTTCCCTGAAACAACCCTTCAGTCAGGATGAGCCCCGAGACCCGGGGTCTCGGGGATCCCCGCGGGGTCCCCCCGCGGGCTCAGGGGTCAAGCCAGCCTATTTTTGAAGGCCATACCTCGGGGGATCCTCGGTCCGGGGGGTCGTTCTGGGAGGCAAAAAAATTGATTCTCCCCGGGGTTCCCCGGGGAGAATCAATTTTTTGCAGACGCTCTAGGTTCCCCCCACGCGACGCGTCCAGGCAGACCAGTGTCTGGGTTTTACACAAAATCCCCATCTCCGATTCTCAAAGATGAGAATTCGGAGTATGGATTAGTCTTTCCAGGCCCAAAACAACTGATGTGCATGAAATCTTGTTTCGACTCAAAAAGTCGAAACAAGATTTGGGTTCGATTTTTGTTCTCTAGACCGGGGTAATTGACAGATTCCCGGGTAAACCCCGGGAAAACCCCGCTACCCGGGGATCCCCGTCGAGGTTCTCGGTCCGGAAGCCGTTCTGGGCCTATAGCTGACAAAATTTGTCGGGTTTGCCGGGGTCGGGTGCCGTTCTGATGCTCAAACAAAAATCTAGCTCGCGGGCGCCTCGAAACCCGGCCCCCGGGGGCCGGGTCTCATCCTGACCCTTCAGACTTGACCAAAATAAGTCTTGATTTGATCAATCGTTTGGATTTAAATTAACAAAACTCAATGGAAAAAAAAGCTCAAAATCCATGTACGTAAATCCGTTTAAAAGTCTTAAATAACTGTGACCCTTTCTCAAACGTATTTTTTTTTTCATCTTGAATGAAAATAAAAAGAAATGAGTATGTAAAAAAGTGATCAACTTTTCAAAAATTCTATCTCATCAAATCTTTTCATCAATTCATAATTTATGAAGAAAAAAAAAAAGAAGACAAGGAAAAAAAAAACCCCCCAAAAATTTTTTAATTCCAATTCAATTCAAGATCTTATGCAAAACCAAGAAAACATTGTAAAAAGGAAAAAAAAAATCTTAATCAACTTACAAACACTATGAGAAGAAAGAAAAGAGTGTATACAATTAAGAAAAAAAAGGAAACTTCACTTAAACATGCAAGAAAAGAAATCCAATCCAATCCAAAAAAAACCAATCCAAATTTCTTTTCCTTACTTTTCCTCTTACAACATGAACAAAAAAAAAGAGACAAAAGAATTCAAGAAAGTTAAACAGAAGCAAATAGAAAAAAAAAATGAAACTTTAGATGAGTGAGAGATCTGTGTCTGAATGTATCTAATGATCAAATATTTAAAAAAACAGAGAAAACCCCTAAATTTGATGAATACTTAAGATGAATGGCATATCAATAAAAAAAACTATGCAAGAAACAAGAAACCGATTTCAAAAAAATTTACACAAAACATATATCTATCTATAATTCAAACCATCAATTCAAAACCATTAATCCAAGATTCTTTATAAATATATCTCCTTGAAAGTTTCATTCAACTTTTTTTGTTTGAGATTCGATCAATGAAACTAATTCAATCAATCCAATCCAATTCGCTTCTTCAATCAATCTCATCCTTTCATGAGAATCTTCAATCACTTCAATCCTCTTAAACCTCCAAAAATTCATAATCTTCTCATACTCTCGCCAATCTCGATCAATGAAAATCTCAATCTGATTTAATTTAGTCAAGTGTTCTAAGAAAAATGACATGAGAAAAAGAAAATCCATCATCATCATCATCAGAAAAACAGAAGAAGAAGAAGAAGATCGATCGATCGATCGAAATCAAAGTTCTTGAATCAGAAACAAAAAACACTTACTTGAATGCTGATAATCTTCATTCGAACCCTCCTTCGATTTCAGTCCTTTCATTCCTTTCTCTTTGCCTTCCAACCCCACCGTCTGATCAAGCTGATGATGATGATGATCAGAATTCAAACTCCATTGACTTGGATCACTCAATTCACTTTCATCTGATCTTACCTCTTTTAATCTTTGGATTAAAAACTCATTTAAATAACTAGGAGTGGATAAGATGTTTTCATAAAAGGTCATAAAGATTTGACCTCCTACGTTTAAGGAAAGGATGATCGAATCGGAATGTGAATGTAAATCAGAGTGGAAGTGAGATAAATCGGAGATCAAATGTGCCTTAAACGGTTTGATGATCGGGATGATCGGTTTTAAGTTTAATGAACTAGATGAGGGTGATCCTGAAACTGATGGATTTGAAATTGAAGAATCCATTGGATCGTCGGGTTCGGTTCGAAGTCCTTCACTCGTTACTTTATGATCTCTGATCGAATTCTCTGGATTACTAATAAACGAACTTCTTCGGATAGTAGGAGAAGGTATATTCTCCTGAAGACTAGCGATCGAGCTTCTGGGTTGATCAGGAGAATTAGGTAAAAAACTTTCAAAGGAAGTAGCAGCAGATGAAGCAAGGGTTGATGAGATTGGTCTCGTGCATTCCACGTTGGATGAATCAGGACGAGAGGGAGCACTGAAGAGTGGTTTCCTTCGTAAGATCACCGCAGGCGTCTTGCCTATCTCGATATGAGGCGTAAAAGAAGGTTTGAGTGGATGACGAGGTGGGGAAACAGAAGGAAAGACATGATTGAGATGGGTTCGGGTTGAGTTGCGTTCGATTGATCTTTTGGGACTCAAACTTGATACTCTAGGTGAGACATGATTGAGATTGGTTCGGGTTGAGTTTCGTTCGATTGATCTTTTTGCACTCAAACTTGATAGTCTAGGTGAATCAGAAGTGGTAGTGATGGCTGTACCAGGTGGGACCATTTGATCTACATCAGATTCGATGGGATTAGGAGAAATCCAAGCTTGATAAGAACTGATGGTATCAGATAAAGGTGATGATCGAGTCAGATTCAAAAACTGATGTTTTGGATGAGATTGATCCGAAATCGGTCGATGATTTGATTTCTTATTGAAATCTTGTGAATGATTTGAAAGATTGATAGGTATTGAATTAGATGGAGTGAATTGAGTAGGTTGTGAAACTGGATAAAGTTTAGGATCTGAAGCTAAATGTCTAGCAGCTAGATCCGGACTAGAATAAAAACTTCGAGATGGTGAGGTTAGAGCTGAGATCTGTTGTGAGCTTCTAGATAAGGAATTGGGTAATGTAGGTGGAGGAGATCGATGTCGATCGCTGAGGATGTGATGAGAAGATTGTTAATAAATCAAATGTTGGAAGAGTTTGAAAAAAAGAAAATCAAACGAACCGATCAGCAGAAGAAGTAGAAGATAACATTTTCCTCACAGCCTCTGATGGAGTTCTAACCAAGGTGACTGGATTCTTTGGATCTGCTTGTAGTGGTCGACGAGGTAGATTGTTAGCATCTCGACCTACAGTGACTGAGATAGGAGAACTGATTTGCATATTTTGATGATTTGAATGAAGTGAACTGTTTTCACCAAAAGCTAAATCTGATGAATAACAAAGTTTTGATGATCTGATAAGACTCGAATTCAGTAAGGAAGGTCTCTTTTGATGATTGAGCGAAGAGGCAGATTCTCGACGAGTAGAGTGAGAAGAAGCAGATTGACGATGAGCAGATTGAGAAGCTAAACGAGTAGATTGACTTAGGGTGACTGATGGTTGTTGAGAGGTAGTACTGATTCGAGAGATAGGAATCCGAGTTTGTTGAGTTTGATGTTGAACTGAGAAAGGATGATTTCCTGGATGATTTCCTGGCTGATTTCCTGGATGATTTCCTGAATGATGATGATGATGCTGATGCTGATGTTGATGTTGATGTTGATGTTGATGTTGAAGATGAGTGGTGATGTTTAAGTTTGGATTTGAAGGTTGTTTGTTATTTGATAAGATGATGGATGATGGATGATTAGGTTCATGTTTAGATTGATGAGATGAGATAGATTCAGTCTTTGATCTCCTTTTTCGATCTTTTCGATCTCGAATGAGGTTAAGCATGACTATCAATCAAATCGACTGTGATCTTTTGTTTTCTTTTCTTTTCTTTGGTGATTTTTTACTTTATTTAGTCAAGTTTGATGATAGATTGATTTCCTTTTCTTGATTGGGTTCCTTTGTTCTAAGTTAATCGATTGTTTCTAATCTGATTGTTTGATGAAGTTGAGTTTGACAGATTCGGTCGGGAATGAAGACAAATGAGAATCGTAAAGTGATGGATGATCCAACCCAAGCTTGATGATTGATTTATCAAAGAATGAAAAGTTAGTATCTTTTCCAATCCATCAATCCATCAAAAGGACAATGTTCATTGAGAGTGCAGAAACGGAAAGAGGTGAAGGAATTTAAAAGTGGGTCTTGACTTTCTTCGTTTCACTCAATTGTCTCTTCTGTCTTCTTTCTTTCTTTCTTTAAGTAAATTCTCATCAATACAATCTTCTAAACTTCTTTTCAAGTCAGTTCACATAATCCAACTCTTCATTCATTTCAGCGTTGAGTAGCTCTCCTGAAGAGTTGACGTCTTTGGGGAATATTAAAAAGAACTGTAGAGTTTCATTCTTGAAAACCTTTGAACAAACTGACTCTTATCTGATCTTTTCATCTCCGATCTCACTTATCCGCTCTCACTTCACCTCACCTTTTGACCAATGCGGGGGAATGACTTGAAGTGACGATACTATCCTATGTTGTGTCATACATGTAACATGCCTTAACACATGCTTCCATGTCGGGAACTGTGACCTCAATTCTTGGCGTGAAGTGATGTATGGATGTTGTAAGTCTCACTGCAAGATAAAGGTTACATTGAGGTACAAGTAAGTATGTCATGAGACCTACCATCTTCATCCTTCCGCTGAGCAACTGTCGGGTTCATAGATTTCAAACACATGAATGATTCAGATTACGAAGTCTACAATCTTCACAATCGATCATCTTTCCTGCATATTGTCAACTTATGGTGAAACTTGTGAGATCATCGGATGACTCTCAAATTCTTGTCTGTTCTCACTATTCACATCATCCCAACATGAGTCATAGTATTGTGAGAGTGAGGATTGAAGATGACAGATCAGATCACACAAAACAAAGAAGATCTACATCTTTCAAGTCAAAGAGTACAAAAGAGCTTCTGCGGGTAGGTTAGCCTTCTTTGAAAACGTTCAAGTTGAATTCTTCAAATGAATTGAACACCTATGCTAAAACTTGGACACTGTCAAATTCCTCAACTGTCCAAGTAAGTATGGCCTCACACTGTCTTTCCATAGTTAAAGTGTTGTGATCATGCATGGATGATGATTCTATCATCTAGAAAATCCTGGTGGGCAGAAGAATGAGAACAACCACTTCAACTCCTCTCACTCAACTCTGATACACTGATGAATCTTTGTCTGTAATATCACACAACGCGTCCTTCCTCTGCAATATATATATATATATATATCACCTAAGGAACTAGTGTCGATGTCACTGATATCCCCTTACTCCTTCCCTTTACCTGAAGAAGTATCTCAGCTCCTGTAGGTCTAGAATCCTTTTTTCGACTCGAGTATGATTAAGGATGACCAAAATGATGTAAAAAGAGATAGATAAGGTTTGAGTGAAACTGAGAATCGAAGGTAAAGAAACCAAAACGATGGATCAAAACAAACCTTCAAAAAAACAATCCCATTTCAAATATCTCCATGTGTGTTTAAACCAGAATCAAGAGTTTTGTTCATCAATCCATGTCCAACAAAAGAGCTCGATAGATTGGTAAAAGATTTTGAAGTAAGATTGATAGATTGATGAGGATAATGAGACCTTAGTCTTGAAGTCCTTAAGCGTGAGTTAGATGGAACTTTGAGAAAGTGATCGTCTGTTCCTTGGTTCTGATTCGATTCTCTTGAGCTAGAAGAATTGGTCTTGATATTTTCCTTCAACGGCGCAGTGATAATGATAAGTGGTAGAAGAGGTTTCATGGTAGATGTGACCGGTAATGGCAAAGGATTAAGTTCGATGAAATTATCGTTGGTAAGACTAGTGATAGGAGCCTTATGAGAGATCAAATATCCTATAGCCAAAAACATCAAACCTAAGATCATCATAAATAAAATCGTCTTGGGTAATTGTCGAATGTAATTTAAAAGAAATCCTTTGAAATCTTCACCAAGTGGAAACTCAAAGAATAATCTAAGGAAATAGACCATCACTAAGTTTAAGAAGAATGATAAGATCAAGATCATACCAAACAAGTGAAGGTAAATTGACATTGATTCACAAGTCAGACAAGATCTTTTATGAGTTAAACGCATTTCTTACGAAAGATTTCTTGAGATTCAATCAGTTAAGGGTCAGTCGTAAATAATTTTCTTTTTGGATGAAAAATAGAAGAGGTGAGGAGTCGGATTAACAAACTGTGAGTGAATTAAACCACATTTGGTGAATTTCGTTTGACTCAGCTCCTTAGCATTCTTACTGAGAGACAGAAAAAGCTGATGATAGATTATGTTGAAGAGTATGATCAAGTAAGTCTGTGATCCTCATCCTAATCATGAATCATTCAGACTGTTGGTCGAATTTTACTCGTCTTCAGCTTCACTGAGGTCTAAATGATTTTTTTAAATAAGTTGAGTATTTTGAGAATTTGACTCAGGAAGTAAAAATGATCAAGACTCCTGAAGGAACGAGACTTGATTACTCATTCCAATATAATCATAATTTCAGGTATGATCTGTATAGAGCTCATCACCAGCTCAATCGGGAGCTTATCACTTTATGTATTTCTAGACTGGCGTAGCAAACTCACGAAAAGGCCATTGAGATACATAGGAGTTCCTAATTGATTTAAAATCTTATAGACGCAGACAACATACATGGTTGAGAGGTTTGCCAACTCAAAGAAAAGTTACACAACCGACATGTTCGATGATTTGTTCAAAAAGTGATCAAGATAGACGAACAATTATGTACTACCAGTTATGGATCCTTCTCAGAATACAACCGAGAAATTGTATAGCTGACGCGCATGATGATGTAGGAAATCTTCATGAGGTCAAATCACCTAATCCTTTTCAACTTACATTTGAATGCACCTTGAACAATGTCCTCAACATCACCTCAATGGTGAAATCAAGCCTTGAATAATCTGAGCCTGTGATTCGGAAAAAACTCAACGTTTGAACCATTATCTCATTCTCAAATAGGCTGGTTCGCTCTTGTTTTTAGAAAACTACTTTGAATCGGATTTCAATTTGATGAGGAGTATGATCCGGTACTGACGTCGAATCAACGGTTCGGTACATTAAATTTGATCGGGTGTGTTTTGTATGCGATCGAAGAATCCAAATTCGGTTTTGAACGTCAACTTCATTTCTTCAACTACTCATCACTTTGGAGAAAGTATTTTAACCAATCGGATCCTGATCATCAAGACCTTACAAATTCAAATTCAATCTCTTATCTTACATCATGAGTGATGGTCAGTCACCTCAGATAATTTAAACTCTATTCAGGTTTGACTAATTCATAACACTTTTTCTTAACATTGCAGTGAACGAGGTCGAAAACCTACTGGCTTCCCGTCTCTCGGCTCTCGACCCAAATGCAGCTGAAGAGAATACATCTGTTTTAAATTCAATGGGACTAAAGACAGAAGAAACCAAACCTGGTTCTCAACCAAACTCTGAACTTCCCGTCTCTAAACCCACTATCTCACCGGGTCTGTCTTCTGATTCAAACTTGATGTAAAAGCATCTTATTCTTATCATCAGCAAACTCTTTCGAAATCGATTAGAGTCACCCAAAGCGGAAAAAGTGGCTCCAAATGATCCAACAGCGGAAAGTGCTCAATCAAAAGGCGAGCAATTATGATTCAAATCTTCTTTTCAAGACCTTACTCACCTCACACCGTCTTTTCAGCCTCACAACTCTTACAAAACTTATCACATCAAGTCGAGGTACGTCCGATCAGTACCATTCTTCTGAATACACTACTTGACTCAAAAACTCAATTTGGATTCATCTGATTCTCCGAAGATCAAACTTGCGGATCAACAAGCCGATCCCAATTCACCTCTCTACTCGGCCCAATCATTCGAAGATCTCAAGTTGTAAGCTCACATCAAATTCTTCCGACCTTTTTGATCAAATCTCTAACTCTCTTGGTAACTTGGATGATGTTCATCCTGATAGGAGGCCTGAATTGTTGAAAGGACTCTATCGTATGGGCTTTCAGCGACCTTCAAAGATTCAAGAGAGGGCCTTGCCATTACTACTACAAGATCCGTAGGTCTCCTTATTACCAAGCTTTCATCATAACATCCAGCATCAAATTGATGTTTTGGGACCGGGAAAAGACCTCGTAATATGATTGGCCAATCTCAATCTGGTACAGGAAAGACTGCTGCGTTTGTCCTAACGATGTTATCACGAGTGGATCCGAGTCGGAAAGTACCTCAAGCAATTTGTGTATGTCCCTCGCGTGAATTGGCGCGACAAATCTTGGATGTAGCCGATCAGATGGGTCAATATCTAGAAGGTGTGACCAAGTGTTTGGCTTCGAAAGATACACTTGAGCGTGGTCAAAGAATTGAAGCTCAGGTGATTGTGGGTACACCTGGGACAATCAAGGATGTGAGTTATACATCTTGAAGTTGATCGTTGCAGGTATTTTTGAATAGCGAGGTTTTGAATTAAGCTTATAGAATGCGTTTAGGCCCTCACTACCCATAGGATCACTGGGACGAGAGAACCGGTGATTGATCCAAGTGGAATCAAAGTCTTGGTAGCAGATGAAGCAGATGTATTGGTGGGTACTGGCTCACTAGGTGAACAGTGTATCGGTGTCAAAAAGTCTGCTCATCTGTTTGGATCATATCAGTAACTTGATCAAATGACTGATTAAGCAAACCAAACTGTGTATCTCAGTGCGATCGGACGACAAAACTCGTCAGCTCAAATCATCCTTTTCTCAGCCACATTCCCAGATCATGTGAGAAAGTATGCATCGAAATTCGCTCCGAATGCCAATGAGATCAAATTGAAGAAGGAAGAATTGACCCTCGAAGGCATTAAACAATTTTACATGGGTAAGCCAAGCTTTTCTGTTCAGGCCTACCAGTCCACTCCATCTTTTACCCTCAGATAGGACATTAAACTGACTTTGGAAACCACACACAGATTGCAACGATAGGGAACATAAATACACAGTGTTGGTTGAGCTCTATCAACTGTTGACTATAGGTCAATCCATCATCTTTGCCCAAGAAAGACGAACAGCAGATGAGATTGCGCGTAGGATGAATGCTGATGGACACAAGGTTGCAGTACTGCATGGAGCTCAAGTTGGAGAAGGAAGAGATCAGACCATTGATGACTTTAGAGAAGGTAGAAGTAAAGTGTTGATTACCACTAACGTGGTTGCCAGAGGAATTGATATCTCTCAAGTCGTTGGTTGAAATCCTTTGAACACTCTTGTTCTTGTTTTGATTCGGAGACTAATTTAGCCCTAAATTCTATTGATGGATAGAACTTGGTGGTTAATTATGATTTGCCAAGGGATCCGATGAAAGGAGGGGCGGATGCCGAAACTTATTTACATAGGATCGGTAGGACCGGAAGGTTTGGACGAAAAGGAATTTCGATTGTAAGTGTGCTTTTCTTGAACTCACTATCAACTATGCAAGAGAGATTTGAACAAGAACTGATTGAAGAAAGCCTGATTGGTTTTTTGGTGAGGTTATGATAGAATTTCATCCATGATCAAGGTAGTTATCAAGATATGATGAGGATTAAATCTGAATTGGAAATATCAGATGAACAGTTGGTGAAAGTGGACACCAAGGATTTTGATGATATGGAAAAAGTCAGTCTTTCGCCGTACTTCACCAGATCAACTTATTTTGATTTTCTTAACGTGTTCTTATTGGATGTTTGTAGACGTTGAAAGCAGCGATCAAAGCATAAAAGATGTCATCAAAATTTGGTGTCAATCGTTGAAGCAAGATATCCTCAAATGCGTACACCTTGTTTACATACCTGTGCTTTTTTTATTTCTGGCATACGTTGTCCCTCACCAATAGACGGATGGATTGGAGTATCTTCCATGTCTTGGAGCAGTTTTAAAAACTCCTTGCAGCTTCGTGACTCATGACTCGAAGATCGCATGCATGACCTGTTTCTGATTTGAATTTGGTTGAAAGGAAGCAATTCATCTCATTGGGGTGTTGTTTTTTTCGTGTAACAAACCTTATTAGGACTGACTGTGATGTCAGATCAATCACAAAGTATGCAATTCCTTGTGACTCACTGTGACCATGAGGTCCTTATGGAAGGTACACCATCAGGCTTGCAAGTTACCCTCTTTGAGATTTTTCAGTCAGTGGAAAATATCAGTTGAGAAATATCATTTGAAAAAGCCCCTCATGCTCTGTGACAGATTTGTTCATAGGGTGATTTGGACATTTGATTGAGGCTGTGACCCAGACCCGGCCCTGACCAGCTGGATGAGCCCAACCATGTTTTCAAAGGGGACAGTCCGTGCCCCAGGGCTTCAGGGCTGCCCACCCTTTTCCCGTCAGAAGTCTCTCACAGTCAACCACCAAACTTCCCCACATTCATCCACTCCTTTATCAATATAAGTACCTCATGTCCCCTCATTCCACCTTTGTTAAAACCAGATCTTCCCTTCTCCAATCAAGCCAGTGCTACATGGCAAACACAAGGATATCATCCGCGCTGTCTACCCCTTCTAGTATTATCACAATCTTGAAAGCCGCAATGGAAACTATGACCACCACAGGCTCATTGTGGGTGTGGCAGTACTTTGTCCAGGATGAACTCAATCAGGTGATGAAGAACATATGTTGAGCCTCCAAAGGCTTCATCAACTCTGCTGGGGAAGGTGATCCCAATACACAAGAAATATGTGGAAAGGCTCTGGCTGTCAACAAGGACGGGAGCACAAAATTGATGTCTTGACACCTACCCCACGCCCATCATATCAAACCACCTACACAGACGGAACAATTGACTGTGGCAGCCTTTTATATTGACAGTCAACTTGTCAAGGTAAGTCATTTCTTCTTCTTTTAACTCTTGATAACCCTTTTAGTGACTTTTGATTGATTCTTTTATTCCTCTATTTTCTCCTCATCTGTTTCCCTAGGTTAAGCCTCTCAACCAAGACAACCTCAAAGACTCTTGTGGTCCAATTGGTTGTCAATCAAGAAGTGCTGCTCTCTTTTTTTGATGCAAGCAAACTCCAAGAGTTTTTCAACATGATCAACCCTACAGCTTACACCCTCCTGTCCAAACCAACTTTGATCACTGACACCATCTTGGACAGCTATTGAATTACTCAAACTGAAATCACCAACCTCCTCTCAACTTTCAGCCACATCAGCATCCCATGTGTTGGATGGACAATTCCAGCCAATGTCAGTATGCTGGGTGTGACTACACACTGGATCAACAACAACTATAGTATGCAAGTTTTTACTCTATTGCTGAAGCCAACTGAGGGACCTCACACCACTGTCAACTTAGCTACGCTTCTCAAGCACCACCTCAATTCCTTCCACATCACCAAGGGTTTCTACTGTATGAATACTGATAATGCTTTTGCCAACACAGTCATGGGTCAAAGTCTTTCCTTACTTGTTCCTCCATTTGAATCATCACAGAACCTCCATGGTTGTGTGGCTCATGTTATCAACCTTGTGACCCAAGCTGGTATGGCTGTGTTTGATTGGAAGTGCTCACCTTTAATTGATGCACTTACCAATTCCACACTCCAATAGATATGTTCCGTTGTTCCTTGAGCCTACCTCCAATGCTGAGATAGCCAGCATCCTCACTTGCATTTGGGGTTTTCATAAGAAGATCAAGCACAGTAGCCAGCTTAAAACATCCGTTAACAACGCAATTGCTAGCTGTGTGTCTGTGGCACACAAGGTGGGACTAGTTCACAAGATCTTGACACAATGGTCTTCAACCCATGCTTCACTTGCACATCTTCTTGAGCTTAGAGTTGTCCTGGAACACCAATTCAACTGTAATCCCACCATCAAATACTTCAAGCTCAATCATGACAAGTGGATCTTAGTGGAGAATCTGGTCAAGTTCTTATGCCCTCTTGCTGCTGTGTCCATCACGCTAGAAGGACAAGAGTACCCAACTTTCTCACTTTTTATGCCGGAGTATCAGTGGCTAGTGGCACACCTTGAAAGTGTAAGTCTTTTCTAATTTTCTCAATTGTTTTTTTGGAACTTATTGGTCATAACTCTTACTGACATATATGTTTTTTTTGTTTTTTTGTAGGCCTGGGCTAATTTTATATGCCAGGAGTTGAAAGTTTCAATTATGCCCATGGTCAAGAGACTTGTTCAATGTCAAGAGGCTGCCCAGAAGAAGACAGTCTACATCTGCAGTGCAATTCTTGACCTGTGTCTCAACCTCACCATCATCGTAGCTCAAACTATGAAAGCTCTTGGATAGGGACACCAAGATTTAGTAACTTATTTTACCAAACAAGCCACTCATTTTAGAATTCAACCCAAACTCAAGATTGTCAAACCTCAAGAGACTCTCCGCCTTGACTCACCTCAACATTACATCATTAGTTAAGTAGAAATCTACTTGTTTTCCCTTTGTACATCAGCTCTTAAAGCTATCATACAGGTTTTTATACATGTCTATCTGAAATAAAGTTGCTGGTGATGTCCCTTCTGAGCATATTTTACCCCATGAGATTGACCCGGCCCTGCCTGGCCTTGTGACCAGGCTGTCAGGGTGTGCCCTGGTTGCCCACAATGGTATTCCAGAGGCCCCATGGTTGACCCAAGGCCAGCCCTGAGATTTTAGGTCAGGGTCACAGCCTTAGAGCATCTGCAATTGTTTGTGGTATCTTTTGGTATCTTTTGTGGTACCCACCTGTACGGTAAGGTGAAAGTTACTTATTTTGTACAAATTCCACACTCGTGTACCACCCACTTTGGGAAAAAAAGTTGCATTAATCGTTTAATGCAACTTTGACATATCGGTGAGAAATTTTCTCACCAAATATGTATATGTAAAAGTGAGCTTGTGAAAATTGTTCGGTAATCGAACAAAAACTGTTTGATGTTCGATTACAACGAATCACAATGATCTGTGGTCGTTCGGTAAACAGGGTAAACGAGGTAAACGAGCTCATTGGGATCAATGACCTTGTTTACCACTTGATTCATGGATGGATGATTGTAATAAAATAACAATCATCTATCCTCTCTTCTTACTATGGATCATGAACGATGTAGTACTAATAACACAGCAGGTGTTATACAGTGCTTGAAAGGGGATAATCTGTAAATATAACTTCTACAGAAAATGTCTGAGACTGCCCTTTCAGAGAATCTTCAACAACTGGACTTTGTTGTTAAAGTCTCCTGATAACAGAGAAAAATAACCAGGACTTGAATTGCTTTAAAAAAAAGAAATAGTAGACTTTATAAGGCACCAGAGAAATTAACTCAACACTCTTTAGTGTTATTCCCAATGAAGCTTTTAGCTTTTAAACACACAATAAAATAAATTCTCTTATTTATTTAAATAAGGGCAGTTTAAGTGACCTAATGACTGTGTAGTGACTTTATAATGATAAATGACAACTACCCTAATTCATAGATAAAGAAAAAGAGAAAAAGAGAAGAAGAGAAAAAGTGGGACAAAGACACAGGCTTTTTATATCTGATTCACAACTTCAAAATTGGTCAACAGCTTACAAAAAGATGACTAAAAGTGGTAAACAGCTATGATGTCATTGGATTCAAATTCTACAACCTTAATTTTCCACCAATAAAACTTTATTAATCCTTTGCTGTGTTGATTCTGATCTTCTGCTCATCAATTAGTAAGATTTATCACTAATTTACCCAGCAAAGAGTGATTTTTTCCCTTTTGCCAAGCCCTTCTTATGACTAATTGCTGTGTTTATTTGCTGTGTATACCCTTTATCTTCACTTATCTGATTCACTACATATATTACAATTGTTGATTTATGATGTAATTGATTTGTAATATAAAATGAGGTGTCTAATTAGTGTGAATAATATGTAATTAAATTGAATTTTAATGTAATTTATTGTGATTTACTCGTACTGAAATACATATAAGTTTTGATCTTATATAAGAATATGCTAATAGTGTGTAAAAATCGAATTTCAATTTTTACCCCAATCTCTTTTTATTAATACCCTTATAACAAATTGATACCCTTATAACTTTTAATACACCCCTTATACAATAAAAAATAACCCTTATAATATTAATTCCCACTCGATCTCAACCTTTCTTTACTCATTCATCCATTCTCATTCATCATTCTTCTTTCAATCCATCTACTTCTTTCTATCTATCTAATCCTTCTTTATCTAATCCTTCTTTATCTAATCCTTTTCATCTTTCTCATCTAACTTGCAAATTCATCTAAAAAGTTTTTAATTTTGAGTTTTGTTAAATCTAAAATACTATTACTGATTTAAAGAAACAATCGAATCAAAATTTCGATCGTTCATTTTCAATTTTTGCTTTGTCTCTTCATTTAACTTCAAATTTCTTTTTAATTTTTTTCTTTCTTCTTTGAAATTGAATGTAAGTCTGCTTCTAGAAAACTAATTTTCATTTTTTAATTTAAAATCAGTAATTCTTCTTTTAAGTTTTTAAAAAAAATTGGATCGATTCAAAATGATTGACTTGTATGTATCATTTTAAATATTTATAACTTATGTTTTAATTCTCTCTCTTTATATTTCAACTATTCTATATATTTCTTTTCATTTAAACTTCTTCTTATTTTAAAATGATTCTTATTTTTTAAAAAAAGTTTTAATCAAATAAATTTGAAGTAATGAATTATTTTGAAAAGATTTAAATTAAATTCTTTATTCTTTAAATAAGGTCTAGTTATAAATGAGTCATATATTAATATTAAATTTAAAATGAGTTTTTTGAATTTAACTTGAGTAAATTATGAGAATAATAAAATTAGATATAATAAGATTAAAAATTAAAATTTTTATTGATTGCAGCTCACGTGGTGGGCGGGGCGCAATTGGCCTGCCCTAGGGGCAGGCCTTTTGGGCAGGCCCAGGGCAGGCCTCCTGGGCTCAATTCTGGGGTTGGCGTGCCCATGTTAGGCTTAGGTCTATTCCGCCCACTTACCGCGTGTACCAGCTAATCCACAGACTCAAGAGCTCAAGTCATTTGCCATCAAGCTTTTAGAAATCGTACCTCACGCTGCTGGTGTCAAAAGCCTCTTTTTGCGGATGGGTTCTCAGAAGACCATGCCGCGCCCTTGAATGAATGTCTCGACATTGAAGATGATGTTGCAAATTGAGATGGACCTCAGATCCGAGCGACCAAACCGTGTGCCCAGACCAACCCCCAACATCAACCAAGCTGCTGCTACCAATGAATTGCAAGATTTGAATCCTCAATTTGAAGATCTTGACCAAGTTCAAGAGTTTGAAGATGGAATTCATGGCAATGATGAGGTGGATCAGGGAGAAGGCCAAGAGGATACTACTGAGAGTAGTTTTATAGATACCCTCTTTGATTTGGAATTATTCAATATTAGAGTTGAAGCAGGACAACCTCTCACTATTGTTTTGGATGAGGAGTCTGAGAATGAGGATTGGAATGAGGATGAACTTTTTGATGATATACTTTCTTGACTTACAGTTGTACTATTATGAAATACAAAAGATGCGATTTTTCACGTTGTTCACCTTTTATTAACCTTTTTTTGCTTTTTGGGGGGATTTTAACACCTCAGAAGCACGCCTTGGCGCCCCCACTATAGGCGTGCCTTTTAAAATCTCAGATTTCCCGCCCGGGCCTGCCCCAAATTCAAAACCCGCGCCCACCATGTGAATTGCAGCCCATAAATATCTCACCACATCCTCCTCTTTTTCTTTAAACTGCCCCCAGTTTACCTTCCCATAAAAAAATATTAATTTTTAAACCTTTCTTTACTATATTTCTACATTTCTTAATCTTGTGTACTAATATTAAATAAATATATATTATTAAATGTCCTAAGAATTTGCTTGATCTTGATAATGAAAATGATATTTTGATTTTAATTTAATAACTGATTTGAATGAAAATAATCTTGAAGTCTTGAAGTCTTGAAAAATAAATTTGAAAATGATAAAGAGAAAATTAATTAAATCTTGATGTTCTGACGTTTAGAGAATAAAATAAATTTTGAAAATGATAAAAAGAAAATTGATTGAATTTTGATGTTCATTTGATTGATTAAATAAATAAGTTTTGATGTTTATAAATAATTGATTAAGTTTTGAGTTTGATAATGTTGTAAATTGATTATGTCTTGAATTTGATAAAGAAGAAAAATTCAATATGTTTTAAATTGATAAGAAAAAAAAAGTTAGTTGAGTTTTAAAGAATGATAAAGAAAAAAATTGGTTAAGCTAATAAAAATTGATAAATGTGATTTTGATGAAAGAAAGAAAGAAAAAAAATATAATAATGTATAATAATAATCAAGATAATGTAAACCTCATTGTTTTCCTCAACTTCATCAACCTCCTCTTTTTCTGCTTGTAAATCTCACACCTGGTAAAAAATTTATAATGTGATAACTTCATTCTCACTTTCCTAGACCACTTTTCAACCTTTCCAATAACATCTGGTAGCATGTGATATAACTTCTTGGTATAAAACTTGATATAATCTTGAATGAATTTGGCTACTATCTTAAATCTCAATTGTTGTTTCTTTTCAAAATCATTACTCTGTAATGTTGATTTTAATTTGTCTTTGATAGAATAGATTGAAAATGATTTGTTTAAATATTGATCTATCTCTTTCACCTTTTTGCCAATATACTCCTTCTCTAAACTCAACATACTCTTTCCATTCTCAGCTACTCTGACTTTATTCTTTCTTTTTGATTTTAAAGATACATTATTATGTCCTGATTTTAATCTTCTTTTCCTCAACCATTTGTTGAACTTGTCAAATAATACCACTGAATTTAAACCCAACACTTTCTTGATAAAAACTTTTGATAATTTTGATTTATACTTGTATTTGGAAAGGAATTTAAACAATTTGATTTTGAACTGGGCTTGAATAGGTAAAATAGTAAGTAACTTTTGTAATTCTTTATCAATCTCTCTTTTCTTCTTGATGTTATGTTCTTTCTCAATCTTCTCAAAACTATCTCTAATCAATTCTACCTCATTTTCTTTTGTTAAAACAACCTCCTTCAAAGCATCTTCAACCATACCTTTCTCCTTGTCCAAATTAATCACAATATCCTCTGCTATCTCATTATTAACATCAATAACCTCTACATCATTAATTATCTCTTCATTTTGAACTTGATTATGCTTCACAATATCTATTTCTAGAATACTAATATACCCCTCCTCAGTACTTTCCAAAATCTCTTCAATAGTATCTTCATATTTTTCTCCAGATTCTTCTTCATCTAAAATGCCTACAACCTCACTGAATGTCACTTTCTTCTTTGTTTTCTGTTCCACTTGAATTGGAGTTTCAATATCATTAACCTCAACCTTTGAATCATAAATTTGTTTTACAGTTTCCACTTCAATTTTCATCTTCTCATCTACAGACTTTGAATTAAAACTTTCTTCAAACATACTAAAATACTCTTTCTGTCTTTTAAAACTTTTGTCCAAAATACTCAAATACTCCTTCTGAATTTCCATCAACACATCTTCACTCATAAAACCAATTGATTCCACAGCATCATCAATATCCTCTTCCTGAATCATGTCTGAATATTCTTCAACAAAAACAGCTTCTACGGACCTTGGAATAGTAATTTGCTCTAAAACACCCTGATGCTCTTGCTCAATGTTGTCTAACACTTCTCCAATACCATCTTGATCATCTGATATATCTTCTTCTACATCACAATACACCAAATTCATTTCTTCAACAGCATTGTTAAACATCATTTGATCTTCATAAATTAATTCATCATCCTTTTGAATAATTGTATCCTTAATTTCATCTTCATGAACTTCAACTTTGATTTCTTTATCCACACATTTAGACTTAGTAATTGATTGAAAATTTCCTTTAAATTCATTAATCTTCTCCTTTCCATCATTACCAATAATATAACTTGCTTCTTTTCTTCTCTTACCACTATTCCTTCTTTTCTTAATTGTTTCTTCATCTGCATAAACTCCAGTACCCCATCCTGCACTAACTACAAAGTCTTCATTCCCACATTCTGACAGAGGAATCAACTTCATTACTTCAGAACTCTTCTTAGGTTTAAAACCAGAACTAGATTTACAAACATACTTGTCCCAAGCAGCATCATCAATAAACAAACTTGGTTGTGAATTCTTTGTAGATGATTTTGAAAAAGAGATTTTAGATTGTAATGATTGTTCATAATCTAATTGCAGAAGTTGATCATAAATTTGCTGAGAACTTAAGTTGTATCCATAATCAAATTTTCTCTCTTGATTCATATTCCTAAAAGAAGTCATTTGAACTTAACCTCTTGAGTGCATTAATTTGAATATATGATTTGAAGAAATTTCAAAAGAGCAGTAATCATGAGAAGAATAGGATACAATTGTTTTGACTATAATTATTTTTGATTTGTTTAAAGTAAATATTTTACTTTTTGATACTAAATTGTGTTGATCTTGAAGTTTGAATTAAAATAAATTTGAGATCTTAATTAATTGATTTATTTAAATTATAAATTGTTAGTAATAAGTAATTATTCTTGTTGACTATTGAATAACTATAAATTGTTCTTGAAGTGAATTTCTTAGAGATTAAAATGATAATCTTCAGTTGATATTGAAATATATTTAATTATTGTTGATGAATTAAATTTGTAATTGTATTGATGTAATCTTAATTTAAAGATAAATCGAATTCTTGAATATAAATTGAGTTATATAAAACTACTATTAAGTATATTGACTGTTGAATATAATTATTGAATTGTTTGAAATTGATGAGAATGTTATAAATTTAAGTAAAGAGCTAATTTAAATAAACTATAACACAATCTTTGAGAGCTGTTGACCTAATTATGAGAAATAAGGCCCCAGTGGAGTCACCAAATGTAGTACTAATAACACAGCAGGTGTTATACAGTGCTTGAAAGGGGATAATCTGTAAATATAACTTCTACAGAAAATGTCTGAGACTGCCCTTTCAGAGAATCTTCAACAACTGGACTTTGTTGTTAAAGTCTCCTGATAACAGAGAAAAATAACCAGGACTTGAATTGCTTTAAAAAAAAGAAATAGTAGACTTTATAAGGCACCAGAGAAATTAACTCAACACTCTTTAGTGTTATTCCCAATGAAGCTTTTAGCTTTTAAACACACAATAAAATAAATTCTCTTATTTATTTAAATAAGGGCAGTTTAAGTGACCTAATGACTGTGTAGTGACTTTATAATGATAAATGACAACTACCCTAATTCATAGATAAAGAAAAAGAGAAAAAGAGAAGAAGAGAAAAAGTGGGACAAAGACACAGGCTTTTTATATCTGATTCACAACTTCAAAATTGGTCAACAGCTTACAAAAAGATGACTAAAAGTGGTAAACAGCTATGATGTCATTGGATTCAAATTCTACAACCTTAATTTTCCACCAATAAAACTTTATTAATCCTTTGCTGTGTTGATTCTGATCTTCTGCTCATCAATTAGTAAGATTTATCACTAATTTACCCAGCAAAGAGTGATTTTTTCCCTTTTGCCAAGCCCTTCTTATGACTAATTGCTGTGTTTATTTGCTGTGTATACCCTTTATCTTCACTTATCTGATTCACTACATATATTACAATTGTTGATTTATGATGTAATTGATTTGTAATATAAAATGAGGTGTCTAATTAGTGTGAATAATATGTAATTAAATTGAATTTTAATGTAATTTATTGTGATTTACTCGTACTGAAATACATATAAGTTTTGATCTTATATAAGAATATGCTAATAGTGTGTAAAAATCGAATTTCAATTTTTACCCCAATCTCTTTTTATTAATACCCTTATAACAAATTGATACCCTTATAACTTTTAATACACCCCTTATACAATAAAAAATAACCCTTATAATATTAATTCCCACTCGATCTCAACCTTTCTTTACTCATTCATCCATTCTCATTCATCATTCTTCTTTCAATCCATCTACTTCTTTCTATCTATCTAATCCTTCTTTATCTAATCCTTCTTTATCTAATCCTTTTCATCTTTCTCATCTAACTTGCAAATTCATCTAAAAAGTTTTTAATTTTGAGTTTTGTTAAATCTAAAATACTATTACTGATTTAAAGAAACAATCGAATCAAAATTTCGATCGTTCATTTTCAATTTTTGCTTTGTCTCTTCATTTAACTTCAAATTTCTTTTTAATTTTTTTCTTTCTTCTTTGAAATTGAATGTAAGTCTGCTTCTAGAAAACTAATTTTCATTTTTTAATTTAAAATCAGTAATTCTTCTTTTAAGTTTTTAAAAAAAATTGGATCGATTCAAAATGATTGACTTGTATGTATCATTTTAAATATTTATAACTTATGTTTTAATTCTCTCTCTTTATATTTCAACTATTCTATATATTTCTTTTCATTTAAACTTCTTCTTATTTTAAAATGATTCTTATTTTTTAAAAAAAGTTTTAATCAAATAAATTTGAAGTAATGAATTATTTTGAAAAGATTTAAATTAAATTCTTTAATCTTTAAATAAGGTCTAGTTATAAATGAGTCATATATTAATATTAAATTTAAAATGAGTTTTTTGAATTTAACTTGAGTAAATTATGAGAATAATAAAATTAGATATAATAAGATTAAAAATTAAAATTTTTATTGATTGCAGCCCATAAATATCTCACCACAACGAGCGCTTCACCATTGGAGACTTCAACGTTGACAAGTCATCTTCTTTCATTCCTTCATCTTAATACTCTCCGCTAGATTCTACTACAACACCATCTTGAGGCCAAAAATCATCAAAAATCCAAGAATCCGGTCAATCCTTTCTGGCCAGATGTGGATGGATGAGTTATTAACCGGGCATGATAGAGTATTTTATGAAAATATGGGAATGCAAAAGGTGGTTTTTGTGGGGTTGAGAGAAAGGCTTCAAGATTCTGGATCTCTTGCTGATACCAGATGGGTCACTAGTACTGAGCAACTTGGTCTTCTCCTTTACTTTCTCATCACTGGTCTCTCAAATACCAAGCTCAATCAACGCTTTCAAAGGTCTGCAGACACGGTTTCGAAGTAAGACTATCCCAATTTCTCAATCATTTCTTCCACAAACTGATGATGATATTGGTATAGGATCATCAACAGCTTGACTATAAAAATTACTACCAATACTCAGTTGATTCACTCTTACATCTCACTTCCTCAACAAAATACCCCACTTTCACCAAACATCCGTAACAATCCCGATTGGTATCCATTCTTCAAGAACTGTGTGGGTGCAGTGGATGGAACTCACATGCCTGTTCATGTATCACCACAAGATGCAAAGCCCTATTTCAATAGAAAAGGTACTTTAAGTCAAAACGTATTGGCTGCTTGTAATTTCAGCTTATGTTTCACGTATATTCTGGCTGGTTGGGAAGGTAGTGTGGCAGATAGTAAACTTTGGGATGATGCACGTGAAACTAACCTTACCATTCCTTCTGGTAAATATGTACTGGGTGATGCTGGTTTTGCATTAAGTCTTACATGTCAAACCCCTTTTCGAGGTGTTCGATATCATCTGCGTGAATTTTCGGGAGATAACTCAGAGTACGCTCAATTTGTTTTTATTGTTTAGCCCAATCTGACATTTTCTTGTTTTACAGACCTCAGACTTATCAGGAATTATATAACAAAAGACATGCATCTTTAAGAAATTATATTGAAAGAATATTTGGAGTAACAAAGCAAAGATTCAAAGTGATGGGAGAAGGTTCACACTATCCGATACTCATTCAAGCAAGATTGATATCACTTATGGCTTTTCTACACAACTTTATCAGAACAGTTGATATTGAAGATGAGCAATTTAGGGGGGAATTTGATGAAAATTATCAACCTCAAGTCAATCAAGAGGAATTACATGCTGTTGGGAATACACCTGAAGAGTCAACTGAAGCAGGAAAGTTGAGAACCAAAGTGGCTAAAGCAATGTGGAGGAAGTATTGTCAACAGAGAAATGTGTGTGGATTGTAGAATGAATTACTCATTTGTTTTTTCAATTTGTGTATCCATAAGCTTACCATGTTATAAAATTTTTAACCTCAGTTTAAAAAATGTATCTTCATACTTAATCTCACACTCATGTTTTAATTTTATTTAGTAACTCAATAAATGTTTATATTATTTGGTGAGTAAGCAAATTTAATAGAAATAAAAATTAGTTACAACACTTGAGCTTGAAGTAGCATTCTATCACAAAACTATTACAAGTTCAAATTTTGCTATTTGATTAATAATTGATGTTTCATGTTGTGACTCAACTTACAAAAGGAAGATGAATGTAAGAAAACAAAATTAATTACTTGCCAACTTTCCTCTGATCCAGCCCAATTGTAATTCCTTTTCTTCAAGACCAACAAACATCTTGGCATAATCAATATCTTTTTTTAATAACTCCATTGATTTATAAAGTTCTTCTTGTGTTAAACCTAATTTTCTTAATTCTTTAGTTGCAGTTGTGAGAAAATCATACGGTTGAGTTGAAGTCCCAGAAGCTAAAGTGGTAGTATCATTTGTCATATGAGTGATAAGCTTATCTGAGATCGAGTTGATACCAGAAATGAAATCATCACCAGCTTGAGCAGCAGTCTTGCGCTGTCTCCTTTCAAATAACTTACAACCTTTACCTTTTGAAGAACCTTCATCTGCTTCTGGTGATCGATTGTGTTTCCTACCTTTCATAAATCGATTTCCAGGTTGAAATGTTGCTTGAGTGGCGGTACTGGTTGGTGCTGGTGTTTCATCATCAGAGTCAATTGTATGATAAATTTGGGAATTTAATATACTACCATCTTGACTGCCATCGTGGCTCATTGATTTACCACTTGATGAATTGTCTTCTTTCAATTTTCCAGCATCTTTGACCGCATTGTTCTCAGGAGCAAACGAATCTACCTTCCCAGATCCCTTGGCCATCCCAGGATCAACAATCGCACCAACTGCATCATAGAGTGGGAATGGGTTCCTTCTGAACCAACCTAATCGCTTATTGGTTCCTGTCTACATTCAAATTACAACAATAAGTAAAGTTTTAAAAGAATCGATTAACCCACTTACTTGTTTCTCAGCCATCTCTTTCCAAATGGCTGAGCTGAGCTCAACCATATTTGTTTCAGGGTTCCATCCTGCCCCACTCTTCTTCAATAGATCAGTCGCATCTTTGTACCTTTTAGCAAGCTTGAATCAATTTAAAAAAGGTCAAAAAAGGTCAGAATCAAAATGTAAAAAGTATTAGGATAGAGTGAAAGAAATGAATAGATAAAAGAGTGACAGACTTACCACATTATAATGAGTGTGGACCATATCACCTGTTTTGATTTTACTATCTCCTTCAGTTCCCTTCAATTCATTTGCAATAGCTGACCAAGTTGGTTTTGAAAAGCCTTTATTGCTTTTATTATTTCTTTGAGTTTTGGTGAGATGTTCAATCAACAGAGATTCTTGAGCATTAGTCCATTCACATTTACTTGAGGCTGATGAGTCCTTTGTGTCATTTTGATTAGACTGTGAGGTATTGTTCAAGGTTGACATCATGATAAGCTAACTTCAATTGTAGGATGAAATTGAATCGAATTAAGATGAGGATGATTTGATGTTTGAAATCGAGTAGAATCTTAATCTTTGAAATCGAGTAGAATTTTGAAAATTGAAACCGAGTAGAATTTTGAAAATTGATAGTAAATTTATTATGAAATCAAATCAATGATAAATTTATTCTTGTTGAATCGAGCTTTATGATATCCGATCAATGATGAGTTTAATAGTTGAATTGATTGATGATAATTTGTTTGCTGGATTTGAATTGATGATCAAAATGATTTCTGGATTGAGATTGATAAAAATGATATTCGAGTGAAATCCAAATCGAATTGATCAAGAAATCAAGGCCGAAGAAAAAAATCAAATTGAAAAAAAATGAGTTGAGACCAAATTCGAGGTGGTGAGATGAGTTTTGAAAAATTGAAAAAAAAGGAAGTTCGAAAAAATAGAAATACATATACACATTCTTGAAAAGATTCGACCTTTTAGTCGTTTTCAAGAATGTGCACTTTTTTTACACATATGTGTTAAAATATGTATAACTTTTTCTTCGCATTCTGATTTACCAAATGACAATTTCGGGTTGCATATGCAACCAAAATTTGATTTCTTTTTTTGGTGGTGTGCGTCCGGTCGCACACTACACACACTCGTTGCCGAAGGGGGTGTACCACCCACTTCGGTAAAAAAAGTTGCATTAATAGTTTAATGCAACTTTTACATATCGGTGAGAAAATTTCTCACCGATATGTATATGTAATGGTTTTGAAATCATGACCGTTCAGAACGTTCGGTAAATCAAACAAAATGAGTAATCATGATCATTAAATGATTGATCATGATTACTCATTTCATTCGGTAAACAGCCTCGATGACTTATTGGTTATCATCAATCTTTTTTTTTATTTGTTTCAATCTTTCAATGTAAATAAAATTAATTCCATTCCACTTAGTCTTGAGGTTTGAAGGAAAATAAGGAAGTTGTTGAGTGATCGAGTGTAATCAAGTTTTTTTTTAGATCGAGGTTGAGGTGATGGGGTGAGTGACGAGTGAAAAACAAAAGTCTTTTTTCGTTGAAGTACGAAAAAAGACTCACTCGATTGAGAGAGAGAGTGAGTGTGTACAATTGAAAACGACTCTATGGTCGTTTTCAAGAATATACACAATTTTTACACATATGTGTAAAAATATGTTTAACTCTTTTGACGCAGTTTGATTTACCGAATGACAATTTCGGGTTGCATATGCAACCAAAATTTCAAATCTTTTTTTGGTGGTGTGCGTCGGGTCGCACACTACACATAGTCGTTACCAAAGTGGGTGTACAGTATCTGCCATGTGGTAATTGTTACACCCCAAAGCTATTGGGCCCAAGTGGCCACCAAGGATAATGCACAAGGTAGCATATGATTATATTTACCTTTGGCTTACCTCAAATTGATCAAAAGATTTTGTACCGCAGGTCTACTTTTCCACCGGTGTGGAAAAAGCCCTGCGGTTGCGGAAAATTTACTCTTGCCGCACCCGAATTACCGCACGAGTGCGGATGCTCTTACATTTGATGGACGTTTTGTGTGAAACGTACAACTGCGGCATACTCTGCTGCGGCGCGTGGTGACATGTAGGTGACAGTTGTATCTCGTGAAGAGTAAGTTCCTATTTTTCCCATTTCATTCGACCAATCACCTCATCACCATTCTCAACAGAATACTTCAACTCTAATCACTCAACACTCACCAGTTCCAACTACGTCATGGCTTCTATCCCAAGACTCTTACGCTCATCATTTATCAAGCCAACAATCAGACTGACTCCTCAAACACCAAATCTTGTTCGAAGTCAATTGGTTACCCTGAAAGCCTTGAGTTCTTCTCAGCGTGGTTTGTGTTTTCTTACCTATTTAAATGCGATGAACCGGTTTTTTTTGGCCTCTTATTCATCTCAAGAGCTGATCTTCATAACTTCGTTTTCGACTTGTGCGTGCCAAAAAAATAATAGCTTATTCGGCTGGTCATGCTGCTGAAGAAACTTACCCGGTTTTCAATGAACGATACACACAGTTCTTTGATGGAGTTGAGGACTTGTTCGAGGTATGTAGGGTTTTGATTCAAGCTACTTGTTCTTGATGAGGAACCTATCGAGGAAAAAGAGAGGGATGAATGGGCATTTGGGTTGGATCGATTCGATTGACATGGATTTTCTCCGTACTGATATAGCTTCAACGAGGACTGAATAACTGTTTCGCCTATGATCTTGTTCCGGCCGTACCCACCATCGAAGCTGCTCTCAAGGTGAGCTGCTCTTGATCTGATGTTCAGTAAACAACTGAACAATCAATTGATGTCTTACTTGAACAGGCGGCTCGACGAGTAAATGACTTGCCAACGGCCATCCGAATTTTCGAGGGACTAAAGGAAAAGGTCATTACCAAGTTGATTCAAATCTCTTTATGTAGGCTGAACTAAAGTTGCTTTCTTCAATTTAAATTGCAGGTGGAGAACAAGACACAGTACCAGGCTTACCTTGATGAGCTAAAGGATCTTAAGGAAGAGTTAGGAGTGCCAACAAAAGATGAGCTTTACGGTCAATCTCTTTAAATAAATCATTTATCGCTCCCGGCATCTACCTATGTTATTTGAGACCTTCATAGAAATGCACCCACTTCGACGCAGCATATGTATATGTCTTCCATTGCCATACCTTCGCGCTCGTCATATTTAGATTATTACTTTGGCTCGATCGAAGTATGGGTACCGTTTATTGCATCGTCATGAGGAGTACGAGACCGTTGTATTGCATCACCGCAAAGATTTGAATGCTGAGCCCATATTGGGGTTGGATTGATTGCTTGTATGTAAGCGACATTTGAGCTTTAGCTTGCATGTTACCTATCATCGTAACACAATTGAAAGTTGCTCTTGATTTGCCATTGGTCGATATAGGTAGGAACTTTGCGGGGGTTGGAAGTTGGTGAGATCCCATCGAAGCTTTTCGAGTAAATCACTTATTTATCAAACGTGTGTGATGAATGATTCGGAGTATAAAACTCTGAAAAAGCCAGTCGATTTGGCCCACAAGGCCATGTCAACTACGTATCAAGGCAAGTTGTTTGATGAACAAAAAGCCTAGTTTGTACTGAGCTATCCTGGATTGAACTGGGTGATGACTGGAAATGAACGCATTGACAGTGTGACTCTTTCAATGCCAAAAGTGAACACAACCAAGTTGAAAGCCTTTCTCTCTAGGTGTACGATTCAGATGGTAACCTCGAGATCACCGCCTCAGTATCACTGAGCTTGGCCAGCGAACTGTGGTGAGCTGGGCGATTAGAGCTTTTATGATTCCTATCGGTCAAACTATAGTTTCCTTGACCTAGGTGAATGCAATCTTGTTTGTTATTTTCTCTTGTTTCTCATTCAATTTGAACGTTGCAGTATATATCTTACTCTTAATTCTGAACCATTCGTACCATATATCGTACCATACAACTTTGTCAGGAGTTGTCCTATCTGTTCTTGAGTTTGTTCAAGTATATAATTTGTTCGCCTGTTTTAGAATATCATTTTGTGCTTCGCAAAGCTTTCGAGAATTCTACGCTCTCTCCTCGGGCGACCTGGTGTTGTCTGTTTGTGGTATGTGCTACTCTTTTTTTTTTGAAAATCTCATCTTCATACAACACTGACTTTGATTTTTCGGGTCACAGGAGGAAGCACAGATTTCCGTATCTACCTCTCTATCTAGAGTCCTATCTCTTTGTCTTCTTTGCTTTGAGCATGCAATCAACCCATTCAACCTTGCGATGTTCGGTGAGCAGAGACGTTTCAACATAATCTCATGAGATTTGGCTATTAATCTTGATCTTTGATTTGATAACCTTTAGTGTCTAGAAGGCGTTGCCTCAATGATCATTGTCTGGTTCTTGGGTGTTTTCATGATGTCTTTATCCACTGCCAAACTGGGAATTCACGGAAGCGCTTATTTGGCCATCTCTGTCTCTGTTGCTGTAACTCTTCTGGTGCATATCATGTAAGGACCTATTCGATTGCAAAATACATTCTTCTGCACCTCTTTCAAACAACAACTGACAAGCCTTATTTTCCACACGTCTAAATGAAAGTGGACCTATTTCAGGTGGTCACATCAGCCCAGTTATAACCCTATCTACTTGTATCACCGGGCTTATCTCGCCAGTCCAGGCATTGGCTTACGTGTTTGCTCAAATGACAGGGGCAACCCTCGGAGGGATCTTCCTCGCAATGGCCCTAGGACCACGGGCTACAGATGTTGAGAATTATGGCTGTTACTTCAATCCTTCGCCATCCTTTGGTTTATCTCACGCATTTTTCTTTGAGTTCATGGGTGCCTTTGCTATTATCTCGATGATGTATGGTCAGTGGTTTCATTCAATCCGCATGACCATTATATGTATTGAGATCTCTGTACAACCATCGAACATCAGGATATGGTATGAAGGCAGATTCTTCAACTACACAAGGTGGCCCAAAGCTAGCACCACTTCTGAATGGTATCACTCTGGGGTTAGTCAATTTCTCCTTTAGCTGAATCTATTCATTCATAACTTCTTTCCTTTCAATTTGCCTTCAGGCTTTTCGTATTTGCGTCTTCTGGCTTTGCCCCTGAGAGTTCCTACTTGGGAACTATAGGATATCCAACAAGATGTTGGGCCACTTCAATTGCTCGTATGAGATTTTCATCTAGTAAGATCATTCCTTCATCCTGTCTCTATCATGATCATTCCAGAACAAAAACTAATTTATCTTGAAATTTTTCATCCTCAGGTGATTGGATTTATTGGATTCCAAGTAAGTCTTCTCTTCTTTTCAACTATATCGAATGAATTCCTAATGGTCCTCAACCCTTTTTCTTCACAGGTATTTCTGCTTCTGTACTACATGGAATTAGTTATCGCTTCTTGAACCCATTTGGTGAGGCACGTGTAGGTAAAATCTTAGGACATGAAGAAATTTCAGAAAGTTCACCCAAAGTGGTCATTCAAATCGGCGGACCGATGATCGTACAAGAACCTTCAGTTCTTAGATCAGATGAAAAATGAATTTTAAACTTGATCATATACCATTTGAGATTTAAATCTTTTTTTTTCTTTCTCTTTGTCTATCTGTCAACTTAATTTACTCATCAACTCATCTTTTCACGATTCTCTTGACTCAATTCTTCATTTTCACCTTACCAGTTTTTATTCAAGAGTTCAACAAACATTCAAAATTCATTCGCTCTGAATGATCAACTATTTATTCACCATTTTCAAATAGAATTTAATCATTTTTTTTGATTATACCATTTTAAATGGGTCGCCCTTGAATGATTGAGAGACCCAGGCTGAAATATTCTAGGGAGCGCAAGTAGCTCTTACGATCCTTCAACACCTTTACCGTGCTTCATTTTGTCCTTCTCACCTTCACCACCACCACACCTTTACAACAATCACGATTCCAGTACTTTCATCAGTTCATTATCACTTTAACAACGTACTCATCAAATCAAAATGAAAGATTCGATGAAATCCGAATTTAACATCTGATCCGATCGTCCAAAAACCAACATCAAAAATTCCTAATCACTAAAATCAATCATCACAACAAAATCAAATCAAATCATCCTTTCCAAATATTCAAACATGAATCCATTCTACCTCATCAATCACACAATCTTATTCTTTCAATTTTAAGAATTATTTTTTCTCAATCTTCATTCAGAAAAAGATTCATTTTTATTTATCTTTGTTTTTTTTTCAAAAAATGATGATGATGATGATGATGATTTCAATTTCACTTTCAAATCGGATCTTTCTCTTCTTCTTCTTTTCAATTTGAATTTTAAATACTTATGTAAAATATAGAATTTGGTTTATTCATCATCTACTTATCTTTTTTTTTAATTTTTTTTCTTTTTTTGAAAACCAAAGGAAAAATACCTCTTTTTTTTGATTTTCTAATGTCTTAGTAGGTAATAGATAGAGAAAATTAGTAGAAGATTAGGCAATCACAATCTAATCCAAAAAAAAAATCGCAAGAAATACACACTTTCAGAAGAGATGTACTCCCCAAAAGAAAAAAAAAGACGAATCCTGAGGCTTAGCTATGTTTGTTCAATTTAAGAAAATTAATTGAACAAAACATTCAAAACCAGTCATCCAATTCTGACCAATCTTCTCAAACATACTAAATTCATTACTTCTTTCTTTAAAATACAATTGTAGTGTACATTAAAACTTCAAACGTGTCTAAGTAAAGTCCAATCATGATTTAAAAATTGTCATCAGATTAAGCAAATTTGAACATCTGAGATTGACAAGGAGATCAGAGCATGAAATCTGATCTTTAAAATCTAATAATGCTAATGTGCTTTTGCAAAAGAAAAAAAAACGGCAGGAAATGTTACTTGAAAGAAACACCTATAATTTGTTTTGTATTGAATAAAGAAGTAAAAACAAATCAATTTGATAATGTCCGCTTTTTTTTTCATTGAGTCAATTGTACAAAACAATCAATAGGGTTGAGATGTTGATTTTTTTTAAAAAAAAATGATGTAAGAGGAAAACCAGTGACACGAATAAAAATGCATTTTTTTGTTTTGTTTTCCCTCATTTTAATTACTATACATAAAATGCCAAATAAAAGATGAATTGATGAGAATCTCTTGAGGGTCATTGATAACCTTTCAACGGTTATAATGTGTTTTGGTGTGTCTTTTCGCATTTGAACTAGTCGTAAATCGTTTGTTGCATGAAGCGAATTCGCATCCAAATGGTCTTACACCGTCATGCGCTACGGCTGTAAAGATCAAATGAGAAATGGTAAACCCAAAAGGAATCGGTTAGTGATGCGTTAACCAATGTGTTTATATATTGGAGGTATTGACCAGAGTTCAAAAGGGATAAAAGTACGATTGGAATGGACAACACATATAATAGCATAACATTCTCTAGGAATCTAAGAAAAATAGAATAGATTATTTAAAGATTTCAAGACTAACTTTGATGTTGTGACAGACTAGCTTGTCTGGCAAATTCTCTTCCACAAATCTTGCAAGTACTGTCATCATCATCATCATATCTCATCAGTTTTTCTTTCAAAATTAATGATCCGAGGAACAGAGATCAAATCAAATGGTACTCAACAAGTACGAGCCAGAAGGTAAATGAGTTTTCGAATTGGTCTTCTTTTCAGGTCTAATTAACTCTGACTCGGCTGATCGTTTGATGTTCTCCCTCGGAGTCGTATATCCTTGTCCGGCCATTATCTCGAGATTCTCGTCTGCAGAACAGGTCGAAATTGTTCTTCAGAGCCTGCCAGCGTTTCGATCGATGAGAAAAAAATGTACTTACAGTGTGCGCCAGGTGTGAATATAGGTGGGGATGGCTCGGGCGGGGGTGTTAGTTGCGTATTCACATACATTGGAAGCTCATATGTGAAAGGAGGGAGAAGTTGAGAAGCGTGAAATGGCTCGATTGGTCCTGTAGGTTTTGAGTCAGGTTGAGGAGGTGGAAGAAGTGATTGAAGATCGATAGGAGGTAAAGAACAATCTTGTGGAAATGACGAGCTGATCAACGTTCCAAACTGTGAGGGTGTCTCAAAGAAAGAAGTAGAAGGTAATAATGGAAATAATGATTCAAGGTCGAAATCAAAGTCTGAATAACCCAGCATTGGGACTGGCATTGCCAATTGTGAAGGATCTGGAGGTGAAGCGTAGGTTGTGTAGGGAGGACCATGTATGAAATCAAATGAGGATGAACCAGAGTCGGTGATCATCTTGTTTTTCAAAAAGACGAGTGAGTAGTTAAAATATAATAAAGAATTTATATTTTGATGAATGATGCTGATGCTGATGATGATGCTGATGATGATGAGATAGAAAGCAAGGTCGAAGTGGGTTTATATGCGAATCAATCAATCAATCCAAAAACTATGGAATAGGTACTTGAACTCTTCTAAAGTAAAGTAAAGTAAAGTCAACGGTCAACAGCTATTTTATAAAAAGTTATGCGATTAACTTTCGATGTCAACTTTATACTCAATCCTCAAGACTCAATCCTCAAATGAGGCTGTGTTGAATTTTCCCTATTTTCGGTTAGCAGCTGACAAAATTGGCCGAAGCATTTCAGGCCTTCAACTGTAGATTTCTCTGCCGTTAATTTATTACCTCGGATTTCACTTCAACATTTAAACTCACAGCCTAATATCTAGACTTTAGAATTCTCTTCGCCAAACTGTCCCGCATGTCTCCACTACAAGTACAAAGTGGTGAGTCCCACCCTTCCCCGACCGACGACGATCTTACACAATCATAAGTCAGTCCATATGACCATTGGGGACGTCTGACATGACCGGGCTAAGCGAACTGAACCAAACTTGGTGGGATTGAGCACCCTTTGAAGAGTCTGAGACCGTAAATAATCCTCAAGATATGTGGCTACCCTTACCCATATCTAAACTCCAAGCCCAACTCGTTTCAAAACTGACTGCCCTGCATCTCATTTTCCGAGTTCCTCCACTTCTCAGTTAATTCAGAAAAAGCTTGACCAATCTTTATCTGCGAAAGTTGAACGAATTGACCAAATTCTGACAAACTTTTCTTTTTTTCCGAATTTGCTGTACTGAGTCTGTATCTCTTTAAAATGGTCAGCAAAAGATGCACGTTTGTATGTACAACATCTCTTCATCACAGCATCCATCGAACATCACCCTTATGGCAAATTATATCCGAATTATGTATGACGTGCTTCTCTTATCAACCAGGAAGAGAGGCTGCTGTCAAGTTGTCGAGGTGGATGCACTTTTATCACCCTTTTACACTTGTCTTTGCGGCTTGAGCCTCAAACTCCGGCATTCGTCATTAGATCACATGCGTCTGCGGTTTAACCTTACACTCCATGCCCGGGCTCATCCCGATGAAGCCGATCCAAACAAAGCTCAATTCACAAAAGCCCGAGTGGTCAGTTTGGGTGTCACTCCGGCCCACTCCGGCCTAACAGTCACAATTACAATCTCTCATGTAATTGCCGGGACTGATAGTGTTTGAAAAAGATGTCTGACCAAGAATGGTAATGCGGATGGGCACTGGCGTTTGATAAGATAGGTTCTCTTCTATAGATAGTAGAGATAATAAAACCCTCAATTGCTTGAACATAGCGGTACATCCAGTGTTGATGAAGGACACCATCATCAAATTTGATAACTTTGAACTTTGTTACGTTTAGTGAGTGTTGCATTCTAGGTGTGGTTAGATAACTACCTACAACTTTGGCAAACGCTGTCATCACATCCCATGCTCAAATCTCTGTCCCTGCCGAAATGAATGCCAAGGCCCAAGAGTTGTGAGATGCCGCTGCCCTCAAGCTCCGTGAGCTCCGTGAGACTAAGTAAATTGAGGACAAACAAGCATGTGCGCCAACTTGCGGGCGTGTCAAACTTATGTGAAAAGAAACCATTTTTTTTTCAACCGGTTTCCTTGGGACACAGGACAAGTGACTCACTAACTTTGGTTCTTGGATCATGATGGAATCTCTTCTTGACGTGTCAAAAAACAGTTGAATTTTAAAGTCAAATGATTTGGTCAAAGTTTTCAACACTTCATTTGCTCATTTTCATTAAAAATGGCATCATCATTCTAGTACAATTTATCAAAATTAATCAATTCAAAAGACAAACCTTACAAAGGTTTAGGTAAAAGAAAACAAAAAACTTTGAGCAATTCTCTGAAGTACATAATAAGCTAGAGATATATACAAGAAATCAAATTAACTTGGATCAAAACTTGAGTCATCCTATCAGTATACATACATGCTCATACGCTTGATTTTACAAGTCCAAGTCATATCATCAGAGCAGTTCAAGTTTTCCCAAAAATGCTGTCAAATTTCATTCACTTTGCCCTCCCAGTGGTGTAAAAGTTGAGTACCATGGAAATCAATGTGTCATGCTATGTGCTTCTTGGATGTGGCTTCCTCAAACTTTTTTTCTTTTTGAAAAATAAATTCATGAGCTGCATTTTTTTGTAGACTCATTTAAGTTTGACTACTTTTTCAAACTTGAATTGCCCTATGATCAAAAGTTAAGAACGTTGTCCTACACTACATGCGAAAAAACGGACTATAGAATCCGATCTACAGTATAATCGAGCTTTATATACCTATTTTCGACTGAGTGAAGCAATTGAAAGTGAGGCTAATGAAAATTATCATGTATTGCAATGGACATCGGTGAGCGAGGACTCACTTCAAAAGTCGCGGTTAAAGTCTCGAGGGGAAGATGGGCAACGAGGATTTAAATTACTCAATCGATCTCCATGGTGCATTCTTTCAAGAACTCCACATATTCCACCCTTCAGAGCTTAAGCTAGAGAAACTGTGTGATCATTGAGCTTTACTGAATCTTTCAAGCACTTTTCTCATTGCAGTCATGCCTACCGGAAAGAGTGTATGAATATGAAGCTTAAGCACACAAGCCGAGAAGAAAAGTTGTTCAGGTAACTGAGCTGGTCTTGAATAATATTCAAAGAGCTCACTCATCCACTTTGAGAGAAGCCCCACCCTCAAGAGAAGCTCTTTGTTGAGCTATCACTCATTGTATCAACCCAAAGAGTGATTTGGTTACTCTGCTTCTCATTAGCTCCTTGAGCTGGCCACTTGACTGAAGCTCTCCATGAGTCTTAATCAGATCAATCTTGGCTAAACGCCAAAGTAGTTTTCTCAAAGACATCATCCTTATCTAAGATCATACCCAGACAAACGTTCTCGAACTCAACCTTTTCTTTTCGATTATGTGGTTTCGATCATCTTTCAAATTCTTGCTCATCATACGCTGGTGCGTCTGGTGTCAAAATTTTACAGATCTTAGTCAGTTTTCAAGTTTAAATTCTTCTTCATCTCAATAAAAACCAAATTTTTATCAACTCCTCAATCTGATTCGATTCTTTTTTTTACAGATTCTATTAAAACAAAACCTAATATTGAATCAAACCAACTCAAGAAGCCATGTTATTTGATAGGTGAACATGCTTTGTCAAAGCGTATGAAGATCCCAGAAAATGTCACTTGTAGCTATGAAGTCAGTTTGTTTTCTAATTCGCTTCTGATCAAAGTCAAGGTTGATTTATAAATGATTTGATTGATCGAAAATGTACATACAGAAGATGATCCTTCCGCCTATTCCTGACCTAGTCAAAGATGGTGTGACCTTGGTATGTGGTTTCATATCTCTTTCAATCCAATCCTCACCAACTTTCGAATGTCCTAATTCAAAGTTTGGATGTATTCTTATCACCTTTAAATTCCTTTCATACACTTCTAGTCTTCTATCAATCTGCTACCAGCTCCAGACTCAATTCAATTTCATATTGCCTTGAGGAAATTTGTTCCTAGAAGTCGAAATCTTGAAGAAGACGCTCGATATCTTAATGCTTCATTACAACTTTATGTTGCTTTTAGCCTTGCATGTTGGAGCATAGGTGGGAAGGAATTCACGGCTTATCGTCAACTTTTAAAATCGTGTGTTTTGATTTCAATTTAGACTCGTCAAGTTCACTCTAATCTGAAAAATCTGTCTCTCTCTGTTTGATGTGATGAAACTTATATTGACTTTATACAGATCATCAGCTTTATTGGAAATCTTGATTGCTAGAATGGATCGTGACATTGATCCGAAAAAGATTGAACACTCATTGGAAAAGGTAAGCAATCTTTTCAAAACCTTTTCTCGTCAATAGAGAGCGCTTGAAACATTCACCAGCGTTGTATCAAGTCTTGACATCTTTTCTCTTTCCTTATCATTCACCTTCTATATAGCTCCTCGACTCATGTGGTGCCTGTTCACCACAAGATAAATATGAGGCTATTCTCTTGGCTGGAACAGCTGGAGTAGATCCTAATAAATATATTCCAAAGGTAAAAGGACTTGAATGCAAAGACTTGAGAGAATGTATTCAAATCACAGCGGATGAGCAAATCTTCTTAAGAAACACTCAGTTTGGTTCGGCTCTTCATTCAAGAAGAGGATTTCTTAGTTGGTTTACACCCACATTTCTTTTGATTTTTACATTTTTATTACTTCACCTCTTTTAAACAAAATTTGAATTTAATTTAAGTCTTCAGTTCACATCAGATGAATTATTTCCTAATAGCGCATCTTAAGATTCTTCCTTCTCATCAGATTTTCTATGAATCCCAAGAGCTGAGAATTTTTTCGACTATGTATGATCCATTACTCACTTACACTTCCTGAACATCTCTCAAACAAAAAAAAGTGAAATTCTGGATACTCATATGTGAGAATTGCATCAACTCTCCTCGAGAAAACACACCTCTTGAACCCATCCTAGATCTTTGATTCTTTCTTTTTAGAAAAAGTGAGTCGAAGCGAGCGCTAGCTCAGCACTCTAACACAAAAATAGCCTGAGGGTTCAAAACTTACTAAGAGATTTTGATCTTGTTGTAGTGTGTTGAGTACTGAATCAACTTTGAAGTATTTGATCTTTTTTTTTCAATCAGTTTTACAAACTCACCATCACGTATTCTTCTATCCTTAACTTTAAGTTGCTTGCCAATACTATACTGAACCCAAGAATACCTTCCTTCCTCTTTGATCGAGCTTATCTCATCTGATCTCACTCAAAAACTGAGAAGTGATCAGAGAAAACCTGATGAACTCTTCAGAGTGAACTGAAGAATGATCTGATACTGACTAAAGAGCAATCTAGAGATTATGTATCATGAGAGCTCTGAACATTTTTCAAAGAAAAACGTATTCCTATTTTGATTTAAATCTTGCAAAAGAAATCGTACCTCAAAACCTGTCTTTTTCACCTTCAAACCCAACCAAATTGAAGTTTGAAAACTTCAAGACATATGAATCAAGACTTTAAAGTTACATTTAGTTTAATCGTAAACCTCAACCTTCAACTTGATACACCCTTCATTTTTTTTTTCAAAATCATCAATTCAAGCAAAAAGTAAATTAGATTCCTAAAGAATTGATTTGTAGTCTCGAATACCCCCCCAAAAAAAATTCAATCAATGATCTAATTCTTTTCATTCTTTTTTTTTACAAAAGTAGAATAAAAAAAAATCATTTCAAAAAAGAAAAATCAAATTGTCTTCATAAACCGATTTTAATTTTTCAAAAGGAATTTGGTCATTATAATTATATATATATATATATATGCAAAAAAAAATAAACTTGATGCAATTGACTATGTACTGATGTAAAGAAAAAAATAATCAATCAAATCAATAAAAGAGAAAAAACCAACATTTCAAAGAAATATGAAAAAAAAAGAATCTTAAAAAAACATTCAAAAGACAAAAAAGAAAACCACCGAGTTTGTTTTAAAAATACCCATCTGAAACTGTCCCACTCTATCTACCCAGAAATTCCAATGTTAAACCAATAGAAAAAAAAACACACAAGTGAATGCAAGAGACTAGATGTATTTGAATTCTTTTTTAACAAAAAAACCAATACCTCAGACCAAAATATTACAAAACACACACACACACACATACTTTCTCATCAAAAAACACAATTCAAACACCTTGCTTAGTTTTCCTTAAGAAAAAAACATCAAACTTATTTCTTTAAATCGTCTGACTTGAAACAAATCGAAAAAAATCATAACCCATTTCAATCTAAGTTTTTCTTCTGGTATTCTTAAGTTTAAATCAAATGATCTTACTAAACAGTGAAAAGATCAAAGTTGAATCTTTCTTCAAAATCTTCTACTGTACTTCATCTCAATGATCATCATTCACCAAGCCTTTTCATTCATTTCACCTCATTCATCACTCTCTTTGATCTTCTCACATTCAATCTCATTCGTTCGGTTCTGGTTTCATTCAAGTTTCGGAGTTTTCGTTCTCGTAATCGGTTCAACTCCATAACCAACCGAAGGCTTATTGATAGCTGACAAACTATTCGAATGAAATCCCAGACTATCAAGAGACACATCAGCCGAAGGATGACCATACTCGTTTTCATTCGATCCACTCAAAGGTTTAGATCCAGGTACAGGACTGGTAGCTCTTGATTGAACGATGGTCAATGTAGATTTGGAAGGAGATCTGTAATCTGAGATCATGGAGATCGATTGATCTTGAAGATGATTAGAAGATGAAAACGATCCGAGATCGCCTTCTTCGAAATTCTCATGTCCATGATGCTTCGAATGAGAAAACATCGAACCGGTTTCTAAATCATCTGGCGTTCGTTTATCGATCAGTTGATAAACTTGATTCGAACCACTCGTACTGGATTCGATCTGTTGATTTAGATTGATCCATGATCCATTCGCTCCTTTATGTCCGATCATCCCTCGTAGACCTGAATGATATCCTTTTGCAATCGATTCTTCTTCTCCTGCATTCGATGCATTTAACATGGGTAAATGTCTTTGATCTTCTGTTAGGAATAAATAAAAAGCTGAAATTGCGAATGAACCACCTGCCACTAAATCAATTAAATAATGATGTCTAATCGTTTTAGAGAAATTCCAAAAAAATTCCGAATCAATTCTCATTAATCATCTCATTGGTAAATTTTGATTTAAATCTTCAAAACTTACGTTAGATACATTGTACTCCAATATAAGATAAAAGCATAAGTCCAATAAAGTACTCTCCATCTAGGAAAATAATGTGATAAGAATAAAGCTTCAAGTGTAGCACAACCTGCATGTAAACTAGGAAAGGCACCAAAGACGATAGGTGAATTACGAAAGGTATTGGTATAACCTTTTGAATGAAACAAATGATCGATTCTAGCCAATCCACCGGCTTCTCCCAATGTATTATAATTTGCTGGAGTGATGCCATGACTTAGTTCGTACCCTATATGGACATGAAGATCACCGAACGGATTAACCCATCAGTCTATCCACAAACTCCGCTTGTTTTGAAATTTTGAAACCCTGAGAAATGATCACGTACAGGGAGGAGCACAAGGAAAAAGGATTTGAACGGCTACCCCAGCTAAATTCATATACCCAAACGCTTTACCAAAGAACTTCACCGCACCAGGACCACCGAAGACGAATAAGAAGATAGCGGTCACAAAGGGTAAGACGAAATGTAAGACCCCATAAGGTAACCAAGCAATCACATCCAAAACCGGATTAGTATAACGAGTCAAGATATCTGAGATATTAGCACCGTATAAGACGGATTCCAAGGTAGGTAAGATTGACACCCAGATATGAATCTTGGATCTAAAACTCATGGGAATGTATTTATTGGAAAAGAAAGTGATGACCCAGGTGAAGATTGGAGAGGCGGGTAAGAAGAATTGAGAAGTGAGAGGGAGTAGTAGAGCGGTCGAGTAAGCTAAGATGATGAAGAGTTTCAAGACTAGAGATGGAAGGGCGAGATTCAAAAAGTGAAAGTCAAGATCCCAAACGAAAAGCAAAAGGGGTGAGTGATGAGAGGTGATGAATGGATTTGAAAGATTGAAAAGTCTTACACCAAGGTAAACCACAGATATATAAACTTAAACCAGCCACACTGATCATGATCAGATACTGAGCATCATTCTTCCAATGCCAATGATGAGATTTGAGTTTATTGATCGTCTTAGTCGGATTTAAGGAAAGATCGAGTCTTTGAGTAGCCGCAAGAATCGCATTTCTAAGCAAATCAAGAAAGAAAAAAAACACACAAAAGGATGAGTGAGTTGGGTAAAAGGTGAAGAGAATTGAAGTTAAATGGTGTTTTTCTTTTATTGATTGATTGATCGATTTACAATAGAGCAGGTGAGATTCGTTTAACCCAATTGAATAATTTGGAAAAGATTAAATTGAAATATCGAGTGAATCTTCTGGTTGAAGGATGTAAACCCATGCTTGACTTGATTTCTGTCTTAGATTGAAGTTTTGATTCAAGTCTCATAATCTGATGTCGAGATGATAACTGAAGTTTAAATCAAAGAGAATCAGTTGAGTAAATCTGAATGGATGGACAGAAATGAAGGAAGGAACCCTAGCATTCACTCAACTTTTGAAACTACAAATACCTTTCTTCCTTTTTCTCTCTCTCCGTCTTTCTTTCCTTCGTTCTTTCTGTCTTTCTTGTTTTTTCTTCCCTTCCTTCGTTCTTTCTGTCTTGCTTGATTTTCTTTCTTTCTTTCTTTCTTTCTTTCTTTCTTTCTTTCTTTCTTTTCTTTGTCTTTCTCTGTTTGGTTTGGTTTGGTTTTGAATGAAAATTGAGTTTCAAATCACAATCTGTGAAAGCTGACTCACTTCACTTTCACCTGATTCGTGAAAGGTTCTTAAACTTAATCTATTCATCATCAACCACAACCACCACTTCGATCGAATCCATCTTCAATCCAACTCAACTCAACATTCTCATTCAAAACAAATGACCATCACCATTCATCAATTACCACCCGAATCTCTATCTCATATCTTTGCTCATCTCTCACCTCATCAAATCTTACTCTGTACCTTAGTCTCTCAATCTTGGTATACATCTTCATTCCAACTTCATCATTCATAAAGTCTTATTTTTTTGAAATACCAAACTCATTAAATATCTTACTGATCGTGAAATATTCAATCTTGATTTGAATTTCTCTAGGTATAATCTAATCAAGGATGATTCATGTTGGAAGGTAAACTTCAATCAATCCTCATCTTCCCCCCCCTCAAAAAAAAACCAAAACCCCATCAAACTCATCTTCACTAAACTTGATCACTCATTATAAGAAGTCAACCAATCAATCAATCAAAACCAAGACCCAAATTCTCTAACCTCATCACTCTATTTTCAAATCTAATCTTGAAACCATTCTGATGTTGATTTTTGATTTTTTTTTGCTTTTTTGTGATTTTCATTTTAAATCGATTCGGATCTAATAAGAAAGCTTTTCAAATTTATTTTAAAATCAAATCACAAGAATTCAATTCAATTTTGAATCAATGGGAATTCTTGGATCATGATCATTCGATCAGATTTGATTTATTGAATCGGATCGATTTGAAGAGTTGGAGAAATGAATATCTCATTCGATTTAATTCATTAACGTGAATGATTCACTAGGTTTTGATGATTCTTTTTTCTTTTTGAAAAAGAAAATCAATTCTGACTTACATATTTCAAGAAAATTACTAAATCGAATTTGATTTTTGAATTTGGTTTTTTCGGGGTAGGAAATGGAAGAAATCTAAATTAGGAACCATCACTTATAATCCCAACATTGGATTGATTTCTAAAACATCTTTAAACTCAAGCTCAACTCTGACCACGATCTCTTTAAAGACAGGTACATCTATCAAAAGTCATCCATGGACAGGAAAATCATTAAATTCAAAATTAGAATCGAATCCTAACCCATTACTTCAATTCAATCCTAATCAACCCATCCATTTAACCAATGTTCAACCCTTATGTTTCTCTTTAAGTTCAGATGGCAATTCAATCGTTTGGGGTATGAGGAATGGAGAGATTCGAATCAGTCAAATCGATCCGATCTCAGGAAATCCAAGTGTTAAACAAATCGGTCAAATTGAAGACTTTCATACGAATTCGATTCATTGTTTGAAATTCATTAAACTTAAAAAACCGAAAGATTCAATTCCGACTCAATCCAATTCAAATCCATTCAAACTTACAATCGACATTCAAGATGAATTTCAAGAGTTCATTATCTCTTGTTCTTTAAATGGTGATGTTAAGATTTGGTCTACAACTAAGTCAACATCTCATCAATCTTCCAATTGTTTAGGAACCATCTTTTTGAATAATCAAGCTGATGGTTTGGTAAATGAGATTGGAACTTGTATCAGTTTTAATTTAATTCAAGATTCAAAGTATCAAAACATTTTAGCTATTGGTACTCAAACTGGATCAATTCATTATTGGATCGGCTTATCATTCTTTGATCGATCTAATCCTAACATCTTCTCAACCACTCGACAATATGAATGTATCAATCGATTGAAAAATGATGTGTTTCAAAGTGTGAAGTATTTAGAAATCGAGAGTTGGAAAACTTTGAAGCCTTCGATCTTGGTCCAAAGAGGATCTCATAATTTTTTTGAAAGACATTGGATTTTGAACCCATCCAACTCAAAGGATGGATTGAACTTCCATGCATTTTTAAAGTATGGAACCGATTTGGATTCATTAGGTTCATTAACTTGTCTAGACCAAGACTTTCATTACCCATTCCAATCTAATCCTGATCTCAAACCGATCAACCGTGTTTCGAAGTCATCTAAAGTTTTCAATCATTCAAGATGGAATTCTAAAGGAACTGAAGAGGAAACTTTAGAAGACCATCCAAGTTCAAATCGAGTGGTGGCAGGTGATCATCAAGGTAAAAGTTATCTATGGAGTTGGACAAGAGAAGATTTTGAAGTGTTACTTCCTTCGATCAAACCTCCATTGATCTGTTTACAAGAATCAGGTTCATTGGTCACTTCGATCTGTATGACACCAATGTTGATTGGAATAGGAGGGTAAGGAGGAGAAAAGAAAATTGTGAATTTCTTTTTGGGAGATCAAGAAGGACTGATTGAACTATTGATGTGTTTGTGATGTGTTTAGTGAGGACGGAAGTACTAAAGTCTATGATGCTTTAACAGGTGAACTTTTAAGATTGTTTCGGGATAAGAAATCTTCAAAGGAACGAAGCAGATTGATGAACCGAGGAAGATTATCAGAAGAAGAGATTGAAGAAGTGAATGAAGTTTATAAAGTGAGATCGATTGAATTAAGATCTGATTCGATTGTGATTGGCTTTGGGGAATGGATCATGGCATGGCAAGTGGATCGATGTGGGGTTCAGCATAAACAGAAGAAAGGTGAGTGGGGTTTGAATTCTGGAGTCGAAAGAAGAGAAGAAAGGTGATGAAGAAGATCTTCAATGTGGTTTGTGTTTGTAGAGATCAGAAGTAAAGGAGCAGGACGGGTGGTGAGCAAAAGAATCGGATCATCCAGTGAGTTTGAGCTGAATGCATGAGATCTGTGTTTGAATTGCAAGGTTAATGAGATGATGAATGCTCCTTAGATTTACAAGAGATTAAAGATGAAGTAGCCAATAGACGTGAAAGAGAGAGGATCGAAAGTGAATTGAGATCGAAAGAGGAAAGATGGATAGAACGGTATCATGGCGAGTTGAGTGAATGGATGAATGAGGATGAAGTGTTTGAGTATATGAAGATGATTTCGATGGAAGAAAGCCATGGGAATGATCATCAGGTTGAAGAAGAATGGGAAACTTGGGAAATGGAAGAAGAAGAAGGAGAAGAAGGAGAAGAAAGGGTGTTGATTGATAGAGAGGATGAAGAGGATGAAGAGGCAAGAAGATTGGTGATTAGAGCGAGTGGGAGTGGTGAAGGTGATTTGAAAGGAAATGAATTGAATTTGAAAGATTGGCCGATGATGAATGAAAGGAAAGTAAGAAGTCAATCGAGTCAGAGTCAGAATCAGAATCAGAGTGAAAGTGCATGGAAGAAGGATTGGATTGAAGTTGAAGATTGAGTGTTCAATTTGAATCTGGGTTGGTAGCCCATTAAAAGTGTACAGTAGTTTAAAAGTGTAATGTATCAGATGAGCCAAAACCATATAAAAAGAAGAAGTTGATGATGGATTGCTGTTCAACAATCATTGGTGGGTTTGAAGAAGACTTGTTTGGTATTTTGAAACAAAAATTCGTCTGCGTTTGTCAACAATACCTGAAATCAACCCATGTTTGATTATATTTCACCAACTGTGTTCATCAAGAGCTTGGAATCTATTCTCATGTTTCAAACTGAGGTTTTTTTTAAAGATGATGGAGATGAAGAAAGTTCTTTGATAAGAGGTAGAAAAAGACCATGATGATGGCTCAAGAAATCCTTGCTGTTAAATTAGTTCCAAAACTCTCTTGATGTACCTCTCAACTCAGAGGTGATGCATAGGTTGTAGAAGTTTTTGAAGGTAGTCTGATTTGGTTTCAAGAAAAGTGTTGGATGAACCAGACTACTTTCCTTGATCTGATGAAAGTCCTGAATGATTACCTTGTTTCATCAATCCAGATCAATACACCTCTTTCTAATTACATAGACAATCAGTCAAATACCTCAACTTCATTGCAAATGCATAGAACAGGTATCAGAAAAACTCATCAATCAACCCTGCCTTTTCTGGAGACATTGTCCAGCTCAGATATGCAACAAATACGAGCAATATCCCTGCTGAGGGGACTGTATGCACTCTGATGATGGGACTCATTCTCCATGCTCTGGTTCAAAGCAAAATATGAAGGGACTGTAATCAAAAAGGTACCTAAAGCCAAAAATGTTGTGTTGGAGGGTTGTTGAGGTATGTTTTTTTGAAGAACTGCTTGTCACCTTCTTCTTCTCAGTTTCAAAAGGTCTACTACCAATTGACAAGGAGGAAGTAGCCAGTAAGCAGAAAGATCACTTGGACTGCCAGGTATGTAAAAATTGTCTTTTCCTTTTGTGTGTGTTCTCACATGCTAAACACCTTGTTGGAGCAAGTTACAAACATCTGAATGTCTCTTTTCACCTTACTGTGGGATTAGATTTCATATGTACAAGAAAGAATGGACCCAAGGTGTTTTTGGGGCCTAGAGACTATATAAAGAGTTGTTCAATTGAAGACCTTCAAGACTATAGAATGGGATTGAAGGGAGATTTGGTGTGATTAAGTAGCAATTTGAGATGTTGAGCAACATGCACTTATTCTACTTTGAACTCCAAGCAACTCTTGTTATTGTGATGTGTACATCACGTAGATTTCTTCATGGATGATGATGAAGTAGCTGATAAATGGCTAATTCAAGAGAATGATGTTTACCAAGTCACCACCGCCAAGCTTCAAACACAGGTCATGGAACAATCAAGATTGATTGGAAATGAGGATATGGGATGCTTATCTTCATCATCCTTGATATGTATCAAGGCTGAGGATGAAATGAAAGAAAGAAGCAAGACTTTTTGATTTCATTTAGACACAGTTCTTACATACTTGAAACAAATCATTTTGAAATTTGTAA